>CM060358.1:154063122-155263122 GCA_030545235.1 Helianthus tuberosus
TATTTTTATTATTATTATTGTTATTATTTTTATTATTATTATTTATTATTATTATTATTTATTATTATTGTTATTATTTTCCTTATTATTATTTATTATTATTATTTATTATTATTATTGTTATTATTATTATTTTTATTGTTATTGTTATTATTTTTATTATTATTATTGTTATTATTTTTAATATTTATTATTATTATTATTATTTATTTATAATTATTATTGTTATTATTATTATTTATTATTATTATTGTTATTATTTTTATTATTTATTATTATTATTATTTATTATTATTATTGTTATTATTTTTCTTATTATTATTATTATTTATTTTTATTATTATTTATTATTTTTATTGTTATGATTCTTATTTATTATTTATTATTATTATTGTTGTTATTATTTTTATTTTTTATTATTATTATTTATTATTGTTGTTATTATTTTTATTAATAAATTTTTCGGTTTTAATTAATTTAATAAATTTTCTGTTATAATTAATTTAATAAATTTTTCGGTTTTAATTACTTTAATAAATTTTTTGGTTATAATTAATTTAATAAAATTTCTGTTATAATTAATTTAATAAATTTTTCTGTTTTAATTAAGATAAAAAAGAAAAAAACCCAAAAAATGCAAAAAACCGCCTCTACACCCATATCGAACTCGTGACCTTTCCCTTAACTGCACCTGTCCCTTCCACTGGGACAAGTGTCTCACCCATTAATCTTCCCGATTATTAATTTTCTTATGCTTAGTTCCAGATATTAAAAAAGAAAAAAAATATATCCGCCCCTTATTGCCCTATACACCCCTCATTGATTCAAAAACTACTTTTCAAGTTTGACCAAATAAAAAGCAGATCTAAAAGTTAACCCCACACACTAAAACACCAAGAGAACACACACTGTCTCTCTCATATCGCTCGATCCGAATGTATCAACCTATACGTTGCATATTTTCATAAAAGATTAGTGTATTATTTCATCTTTCCTTTGTCTATTTTTGTTTTTTTTTTAAATTTTGGCCGGTGGTGGGTGGTAAAGGTTGACCAGATAAGTTGGGGATGGTGATAAAGGTGTCACCGGAATAGTTGGGGACTGTCACCGGAATAGTTGGGGATGGTGGTAAAGGTGTCACCGGAATAGTTGGGGACTGTCACCGGAATAGTTGGGGATGATGACCGGATAAGCGACGGGGGATAATAGTTGGGTTATAGATTAGTTTAGGATGTAGATAACGGTTGACGTAAAATAAATAGATGAAAACGAATCCGATTAGCGGTTCCGGGTTGCCGGAATCTCGCCGGTAAAGCAGTTTTGAAAGTCCTTCTTGTCCTTCACTTTTTTAAACTTTATTTAGTACAAATCTTAAATTTAAAGAATAAAATTGTAAAAAGTTTTTATAGATATTATTTTGTTTTCTAAATTTATTTAATATTTCTGTAAAAAATATGTAAGTTATAAAAAAAAATTAACTCGAAAGGTTTATTGAAGAATAATGTGTTACAAATAAAATAAATGATTAGTTATTTAGTTATGTCTTATTTGGCGTGAAGTGTTGATTATTCGGGTGTTATTTGGTATTGTTTTTCGATTATTTAGATGTTAATTTGTTAGAAACTTTGTCGATTATTTAGGCGTTAATTTCGTTAAGGTGGGTCGGATGTGGTGGTGGTAGTGGGTCGGCTATACAATTCGTTACTAAAATTATTACAAGTTTATAAAAATTGTAAAAAGCTTATAATATGACACGTATTATATATTAATTTTTGCAGATATGTTGTCAGACGAGGAGGAGTTTGGTGCGGCACAGGTGCCTGGATTCGATGAGATGGCCGGGGGTGATTGTTTGGGTATTCCCTATATGGACTACCCGAACAATTCTAGGGAGTATAAACGTTTTAACAGGTTGCGACAAATGAAGGTGGGTCGGACGAGGGCGTTGTCATGGGAGGCTTTACGGGAGGTCGAGGAGGAGGAGAGAGCCCGGGGTTTGATTAGGGAGAATTCCCTGTGGGATCGCATGTTTTCGGTGGCGGTTGGGCCGTCTTATAGGACCATGATGGTGGAGTTTCTGTCCACATTCGTGTTTCGTCCATGGCCGGCTGACCGGCCCAATTCGGATATGGACGATCCGAACGTGGAAGCACTGCCTCCCGAGGTATCTTTCTGTTTGTTCGGGCAGCGACAAAATTGGTCGCTGCATCAGTTTGCTGTTGCCACCGGGTTCTATACCGATGATGAGTTGGTTCAGGACATCTATACCACCGCGATTTGGGCTATGCCTGATGATCAGTTGTTTGTTTGGTGGCCCACTCTATGTCCTGGACCCTTCGGTAAGAAGGCCCGAGTTTCTGCGATTCCTGACCCACTCGTTCGCTACATACACCGCTGCATTGCCACGTCGATCTCTGCGCGTGGCAAAAGCAACGAGTGGGTCACAAAGGTGGATCTGTTCTTTCTGTACTGCTTATATACGGGCACACCGTGTGCCCTCCATCGCTGTCTGGCGGAGTATTTCGCCTCGTACGGAAAACGGCAGAGGCGTAGCCGTTTGATTGGAGGGGCGTTTATCACGCGTATTGCCCAGCATTACGGTCTGTATTATCCATTCCTTGAGGATATGCCGACCCCAGCACTACACGAGCCCTTAGATCTTAGGACGATGAGAGGGATGAAGATTGCGGTGAACTTTCCGGATATCTGGCATCGGTTTGTTGATGATCACCAACAGATTTATGAACCCCAACCAATAGTCCACCAGGCACTGCTCGAGGCTGGGGAGGTGGAGATGCCGCATATTGCTGACGTGCCTGTTATGGATGGAGACATGGAGCCTCAGGTTGACCAGGGGCATCCGCAGGAGCCGCCACAGATTCTACAACGCGTTTATTATGCATTGCGGTTGCCTTAGTCCACCCAAAGTCTCCTTGAGAGGCTGGTGGCGGGTCAGGATGGTATGATGGCGAGCTGGACACAGTAGTTTCAGCGGATGGACAGGCGGATGGACCGAATAGAGGATTTGATGGAGTGGGTGATGGCTAGTGAGGCCGAGAGACGTACCCAGGCGGGGTTGGCGGTTCGACCCCCACCACATCCATGAGTGTATCCGGGTTTCGACATGGAGGCAGGTCCGTTCGGGACGCAGACAGGTGGTGGGGATGATTCTGACGACAGCGATGAGGACATGGATGATTAGTATTTGTATTTGTTGGGTGAACTTTATTTTGTTAAACATTTGTGGGCATGTATGAACAAATATTTATTTCTTTTTGTTTATTTTGGTTGTGTTGGGCATCTTTGGACAAGTATTTATTTCATTTTGGTATGTTTAAACATTTGTAACTTAATGAATGTTTGTTCGTTTTGTTATTTATGCTTAGTCGACTTATTATAAAAAACAACATTTTTTTAAAAACTTAATATATATAATAATATTAAAAATGACATTTATAACTAATATTCGATTACATGTCTTGCATAAACTTACATACGAACAATGAAAAATAACAAGACAAACAACACAAAAAAAATCCAACTGATTATCAAAAAACGTTCCCTCTTACGAACAACCCTTGAATGAATATCTTCAAATTCCGCTTCTTGCAATTTATAAATTCGAACCTCCTCTCTCAAATACTTGACTTCGTTTTAAAGCACAACCTTCGTATCCATCAGTTCTTTGATGACCACACATGCCCGACGACACAAGGGAGGATCGACCCACACAAAGAAGTTGCACTTAGAACGCTGACATGAAAAAAAAAATCACTAATATACAAGGGTTAATGAAAAAAAAAATACATTAAAAATTAGGGTAAAACAACCATTGTGATTAAAAACATACCATACCGTGACAAGTGTAAAATTGACGTCCGGGATTAGCTTCAGTCCAAGATGTTCATAGTGCAGCCGTCCTACCACATTTGCAAACAACCATTGTCAATTTGTGATTGTAAAGATGGTGTATACACTACAAAAAAATGCCATTTAGCGGCACACGTTTTTTATGGCATTTACCTTTTGTGCCAGTAATTTAAGTTTTAATGGCATTTTATGTATGCCATATTTGATTAGCACACATTTTTAATGGCATTTAGCTTTTATGCCACTAATTTAGGATTTTAATGACACTTTGTATATGCCACTTAAACTTATATAGATTTTTAATGGCGCTTTATATATGCCACTGAAACTTATATAGATTTTTAATGGCACCTTATATATGCCACTCAAATTTTCAACTGCCATTACAATAAAAATAGATGATTTTTCAAGCAATTTTAAAAGCTTAAATTTTCAATCATCCCTTTTCCCTCCATAGACTATACGGTGTGGGCGTGGAAGCCATTCCACGCCGGGCACACCATCTCAGA
Source organism: Helianthus tuberosus (assembly GCA_030545235.1). Lineage (NCBI taxonomy): Eukaryota > Viridiplantae > Streptophyta > Magnoliopsida > Asterales > Asteraceae > Helianthus > Helianthus tuberosus. The sequence goes on from CM060358.1 coordinate 154,067,502, forward strand.
TACGGCATGGAGGCCGACGTTGTTTAAGGGGCGAAAGAATTCCACCGGCGTGGAGGGTATAGTGGGAGAGGACATGACCGCGTGTGACTGAATGCAATTATATTAATTTTTTTATTTAAGTTTAATAGATTTTATATAATTTTTAAGTATAAAAGTGAGTGCCATATGTCGAACAACACCGCTCTTCCACGCCCTATAACATACCTCCCGTTTTTACACCACGCCTCATTTCTAACACATGCTTACGTGTCATCCACGTGTCGTATAACACCACATTTTTAAAACCATCCACAACGTATGGTCTTAAAAACCCATTAATAAAATTTCTTTTGAAAAACTTAAATTTTCAATCATCCCTTTTTCCCTCCTTAAAAATCCTATAATAAAATTTCATCTAAATTGTTTTCCCTCCCAATTTTTTTAGTTTTCGTTCTCTAGTTTTAACACAATTAAACCATCTCCCTAAAATCAATTTCTCAAACTCAAAATCACGTTTCACCAGAATCAGTTTCCTTCCACCAACCCTTCATCGATTTCAGTTCTCATTCGCATTAGCGCTCAAGGTGTCAAGCTTCTAAGGTACCTTTTCTCTCTACTTCTTCGACGTAGGAATCATTAACTTCTTCGCCCAATTGCACCACCAGAAGTCACCAATGAAGCGGAATTAACTACTAAGCTGACTTATTCTGTATCGGCTGAACCATATGAAACAGCTAGGGTTAGGGTTAGGTCGTGCTATGTTCATCTCCGTCTTCGTTTTATCTATTTGGCAAGAGTGAGTTTCATTTTTCATATTTCAGATCTATCTCGTTTGAAAATGAAATGTTCTGTGTGATTAGCTGTTTTGCTTTTATAATAAGATCTGAATGTTGTGTATATGGATGTATGTATATTAAGTGTGGTTGTTGATCTATAATGGTGTTTGTTTACTTAACACAAGCTTTAATGGAGATTTAGGGTTTTGTTTAGTTATTAGGTGTTTTGATTCTGAATAGACTCAATGTAGATTAAGCAAAGGGTAGTACACATGAATGTTAAAATGTTGATGTTTGACACTCAAGATTTGAGTATGAGTAACAATGTCTGATCTAAAAGTCTTGTTCTATGACAATTGTTTCTCAAATATTGCGGTATGGTCCAATATCTCGCATTGACTTGTTTTGTATAAATGTATGTGTATCTTTTTTCGTAGAAGTATGTGCATCTTTGTATTGGTAATTGTGTTGAAATTTTATCACATTTCTACAATTGTGTAGAACTTCAGCCGTGAGGAATTCCAGCTCGCATTTTCATTGCTAAATATTTTTTTCAAGCTGAAAATGGTTATGGTTCTAAAGAGGATAATAGGGTCGCCCTTAATTTTCTTTCAAAGATTAAGCTTACACAAGACCAGTCAGCAGAATCGTTAGGTGCTGGAATCACGAAACACTTGGAAACCATCGTATGGATACATGTCATATAATATATAGCGCTACCCCTGCCTCATCCTTCCTAATCCTCTATTACGCCATGTCTGATACCTCATGAAAAGCTACATCATTTTTAGATTTTGTTTCTCATTCTCTTTGTAAATAAGAAATTTTATCATTCTTTATTTTTTGTTTTGTATAATTACACGTTCAAGCTGTCCAGCAGGGATGAAGACGGAGATTAGGACCAGAGTTCGAGAGAGAGAGAGAGAGATAGAAAAGAGATACAAAAGGAGCCGAAGTCACTCAAGGCACGAACGAGAAAGAGATCTTGAATCAAGAGAGAGCAGGTGAACAAGTTTTCACTTTTTTGTTTATATCAATAAGTTTTCATAGATATGTTGTAGATTTTAAGTGGCTTAGAAGCAACATTTGTATAGTTACGAGCATTAATTTACATAACAAATGATGTTATTGTAGTCATTATTATTGAATTGATTAGCATCGAGTCAGATCGAGTTGATGGCGGCGAATGGTACGAAAATTCTTGGTAGTGTGTATAATTCAACCATCCTAAAAAAAGAAAAAAAATATTTTTTTTTCTGTTTCTCAATTTTATAAATCTTCTATTGGCTTGCTGTATTCACTGAGGGAATCTCACTTGCAATACCTTTTATGAGAACATGGTAAAGGTTGCAAAATGTGTCGCATACAATAAGGTCAGAAATAGTAGCGATAAAAGTTACCAATTTTTCATTTTCTGTTTCTAAAAGGCTATCTGTTACAACCTTTTTTTTACTAAGAATGTTCTTTACTTAAATTATGCAGGTGGTTGGTGTATTTGGTTTTTACTGGTGAATATCATATTGAAAAGGTCAGTTTTATGCCAGTCTTGGTCAGCATTTTCCACATATTTGTTAATCGGGCTGTTGTTTTCGGGGTGCCCATTGGAGGCATGTTCTTAAACACGGGTCGTTAATTGGTACTAATATACTTATGATATGGAGGTTTACTGTTTTTTCAATGTTGACTTATAGGCCATCTGTTTGTGGAGGGTCTACTGTTAGGTGTTCAGTAAAATGCCTACCATGCATGTGCATCCTACGGTGATAGCGCACCTTGAAACGAATTAACTTTGATGGACGTGTACCAATGCTTTTGAGGTAAATACAATTAGTTGTGTTCATTAAACAGTTTGACTATTGGCTTTTTTGGTGTTTAACAATAAGCTGTGGTGTACTAGTGCTTAAGTTTTTTACTCATTAGTGATTTCCATGTTAGGTGTTCAGTAAAATGCAAAAAGTAGAAACATAATTCCACTTTTTTACCATTTGGCAAACTAATATGAAATAAGAGAAAAATAGAAACTGACTTGCTTTTGGTTTTGGATTTTAGCGACCAGCTTAGCAAGCTACTTCTCTTTATATATTGTTGAGGCTGTGGTGGTGGGTTCGAGCCAAACAAGGCATGGTTGTGTCAGTTTCATCAAGAATGGACTAGGAGTTAATGTGGATTGCAAGGTAAGCGTATATAATCCTTTAGTTTTGGTTCTAATCATGTTCTAAGGGCTGTTATGGGGGTTCAAGGATTGTCAAGGCCGAGTAAGGGCTTCCCAAAGGCCCATTGTGACATTTTCGGTAGTCTTGGACCCGAATGTGTGAAACAGACAACGAATCAATGCATAAATGTTAAAGTTATGTTTGTATCCAGTTAGGTTCTGTTTTTTAGCATATTTTTAGAACTGAATTCGTGGCCCACAGTGAGGGGTTTGATAGATAGGTTAAATGCTAACTGTATGTGTGTTAATTTTGTTGTATTTGGTCGATTCAGGTGCATTTTGGGCTTAATCATCATGACCAAGGACCATGGTTCAAGTCTAGGGCTTAAGAGAGGATCATTGGGAGTCTTGAAATGAGTTTGACTAGCCTAGAACATGCTGAATTTGATGAGGGTGTCGGCCAAAGGGGAAACGTCGGAAATCGCAAACCCATAAACAAAAAAATGGTGTTGTCAGGTGATCTAAAAGCTTTGTATAATGGAGAAATGGAAAAATGGTGCTATTAGGTGATCTACAAGTGACTTACGACTGTGTTCGGGTGTGGGAAGCCGAGAAAGCCGAACGGTGTAATTGGGTGTGGCGAACAGGGGACTTGGAACCACCTTCGTGTCCAAGCACGTCAAGGAAGTCAACGAGTTAGTATAAAACTCAAATGTACGGAGATTCATGAACACAATGAAGTTTTGAGTTTTTATTCATACACTTGTTAGTTTATTTGGGTTATATGTTTGATCACTAGAATTAGATCGACACTTATTAGACCTTTGGAATCTTTGGAAGATTGATTGAACATTTAATTGAAGTGATTATTTTATGATTTCTACATTTTATAATTTTGTTTTTATTTTTTAGTGTAAATAAATGAAAATTGTAATTAACTAAAATTAATATGATAAACGTCAATGGCATTTAATTTTATGTGATTTTTGTGGCAAAAAATATGTGCCACTGAAAGCTCAAAAGTTTGTACTGGCAGTTAAAAAAGTGTCACTAAAAGCCTAAAAACTTTGTGCGACACATTGAAAAAGTGCCACTAAAAGGCTTTAGCGTCAGCACTTCTTGTGGCACTTTTTTTGTGTGCCGCCCATTCTTACAAGGTTCTTAAGTGGCACTTTCTTGTTTTTCTGTGGCACTGTTTGCATGCCACTACATGGCATTTTTTTGTAGTGATATATCTGTGGCAAGTAAGGATGACAAAAATACCCGACATATGCAACCAACATATACAAGCTTTAAAAAAAACAAACCAATATGCCCCTCATAGGCCCATACGCGCGTATAGTGGGTACGGAGGCTGACAACTTTTCAGCCCATATGCCTCGTATAGCCCGATGAGACTCTCATCCACTTACTTTTTCTGAAAAGTTGACAGGACATTTATGACACCCCACTTGCATAAGACTCTCATCGACCCATACGGGTCTCAATGAAGTTCAGTTTCACCTTCTTTTTATAGTTTAACCGAGAACAAGTACATATCCAAATACAAAAGTTATATCCAAAAATTATTTTTTGGACGAGTTCTGGACCACACGATGACAATCCGGAAGGGGACCACACACGTCTCTAGTATAGTTTTCGCTCTCGTATCGGTCTATACAGTCGGAATATTCAAGGTTTGTTTACCCTTGTTTTTTTGTGGTTTTATTTTGGCGGTTTGTGGTGGTGTTGGGGTTGTGGTTGTGGTTGTGGTGGTGGTGGTGGTGGTGTTGGGGTTGTGGTTGTGGTGGTGGTGGTGGTGGTGGTGTTGGTGGGTCGGCTGTGGTGGTGGTGTTGGTGGATCGGCTGTGGTGGTGGTGGTGGTGGTGGGTCGACTAGGGTGGTGGTGGTGGTGGTGGGTCGGCTGTGGTGGTGGTGGTGGTGTGTCGGCTGTGGTGGTGTTTTGTTTGTTTTTTTTTTACAATATTTTTTCGAATGCCGAGTCTAATGCTAAATTGTATTTTTTATTAACAGGATATCGAAAGTCGGTGTTTTGACGGTGGTGGTAGCGTAATCCTTATGGAGAAACTACGTTCGTATTTTAGATTCATGCACTAGAACGCCGATCTAGGATTACGTGTTATCGGAGTAGCTTGTTGACTCGTCGGCTCCCAGTGACGCTAGCCAACGCAGTTTGCCCCGTGACATGTCCTTCCAAGAGAGGAGTTCATTAGCGTTCTCATGAGCCTTCCACCAACGGGAATGCCACTTCGCTCACCATCCTAACAAGAGGCGGAAGAGTGGACGGTGGTTGATAAACAAAATGCCGATTCCACTGCTCCAACCTCCTGATCCCTTGTGCCATTTCAATGTGGTAGATGTGAAGTAGAACCCCGTTGGAAGGTAGGGTTCGGTACGCAATTTCAAGACAGCCGGGCTGTTTTTGTATTGTGTATGCTGCACCCATCGTTTTCCTGTACAGGAATTCAAAAATATGTAACAATTAGCGATTTAGGGTTTAGTCGTTACAATCTGTATCAAAGTTACATGTTTTGTGTATTAATATAAAACGATGTTTAATTACATTTTGAATTACGTTTCTTATTGCGTTATGGTTAATAAACGACAATTGAAAAACAATTAAAGACTTTCAGAAGTTTGACATTATTTAACATACACATTGCGTTATGGAAACAATTAAACACCTAATAATAATTGATAAATAAAAAAGTTGACATTTAATAAAACGTTATAATATACCCATTTAATAAAATTTGACATTTAAAAGTTTGACAATTAAAGACGTAATAATACTCCTTTAGTAATATTAAATAAAAGTCGTTTAATAAAAATTTGACAGTTAAAAATTTTGACAATTAAACACATAATAATAATTATAAATAAAAAACTATGTTATAATATATACAATTCGTTTTATAAAAAAAATATAACATTTAAAAGTTTGACAATTAAAGACGTAATAATACTCATTTAGTAATATTAAATAAAAGTCGTTTAATAAAAATTTGACAGTTAAAAATTTTGACAATTAAACACATAATAATAATTCATAAATAAAAAAACTATGTTATAATATATACAATTCGTTTTATAAAAAAATTGACATTTAATAATACGTATAAAAAATTGGCATTTTATAAAGTTTTATAATACTAACATAATTTTTTATAACAACATTTTGTAAAAAAAAAATAATTTTCTTATATTAATATTTTCACAACTTCCCCATACAAATACCCTATCAAAATAAACTTCCTTTCACCCCAATCATTGGTAATCATTGGCTGACACTCAATGATTGGCATTAATTAGATGGTAGGGACCATTTTCAAACGTATTGGGCAATGAGGGGCGTATTGGTGGGGCCAGTTTGAGGCGTATTGGGCAATGAGGGTCATTTAGGGTTAGGGGATGTGTAAATACTTTTGGGGGATGTGTGGATACCTCCACCATTTTTTTAGGGTGAGGGTATTGGTACATCCCCCAAAAGTAGTGACACCCCCCCCCCCCAGCAGCCCCGTATAAGGCACTGAGGGTTGTATAGGGGTTGAGTGCATTAATTATGTCAGAAAAAGTAAAGCTATACGCCCCTCATTGCCCTATGAGCGGTGTATTAGAAAGGTGGTAGTTGGAGCATTAAACCCTATACGCCTCTCATTGCTTTATACGCTGCTCATTGGTACTATAATATCTGAATTTAAGGTATATTGCTGACAAGACAGCTGAGTTCAGACTGAAAAGGCTGAAAAGGTGATCCGCATATACGCGCTCATGGCCCTATACATTGCGTATTGTTTCGAATTTTTTCCCTTTACCCCAAGCTTACGGGATTCATGTAATACAAATGTTCAAAAATCCCAAAAAAGTGATGAAAATGATAAAAATTTTCAAATAAACGGTCTGGTTAAATTAGATTCGAATCATTTTGTCAAATTGGGACTTTGGATATTTTTTTGGTGAAAGTTCGAATGAGTCATACGTCTCCGAAAGCGTTTGGTTACCCGGCGTTGATCGAGGTGAGGAGGAGGTGGTTTCCGTGCGTCGTTGTGATGAAGGGAGTGTGCGACCCGTGATGCCTGATTTGGACCAGGTAAAAAATTCATATTGGCGTTATGGTTATTAAAGTCTAACCATTAAGTTGTTTCAGGTCGTAGAGGAGGTGGGACCATCTTACGTGGCTCAAAGCTATCCGCAACACACCGGAACTTACCATTCGCATCAGGAAGGGAGTGTGCGGCCCGTGATGCCTGATTTGAACCAGGTAAAAAATTCATATTGTCGTTTTGGTTATTTTAGTCTAACCATTAAGTTGTTTCAGGTCGTAGAGGAGGCGGGACCATCTTACGTGGCTCAAAGCTATCCGCAACACGCATACGGGACTTACCATTCCCATCAGGAAAAACAACACAAGAAAAAGTCCGAGGAAGGTGCTTTTGACTTCGAGGAAGACGATAACGAAATCGAGAAAAGTGTTACACACTTCGAGGAAAGTGATCAAGACGAGGACGATGGTGGTGGCGGTGACGATGGTGTTAATGACCCGAAAAAACAAGGAAAGGTATAACATAACCGTCACTTACGTGTTATTCATTATGTATAATGTTTATTAAATTTTAGACAATTTTGATTTTGTATACGTGTTATTCGTTATGTATAGGTTTATTAGAAGGGTGCCTATTAGAATTTAGACAAAGTTGATTTTGTTTACGTGTTATTCGTTATGTATAATTTTTATTAGATTTTAGACAATGTTGATTTTGTATACGTGTTATTCGTTATGTATAAGGTTTATTAGATTTTAAGCAAATATAGTTTTAAATATAGTTTTAAATTACCGTTGTTTCAGGTATTTGTGACACTTCACGAGTTAAAGAATTGGGCTTACAAAACAGAAACTGCGAAAGGTTACGTCATTGTGACCCAACGAACGGTAACAAAAGGCGAATATTCGTCAGCAAGGACAGTGAAGATATGGTTGCAATGCGACCGTGGAGGCACATGCAAAAGTAAAGCAACAGTTTGGCGTTCTGGTAGCAAAAAGATTGGGTGTCCTTTTAAAATGATAGGGAAACTAGACGCAAGTAGTGGCAATTGGAGCTTAGTGGTGAAGCAAAAGGATCATAACCATGAGCCTGCGGTATTTCTCGAGGGTCACGCGTTTGCGAGAAGGTTGACCCCAGACGAAGAATCATTGGTAGAGAGACTTTATATTCAAAACATGGAGCCTACGAACATACATTTAACCATAAGAAAACAAAACCCACAGAGCGTGTGCATTCTACGAGACATACAAAACGTGATAAAAAAGATTAAAGTCAAAATGTACGGTGATCGGACTCCAATGCAGATATTGGAGCAAATGTTGCATGAAGGAAGGTATGTTTACCACACCCGGGTGAATCCCGAAACAAATGCGGTCGAGGAGGTTTTTTTTGTTCATCGGTACTCGTACATAATGTGGCGTGCTTTCCCACATGTGTTGATGATTGATACCACTTACAAAACGAATGAGTATAGACTTCCGTTTGTTCAAATTGTGGGTGTGACATCGACACACAAGTCGTTTTGTGTCGTTCATGCTTTTATCTCTAAAGAAAAACAGGATAACTTCTTGTGGGTCCTACAGAAGCTCAAAGGATTGTTGGTAGAGGGTATGGAACCGCGCGTGATTGTAACAGATTGCGATAAAGCTTTGATGAATGCTTGCGATAAAGTATTCCCAAAAGCATCCAAATTGCTATGTAGGTGGCACATCTCACAAAATATTCTAAAACACACCAAGGCAAAATTTGCAACGACTGAAGAATGGAAAATATTCAAGCTTTCTTGGTCTCGATTGTGTAATTCTCCCACTGAGACGCTATACAATTATAACTTTGAGCGGCTATATACGCGACTGACTAACGACCATAGATCAGGTACGTATTATATTACTTCACATTCATTCATGTATACACACATACATGTAACCTCCCTGAATTTTATATACGCGATTATATTTTACAAACTATAGGGGCCTATTTTGACATTTTGTGAAACTATAAGTTGAGGGACTTGTTTGTCATTGTTTGAAACTTGCTTTAAAAATGGTTAAAACCAAGTCCAGGGACTAAACTGTCATTTAATGAAAGTTATAGTCTAGGGGTTATTTTGACATTATTTAAAAGTACAAAGTATTGGGCATAAAATGTAATTATTGAAATCTAAAGTATAAGGGTTGAAATTGCCTTGTTTGAAACTTCTTTTAACTCTAAAATCTTAACCGAGTTAAATGTTGAATAAGAAATCCTTTAAAAAATATTAACTTAGTTATTTATGTTAATTAGAATAACAAAAAAGGGGGGTTTCTTGTATAACCCGCCCCGCCCCTTAGCAAAGATCGAACCCGGACCACTCGTGTAAAAGCACCCCTTCTTTACCAGTTTATCCTCCTGTACAGGAGCTGATTGATACCCTAACATTAGTTGTTTTATACTTTAAAAAATTAACTTAGTTAACTATGTTAATTAGAATAACCAAAAAAGGGGGGGGGGGTTTCTTGTATAACCCGCCCCTTAGCAAAGATCGAACCCGGACCACTCGTGTAAAAGCACCCCTTCTTTACCAGTTTATCCTCCTGTACAGGAGCTGATTGATACCCTAACATTAGTTGTTTTATACTTTAAAAAAATTAACTTAGTTAACTATGTTAATTAGAATAACCAAAAAAGGGGGGTTTCTTGTATAACCCGCCCCTTAGCAGAGATCGAACCCGGATCACTCGTGTAAAAGCAACCCTTCTTTACCAGTTTATCCTCCTGTACAGGAGCTAAATGATACCCTAACATTAGTTGTTTTATACACTTCTTAAAATCCAACCGGGCACACACCTTTTATTTTATTTTAACGTTTTTTTTATCACTTTTATAAAAACTAACATTTTTATAAACTCATATGCATCAAACCTGATTTACTAAAAATATAAACTATAATTATTTCCGGTTTTATCTAATTATTATGAATTAAGTTAGTTTTAATCTTATTAAATTCATTAAAAATAGTAAATTAATTTTATAAAACCTGAAAATTTTTATATAATTATTTTAACATCAGAATGATGTTCGAAAATATAAAATTGATATTTTTCCCAAAATTCGATTTTTAACCAATTTAATCCAATAATTACATAGTTTTATTTGTTTAATTAATTATTTAAAAATAGTTAATTTATCAGAAAAAGTTTGTTTCAGCCTTTGGTCGGGGTGTTACAATACAAACATTACAATTTACAAATCGTTATATTCTGTTTTTTTCAGGAGTTTTGGACTATTTGTATACTGTCTGGCTACTACCCTATAAAGAAAAGTTTGTTTCAGTCTGGACTAACACAAGCCCTAACTTTGGTCAACATACAACCAACAGAGTTGAAAGCCAACATGCTAAGTTTAAGAGATACCTTAAGGGGCCAAACAGCTCGCTCCATAGACTTGTGTGGCTTGTTGACAAAGTTGTAGAGTCACAACGCGTACAAATAAACCTCACTTTTCAGGATAGCCGGTCCTTGAAAATGGGGGACCACATGATATCATTCTTTGATAACCTACGTGGTAATGTTTCCCTGAAAGCATTAGATTTGTTGCTTGTGGAGAAGAAAAAGATACGTACGTTGCTCGCAGTAGGGGGGACTTGTGGTCACCAGCTTTTTACGAGTTGTGGGTTGCCATGTGCTTGTCAGATGGAGTGGTGGGAAAATACAAGTAATAAAAACAGGCTTCAACCGCTTATTCTACTTCATATGAATACCCACCCCCCTCATTTCTAACTATTGTTTTTAAAATACAGATTGCAAAATTCCTTTTGCCGCTGTAGACAAATTCTGGACAAAACTAGATTTCAATGCTGAAGAACTTAAGGAAGACGATAAAAATCTTCGGGAGGAAATGGACAGAGTCATGCAACAACTGTAGGCGCAACCACCGATAGTGTTAAAAAGTATGTTGTCGAAGATAAAGGAGGTGGTGAATCCAAGTATGACTGACCATCAACCGCCTGAGGTACAACAAGATACTCGGGGGCGCCCAACCTCTAAAGCACAACAAAAAAAGAAGGAGGAGGTTGCGAGACGTAAAGATACCCAGTCCGAAGCAAAAGGCAAAAGCCAAAAGAAGGACGAGGACGCTCAAAAGCCAGCAGTGCAACGCAGTCGTTCAAAGAAAAATAAGGCTAAAAAGACAGTTGAAATTATAGATGAAGATTTTCCACTGTTGGTGGGGGATAGGTACGTCAACAATCATTGACCTATATAAGATCCTACGTATTTCCATACATACATTTTCCCTGATAAAGATTTTCCACAATATATTTTCCAATTACAGGTACAAAAACATGATCGATCGTTTTAAGGACTGGCTTCCATCTATGTATCGGAGATACATAACACATATGGAAGATGCCCAGCCTGACGGTAACTGTGGGTTTCGATCGGTGGCTATGGGTTTGGGGTTGGACCATAATGATTGGATGTGGGTCCGCCAAGAGCTACTGGATGAGATGTTCATTAACAAAGACCGGTGGTGGCCTATTCTTGACTCTTTTGATCCGGGATTTTACACTACAGTATATCGATCAATAAACTGGTTGCACGTGGAACCTGCACCAATGGCATGCTGGATGTTCTTGCCATACGCCGGATTGTTGGTGGCTCAAAAATTTGGTGTGGTTGTTCAACATTTAAGCAATGGTGTTTGTGAAACATACTTTCCCATGTTTGATGGTCCGGCGGAGGGCCATTCTGTTCTTTCGATTGCCTATGTGGAAGATGGCCATTTCATCATGGTTAAGTTAACGGATGATGGTCCGATGCCTCCACCGAATGGACTATGGAATATGTATCGAAGTACTGAAGCTATGGAGTGGGAGACAATGTACATGTCTCGTCTTTCACAGGGTAAGAAGTTACTTTGTAGTAATAGAAGTGTTCGAAGAGACTTTATTAACTTGTTGTAGGTTCTCGTTGTAACACGTAAAACTGTTTAATCGTATTATTATGTGTTTATTTTTTTTAATTTACATTCTATTATCTTTCGAATATAGTGTAAGCAACATTTATTTTGTAGGTCCCGTTTTTCCGGTGAGGATCGATAACGATCACCTATCCTTGTTTATCACGAACACAGTAACGGGTGCGGAATCCCCGTGACGGTGCAAACCAAACAAAGTGTATAAAACACACGGGTAACCAAAGATTCAATATCTATTGATTATGGATGAGTACAACCACAAACATATACAAACAATGTTTTAACAGACTCTCTCTAAGTCTCTCGGCGCTCATCTATTTCACACAGAAACAAATGAGGGTATTTATACTAGACATACACAGAACATGACGAAACACAAATAAGGAACGACGAAACACTAAAGTCGACGAAACACACTTTGTTTCGTCGACATACATATTCAAACTAAATTTGTTTCGTCGTTTACAATTTTAGCCCAAATAAAGTCAAGGTCCAATGCTAGTCTTCGGCCCATGTGAGGAGGTTACGGACCAGACTCTTTTCTGTTGTAATATTTCACCAAGTTCACCACATGAGACAAATGTTGAAATCATCATGACATCACAAAGGTGATGTCATGGTGATGTGTTTGCGGGAAAGGCCGCGACGCTCCGTGCTTCGCGTGTCGAACTCTGGGGCACACGACGGAGGAATGTCGTGTCGTCTGGCTTGAGCCGGACCTAACCGAGTCGACCAGAACCGAATCGAACCGAGTCGAGTCGCGTCCACATAAAGTGTACCAACAATCTCCCCCTTGGACGCTACTCGTGATGTTCGTCTTCCGTGATGGTTCGTCTTCTGTGTCTTTCATGTCGGAGGATCTTCAAAGGTCTTCACGCATCGTAAGAAGAAAGTGTATCAACAAACTCCCTTTTCATTTAGGTAGTGTGTTAACAAACTCCCCCTTAAAATGAACTCTCCATTGAGTTATGCTCGTGAATCTTTTGATCTTCAATGATTTAGATCCTTGTGGTGTTGATGAGGAGTCAGCGGCAACTCGATCATTTTTATCCTTTGAGTGCCTCCACTTCGTGTCTTTACTTTACGGCTTGTCATCTGACACGTTCTCTTCGCCTTTAGCTGATTCTGATGTCGCATCTGCACATACAAGAAAGCTAAACACGTAATGAGAACAACCGTTTGGAATATAGACAAATTAAACAAATGACACATATGAGATCAAATCTCAATCAAACACCGACCGACAACAGTTTGAAAGTTTAACAAATTATCAATTTTAATCCTTTAACTTTCAAAACATGTTAACTTCGACAGTTTATGAAGGTGCAATTGTTTTCCGGCTTACGATCAGGATTTTGGGTAGGATAGACTCGAGTTCCAACATCGGTCAATCTAAAATAAACTAGAAGCAAAATCTTTTTGGCTTTTATAAAATTTATATTAAAACACACCTAAAATCTTTTTGAAATTTTTCATTTTTCAAATGTAAAGACGAAAAGCAATAAATAAATATATACAAAGATGCAGAGACGAAAGTAGTAAACAAATATTTACAGACATTCTTTTTGCGAGTTTCGAGGGTAAGAGAATCATATCAGTGTAAGGTCACGCCAAAACGCTCTTTTTGTTCAATTAGTTAACATTAAGATAAGCATCCTATAACAATTATCGGTATTGTTGTCCATTTAAGCTCAACTTATCAGATGTAATCATGGCGAGGGGATACGTTAAGGTATGATTTATACTTACCGACCGGTGTTCATCCACACACGACACATTCCCGTATCAAGGTATGCACGAGGATTCATCTTACTGGTGAGTATACCGTTTATCATCTGTTTGACCGTATTAAAGATGTGAGAAACTCACTTATTTTGATTGAAAACAAGTCCTATGTGATAGAATCACTTATTGATGAGGAACTTGATTTTCGATGCATGAGGGCACAAGAGCAAGTCCGTGAACAGGTCAGTACTTTCGTACAGCAGAGAGACGAACTTGACTCCCGCAAAGAATCTGTGATAAAATATCACTTATTTTGTTTGGACATGTGATTGTTGATCACTTATTGAGGTCGAATGCAATATGTACACGTATGTATAGTATCATGGAAGATCTAGACTTCGTCTCCGTTATTTTTACGGTTTGATACAACCATGATACCCAGATGATAAGACAGCATAAAGACCGAATATTTCAGAACCTCGGCAATCAATCAAACGAAATTTCGGTACTAAGACCATATGCCAATGAATGGTTCCCACCTGGTCTTCAGTCAATTTAAGATTTATATCACCCTGCACACTTTAATATGATTGTGAGCCTACCGATACATCTTATATAGAGCTGCTTATCGTTTTTCATTTTGCATTTCAGTTTAAAGAGATTTCAACAGACCACTGATCTACTATCATTTTCTCTTTTTCTCGCCAGGAAACTCATTTTTGTTTTTCTATTGTTTTTGCGTTTTGAAATTTTTCGATGTTTTTGAATTTTTCAAATTTGGATTTACTCTCCCTAAAATCAACAAACTAAGATAAATTTTAAGAACACAAAGATATTTACAAAAACGATTTCCCGATGTCGGTTAACTAATGTTTTACCTCAATGCCGTTTACCAAAATTAATTTATTCAGAAATGATTTATCGAATTTTGGAAAAAAATGAGTTGGCATGTCGATAAGCGGTGCGGAACATGACAACATTGACGAGTTTCATAGTGAAACAATCACGTGTGAGGTGATATTCGAGTTCAACGTGTCATGCCAAAGAGTGCTACGAGATGATAACAATTTATAAAGCAGCTTAAATATCGACAAGTATAGGAGAGATTAGAAATTTAAAACCGTATCCTGCAACTGCTTCGTGCATTGCAAGGAATCTGAGCGCTCTCCCAAACTGGATATCCACCCGGTGTGGATTTCAAAGTCGATTCTTTGTAGCTACTTAGAAATCTCTTCACAGCAACAAGATCAGAAACCTTTGGGTCCGACTGGTCTTCCACATTGCACCAGCGAAGGTCTTTGTCTTTCTCTTGAGAAGTAGTGTGCGGTTGTTCAATCCACACCAAGGCATCCACACACCCGGTTGGTTTGTTCAACAAACACATTTTCTTCAATCACACCGCGAAGAAATGTACACTGCACGTTCATCTTGTTGATTGTGAACTTCAGACGTGCTACAGGTGCGTACATTTTGATTGAATCTATCCTGGGGATCCGATCAAAACCTTTAACAATCACATTTTTAAAATGATTTCCATTTTGTCGAAGCTTTCAATCTCTTTCGACAGACAATTCTGTCTCCCTTTTCTTCTTCTCTCCATCAAAGGCAACCACTCCTAGAAATAACAATATCTTGGAGCTTTGAGTCGCCTATCTTGTGCATGGACACTCCACAATCAACAATCCGATGACTATCGATAGTTCCTCCTGGAACATCCTACACACTCACTCAGAGATTAGTTGGAGAGGGGGACCCAAGCCTTAATAGACTAGGGTCGTCCGTCATCATCGAGGATTGTGACATCCATTTCCCGATGATTCGGAATAGATTGAGCTCCCCCTGAAACATTTACCGATTTTGGTTTCCAAATCTGTTTTTGTTTTTCATATTTAACATTTGATTCAACAGATTTTGTTAGGACAACCTCCAGTTTTAACGCCTTTTCAACCTTTTTGACGTTTTGACGTCGTTGTTTTGTTTCTTGTTCTTTAACAGTTCTTTTATCATGTTTTGGTGAAACAGGACGATGTTGTGGGTGAACCTTTTCAGGTGGTGCTCTTTCTACAAAATTTGGTTTGGGCGAGTTTGTGCAGTCTTTAATGATGTGCCCAAACTTCCCACATTTGAAACATTTTCTCCTTTCAACAAACTTAGGAGAATCTGATCGACTGCCAGACGTTGAAGTTGTAGACCCAGAGGTACTAGCTTCACACCCATTTGTGCGTTGAGTGTAATTGTTATCACTATTACGTTTCAAAATGTTGACTTTTTGAACAAAATCGGTATTTAATTTGTATGCAAAAGTCTCAATTTTATCAGTACCCTTGGAGGCCACAAACTTTATGTCTTTGTTTTTCTTCTTGAAACGAGCTCCTTTTGTTTCAGCCTTTGATTTAGAAACATTAGGCCTTTGAGCTCGTTGAACTGGTTGTTTACCCTTAGGAGCTACAGGTTGTTGCTTTGTTGGTGATTTTGGTTTTCCAAATTGTTTCCTAACTTCAGCTTTTGGAATATGATCACACTGAGTTACAATAACTCCCGGGATCGTCTTTCCCAAAAACTTGCTTGTGTTATCTTCAAAAACTTTATCAATCGATGATGGATTGACGTCTTTAATTGGAAAATCATTATCCGAAAAAATTTTGGAATCACCAACCAAAGTATACAACACATTGTTACTCTTAACAGTAGACACACATTCATTGTCATCTTTGACATTCTTGACAGGATCTATCACTTGTTTGGCAACAGCTTGCACGACAGGAGTAGGAGGATCACACAGAATGTGATTCTCAAAAGGCACTTCTACTCCTTTGTTCTTTTTAAGAGATTTATCCTCATCACTCACATCTGGTTCATCATCGGACGAATCATAGTCCTCAACTATGGGAGGACTTTGTTCCGTATCAACAGATGCTGAATTTTCGGTTGCTCCAGATGAGCCCTCCGATGAATTGTTCGTTTTGAACCCTAAGCCAGTTGTAGCTTCCCCATAATTAAGAGGTACAGTTGGCTCAAAACGAGGCATATCCTCTTCATCGGGCATGCGGGTATAATTTTGTCTCAAAGGGGGCGGACACTTCTTTTACCCAACACCGCTCACATTTCCCTTCAGTTGTTGAACGTCAATAATGTGATCGAGCACAAATCGGGAGTTAGAATAACTCTCCAATTTTTGCTTGATAGCATATTGCTCGCATTTGGCAATGGCTAATTCCTTTTTGGTTTCCTCAACAATATTAATGTAATTGTTAATACTAATTTTTTTATGATAAACAACTTTGGTAGTTTCGGAAACACTTTTCTTTAAATTTTCAATTAAAGATTTAAAGTCCTTTTCGTTTCTTGTTAAAGCCATATTTGCCTCTTTGCACTTTGACATCTCAACAACCAAACTTTGATTGTGACCATGAATTGTGTCACATTCAAGTTTCACTCTATCACATTCCTGTTTCAAAACAGCACAATCAATACATATGCTAGGAGTTTCAGATTGTACCTGACTTGTAGAAGCTGTGACATTAGCCATAAAGGCAGTCTGAGAAGAGAAAGATCCATCTTCAGTGAGAATCTTCTCCATTTCTTTTGATGTAGCATCAGCTTTCTTGATCAAGTCAGAATTTTGACATTTCATCTCCTTGGCATTCTTGATATTCTTGATAATTTCAGCATAAAACGCTGATTGTGAGTCCGTGCTCCATTCCAAAGGACTAGTGTAGCTCATATTTGAAGTATGTATGTCAAAAACTGATCAAATACTAGAATACACAGTGTTAACCCACTTTTGCAAACCTTCTGTTTAAAATTTATAAGTATCTCGACGAAACAGGTGTGAGACCCTATCGACGAAACAGAATTTGTTGATGTGTCGACGAAATTGATTATGCTTTGATGTGTCGACGAAACAGAAATGAAACCTTGTTGTCGACGAAACAGTTGTTGTATGTTGATCGACGAAACTGGATATTGATTTAAATAATCAGCCGAAACATTTGACTGGTGACTTGTTTGTTGACTGATATTATATATCCGACGAAACTGGAATGTATCCTTGTCGACGAAACACTTGTTTGGTTTTAAGCCCAACTTGTGAAGCCCACTTGTATGTGAAGCCCAATGTGTCGACGAAACAAAATCCAAATGTGAGTGACGAAACAGATTTTGAAGAGATAAGATCTGGTGGAGTGCATGAGATATTTTCAAAGTAGCCTTATCACCTTCTGACAAGTTGACAACAATTTCAACTTCCAATTTTCGAGACTTCCTTTTCTCACCCACTAATGATCACAGTGCACAATATTCAAACACACTTGTAATATAATATTGATAAACACAATCAGTTAAACTCATCACACCTCAAACACATAACATGCAAATTTCAGTTTGAATATTCAAGAACACACTCAAGAACAGTTTGAAGATATAAAGTTTCAGGAAAATGACTTTGCTTATACTTTAAACAAAAACCAAACAATAACATGCACACATGAAATGTAACAAGGTTTTCAATAAAAATATAGCAAAACAACTCGATTAAACACAAATTCTCAACAAGATTTCCTGAAAATATGTGAACTTTCAAGAACAAAATTTTTAGAAAAACATAAACAAACAGTTTCAAACATGATAAAAACCGAACAAGGTTTGGTTTTAAACAAGGATTAGAGCCAATGCTCTGATACCTATTGTAGGTCCCGTTTTTCCGGTGAGGATCGATAACGATCACCTATCCTTGTTTATCACGAACACAGTAACGGGTGCGGAATCCCCTTGACGGTGCAAACCAAACAAAGTGTATAAAACACACGGGTAACCAAAGATTCAATATCTATTGATTATGGATGAGTACAACCACAAACATATACAAACAATGTTTTAACAGACTCTCTCTAAGTCTCTCGGCGTTCATCTATTTCACACAGAAACAAATGAGGGTATTTATACTAGACAGACACAGAACATGACGAAACACAAATAAGGAACGACGAAACACTAAAGTCGACGAAACACACTTTGTTTCGTCGACATACATATTCAAACTAAATCTGTTTCGTCGTTTACAATTTTAGCCCAAATAAAGTCAAGGTCCAATGCTAGTCTTCGGCCCATGTGAGGAGGTTACGGCCCAGACTCTTTTCTGTTGTAATATTTCACCAAGTTCACCACATGAGACAAATGTTGACATCATCATGACATCACAAAGGTGATGTCATGGTGATGTGTTTGCGGGAAAGGCCGCGGCGCTCCGTGCTTCGCGTGTCGAACTCTGGGGCGCACGACGGAGGAATGTCGTGTCGTCTGGCTTGAGCCGGACCTAACCGAGTCGACCAGAACCGAATCGAACCGAGTCGAGTCGCGTCCACATAAAGTGTACCAACATATTTTATAAAAAATGTTAATTACATTGTTTTATAATGTAAAAACACTTATTTACATCACTATTTTTATTAAAAAAAAAGGCATCATATGCAGCATATTGGGCAATGAGAGGTGTATACCAGCCTCTATATGCCGCTCATAGCACAATAAGCGGCTGCTGGTAAGCAATCTATAAGCCACGTATTGGCCAATGAGGAGTGTATACCAACACAAACAATTTTCAGCTCACTAAAGAGGGAAAACTAGATCAAAATCAATTCAAACACACACACACCAAAACACCAAAAACACACACAACTCTCCCGTATACCATTTCTATCCCGTATCGAACCATACGGTGCGAATTTTCACAAGAGGTTAGTAACATCTTCATCTTTCCTTTTTGTTATTGTTTTTTTACGGTTTTTTTTGTTTTTTCTGAAATATTTTGGTTTTGGTGTTTGGCGGTAGAGGTGTTTGACGGTGGTGGTTGTTAGAGTGGTTTAGGTTTGGACGGTGGTGGTTGTTAGAGTGGTTGAGGTTAGGACGGTGGTGGTTGTATCTATGGGTTGGGGTTTGACGGTGGTTGTGGGTTAGCTGTGGTGGTTGTGGGTTGGCTGTGGTGGTTGTGGGTTGTCGTAATTTTATTAATATTTTGACAAAATATTAACTTTTAATTGTTGCAGATATGTCGTCAGATGGGGAACAACAGGCACCAAATGGTGGTCCGGTATTCAATCATATCGGCACCGGGGGTAATTGTGAGCAGTACGATTTTTTAGACTTCCCCCATCGCAGTACGGAATACAGACGTTTTGCCAAGTTCCGGGGTGTGAGAGTGAGGCAGCAGAGGGCGTTGTGTTGGGACGCGTTAAGGGAGTGTGGCGAGGAGCAGAGGGCCCGGGGTATAATCAGGGAAAATAACCCGTGGGATCGTATGTTTTTTCATGCGGCTGGGTCTTCTTATAGGCCTATGATGGTGGAGTTCCTCTCCACGTTTATCTATCGACCATGGCCTGCTGAGCAGCCTAACTCAGATATGGACGATCCGATGGTGGAACCACTCCCTGTAGAGGTAACTTTCTGTTTATTCGGGGAGCGACAGAATATGTCGCTGCATCAGTTTGCTTTGGCCACCGGATTCTACACTGATGAGGAGTTGGTTCAGGATATTTATACCACCACGATCACATCTATGCCTGATGATCAGTTGCTTGCTTGGTGGCCCACCCTCTGTGATGTACCCTTCGGTAATACGGCCCGTGTCTCGTTGATTCCTGACCCACTCGTTCGCTACATACACCGTTGCATTGCCACGTCGATATCTGGGCGTGGCAAAAGCAACGAGTGGGTCACGAAAACCGACCTGTTCTATCTTTACTGTTTATTCACGGGGATGCCGTGCGCCCTCCATCGTTTCCTGGCGGAGTATTTCGCCTCATTTTCCCAACGTCAGAAGCGTGGCGGATTGCACGGAGGGGCGTTCATCACGCGTATTGCCCAGCATTGCGGTCGGTATTTTCCATTCATCGGTGAGTTGCCACCGTCTGCCCCTTTCGAGTATTTGGGTATTAGGATGATGAGAGGGGTGAACTTGGTGGTGAACTTTTCGGGCATTTGTTATCGGTTTGTCGGTTTGGACGATCAGATTTTCTTAGCCCAGCCGTTAGTACATCAACATCTGCTGGAGGCTGCGGAGGTGGATATGCCTCATGTTGTTGACGAGCCTATTGGAGAGGGTGACGTCGAGCCTGAGGTTGAGCAGGGGCATCCGCAGGAGCCGCCACAGCATCCTCGGCGCGTCTATCATGCAGTGAGGTTGCCTCAGTCCACTCAGCGTCTCCTCGAGAGGCTTGTGGCGGGTCTGCCGGCTGTGATGGAGAGGTTGGCGCTGCAGGATCGGCGGATGGACCAGATGGAGGATATGATGGAGTGGATGATGGCTAGCTTGGCTGATAGGTGTACCGAGGCGGGGTTGCCTGTTCGAGACCCGCCACAACCACGAGTGTATCCGGGGTCCGGCTCGGAAGCCGGCCCGTCCGGCACGCAGGCCCTTCCGGCACGCAGGCAGGCCCGTCCGGCTCGCAGGCAGGCCCGTCTGACACGCAGATGCAGTTGACATGTTATGATAGTGGTTCTGATTACAGTGACGAGGAAATGGCTTAGGAGTAGTATTTATCTGTTTCGTTTGGTTGTATTTTGGGTTTAATGTGGTTATACGAACAAATATTTATTCCTCTTTTGTTATTTATGTTTAGTTGTATGCCCGGTTGTTTTTGTATATACGTTTAATCTTTTATCAGCATGTATGGATGGTATCATGTTTAATATTTTATCAGCATCTATGTTGATTTTTTTGGATTTTACAGCTGTATTGTCATGTTTATAAGGTTCATTGCTTGTTCAATCCGGGTTCCATAGGTATTGGGATTCTTATAACGAAGGGGTATATTGGTCTTTTTTAAAAATGCTAAGCATGTGCAGAAGGGGTATTAACGGTTATAAGAATTTCAGGGACTGGATTTGAAAAATTAGAATTACGGTTAGTTTTTAATAACTGAGTAGGGACTGTTCTTGTGCAAAACAAACCTTAGGGACTGGATTTGAAAAATTAGAATTACACAAATAAAAAAGGGAGGGGTCCTTCTGTATCGGACCGGCCTCCCATGGGTTTTGAACTCGCACATTTCGCATAGAACACACAAGCCTTAACCAGTTTATCCTCCTGTACAGGAGCTGATAAACTGGTTATAGTATATCCTTTATACACTTGGATTTGAAAAATTAGAATTACACAAATAAAAAAGGGAGGGGTCCTTCTGTATCGGACCGGCCTCCTGTAACACCCGTTCTTATAATTCAAGGTTTAACGTGTCAATTACGAAAAAGAATCATATAATTAAGATTTACATATACATCGGATTTACGGGTTTATTAAAACCTTTTACAATTTAAAAGTATACATCACATCATGTGTAAGTTTGTCGTTTAACATAACAACGATACATAGTGCGGAAGCTTATTTCTTGATCGTGTTCGGTTCTTGCTCGCCGCTTGATCTTTATCCGGGCACTCTTGGCATCCACCTAAGATCAAAACCAACTTAAAAGTAGTTTTGATAGTTAAATAATGGTTTAAACAAGTACCCTGGGTCAAACAAACAATTTTTTTTTTCCGGAGTTAGGGGGCGTCGCGTGACGCTAGGCCCCCTTTTTCACAGACTGATGCTTAATCAGTTGCTGTACAAACCCAGCATGACCTGATTTCACGGAAACGAGCATATTTTCTTCGTTATTGATCCGTTTTACATGATTCTTTTTCCTACGCGTCCGTAATTTAATTCTCCATCATATGGAGTTAAAATCCAACATCCAACTTAATAAATTTTTAGACTTCTAATCCTTCGACTCATTACCTTTTTACCGAATTTTAACCCGTTTATGCATTTTATCAAACAAACATATTTGTTTGATCCTTATATCACATACACATCTTCAAATTAATGTTATCTACCACTTTAGGTTCTAATCACAGGTTTATTACATAATTTAAACCCGTTTTTGCTCGTATGCTTATTTTGACCCGTTAAGGGTATTTTAAGCACTTTAAAGCTTAAAATCGCTTTCATTCCCTTCTAGCATTGTAGTTCTACATTTCTTATCTAGTAACCTCCCACTACAACTATATGTGTATTGGGTTTATTGTGGATATCTATATGTTCTGAGTTTTACCCCTCGGATTACCATTTTACAGCAAAGACTCATATAAAGCCCTTCGACCCAAGAATTTATGTTTTTCACTATCTAACATATCCTAAGCATTTATATAATCATAAAACTCATTTCCGAACCACCTTTAATGGTTGTTCGTCCGAATTAGCTTACAAGGGCAATTTGGTCAATTTTCATCCTTCTTTAACTACAAGGGTCCTTTAAATACTTGATTGACCCAAAATCCGACCCTTTTAACTATAATCTTATTTATAAACCCATGTGCTTCTAAAACACCATGAACATAATTCAATTTATTCGGTTTACCATAAAGATAACCGAATATCTACACTTAACATTGTCTAACTCTTATAGAACTCCAAATTCTTCATGATGAGTTGTGTTATTATACATACCTGGCTCGGATCAATATATTGACCCGTTTCAATACCTAGCCTTAGTAGCCGCTAAGCAATAGCGATGTACTTATCCATTTGCTATTTATTCCTATAACATGTAACTAGACAAACCATTAGACAATATTGTCAAAGGGTGATAATTTCACCTTTTGACCCGTTTATTTACCTAGTGATCTTCATCACTTCAAGTAAATGCCAATTTCATGTATTATGCTAATTTAAAGTCTACTAGCTAGAATACGGAATCAAGCATAACGTAACGGAATCGTAGTTACGTACCTTTTAAGCACTCTTTTTAAACGCGTATTTCCACCGGCTTGTCCATTTGACGATCCGGATTCCTCGCCTAAAGAGTTCAATTCGCAATCCGTTTAGAACCCTTTTTCAATCATGTATCGCATAATTCGCTAAATCGTTACAATCATGCGTTTTAACTTTAAATTTCAATTTTAAGCCTTTTTTGAGGCATTTTCACAAACACTTTAGGGGCATATTTTTACATGGTTATATAGCAAATTTCTAGCTCGTCACTTAGCCCTAATTTCACCCTAATCAACCATTTTACATGATTGTTAACTTCTAAATTTCTGAAATCACTTCAAAATTGTCAAATTACACTAGATCAACACTCTATTTCCTAGTGTTCATCAAATTACACATAACCCACTAATCACCTACAATGGTGTTCATAGGTTTCACTAAAATTTCACATGATTTCAACTTGTATTTGCCTAGGGTTTGTCCCTAGACACTATATGGTTCCTAATTCATCATAAAACAAACATGCAACCATGAATTTCAGATTTTCCCAATTTCATGAGAATTTCAAACAGAGAATTAGCACCAAATTCCACATACCTTGTAACCCCCTTGTGATGAGGATCACGAATCTATGTTCAGATTTCGATTTGGGACAGGAATTAGCCTTCAATTGATCAAATTTGTGGAGTTAGGGTTTGGTGAGAAGCTTTGGTCGCTCCTCCTGCATTCCTGATCGGCCAGACACCAAATGGTGTGTTTGGTTTTTTTGTTTTAATTAATTCTAGTTTCAGTTTTTACAAGATTAACCCCTCCTCTTTTGTATAACTTATAGTTTGGCTGTTTTTAACCCTATTATAAGTTATTTCTAGACTATTAGCTAACTAGGTTAAAATTCCTAGTTAGTAAATTCTTGTTTATTTAAGAATCCTAATATTCACCGGGTTACTTTTACCACTAAAGGTAAATTACCCGTCTTTTAGTATAAACGTGGTTTGATTACCAAACCCGTTTTCGGGGTGTTACAAGTCTACCCCCTTAAAGAGGTTTCGTCCTCGAAACCTTTTCTTTCATAATTTATCGAGTTTAACTCCATGCATATGCTCTCGATAATCAATTGAGCATTGCTCATATTTTAATCGATTGTTAGTATTACCAGAAAATTTATGGTAATACCTTTTTGGTTACAAAACATCTACGTGCCTCATTCGACATAATGCAACTTGAAATAACGTAATTTCGTTATTTCTACTTGTTTAGTTAACTTAGCGATATCCATATTATCGAACCCTTTGTGAATCCGTTACCTTGACCCGTTTAAAGGTCTTTAGTGAAATCTTTCACTTTTAACAACAATTTCTTTTGTTTTCCAAGTTCATTTATTCAGTTCAGTTATACCGAATCCACCGATTATAAGCAACCAAATTTATTTAAATGACCTTAACCGGTCCCACTAACTAGACTTATTAGTCCAGTTACTCTTTACCGCTCGCTTGGTTATAATGTGATTCCACTTCACATTGTATTTCTTGACCGTGATCGTGTCACGTCATGTTTAATTTATATCAACGTTTCTTTATCATACTTCTTCTTTTCGAATGTATTGTCTCGCACCTATCGATGTTAAGACCCATACTCTTTGATATTAACCATTTTCTAATCTCCCTCGTAATATCCATATTTGTTAAAACATTGTTTCTTACTAAAACTAAATTTTAGTTTAACGTTTCCTTTTTCTCCTTGTCTTACATCTTTTACTCATTTCTAGGACTTTTACGTCTGAAAATTTATTCCTTTCCGTTGTCTTTTCGGTAATATTTTTGTCCTTTTTTGTTATTTCTGCCCGTTTAGATGTTTTAGTGAAATCCCTCACTTTTGTCAACCAGGCCTTTCACGATTTCTTCGCTTTTAACTCACTCAGTTAAGTTAGCGAAACCCCTCGCTTTTATACTACCTTTACCTTCCGTTATTATTTTACGTGGGGAGTTTAACCATTTTCCTCGCTTCACGTTATTGACCCGTAGGTTCTTTCACTTAGCCTCGTAGGCTTATTTCTTTAGATTTTTCACCTTTTTAAGGCGAGGCCTTTATGATCCCTTTGCTTCAATTCATGTTCCGTGGGTCGTTTTGGCCCCGTAGACCTTTACACTAATGAATATCCTGTAGGTTATGATGATCCCGTAGATCATCTTTTATTCTAGTCTTTATTCAAATGTGTATACATTTATATACGCATATGGCGTGAAGGCACCCCTTTTTATGTTTATAATTATTCACCTTTACTTTTTGGATTTCATTTGACCTTGACCGTAGTCTAAGGCTACATTGTTTTCTTTCGAATCATCTTTCCGACTTCTCGACTTCTAACGTCAATTTACACGTCGGTTTTCCATGCACTTACCGTTACCCGGTTCTTACCTGTACTTCTTTACGTCCCATTACCCGGGTTCTTTTATTTCAATGTTTTTAACGCCTATAACTCCTTTACATAGGTTTATTAATATTTCGCACTTTTATTTATCCGATTCGCGCTTATTTACTTTAGCAAGTGTCATCCTTTATTAAATTTGTTTGACTTGTTCGTGTGAACATTCATCACTTATGAATGCCAAACTTTAGTCTTTGTTTGACTCGTTCAACTTTGAAATAGCTGAACATAATTTATTCAAAATTTCTTTTTACATTATTTTATCATCTTTTAGTTATGACTCAAAACCCGAGTCTTTTAACTTTCCATCCGAGTTCCCGTTTCTCGGTTCACGCATGTGTTTAATTCTTACCCATCAACCGGGTGTTTATCCGAAATCGTTATCATTGCACCCTTTCCGGTATGCATTAAAACTTCATTTCGATTTACTTGGTCATCTTAACGAAATCCGTCGCTTTTATTCGACCATGTCTTTTATTCTTTACGTGACCCCCATTGGTGGCCTTATTAATTATGAGTGACGATTATCATCGTTATCCTTGCTTTACTACGACTAAAGTTAACAACCTTGATTATCTTTTTCGTGTGGGCAACACCTTTGTTTTTATGACCCGGGGGATCATCTATACTTTGGTTTTACTTGCCCATTTTGTTCACCATGGCCCTTTCGTCTAAGATGACTTATTTTCATGAATTTTCTTTTGATCATTCATTTTTATATCATCATTTACATTAATCCTTGTCCCTTCTCTCGGGCTCATTATCCTAATGTAATACGCTTCCGTTACTCGGCTGTGCGTTTACATTATTATCAACTATTTTGTTCATTTGTTTCATTTGGGTACTTTTTAATTTTGTCCCATTCACCCCGCCCTTACTACATCGGATGTAAATGTGTCTACT
This sequence comes from Helianthus tuberosus, assembly GCA_030545235.1. Classification (NCBI taxonomy): domain Eukaryota; kingdom Viridiplantae; phylum Streptophyta; class Magnoliopsida; order Asterales; family Asteraceae; genus Helianthus; species Helianthus tuberosus. Next base: position 154,094,209 of record CM060358.1, read on the forward strand.
ATAAGAAGTTCATGGTATCACATGCCACTACTCACTTGGCCAGAGTAAGCGATTAACACATGACACGCATGACCTTTTTATAGTTTTCACATCACGCCCTATGTAAGTAATGCCTCTATTTGTTTCTCTTGGAAACAATATCCCGAATACATTTTCTATTCGGTTTTCCAAGTTTCTAATTTACATATGCAACAATCATTCTCTACATGTTTGTTGCATATTGCTATTTATGCGTTTACATTCATAAGCGTGCACCTGGTAATGTTTGCCCCGACGGGCGTTCCTTGCCATTAACTTTGTTCGCGGTCGTTACGCGATTTAGTCCTTGGTGAGCATGCTCCTCTTGTCATACTTCGGACCGTTCCTCTATCATATCCGTAATTTGTTCAACTCACGCTATCCTCATATGCGAGTGTCCTTCAACTAAAACATATACAACAGTTAGTAATTTCAACATTAAAGGATGCCCGTATTATAATACAAGGCTTTTCTACTATACGCATCAACGCGTGTAATTTCGTTGGCTATATCTATTCTATATCATTTTTATTGGTGTAACGTGTAATACACGATAACCATATGTGTTGTTCTCAACACTTTTAATCATACTAAACCTTTGATATACGTGTACTTACCGGATTTGCGATCAAGCATCGAACCGAACACCAATCTTTATTAAGAGCATAAGGTTTAAGTCTAAGCATAGTTTTCCCACCATACTTGAATCTCTTAAACCAAGGCTCTGATACCAACTTGTAACACCCGTTCTTATAATTCAAGGTTTAACGTGTCAATTACAAAAAATAATCATATAATTAAGATTTACATATACATCGGATTTACGGGTTTATTAAAACCTTTTACAATTTAAAAGTATACATCACATCATGTGTAAGTTTTTCGTTTAACATAACAACGATACATAGTGCGGAAGCTTATTTCTTGATCGTGTTCGGTTCTTGCTCGCCGCTTGATCTTTATCCGGGCACTCTTGGCATCCACCTAAGATCAAAACCAACTTAAAAGTTAGTTTTGATAGTTAAATAATGGTTTAAACAAGTACCATGGGTCAAACAAACAAATTTTTTTTTTCCGGAGTTAGGGTGCGTCGCGTGACGCTAGGCCCCCTTTTTCACAGACTGATGCTTAATCAGTTGCTGTACAAACCCAGCATGACCTGATTTCACGGAAACGAGCATATCTTCTTCGTTATTGATCCGTTTTACCCGATTCTTTTTCCTACGCGTCCGTAATTTAATTCTCCATCATATGGAGTTAAAATCCAACATCCAACTTAATAAATTTTTAGACTTCTAAGCCTTCGACTCATTACCTTTTTACCGAATTTTAACCCGTTTATGCATTTTATCAAACAAACATATTTGTTTGATCCTTATATCACATACACTTCTTCAAATTAATGTTATCTACCACTTTAGGTTCTAATCACAGGTTTATTACATAATTTAAACCCGTTTTTGCTCGTATGCTTATTTTGACCCGTTAAGGGTATTTTAAGCACTTTAAAGCTTAAAATCGCTTTCATTCCCTTCTAGCATTGTAGTTCTACATTTCTTATCTAGTAACCTCCCACTACAACTATATGTGTATTGGGTTTAATGTGGATATCTATATGTTCCGAGTTTTACCCCTCGGATTACCATTTTACGGCAAAGACTCATATAAAGCCCTTCGACCCAAGAATTTACGTTTTTCACTATCTAACATATCCTAAGCATTTACATAATCATAAAACTCATTTCCGAACCACCTTTAATGGTTGTTCGTCCGAATTAGCTTACAAGGGCAATTTGGTCAATTTTCATCATTCTTTAACTACAAGGGTCCTTTAAATACTTGATTGACCCAAAATCCAACCCTTTTAACTATAATCTTATTTATAAACCCATGTGCTTCTAAAAAACCATGAACATAATTCAATTTATTCGGTTTACCTTAAAGATAACCGAATATCTACACTTTAACATTCTCTAACTCTTATAGAACTCCAAATTCTACATGATGAGTTGTGTTATTATACATACCTGGCTCGGATCAATATATTGACCCGTTTCAATACCATGCCTTAGTAGCCTCTAAGCAATAGCGATGTACTTATCCATTTGCTATTTATTCCTATAACAAGTAACTCGACAAACCATTAGACAATATAGTCAAAGGGTGATAATTTCACCTTTTGACCCGTTTATTTACCTAGTGATCTTCATCACTTCAAGTAAATACCAATTTCATGTATTATGCTAATTTAAAGTCTACTAGCTAGAATACGGAATCAAGCATAACGTAACGGAATCGTAGTTACGTACCTTTTAAGCACTCTTTTTAAACGCGTATTTCCACCGGCTTGTCCATTTGACGATCCAGATTCCTCGCCTAAAGAGTTCAATTCGCAATCCGTTTAGAACCCTTTTTCAATCATGTATCGCATAATTCGCTAAATCGTTACAATCATGCGTTTTAACTTTAAATTTCAATTTTAAGCCTTCTGTGAGGCATTTTCACAAACACTTTAGGGGCATATTTTTACATGGTTATATAGAAAATTTATAGCTCGTCACTTAGCCCTAATTTCACCCCAATCAACCATTTTACATGATTGTTAACTTCTAAATTTCTGAAATCACTTCAAAATTGTCAAATTACACTAGATCAACACTCTATTCCCTAGTGTTCATCAAATTACACATAACCCACTAATCACCTACAATGGTGTTCATAGGTTTCACTAAAATTTCACATGATTTCAACTTGTATTTGCCTAGGGTTTGTCCCTAGACACTATATGGTTCCTAATTCATCATAAAACAAACATGCAACCATGAATTTCAGATTTTCCCAATTTCATGAGAATTTAAAACAGAGAATTAGCACCAAATTTCACATACCTTGTAACCCCCTTGTGATGAGGATCACCAATCTATGTTCAGATTTCGATTTGGGACAGGAATTAGCCTTCAATTGATAAAATTTGTGGAGTTAGGGTTTGGTGAGAAGCTTTGGTCGCTCCTCCTGCGTTCCTGATCGACCAGACACCAAATGGTGTGTTTGGTTTTTTTGTTTTAATTAATTCTAGTTTCAGTTTTTACAAGATTAACCCCTCCTCTTTTGTATAACTTATAGTTTGGCTGTTTTTAACCCTATTATAAGTTATTTCTAGACTATTAGCTAACTAGGTTAAAATTCCTAGTTAGTAAATTCTTGTTTATTTAAGAATCCTAATATTCACCGGGTTACTTTTACCACTAAAGGTAAATTACCCGTCTTTTAGTATAAACGTGGTTTGATTACCAAACCCGTTTTCGGGGTGTTACACCTCCCCAGGGTTTCGAACTCGCACATTTTGCATAGAACACACAAGCCTTAACCAGTTTATCCTCCTGTACAGGAGCTGATAAACAGGTTATAGTATATCCTTTATACACTTGGATTTGAAAAATTAGAATTACACAAATAAAAAAGGGAGGGGTCCTTCTGTATCGGACCGGCCTCCCCAGGGTTTCGAACTCGCACATTTCGCATAGAACATACAAGCCTTAACCAGTTTATCCTCCTGTACAGGAGCTGATAAATTGGTTATAGTATATCCTTTATACACTTCATACGCTTTAACTTCGTCTTCAAACCCAACAACTCCTATAAGGTGCTCAATGAACCATACGGCTCTCATTGAACACAAACACTTTCCCAACTTCAATAAAGGGGTAAACTAGATCTAAAATTTGAAAACTCACACACTAAAACACCTTGAACACACACACAAACGCTCTGGACCACACGATTTTCACAAGACAAACTCTGGACCACACATTGAAGGTTAGTTTGTATTCCAATTTTTATTGCTTAATCTTCAACCTTTTTTTTATTTTTTGGTTTTATTTCCGCCGTTTGTGGTGGTGTTGAGTTTGACGGTGGTGGGGGATTGACGGCGGTGGGGGATTGGTGGCGGTGGGGATTGACGAAGGTGGGGGATTGACTGTGGTGGGGAATGACGGCGGTGGTGATTGACGGCTGTGGTGGTGGTTGTGGTGGTAGTGGTGGTGGTGGTGATTGACGGCTGTGGTGGTGGTGGTGGTGGTTGTGGTGGTGGTGGTTGTGGTGGTGGTGGTGATTGACGGCTGTGGTGGTGGTGGTAGTGGTTATGGTTGTGGTGGTGGTGGTGGTTGTGGTGATTGACGGCTGTGGTGGTGGTAGTGGTGGTTGTGGTGGTGGTGGTTGTGGTGGTGGTGGTTGTGGTGGTGGAGGTGATTGACGGTTGTGGTGGTGGTTGTGGTGGTGGTGGTGGTAGCGTTACCCTACCCGACTCCCGGCCCGACACGTTTGTCGGGTCTAGACTTATATCATCGATTTTTTAAATGTGCATATGTTATTTTTATTATTATATTTATTATTTTTAACAATATATTTTCGGATGTCGGGTCTAATGCTATAATTGTATGTTTTATTAACAGGATATCGAAAGTCGGTGTTTTGACGGTGGTGGTAGCGTAATCCTTATGGAGAAGTACACTGCGTTCGTATTTCAGATTCAAACGCTTAACTACGTTCGTATTCCAGATTCATGCACCGGAACGTCCACCAACGGCAATGCTTCTGCACTCACAAACTGTGACGGTGGAAGTAGATATTTACCGGTGACTATGAGGGTTAACTGGAATGTCCTGGAACCTCCACCAACTACAATGCTTCTGCGTCAGCAACCTCGAGGGAGAAATCCTTCTGTATGGATTGGTTCTTCATGCTGTAGAACCGGTTACTGAGAATTCTTCTGCAACGAGGGAGCGCCATATCAGGTCGGAGGTTGTTCATGTGGCAATGGGGAAGCGGAAAGCACGTTTACCGTGGAACGCATCCTTAAACTTGATAGCAACAATATGGTGACCGAATAGAGATCTGAATAACCGATACAGTTTGCAAGAATTTAATAATATGTAACAGTCAGCGATTTAGGGTTTAGGGTTCAGGGTTTAGTCGTTACATTTTGTATTAGAATGACATGTTTTGTGTATTAATATAAAACGATGTTTCGTGTATTTATTGCGTTATGGTTAATAAATGACAAGTGAAAAATAATTAAAGACACATAAATAATTGATAAATAAAAAATTTGATATTTTATCATACACAAAATTCATTTCATAAAATATCGTCATGGGTCAAAAACCCTACCCGACCCCCGACCCGACCCGTTTGCCGGGACTAGATATAACATCGTTTTTTTAATGTGCATATGTTTTATTATTATAAGTTGCATAAACTCTTAAGACATAACATTCCGCTAAATCACCAAAATACGAGAGTCATTACATTCGTTTACATAAGTTGCATAAACTTAAATATGGCTAACGACAAATACAAATACGGACAAAAAAAAAAAAAACAAAATCCAACAGATTATCAAACAGGTGTCCCTCTTACGAACGAACCTTGAATTTTTATTTTCCATTTCTGCTACTTGCTCTTTATACATTCGAACCTCCTCTTTCAAATGCTTGACTTCGTCTTCAAGTACTGCTTTCGTATCCATCAAACCTCGGATGACTTGAACTGCCCGAGGACACATGGGAGGGTCGATCCACGCAAAGAATTTGCACCGAGAACGTTGAAACCGAAGGCGAATTAGTGTTTCTAAGTGTAAAAAATACGTCCCATTGAAAGTGTCATATTTTGAATTTTCAAAGTATTTATTTATAAACTTTGACTTTAATTATCGATTTTTTGTGTTATATAAAACTTGATGAAAATTAACCCGATAAAAACACTTGTAAAACACACTCAAATCATATAACTTTCATCAAGTATTATCTAACACAAACAAAATTATTTAAGGTCAAAGTTTATAAATAAAGACTTTGAAAATTCGAAATATGACAATTTTAATGGGACGGAGGTAGTAGTAAAGTACATACCAATTGAGAGCAGGTGTAAAATTGACGCCCGGGATTAATATCCGTCCAAGATGTTTTTATCCTAGCTTGCCTTCCACATCTACAAATAACCATTGTGAATGTCAAGATGGATATGGATTACACTTTCTCGTACGTAATAGTATTTGTTTAGAAAAAAAAGACTCAATACGCCGCTCATAGCACAATGAGATGCGTATAAAGTACAAAATCTAACCACTTTTTCAGAAAAAGTAAATACATATGCCTCACATAGTGCTATGAGGTCCGTATAACAAAAAGTTAGGTGGTGTATATGCCTCACATTGACCTATACGGTCGTATACGCTGACACCTTTTCAGAAAAAGTAAATACATACGCGTCATATAGATCAATGAGGGTCGTATATGTTCGTTTTGTTTGACTTATTTACCAAGGAGCCTGCTCTTTGACGTTATACACCCAACTATATACCCAAAAAGGTCTTGGACCACACGAGACCAACGTTGGACCACACGATGAAGATCCGGAAGTACACACACACGCACAGATTCTTTGTCTCTCGTATTGTTATCGCTCTCGTATCGCTTCATACGCTCGGAGTATTTAAGGTTAGTTCGTATTCCGTATTTTTATGTTTAATTTTCATTTTTTCTCTGATTTTTGTGGTTTTTTTTGGTCAGGTATATTGGTGTTGGGGTGGTGGGTTTTTGTGGTTGACGGTTGTGGTTGTGGTTGTGGTTGTGTTGTTTTGTGGGTGGTGGGCTGTGGTGTTTGTGGGTGGTTAGGTGGTGGTTGACGGTGGTGGTGGTGTTGTGTAGTCGGTGGTAGGCTGTGGTGTTTGTGGGTGGTGGGCTGTGGTGGTTGAGGTGGTGGGTTGTGGTTGTTGACGGTGGTGGCTGTGGTGGTGTTGTGTTGTGGGTGGTAGCCTGTGGTGTTTGTGGGTGGTGGGCTGTGTTGTTGGTTTGTTAAGGTTGACGGTGGTGAGGTGGTGGGTTGTGGTGGTTGAGGTGGTGGGTTGTGGTGGTTGACGGTGGTGAGGTGGTGTTGTGTTGTGTTGTGTTGTGTTGTGTTGTGTTGTGTTGTGGGTGGTAGGCTGTGGTGGTTGTTGAGGTGGTTGAGGGTGGTAGGTTGTGGTGGTGGTGTGTTGTGGTAGTTGGGATGGTGGTTTTGGTGGTGGTTAGGTTGTGGGTGGAAGGTGGTGGGCGGTGGTGGGCGTCCGACTGGAGGTGGTGGTAGTGGGTGGTCGGCTATGGTGGTGGGTGGTCGGCTGTGGTGGTGGTGGTGGTGGTGGTGGTGGTGTTTGTTTATTATATTTTACAATATAATTTCTAATATCGAGTCTAACACTATAATTCTATGTTTTTTAACAGGGTATCGAGAGTCGGTGTTTTGACGGTGGTGGAACGTAATTCTTATGGAGAAGTGCACTGCGTTCATATTTCAGATTCATGCGCCGGGACGTCGGTCTAGGGTGAGGTGCTTGGCGGTGGGGGGTGCATCATCCAACATCAATTGCCAAGTCACCCGGAACTCCGACATTGTCAGATGTTACTGTGCAAATAGCACGGAACTCTCATATTGTCGATTCCGGGTGCACTCTTGATAGCATCTACTGATGCGCGGTAGTTCCGCCACCGGCATCTACCGACGCCCGGTAGTTCCGTGACCACCATATACCATCACGCGTCTGAACCGGCTTTTAAACCGGACGGAATCTACGAAGAAACTGTTCGATTTCACGGTTTGTTTGAGAACCTGATTCAGATACACAACGGTCTCTTTGCTTCGTCCACTAGAACTATTTGTGTATGCATCATACACAAATAGTTCTAGTGGACGAAGCAAAGAGACCGTTGTGTATCTGAATCAGGTTCTCAAACAAACCGTGAGAAAAACACTCGTAATCCTCAACCGGCTTTGAAATGACAAACTTATTGGATGAACTAACCGATTGTATTCCCAACTCACGACATTGCCTTTTATTTAAAATCTCAATTGATGAAGGGTTTGTCATAAGAACAGGTTCATCAAATCGAGAATCAACTTCTTCATCATATTTTTATGCATTTCCATTAGCCACAGTTGTACGAAGAAACTGTTCGATTTCACGGTTTGTTTGAGAACCTGATTCAGATACACAACGGGTTCGTGTGAATCTAAGTAATAATATGTAATAGTTAGCGATTTAGTGTGTAGGGTTTAGGGTTTAGGGTTTCGGCTATGTATTGTATTACATTTTGTATGAAAGTGTTGTGTTTTGTGTTATTTTATCAAACAATGTTCACTTACATTTGCGTTATGGATTATAGAGAATTTGACGTCTTATAATAACACTTGATAAAAAAATGTAGAAGTTTTATAATACTAATTAAAAAAATGTTGACGTTTTATACTAACACTTGATAAAAAAATGTAGAAGTTTTATAATACTTGATAAAAAAAATGTAGAAGTTTTATAATACTAATTAAAAAAAATGTTGACGTTTTATACTAACACTTGATAAAAAATGTAGAAGTTTTATAATACTAACTAAAAAAAATGTTGACGTTTTATAATAATAATTAATAAATAAAAATGTTGCCATTTTTCTAAATATATTGAATAAAAAAATGTTGACGTTTTATAATAATAATTAATAAATAAAAGAATGTTGACGTTTTATAATGACAATTTAAAAAAAATATATAAAGTTTTTTTAAATAATATTTCACCCATTTGAAAACCCTCCATACCCTTCAAATTTATTCCACACAAAAGAGCCATTGATTGGGTAATCATTGGCTGACACCCAATCATTGACAAATAATAGGATGTGTGAAAAAGTAACCAAAAAGTAAACGTATAGGGCAATGAGGGGCTTATCAAGTGGGTCCATTTTCAGGCGTATAGGGCAATGAAGGGTGTATAGGGTTAAGAGATGTGTGGATAAATTGAGGGGGATGTGTGGATAACCAAAGCCTTTTTTTATTGTTACTAATACCTTAACAATACATACGTGAGAACAAGAAATTAAGTCAAATTCGAAGGTAGTTAGGGTATTAACATTTACTCGGTCTTTTCTTCCTATATATTGTCAAATGTACATGTAACATACTTATCTTCATTAACAACTTCCACAACCACAACCATCAATTAAAGCTTACAGAATCAAAGATGGCATTGAGAGTCTGCTTTGTTGCTCTTGTTATCATCTGTTTGTTAATGACATCACACTTTAGTCCGGTTCATTGCCGCCATCTTCAACCTACAGCCATCACAACCACCACCACCGTTGCGGACACCGAATGCAAACAAACCGGAGGAGAGATGCCGGACTTCACTGTGTGCGCAACTTTCTACACCAGTAATGTTAACAACAGTGACAATCGAAGGTTGAAGATGCCATCATTAGAATACATATTGGCTTCTGGGCCAAGCAAAAAAGGACCTGGCCATTAATATATATGCGAAATCTAACTTTTTGTTTTCTATATTTCAGTATTTTGTAATATTTCTTGTCTTTTTGAAGCTATATATATATATTTGGCCCAATATGTGGACTGGTTAAATTTTTATTGCATGAAGTTCTTTTTTTACTTCTTATTGTTTGTTTGTTTGTTTTTTTTTTTTTGAAGTTTGAAAGGTATAATATGGCCATGAAGAATGAAGATTTGCATGAAATTAGGTTTAGTATGTAACACTACCTTAGGAAGAGGCCGCATTTTATCCAACCCCATCGCGTATAACTTTGTTTCATCTGTCTTTATTGTTTCATATAGCATGGTTTAAAAAACGACCGGGTTGGGTTGTGTCGCGTTGGGTGTCAGGTCAGAATGGGTTGCACTACTAGAAAATAGGGTATTTGCCATTGCCTTTACGGCTGCAAAAATGACCGTAAATTTTGCGACAATTTTGCAACCACTATGTATAAGTTAATTTAACTTAATTATTTTTAATAAAATCTGCGACTAGTTTGCAACCGAAACAAGGCTGTGGCAAAATTTGAAATCGATTTAGGACCGAAAATGAGTTGATCATAAATTTTTGCGCCCATTCTAAATTTTGGTCGCAAATCGATTGCAAATTATGCGACCATTTTCTAGTAGTGTGATATAACATAAGTTCGAGTCCAGATGGGATAATTACAAATAATATCACTTTTTTTGGTTAAAACTGGTCGGGCTAATATTAGCTTCGATTGAAATACGCGTTTAAAAAATGGATCAAAATAGTTTCACCAACTATATTTATTTTATACCGGCTAGTATTGACAGGTATTGGCCGAAACAAGGGGCACCCTTGCAGAGGAGGAGGTTATCATGGCGTGGAGTCAGAGGCTATGGTGGCAGTGACCGAAGCGGTGGGGCCGGCGTCAACAATGTCACCGTTAATGGTGTTGCTGAAGGTGGTGGTGATGGTGATGGTAGTCGTTGTGGTGGCGTTAGATGGTGCATAGCTAGTGGTGCTAGTTCCTACAACGTTTATGTTGGTCATGGCGGTGGCTAGGGTGGTGGTGGTGTCGCAATGGGGGTTTCGTCGGTTGTGGCTAGGCCTTGGTGGATGTTGACATGTTGTATCGGTGGTGGGTGTTTCAGCGGATGCTCTGGTGGTGGTTGTAATGGTGGCCAACATTAGGTGGAGGCGAGGACTAGTAGGTGATGAAGACAAACAATGTATCTTGAGTATTAGTCGCCCTTTTAGACTTGTTTTAAGTTATGAAGATCTTGAGTATTACTCGCCTTTTGGACTTGTTTAATTTGAGTAGACCCGTATCAACCCCAGTGCATCTTTCTTTTACCTAAATCCATGTATTGATTTGCGGATGATGATGATGATTGTTGTTTTTTTTTAAGGAGAATTTCTCTGTACAAGGAGACCGATTAGCCTCGGGGGCATGTCTATGACATATCCCCGTCAACCCCGCTCTTCCAGACGCGATGTTCGATCGGGCCCCGGCCGGCGCGTAAGCTGACTTCCGCCCGGAAACCATACTGCCCCCACACGAGAGACTCGCTGGGGTAACAGCTGGGTAAAACTGGGTTACCCTCAAGACCGCTCCATGCCTCGGTAGGAAACGATCCATCATTGGGACGACCCGCCCCACTAGCCGTAAGCGCCGGGAATCGAACCGGGGTGGCCATAGGCAAACCCCCAGCCGACAACCAACTGAGCTAGGAGGCGGGTTTTTATGATGATTGTTGGGGTTAATTTACATATATATATATATATAGGCAAATGATCAAATACAAATACTCTTATCATATAAAACGTACAAATAGGGTGACAATGTAAAAAAAAATGCGATAACATTTTCGTAATTATTTACTCGTATAATAATTATCAAAATTACTCTACAAATGATCTTGTAGGGTAATTTTGATCTTGTAGAGTAATTTTGTAAAATGTTCTGGTAAGTAATTTTGATCTCGTAACGTAATGTAATTATCAAAATTATTCTACAAATGTATCAAAATCAAAATTACTCCACAAGTGTATCAAAATTACTCTGAAAGTTTATCAAAAAACATAAAATTCAAAATTACTCTACAAAATCATTTGTAGAGTAATTATGATACTCTCCAAAATTAACTTACAAAATCAAAATTACCATACAAGATCATTTGTAGAGTAATTATGATACTTTACAAAATTACTTTAAAAGATCAAAATTACCCTACAAGAATATTTTACAAAATTACTCTTCAATATCAAAATTAACATATAAGATCATTTGTAGAGTAATTTTGATAATTACTCTACGACTAAATAATTACGAAAATGTCACCGTGTTTTTTTTTTGGATTTTTCAGGCCTTTCGTAGGTTTTGTAAAAAAGACATTTTGTACGTGAAGTTTAAGTCTATTTATATAAGTTCGAAATTCAATTTAAAAGAATGGTTGTGATTACTTAACGAAGAAAATAGATTAAAAAAAGATAAAATATCGAAAGTTGAAATCAAACTTCAATTACAACTAAAAAATCCAACTACTCCATAAAGTATTAAAATATACATATTTCATAGGTGATCTTGACCATATGAATAAAACCGATTGATTTAACTACATAGTATTCTCATTGACGGCAACATCAGTCTCCTATCTTTAAGGAAAATACAAAACAATCGGTAACATGTCGGTAAAATTCAATGTGAACACCGAGCGAGATTAAACACTTTACCAAAGAATTACGATGAATATTAGTAACATATCACCGAATGTCATTTCATTAAGGAATCATAGAAATAAACTCATCAACGGTTACCGATATCCATATCGATAACGAATAATGATAGTACGTTATGGCACCGGTGATAGATTTTTTATTTTTTTTATTGGGTGAGTTCATCGGGGAATCAGAAACAAAAAAAAAAACCATTAATTTTACATGAAAAAAGATAATTAAAAAATCATTTTTATATAAAACAAAACAATTTTTACATAACTTCTTCTAAACCTTTTCATATAAGCACGTGTAAAAGCAATTCAAATAATTGAAGAAAAGAAATTAATTTTTGTAAACAAGTGGAGGAGTCATTCAAACAATTCTTCAAAGTTTTTTTTATATATGTAGAAGGGAAAGGTTCTATGCAGAACACTAAATATTGCGAGAACACGCAGAACAAAATGAATCACCAATTTTTACAATTCTAAAAACCTAAAAAGTATATGAAAATGTTACAAATGTAAGATTTATTGTTTCTCACACTAGAATTCAAAACAAAATATGAAAAATGTTCAATTTTTATATAACCTACATATATGTAGGTTATGTGTATGTTAAATTTCCAACATGTATGTAAACCTAAGTATAGGTAAAAATATATGGTTTTTTATGTATATATAATACACATATGAATGTAAGAAATATAAAATTAAAAAAATATGAACCTTAAATCCCAAAATTTAGTGATTTAGAGTTGTTCTTTTTGTTCTCGCAATAATTAGTGTTCTGTAATGATCCTCATCCATATGTAGAATCCGTTTAAATACTTTTTTCGAGCGGCTGCTAAACTAAAATAATTAATATCCGGTTGTAAAATTGTGTCTTATACTCTGCCTAATATTCCACGAGTATTTTTCAGATAATTTCCTGACGGGTATCAGGATACCTCCGAATATCAGGCATTTTTGTTAAAAAATACGTACCCGTTGGGATATCAAAATACATTTCTTTTTTACTATTACATTTATTGTATTATTTTTATCTGTATAATAATTACAAATTTTAATATGATACACGGGTAGAATCAAATAAAAAGTTAATTTTGTCTAAGTAGGATAACAAATTATCTTAACCTTTCATTTTTCAAATCAATGGCTAAGAGAAAATGTAGGAAAAAAAAGTCATTCTTTAAAAAAAACCTATTTGTTGATTTTCTCTCTCCACATGTATATTTCTGCTCATTTTTTAAATGTTGATAACTCTTTTATATGACAACATTTATAAAAACAATTGTACCACAAAATCGAGCATTTTTATCTTTAATTTGAGTACCATATTGTTATACATCTTAAAGGACAAAGTCGGTGGGTTTCCACCGGCTTTGCCTCACTGACCCAATTACAATAATGACCTTTCCATATAATTACGATATTGCCATTCTCTCCATAAAAGCCAATTGCCACCGGTATTGAGTGTGTCGCCACAGGTATCTTCTAAATTACAAAGTTGTAGCCGAGAGTGAACCAAAGTTTTGAGCCGTAATGGAGAAAAACTGACGGGATCATGAATCACCGACGTCAAAGCTGATCTGCTCAATCGGAAAACATGCACGTTGAAGAGCTTAACTAATTAAAAGAGAAAGTCGGTGGCTACAGTGCCACCGACACACCTTCATTTCGGTTCTTTGTCTAACATTACAGAATTACTCAAATTTCAACCTAGCTCATAAGTTTAATTGTTTGAATGAAGAAAAATATCAGAATTAAATACATATTAACAGCAGATTACACGAGTAACAAACGGGATAAGAAATCGTATACCGAAACGAGTCGGAAAGGTCCCCGTCGATCTCCGTTCGGTCCCGACGACTTGCGGGTTTCTTTGGTGACTTATGGTTTCTCCGGCGAAGTGCAAATATATTCGAGACGTGTTGTGAGTGTGTGTGAGGGTGTCGAGATGTGTGGGTTTTTCAGATCAACATGTCGTATATATAAGTTTCTCCTAAAACACGTTTCGTGATTCTAGCGTGATTTGGAGTTTATGAAAAAAAAAGAAGGATGAAAGAGTCTTGGATTGTAGTCCATATCCATTTATTTAAAAGAAAGGAAAGCTTCAATCACAAAAATCTCACCAAGAAATCAGGGAGTTGTAAAAGGAAACGAAGTTGTACGCGTATGAGTTTGGGCGGCATTTTCATGGTTTCGCTTCAGTGTGTGAATAAGGGTCTTGAGTGTGAGTATAAGGGTCTTGAAGGTTGGAGTTGTTTGCAAAAACCTGATGTAGTGGAGAGTGGTGTGGTTGTTGCTTGGTAAGCGGGTAAACTCGGGTTCTAAAACTGTGGGCTGGATGTTGTTTTATTTTTAATTTTTTAAAGTTTCAATTGTTACAATAAACCCCCTTGACTATACTAACTGTGTTATCTGAGTTATAACTTTAATTAACTAAAATCCATTCTAAAACAAACTAACTAGATTATTATAAAAGTAAAAAGAACAAAACTTTTTAATTGTAATATTAATTAATTTAGTTAATTAAACAAGCAAATAAATAAATAACCATATTTATAAGCGAATTAAATCAAGGATAAGAACCTTTCAACGATTATTTATTTCGAGAAGCTTTCGAGTTTCAAGAATTAGGATCCGAATTTCATTACTTCTAATTTTTTTCCTAAATTTCGGTTTCCGTAACAGAACTTACTCAAGTTCATAGTCTTCTTTCTAATTGCCTAGCGACGTCGATTTCACAACCGTAACCTGGTTCGCGACAATGTTTCGCTGTTGCTTTTGAAGTTTGAGCACGAGAGGTAATTAGTGTCTTTCGTTTAATATGGTTTTAATATGTTTTCGTCTAAATTCGAGTTTGTCTACGTTTCAACGTAAACTTGGTGTACGCTTTCGGGCTTTATTTTGTATGTTTCCTACGTATGAATCGGGTCGCATATAATACGTTTTGACTTGACGGTATAAATTCGAGTTAGTCAGGTAAAAAATAATACGTTATTATTGTACGGTATAGATTTTACTTACTTTACGTTTTGATCCAACCGCAGGTTACCTTGAGTTCAATAAGATACGTCCGCAACACACGTTTTCATATGGTTAACGCATTACATAACGCTTGGATTAGTCCCCTCGACGTTTACAGCGTACCCGCGCCGCAATGCGCGCGGGTCTTAGTACTAGTTGGTCTATAAAATATGAAAACTAAAAGACCAAAAAAATTGTATTGTATTTCTATGTTCTATAACATTTTTATGCTAGATTTTTTACTAGATTTAATTTCTCTATAAAATGCGCCAGAGACACGTGTAGGCTTATCTAACCGACTTGTGGAGAGAATGTTGGGAGTGAATCTAGAACTTGACAAGACAATGCATTCTCGGTCCTTACCGACTAATGCAAGTAAATAAATGATTGAGACACTAGGACTATAACCCTTTTTCGTTTCAACCTTATTTTCCTTTTTATCTCCCCACCAAAACCAAAAATCCCTTAGTTAACCACTTTAAGCCTAAACCTTTCGCTTCAGAACCCGCAAAATACAAATTTTGCAACAATTACCCATCACCCTAAACCTTTTTAACTTTTACAACATTTATTTTAGTAAAAATTTGGTTCTTTTGAAATATATCAAAATGTGGCTTAGTTATCTTGTGAATATTCTATAAAAAAAAAAAAAAAAATCTCCTAGTTGCTTGAAATAAATTAAGCAAGTTCCAAAAACTTCTTGCTTATAGCTTATAGTTTATATCTAAGTCACAAACAAATAATTTTTCAAAATAAAACCGATATTTTTACGCCTTTAGTCACTCTTCATATAAAAATCCTTACCCCTAGCCAAAACTTACCCGTTTAAACGTCCTCTTGATATTTACAAAGATTATGTCAGAAATGAGGAGGTTTGATTACTTGTCAAGCATATGGTAGGAGTAAGGGGTTCCATACCGGGACCGAGCGTCTCACTTATACATTTTCGGTCGAGTGCTGAGTGATCACTTGTGAGGTGTGTGAAATTGTATATAGCTTAATGAGATTTTAAGATGCATGTTATGACTAAAAATATATTTTTCTTATAAAGAGTTCTAAATAAATTATGTTGAATAGGATAGTAAATAAAATAGAAACAATAATAAAAAGAACTTGGATTCCCGACACTCTAAAACAACACCGAAAAACTTCTTCTCTACCTCTTCCATTTGGGTGTGTATATAATATTAAAGAGTTTTACTTGAGGACAAGCAAAAAATTCAAGTTTGGGGGTATTTGATATGCGCAAAACGCAACATTAAAATTATATCAAATAAGGTATAAAATCAACCCTTTTATGTACTAATGTTGGAAAAAGTGTGTTCTTTGTATACTTTTGATTTTCAGGATTAAAAGAGTTTAAATGTACAAAAGGAACAAATTAACGGCAAAACCAACATAAATACAAAAGAAGAGAAGTTGACATGCCATGCTTACCCTCCAAACTTCACCCCAAGACCAAAACAACAAATCAAAAGATAAGGACGGGGTCGTGCCACCAAGGCATGGGGTCGCCCCACTCAGAGCCCATGAAGAAAAAGACAAATAGAAGCAGACAAGAGACACGGGGTCGTGTCCCATGGACACGCGTCGTGGTCAACTCCCAGATATGCAACATCTCCTATAGTACAGCAAGCACAAGACCATGGGGCCGTGCCCTCTAACACACTGGCCGTGTGAGCATACGAACTAACACTACTCATAAATGAAAACGGATAAGAAGAAGAAGACACGGGGTCGTGCCTCTTGGGCATGGGGCCGTGTGAAAGGCCTGTTTCTAGCTATAAATAAGGGGTATTTGGTTTATTTGCAAATCATCCATTGGCAAACCACTTCTATCACACCTGCCACCACTCCACCACCACTATACCACCATCATCCGCCACATTCCTCCATCATCCATCTTTAGAGTATGTGTAATAGTCTCGTGATCCAATTTAGAGTGTGTGTAGTAGTCTCGTGATCCAAGATTGATTGTAAAAGTTTTTGTCAAACAAAGGCTATGCTTAGCTAATCGCTTACATCACTTGGTGAAGATAAATCTTTTATGTATTACTTTTGATTTCCAAGATGTGGTTAACTTTTTATTTAGGTATCAATTAATGACTTTAATAACTAGTTTTTTATATTGAAAGTGAACTTTATTCTATCATCTCTTCATGTTTTGTTGATTCACTCATTCGTGTCTTTACGGTCTATATAAAGCATGTTAACTGTCTGGAAGGGGGTTAGAAGGGTGGTTTGGTAAAGTTCTTGCCTCGTTTATGTATAGATCCTGCGAGGACTTGATTCAAGCTTATTAAAACTTCTCTTGAGGCATATAGCATCAAATTGGGGGAAGTAAGAACGGCTTGTATCCCTTATAAATAAACTACTATTAAAACTTTAAACCGGCCTTGCGGGACTTTATCCCTGTTGACTCAAACTAATATGGCCGAGGGTAGTGTTGCCTCCAAAAGAGGGACATGCCACGTTTTTCATTAATAACTTACTCAATTATCTTTCAATATTCCGGTCTTGCGGGACTGTATCAATACTGACTCAAACAAATATGGCCGAGAGTAGTGTTGCCTCCAAAAGATTGACATACCACTATAACTAATATAATCTCTTAAAAACCCCAAAGTGCGTAAATCATCAAAGGATACGTAAAAGAGAAGTCATAACTAAGTGATTCTATCTTGTCTATTGTTTTTATTTCTTTTCTTTTTAATTTTTATTTACTAAACATTTTCTCTAAAATTTGGTTCGATTAGACATTGATGACATTCCGGTATTAAAGGCTCTTGCGTCCTTGGATGAACTCGGTATGTTACCATTACTATACTACGCCAACGATAGGTGCACTTGCCCTAATATGTTGTAGAGAGTGATAGTGTTATATTGCTTTTATAAATTAAAAGTTTGATAAAAGAGTAAAAGTGCTAAAAATATATTAAAAATTATACCCTCGCTAGCACACGTCACTTATATGTGTGTGTGTGTGATGTATCATAGGGGGAAGATCCACTAAAAAGTAGGTGGTGTGTGTCGAGTGTCGAGTGTATTATGTTTTTATTGATATTTTAAGCCAATTTTACACATTAGTCAAGTTTTAAATTTATAAAACACGACATTCTACTAAGACTAAACACACACTTGGGCAAGTGCACCCATCGTGAGCGTAGTATAGCGTTGGTAAGATACCGAGGTCGTCCAAGGACACAAGAGCTTTTAATACCGGTTTATCCTCAACGTCTAATCAAGCTAAATTTTTTTGAAAAAAAAGATTTAAGCATGAAAAATAAACTAAAAATGCAGAAATAAAATAAAATAAAATAAAATAAAATAAAATAAAATAAAACAAAACATATAGACAAGATGAATCAGTTGGATCCGACTCGCCTTTAATGTATCCTTTTATAATTTCCGCACTTTTGCACTTTTAAAGAGATTATCTTAGTTATAGTTGTGGGCCCCTCTTTTGAAGGTGACGTTACCCTCAACCCAGTGGTTTGAGTCAGCAAGGATACAATCCCAAAGGGTCGGAATATTGAAAGATAATTAATTAAGTTATTAATGCGAAAAGTGGTAGGCTTCTCTTTTGAAGGTGACGTTACCTTTAGCTAAGTGGTTTGAGTCAGCAGGGATACAATTCCAAGTAGCCGGTTTAATGTATTAATAGTAGTTTACATATGAGGGGATCAAGTCATTCGCACCCCCGCCACCAAATACCAGTGGATATTGAAGGAGGTCCCAGTAAGCTTGACCCAGGTCTTTGCAGGATCTAAACACTGAACAAGGCAAGAACCTTACTAAACCATTCCCTTAACCCCCGACCAGGTAGCCAACTATAAGGACCTTCAAAAATGTCCTAAACCGACCCGTAAGTAAAAATCCGGACCCCCGAAACCCTAATCCATGTCAAAAATCAAGAAAATCATATTTTATACCCTCTCGCGGGCCGCGTAAAGAACAAGAGGGCCCTTACGCGGGCTGCGTCAACCTATGTTTGCACTACAAGAAATTGGGGTGTTTACCCACACATAATTTACCTACACATGTAAATGTGTGGTTATTTACCTACACATGTTTGTATATGTGTGGGTAATAGTTGATGATATATTTTCATAATGATTAATACTTAATATGTGTTGGTAATACCTTTTAGCCACACTTGGTGTTGGTGGGAAAATTTCCCCCTCAAAATTGCCTACACATGTAGCAAATTTTGGTCATATGTAGCTAAATTATTTACACATATGTAAAAAAACTAATATATATGTAGGTAAATGATTATGTTTACCAACACATAAGAATTTAAAAAAAATATGTAGCTAAACAAGTTAATATATAATTATTTTTTTTTTTTTGAAAATGACGTGGCAAATTAAATACCTACACATTATTAAAAATGTACAATATATGTAGATATTACATACCTATAAAGTAAGTAAATATATATTTTTTAGATGATGTGACAACAAATATCTACACATATTTAAAAATGTACAATATGTGTAGATATTAAATACGTATAAAATAAATAATTAAATATTTTTTTAAGATGGTGTGGGAAAAAAATAGCTATACATATTTAGAAATGTACAATATGTGTAGTTACTTGACACATAAAAAATAAATTATGAGGGCTTTGAGCTCCATCTAAAGCTCAAGCTCGGTTCGTTGGTAGTTTTTCAAACTCCCACTCCACTGCAAAAAAACATAAGCATTAGTGGTGACCTTTTTAGTGGAGACATCACTAAGGCTGTAGGGGGTGGTGGCGCCACCCCCGCCAACTCAGCAACTATAGCGCCCCGGGGCGCTATATGACCACACGGTCCGAATTAAAGGGGGCGCTATAGGAGGGGCTCCATCATGGTAAAGATTGGGAAGGGGCGTTATAGAGGGGCCCATTTGATCTAACCATTGAAATCTTTTTTTTTTTAATTTTGTTTAATAGGGGACTCCATCCACACCATGCAAATTAAAGGGGGCTCCATGGTTGAGGTGGATTCTAGGTGGCGCTGACATGGCCTAATAAGGCAAGCCCCTAAGACCCCCTGTAGTGGGGCCTTATTTGGGCATTTTTTTGATGTATAGCGCCCTATAGAGCCCCGCACACCACGACGGGCGGCGCTATGTGGGAGTTTTTGGTGGGAGGCGCGATATGCATAGCGGCGCCATGGGATTTGCTTTTCAAGTGTTAATAAAAAATTATTAAGGGTTTTTATAATTAATTAATTAATGAAATTGAAAATTAATAATTAGGTAATGATGTGTAGGGGCTTTATGACTACGGTCTCTAGTGATATAACGCCCCATAAAGCCCCTGTGTGACGTGGCACGACACGTGTCGCATAACGCCCCACAAGGGGCTTTATGACTACGGATGGCCTAAGGGGCTCCAACAACACCCTCTAACCTAAAGCCGTCGCTATTGCTCACAATCCGGAGCTCTCACTTAAGGCCCAATGGTGACCGTTGATTAGCGTTGTCATCCGAAGGCTAGGTTTTTTCTTTTGTCATCGTGAATAAGCGCCAATATTCTTTCAAAAAAAAAAAAAAATAAGCGCCAATATTCCCCCCTGCTTTAACCCTAAACCGTATCTTTCTCTCCCCAAAATTCACTTTTTCTCTCCTAAAATTCCCCTCCTTCTCTTCCTCCACCAGTGTGCACTTCAATTTCCACAAGAGCAAGAGTTCCTAAGACATGAAAAAGCATTAAACAGATGGTTTTAAGGAAAATATATTTAGGTGACAAGGTTATCTAAGACATGAAAAATGAAATCATTTCATTAGATATATTGACGATTACGTATTTGAAAGCTGATTTCTGCTGGATATTTATGCTCTACTTTTCAAAGTAAAAAACAGCTAACATGTCAAAATGAAAATGAATTTATATTTTTAACTAAATATACAGGAAAATTCTGAAACTTGGGATCCCAAACTACCAAGAGAATACAAAGAACTGATCCGGTTGTCAGAAACCCCTGAAATGCGTACTGAAAAGAAAAAGGATATCTACAAGAAGCTCTCTGATGGATTATTCCTTCAAAAGGAGTGTTAGATAATACTAAAGTGTAGGGTTGCTATTGCTTTATCTTGGTTTATGTAGGTCCTTATGTGTAACTTCTCTTCTTATATATTGTCTGATGTAATTCTTGTCATTCATGGGAAATACAAACAATCATTATTCATTCATGGTATCGAGCCAACCCATGTGGTTGAGTTTCCTTTGGGTCCAACCCCTCCCATTCTCTCCCACCTTTTTCTCTTCTTCTTCCCTTTCCTGTCAACCCTTTCTTGTCATCCCTTTCTTTCATCTTTCTGTTCGGTTTCATCCTCCTACTCTGTTTTTTTTTTTCTTCTTTCCCATGGCCTCCTCATCATACAATATCACTCTCCCAATGAATGGATTGGCCACTATGATAGCCATAAAGCTCTCAGGTTCCAACTATATATATTGGCGTACACAAATGTTACCCATTCTTGCCATTAATCACCTCGTGCCTCATGTGGATGGATCGCAATCTGCACCTCCACCGACGATTACTAACAAAGACAAAGAAGAAACCAACCCGGAATATATTTCTTGGCTACAAGCTGAACAACAAGCCACAATCATTATTAACGCCTCCTTGACTGAAGAAGCTCTGGCTGTGACAATCGGGTTAAACACGGCTCGGGATATTTGGGTTGCCCTTGAAGTGGCCTTTTGTAACACCTCTGTCGAACGGGTACAAAATTTACGTGACAATTTACGTGCCCTTAAAAAGGGTGATAAAACCGTGACTGAATTTGGCCGCGAATTTAAGGCGATTTGTGACCAACTTCATGCGATTGGGCATCCCGTGGACTCAATGGATCAACTCCATTGGTTTTTATGTGGGCTTGGTAAGCCTTTTGAAAGTTTTTCCACCACTATTCGAACTATCCGTCCCATACCGAGCTTTGTTGATTTATTAGCAAGCGCTGAGAGTCACGAACTCTTTGCTAAAAACCTTCAGTCTGAGCCCACACCACCTTCTGTGGCTTTTATTGCCCAGCCCACAAGACCCATAAACAATCAGAACCTGCGTGGACACAATTCTCCTGCCAATCACACATACAGGCCACGATCCAACATGTCATCTTTTCGGCCCAACAGAACCAACAGGCCATCCTATCGTGGGTTTCAAAGACATAATTTTGGGCAGCAACAGAACCAATTTGGACAGCAAATGTATCAAAATTATAGGCCTCCCACTTGTCAGTTATGTCGCAAACCCGGGCATTTTGCATCTCAATGTTACCATCTTGCCTCATTTGCTGCCTCAGCTCAGCCCCCTGATGACCAGCTTGCTCAAGCTTTTCATGCTCAGTGTCATCTAAACACCACTGTTCCAGACTGGACATCCGATACGGGAGCTACCACACACATGCTTCCTACATCAACTTCTCTTCAGAATTCTACCCCGGTTCAAGGTAACGAAAGAGTTTATTTTGGTAATGGTAATTCGTTACCCATCTCTCATATTGGTAGCACTAAGCTGCTTGGTAATCTTGCCCTTAATAACGTTTTAGTTGTTCCAAATCTCACAAAAAATCTCCTCTCTATTGGTAAATTAACTGAAGATAATCCGGTTGATGTCGTTTTTTCTCATCCATATTTTTACATTCAGGATCGCCAAACCAAGCAAACAATAGCCAGGGGATGCCGTGAAGACGGCCTTTATGTTCTTCGCGACAATCATGAAGCTCTCGTGTCATCTCACACGTGTCCTAAAGCTTCTTTTGAAATATGGCATTCTCGACTTGGGCATGTCAATTTTGATATAGTTTCTTTACTTCATAATAATGGTTCTTTGTCATTTACTTCAGTATTACCTAAACCCGGTCTTTGTAGTCCATGTGAACTTGCCAAATCAAAACGACAACCCTTTGCTTTTAATAACAAACGTGCTTCTTCGCCATTAGAATTAATTCACTGCGACTTATGGGGACCATCCCCGGTCAAATCTATTGGTAATTTCTTATATTATGTGGCGTTTGTTGATGATTACTCCCGATTTACCTGGTTATACCCATTACGGGTAAAATCGGATTTTGTTGAAGCTTTGTCTATATTTATACCGTTTGTTCAAACTCAATTTTCTACAAAAATAAAAACTTTTCAAAGTGACGGTGGCACAGAGTTTACTAATAATCGTGTACGAAGTTTGTTTGAACAAAATGGCACGTTTCATCGTATGTCGTGTCCATATACTCCTCAACAAAGTGGTCGTGTTGAAAGGAAGCATAGGCATATTGTTGAGACCGGTTTGGCCATGTTGTTTCATGCCAAACTTCCTGCTCAATATTGGGTTGATGCTTTTTCTTCGGCTGTGTTTATAATAAATAGTCTACCAACTACATTGCTCTATGGAAAATCACCATTTGAAATCCTTTACCATCAAAAACCAAATTATTCCTCTTTTCGGTCGTTTGGTTGTCGTGTCTTCCCATACCTTCATGATTATGCTCCTCATAAATTATCCCCTAGGAGCATCCCATGCATTTTTGTTGGGTATTGCTCTAAATATAAAGGGTACCGTTGTCTTGATCCATGCACCTCTCGAATATATGTCACCCGTAATGCTCGTTTTGATGAAAATCACTTCCCTCTTGACAACTCCACCAATGCATCATCTATTTCTCAACTTGAGGTGACTACCTTTTCTGATGTTAATCAACCACCAACTCCACACCTTTCAGAATCCTCGCCCACAAAAACAAGCGAACCCACACCAAACCTAACGTCACATAACACTCCTATCACTGTTCCATTTTTTCCACCCCCTATGGCCCAAAATACCAGCCCGTTTAACCCTACTCTAAACCTTGAAAATCATAACTCACCCAACGACTCCCAGCCTACTGTCGGCCCAATATCCGATTCACATACTTGCAACCCATCTCAACCTAACCCTCGTGGCCCAGAAATCATCGGCCCATCTCACTCTACACCCTTAGACTCAATTCCCTTAAACCAATCTTCTACTTCCACACCCTCCACAACTCCATCAACCACTCCACCATCTTCACCCACCTCTTCCACCGGTCCTACAAGTGTGGTCTCACCTCCAAATGACATTCCTGCCCCTGCTCCTCCACCTATCTCGTCTCACCCAATGATAACCCTTGCTAAATCCGGAATATTTAAACCCCGTCATCGTGTTGATTTGGCACATACGGAAATCCTTCCTCTTCATCGAGCTTTATTTGCCACTACTGACCCTACTACATACCATGCTGCCTCAAAAGATGAAAAATGGGTGCAAGCAATGGAAAGTGAATTTTCTGCTCTTTGTAAAAATAATACATGGACACTTGTTCCTCGTCCACCCAATGTTAATGTGGTTGGTTCCAAATGGCTTTTTAGAACTAAATTCAAAGCTGATGGATCTATTGAGCGTTACAAAGCGAGACTTGTAGCACAAGGTTTTACTCAAATTCCTGGACTTGACTATTCTCACACATTTAGTCCTGTTGTTAAAGCTGCCGCTGTGCGCACTGTTCTTGCCTTAGCCGTTATAAACGGCTGGAAGCTCCATCAATTGGATGTTAACAATGCTTTCTTACATGGGCATCTTACAGAAAATGTTTACATGGAACAACCCAAGGGTTTTGTTGACTCTCAATTTCCGTCTCATGTGTGTAAGCTGAACAAAGCTATATATGGGCTAAAACAGGCACCCAGGGCTTGGTTTCATCGTCTCAGCCTATTTCTTACAACTTATGGATTTTCTTGCAGTCGAGCGGACCCATCGTTGTTTATCTTCAAGCGTGACTCTTGTGTTATGTACCTTCTTGTCTATGTTGACGATCTCATTCTAACAGGAAACCAACCATCCATCATGACCTCTTTCATTTCTTGTCTAAACAAAGAGTTCGCCATAAAGGATCTTGGGAAACTCAACTACTTTTTGGGATTGGAGGTTACCTACACTCAACATGGTCTTTTCCTAAATCAATCTAAATATACTTTGGATATTTTGAACCGTGCTAAGATGTTGGATGCTAAACCTGCACCAACACCTTTAAGCACCAATGTGTCTTTTGTTTCTACAGGTACTTCATTTCCGGATGCTACACACTATCGTTCCATTGTAGGTGCTCTCCAGTATTTGACGATCACGAGACCTGACATTGCATATGCGGTAAATCAAGTCAGTCAGTTTCTTCATGCTCCCACCGGTGCTCACTTTCAGGAAGTCAAAAGAATACTGCGCTACCTTAAGGGAACCATTGCTTTTGGATTACACTACAGTCGGCCCACTCACACTTCATTACTTGGATACTCCGATGCTGATTGGGCTCGCTGCCTGGACACCAGGCGATCCACTTATGGTTACTCTATTTTCTTGGGGGGTAATTTAATTTCGTGGAGTGCTAAAAAGCAACCAACTGTTGCTCGGTCCAGTTGTGAATCGGAATACAGAGCCATGGCGAATACTGCTGCTGAAATTGTTTGGTTGACTCATCTTCTTCAATAACTTCATGCGTTACCTCCAGAACGTCCAACCCTCCTTTGTGACAATCAAAGTGCCATTTTTCTTACTCAAAACCCAGTCTCACACAAGCGGGCTAAACATATAGATCTTGATTATCACTTCTTACGAGAGTTGGTCGCTGCGGGAAAACTTGCAACTAAGTTTGTTCCTACCAAGCTTCAGGTGGCTGATATCTTTACAAAAAGTCTTCCAAGTTCTCAATTTAACACCTTTCGTCAAATGCTTCGGATTGGTCCACCACCGTTCAGCTTGCGGGGGGATGTTAGATAATACTAAAGTGTAGGGTTGCTATTCCTTTATCTTGGTTTATGTAGGTCCTTATGTGTAACTTCTCTTCTTATATATTGTCTGATGTAATTCTTGTCATTCATGGGAAATACAAACAATCATTATTCATTCAAGGAGAAATTGGTAACTAATTAACCCCTCTATTTCTTATGTGATTTTCAGTATCTTGCCTTTTATTTATTTTTGCTATTTAAACTTATAAATCCAAGTACTACTTAGCGTCGTTCATTTATGTCATTTCAATTAATATTTCCTTGTCGTAAATTCCTAATTTGTAACTAATCTTCAAATCTAGAACTTAAGGATGCCTTCTTAGGCCACGTTGATTATAGAGACCCACCATAGAAGTACATATACACACTTGAAAAAACATAGTAGGACATTGTTGGTTGGGTTATACCATTTTCTCAGTTCTAATCTTAATGAATATTTACTTACAAAGCATCATAAAAGTGATGTCCAAACACATGCATTTTCACATAATAGATCAGACTTTAGTTGATTTGATTTGATTTAATTTGTTTTGTCTATCAGTGGTTACTAAGCGATAACCGAAAAACAAATAAAATGATATCAGCAACAACGTTTTCTTATGAGAACCGTGGATCTCATAAGTGGAGATCTATTCATAAATCAAGGTAAGTGTTGTGTGTGTATGGCAGATGTGCACACATCATAATAAGATGTATATTTCACTATATTTTTTTAAAGAGTAAATTACATAAAATGTCCTTGTGGTTTGGTCCAATAAATTGTGTGGCTTCATCCAAATTATGGATTACATAAAAGATTTGACAAAATTGTAGTTGATGATTGATGTAAGTCCCTTTAATGGCTCTAGACTAACAGCATCTGCATGAGGCAGAGGAACCAAAACCATAAAAAGACTATGAATACATGAACTATCAATGTAATTAATGAGGGACCAATTTGTTACATTTGCAAACCATAGGGACAAATTTGTAACTTACTCATGTGTCAACAATATTGGTTAATTGAATGAACAGTGATTAACTAAACCAAACTTGATGTTTCATATTTATGTAATTAAGAAATGAACATTCAAGATTTGCCCGCATAGTACATTGTTTGATAACTTACATGTATAAAAGGCTCTTCAATAGTAAGAGTTATCATAATTTCAAGGACAATGATCGATGTTACTAATATTTGTAAGTTAAAGAAAGCAATATTGTAATAAGCTTCGATGGTTTTAAAAAATAAATTTTTATTTGGATCAAGAAGATGCAAAGAATGATTTAGACAAAAAGTCAAACCGAATTGAGAGTGAAACTGGGTTGGGTTCTGCCCTGGTTGTGTAATTGTTTATCAGATGTGTTGAAAGTGGAAAATTATTGTTTCATATTATGTTGCCACACCTTATATTTTTCATTCATGGTATGGTTTTTAAGGTTTCTTTGTCGCCGGTGGAGGTGGACAATGACTTGCAACCGCCTTCCCCAACTCTTTATCTGCCGCCCTTCACGCCACCTGAAGCAGCATTCACGCCGCCTGTAACCTCTTATAATAACATGGAGTGAAGATTCATATTCGATGGTCCTATTCAAAGATCATGAATTTAAGAGCAGGTCAAAGAAATTTCACTTAAGGTTGTTAAGCAGAGCACTTACAAGAACCGTGGTACTACTAGAGCCTAGTTGGCTTTAAACCTTATTTGTTATTACTTTTTGATAAAAGATACATTATTTTTCGTTGTGCTTCTTTAGAATGTTACACACCTGCATGATAGTAACAGGATCACTAATCATCATTGTTACCCCTTGCACCCTCATGTATTTGCTGACTTTTTCTCCAAGTTGTTATCAGTTGTATATCTTTTTCTCACATTTAATATCAGCGGGGGTTGATTTGATTTGATGTGTTGTGTTGTGTACATAACAGATTGTAGGTGATGGGAGATATATACCTGCAACTGATGATGAAGTGATGAAAGTTGAAGACTTGATTGATCATAAGAGTGAACTGCATTACGTTCTGGGCGACAGCCAGACTATAGTTTGCACTTCAAGCGATGACACTTTTGGTCAGGAGTTCATGGCCATCGATTGCGAACTTGAAGGTCCCTCTAGTTCAGCTTTAAATTTAATAATCTAATTTCTTCTTCTCATGACTCCTTTATTTCTCGTTAGACGCTGTGATGATTCGCTAGGTAACCTCTATTGGGGTTCTTATAGGGGTGTGCATGGGTTGGTTTGGGGCTTAAACTGAACCGAAACTGAAATTTCGGCTTTTGGTTTTACATTTTGGCATTAAATGTTTGGTCCTGAAAGACGTTGGCTCACCTTCAACCTATGGAAACCCATCGAATTCATTTTCTTATACGTCCATTGAATCACCTAATTTCACACAAACAGCAAGCTTGGTAACTAACCGGTTTAGTTAAATGTTATGTTTCTGCTTCTATTGGAGTTTGTTCCCTAATTTTGGTGTTTGTTGCAGGTTTTGTACCACCTGTTTACTCAGCGACGTAGTTGTTGATGTCGACTTGACCTTCCATCTCCGAAAGGTTAGATTCGGTTTAGGTTGCAGAGTTTTTCCATTAGCAATATTTGTCGTTTTTTCATGGTTTTTGTTCTTTATTCAAGGAATCGTGTGTTTGAAGCTCTAGATGGCTACAAGAGTACAAGATGAAAGTCACATCCAGAAGTTCAGGTTTTCTTACTGTTTCACATCCATACTTTTGTGCATCTATATTTGTGTGTGTTCATTAAATAGTTATCGAAATGAAAATTATCACCTCTGTTTCTACAAGAAAAGAGCACATTGTGTGTAGCAATGACAAGGTATGATCATCAACAATCGATGTTTGATTCAATGATTTGATCATGAGTTTTTAGGTTTTTAAATTTGTTGATACTAATTTTGCTTCTTGTAGTCATATGTGGGCTTCATATATAAGTTTCTTTTTTTTGACTGTTTTTGTTTACTTAACTTGAAAGTTAAGATGATATTGTAAATAAATCGTCTTTAGAAAGAGCTAATGGAATGTTATCTTTATAGCAATTGTTATCTTTGTTCAGGTTTGTTTCATGACTCATCTGTTCATATGTTTTCTAAACCTCTAGCCTAGCAATTAACATTGGACAAACTATAATAACTACTTTTTTAACAGCAGTTACACAAGAAAAAAATTATAATAAATGCTAGGGAATTCTATTTATGAAGGTTTACTTCAGAGTTAGCGTTGCTGTTAATGGTTATAAGTTTTAAAGTTTGTAGAATGTTGTTGTGCATTAAAGAGCATTTTGTGTTGTCATGTGTGAATATATTTCTTCATTGGTGTTTGTTTAACAGCGCCGTTTGGCTAGTGGTGCAAATATACTGTAGGATTCATGGTCTCCTGCCACGACTGTCGGTTTTGTACGCATCAACATCATCTCTGTGCTATCATGCTCGACTTCTAAGGTTTGTTTTCTTATTAACTCGCTCAATCTTCTAACCTTAAACTTTTCAAACTCAAGTTATGGATGGTGAGTTTTCGGCATGACAAGAGTGCCCTACTGATGAAGAATTATATGTGAAGAATTGCAGGAATGGGAGATTTCCCAAGGAGACCGGGTGGTGGGTCTATGACAATGAAGTATAACATCTGTCTCGATCTCAAAAAATGTGGAAATTATATATATTAGTAGGTGGTTTTACTGTTTCTGGTTTGAAGCTATTTTTATTAATGCTTCCTACAGAAAGGTATGTTGATTATCATATAAAATGTTGTTTCCATTTATTAAATGCATTAGTTATTCAGATAGCAATCTCATAATTAAACAAAGTGTCTTGCTTACGAAGAGCTGGTGGATGCTTACGATGAGCTGTTGGAAGAACTTGGAACGGTGAAAGGTAAATGTGCAATTATGGAACAAGCGTTGATTAAGAATAATATCATGCCTCGTCCATCAAGCACACTAGAAAAATCTCAATGTGATGCACTAGAGGGTGTTGAAAACATTGATGAGTGAAGGCGATTTAGTAGATTCTATAACTTGTTAGTAACTTATAAACACTTTTAATTTTGTTTGTTTTAGTATTGAAATTTCTATAACTAGTACTTTTATTTTGGTTGTTTGTAAGATTGATATTTATTAGTTTAATTAAGAATCTTAATTTGTTCACGTATGTTTCCATATTGCTTTAGTATTTGTTTGTACATATTGAATATTTTTATCTACATATAGTGTGGTTAATGTCTACACTTTAAAATATATTTACCAACACATCAATGTTTTTTTTCAACACAAACTAAGATCAATACCTACACATCTTCAACATTTAACTACACATAATATTACTTTTACCTACACATAAAATTACTTTTACCCACTCATATATGCATGCCATGTCAACTGCCATGTTGGATGCCACGTCATCTGCCACGTCAGACACCATGTCATCTGCCACGTCAGCTGCCACGTCGGATTCCATGTCAGTTGCCACATTAGATGTATTCTAAACAAATTGTTGTACTTTTAACCACACATTTAAATTGCTTTTAGCCACACATATATGTGTAGGTATAGCTTGCGATACACCTACATATAACTTATGTGTGGGTGATGACATATATCCACAGTCATGAGCCTACACATCACTACACTTATTTTATGTGTAGGTAAAGACAACTACCAACACATTATATGCTTTTTCCCACATATACTTTGTGTTGGTAAAGAACCAAATTTCTTGTAGTGTTGACCGGATAAGCGTTCCTAGGTCACGTGGCGTACACGTGGCAGCACTACTGATGACACGCTAGCCCTAGTCTACGACTAGGGTTCCTCGCGGGCCGCGTAAGGATCGAGCAAGGGCTCACGCGGGCCGCGTGAGACCCGTTTTTCAGCTATAAATAGGATGGGTCATGGGTAGTTCACTGGTGTCGAAATCAAATTTCAAAAACGAAAGTATACTGCTCAAAAGTCGAATTTCAAAATAGCGAGGCGCTGCTACGATACAGGGTATTAACTCAATCGCTGCTACGATTCAATGTTCGATCGATTGAAAACTATCCGATGGATGTTTAAGTGCTGCCCACATTAGGGCCATACTTTGTCATTCGTTGTGAGGGCTTTAATCTCGTGAGTTATCATAAATGCTGTATTAGTTACTGACCTAGTTCGTGTGCATTGTTATTTAAATTAGGTCACAAGGCTAATCAGTAGGCTAAACTCTGCCCGTATAAATCTGCAATGTGAGTCATTCTCTTTTATCAAATGTATTTTACAATACTCCAATTATTTTCAAAGGTTATAATTACAGGGATTAAGTCGTGGTTATCTTGAATCACTGGCTAGTGGGGTATTGTGCACATTACTAATTTCTCAGGGTTAGGCTAATAAATCCTAACAGTGATAATCATCACTACTTGGGGAAGGACCCAATAGTGGTATGACCATCGTCACCAGGTGACACGGTGCCAGATAAAAATAAGATAGAAGCCATTGTAATCGCTCTTATGCTGTAATTTATAACTATGTGTCATTTTATCAAATTGAGTGACTCGCCAGTATTTCCCCGCTGATAAAATATTTTTTAAAACATGTTTCAGGCGACCTGCTGTAAATCAAGGAAAACGTGCTACGGAGCACTAACAAGCTTGAAGAGGTGGCTCAGTTAAACTAAATAAACATGTTTTATAACTCAGGGAATTCCCTAGTGAAATTCCTCTATTGTAAATTACGGGGTTTATCCCGAATTATGAAATAAAATAATCGGGCATTTCAAGTTTTAAAAAGATCCTGTAAAATCTTCCGATGTTGCATCAATTAATAAATACCACGGGTTCCTGTCCCGCGGCTCCTGACCGGGTCAAACCGGGGCCGGGGGCCGTGACAGGAAAAATGTGGTATCAGAGCCACTGATTTAAGCCTATTAAGTATTTAAAATACTTAATTCTTCCTGATTATCGTCTAGTGATTATATGTTTTAACTGACTAATTATTAGTTAAAGTATGGGTAAGCAAAGAATCTCGGATATCTATCTTAAACTAGATAGTGTACCAAAAGATAAGGGAAACTCATCCTAATCAAATTCCTCAAGATACTCAGCAGAAACTGAGGAAGGAATATTTGTTCGTAAAGCACAATTTGAGAAACCACTTTTCCCTAATAAAAGAAGTTGGATTATTAGAAAAAGTCAAGAGAAAATAAAGAAGTCACAACCAAAAGGAGTGATGAGTAATAAGGAAACTCAGGAAATAGGCAATAACCCACCATGGGAAGATGAGTTAGATGGACAATGGGCATATCTCTACATGTTAGCCACTGTAGCCGTAAATGCTAACTTTTGATTAAATCACCAAACCAGTACCATCACCTATGCTACCTACAAGCCAGAAACTTTAAACTATTAAATAACCACTAGTATATTTCAAATTTTTAGTTGTAATAAATATGTGTTGTTTCAATAAATGGTTTGTATAAATTAGATAATTATAATTAATATTTAATTTTTCTAATTACCATTATGTAATTATGTGAAAATTCAAGTTACAAAATTTTAACCTAGAATTTTGTGTGTTTCTTCATATCTGCTAAACAACATGAATGAACTATTTGAAGCCCTTCAAAATCTCAATCTCTATTCTGTTAATGTGGAAGTTTCCAAAGACTTTACTGGGTATTATGCCGATGTTGAGGAACCTATGGAATTTCAAGCTCTACCTCCGGGAAAACCCAAGCCAAAGAAAAGAAGAAGAATTGTGGGCTGGAGGCGTGTGCGCAGGAGGAAGCCAGTAACTAGGAAAGTTTCCAAGATGGAGGACCCAATGGATAAAGGAAAAGGAATAGAGATTGGAGAAAGCTCCAAACAAACCGAGGAAATGCCATTGCAGGAAAAGCTAGATTGCATACTTGCAAGTTGGGATGTCCTCAAGCCTGTTAATGAAAACCTTTTTACTTATCCTGCCGAAACCCAGCTTCCAGTAAACTTGGAACCAGCCATCCCAGATCCCCTTGTCAACACCCGACCTTTAGGAGAAATGGAAGAATGGTGGACCAACGATTGGCAATTCCAGAATCTCTTAAACAACCCTTATACTTTTCTCCCTCAGTTTGACCCCGAACCTGCACCAAACCCACCAATGAGCAATGAGAACCTGGCTGAACTCCGCCATTTTGGCGAGGAGTTGATGGATGCAGGAAATCGAATATGAGAGGTGGGAGAACAGATCTCCTGGAAGTACGACGAGAGGGAACGTCGTTACTGAGATGCCAGCTGACTAAAGTTGTGGGGTTGTAGAAGAATGTGTGTAATAATAATAATATAATCATAAAAATATAATTATGTGAAATAACTTAAAAATAAAATTTTGTGAGATAACCAGTTTGTACGGATGCCTAATATATATAAAATATCGAACGTCGAAAGATCGGCAATTTTGGCTATATTTGTTTAAGTGATTATGTGCAATTATTTTGTTATGTTTGATTATTAATTATTTTATACTAATCACTTGTATAAATTAATTACCAGATGGCAAACGCTGGTAATGAACCCGATAATGAAGTTAATCAATCTGAGCATAACAATGAAGATCAATTTCTGAATAGGCAAGATATCGAAAATATCGTTGCTCAGGGAATAGCCAATGCTATTCCAGCAATACTTGCTGCTGCTCGAAATCCAATTGAACCTCAAATTATTCCTAGCAAACGTACACATGAAGACAATTTCAGTAATAGTATAAACGGAGGCGGCAACAACAACAATAACAATAATGATAATATACTGCAAGCCCCAACTCTCAAAAGAATGAAAGCTGCAACACCTGGTTGCACTTATACGGAATTTCTTGCCTGTAAACCAGCTGAATTTGCAGGCAATGAAGGGGCGACTGCGGCGCTACGTTGGTTGGAGAAAACCGAAGCAGTAATTATGATAAGAAAATGTGTCGAGGAAGACAAGGTCATGTATGCATCGCATCTTTTTAAAGAAGGGGCGCTAGAATGGTGGAATACGGTACTTCAAGCCAAAGGAAGAAATATGGCCTATGCCATGAGTTTGGAAGAATTCCAGCAGCTAGTGGAAAGAAAATTCTGCCCTGAATACGAAAAGGAACAAATGACAAATAAATTCCTGAACCACCGGATGGTGGATGTAGACTGTCGAGGGTATACTTCGACATTCTTCGAGTATGCAAGAGTGGTACCAACCGTGGCTTCGCCAGAGCCGGTACTTATTTCCCGCTATATTTGGGGATTGATTGGCGAAATCCGTGATATCGTTAAAGCTGCGAGACCCCACACTATTGACGATGCAGTGGAATTAGCTAACACCCTAACGGACGGACTGGTATGCACAAGAGAAGAAACTCGGAAAAAGGAAGTAGCCCAAAAGATTACCCAAGGATTCCGTATGGGTAATCGTAGTAATTTCAAGAAAAAGGGAACCGGGCAATTTTCCACTATTCCATTTTGCAATACATGCAAAAGGAAGCATTTTGGAAGATGCAAAGGATATTGCAATTTATACAAAATCCCGGGGCACCAAGAAGAAGACTGCAGGAAGAAGAAAGCAACAGTCTGCTACAACTGTGGAGAAGCTGGACACTTTAGGCCAGACTGCCCAAAACTAGTCAAACCAGCCGATAACAAAGCCAAACCTGCAGAAGGAACTACTAAGAAGAATGCAAGAGCCTTCCAGTTGATTACTCAGGAAGCAGAACTAATTCCTGACGTAATAGCTGGTACGTTCCTAGTTCACGACGTTTATGCAAAAGTATTATTTGACTCTGGTGCAAACCAAAATTTCATAAATACTTCATTCTGCCAAGCTCTTAACTTACCCTTAACCAACCTTAGGCAGATTTTTACAGTCGAAACGGCAGATGGGAATTCTGTTAAAATAAATAAGGTTGTGCGAGAAGGAAAGATAGAACTTTTAGGTCATAAATTTTCAGCAAACCTGTTACCTATGAATTTAGCCGGATTTGATGTTGTGTTAGGAATGGATTGGCTAGTAGCCAATCATGCTCGAATTCTTTGTGATAAGAATTCCATAGAAATTCATACACCCTCAGGAGAATTAGTGGTGATTACAGGAGATAAGCCAAGAAAGCCAATGAAATTCATTTCAGTAATGAAATTGGCCAGTTATTCAAGAAAACAAGAAATGGTGTATATGATTTCGGTAATCATTAACACTAAGAGTAAAGAACTTAAGGAAATTCCAGTAGTATCAGAATACCCAGAGGTATTCCCAGAAGAACTACCTGGATTACCACCTGATAGGGAAGTAGAATTTAGAATTCATCTAATTCCTGGAACTACACCGATAGCCAAGGCACCTTATCGGTTAGCACCCACAGAAATGGTAGAATTGAAAAAGCAATTAGATGAATTACTGAGTAAAGGATTTATACAACCTAGTTCATCCTCTTGGGGAGCGCCAGTGTTGTTTGTAAACAAGAAAGATGGTTCAATGCGAATGTGTATTGATTATAGAGAATTGAATAAAGTTACAATTAAGAATCGATACCCATTACCTAGGATTGATGATCTTTTTGATCAATTGCAAGGAGCTAGATACTTTTCTAAGATAGATTTACGCTCAGGATATCATCAGTTGAAGGTGCAAGAAGAAGACATACCTAAAACTGCTTTCAGAACTAGGTATGGTTATTACGAGTTTACAGTCATGCCCTTTGGGTTAACAAATGCTCCAGCAGCATTTATGGACATGATGAATAGGATCTGTAAACCGTACTTGGATAAATTCGTAATTGTCTTTATCGACGATATACTTATTTATTCCAAAAGCCAGGAGGAGCATTGTGAGCACCTGCATGCACTCTTAACATTGTTAAAAAAGGAACAACTTTATGCTAAATTATCGAAGTGTGAATTTTGGCTACAAGAAGTGCAATTTTTAGGACACGTGGTGAATCATGAAGGTATTCACGTGGATCCTGCTAAGATAGAAGCGATCACCAAATGGAAGGTCCCACAGTCAGCTATGGAAATTAGAAGTTTTATAGGGTTAGCCGGATACTATAGACGTTTTATCAAGGATTTTTCCAAGATAGCTGTACCATTAACTAAGCTAACATGTAAAGCAGTTAAGTTTGAATGGGGACCTAGGCAAGAGGAAGCTTTTAAGATTTTAAAACAGAAATTAACAAATACTCCAATTCTTGCCTTACCAGAAGGAACAGAAGAATTTGAAGTCTATTGTGATGCTTCTAAGCTAGGATTAGGATGTGTATTAATGCAACGCAAGAAGGTAATTGCGTATGTATCTAGGCAATTGAAAAAGCATGAGGAAAATTATACGACTCATGACTTAGAATTAGGAGCCATAATTTTTGCCCTTAAAATTTTGAGACACTATCTGTATGGAAGTAAGTTTATTGTCTATACAGATCATAAGAGCTTAAGGTACATATTTGGGCAAAAAGAATTATACATGAGGCAAAGGAGATGGATGGAAATCCTAAGTGACTACGACTGTGATATTCAATATCACGAAGGAAAAGCAAACGTAGTTGCTGTTGCCTTAAGTCGTAAGTATCATGAGAAACAACGACGAGTTCGTGCTCTTAGATTAAGTTTACAATGAGACTTAATAGAACAACTGAAAAGCATTCAAGAAACAGCAATCAAGGATGATGCTGAAGGAATGAAAGGAAGAATAAAGGAACTAGAACAAGGAAGTGATGGAATTTGGAGATTCCATAAGATACGAATTTGGGTACCTAAACAAGGAGAATTAAGAAAGAAGATTTTAGAGGAAGCCCATAAATATAGGTATACCATGCATCCTGGTAACAATAAAATGTACCAAGATTTAAGAAATAATTTCTGGTGGATAGGAATAAAAAAGAATATAGCTAGATATGTTTCTAAATGTCTTACTTGTTCACAAGTTAAGGCAGAACACCAGAAACCTTCAGGTCTACTACAACAATTAGAAATGCCTGTATGGAAATGGGAACTCATAACAATGGACTTTGTTACTAAGTTGCCCAAAACCAGAAAAGGTAACGATGCGATTTGGGTAATTGTGGATCGATTAACCAAATCAGCTCATTTTCTACCCATGAAGGAAACCTTCAGCATGGAAAGGTTAGCCAAGTTGTATGTAGATGAAGTAGTATCCTTACATGGAGTTCCACTCTCCATTGTATCGGATAGGGATAGTCGTTTCACTTCCCATTTCTGGACAAGTTTCCAAGAAGCTATGGGAACCCGACTAACTCTAAGTACTGCATATCATCCTCAGACAGACGGACAAAGTGAAAGGACGATCCAAACTCTGGAGGACATGCTGAGGGCATGTGTGATAGATTTTGGTGGTAACTGGGATAACCACCAACCTTTAATTGAATTCTCCTATAACAATAGTTATCATTCAAGCATTGAAGCTGCCCCATTTGAAGCACTATACGGACGTAAATGTAGAACTCCAGTCTGTTGGGCAGAAATAGGAGAAATTCAATTATCAGGTCCTGAAATAGTGCAAGAAACTACCGACAAGATCACTCAAATCAAGGAAAGATTAAAGACGGCTCGAGATCGCCAGAAGAGCTATGCAGACAATAGGCGTAAGCCATTGGAATTTCAAGTTGGAGACAAGGTTCTCTTGAAAGTCTCTCCTTGGAAAGGAGTAGTTCGGTTCGGTAAGAAAGGAAAGCTAAGTCCAAGGTACGTAGGACCATTCCCATTAATCAAATGAATAGGACCAGTTGCCTATCGCTTACAACTACCAGAGGAATTAGCTGGAGTACATGACATATTTCATGTATCCAATCTCAAGAAATGTCTATCAGACGAATCTCTGGTAGTGCCTCTTCAAGACATAGAGGTAAATGAAAAGTTAAAGTTTGTCGAGAAGCCATTGCAAATAGAAGACAAAAAGATCAAGTTTCTCAAGCACAAAATATTGGTACTAGTCAAAGTCAAATGGGATTCAAAAAGAGGACCCGAATACACTTGGGAGTTGGAATCGGAAATGAAGCGAAAATATCCTCACTTATTTAAGTAAATCTCGAGGACAAGATTTTAAATAAGGTGGGGAGGATGTAATGACCTTCAAAAATGTCCTAAACCGACCCGTAAGTAAAAACCCGGACCCCCGAAACCCTAATCCATGTCAAAAATCAAGAAAATCATATTTTATACCCTCTCGCGGGCCGCGTAAAGAACAAAAGGGCCCTTATCAACCTATGTTTGACCGGATAAGCGTTCCCAGGCCACGTGGCGTACACGTGGCAGCACTACTGATGACACGCTAGCCCTAGTCTACGACTAGGGTTCCTCGCGGGTTGCATAAGGATCGAGCAAGGGCTCACGCGGGCCGCGTGAGACCCATTTTTCAGCAATAAATAGGATGGGTCATGGGCAGTTCAGTGGTGTCGAAATCAAATTTCAGAAACGAAAGTATACTGCTCAAAAGTCGAATTTCAAAATAGCGAGGCGCTGCTACGATACAGGGTATTAACTCAATCGCTGCTACGATTCAATGTCTGATCGATTGAAAACTATCCGATGGATGTTTAGGTGCTGCCCACATTAGGGCCATACTTTGTCATTCGTCTTGAATTTGATGGATGTTTAAGTATTGCACTTTGTCATTCGTTGTGAGGGTTTTAATCTCGTGAGTTATCGTAAATGCTGTATTAGTTACTGACCTAGTTTGTGTGCATTGTTATTTAAATTAGGTCACAAGGCTAATCAGTAGGCTAAACTCTGCCCGTATAAGTCTGCAATGTGAGTCATTCTCTTTTATCAAATGTATTTTACAATACTCCAATTATTTTCAAAGGTTATAATTACAGGGATTAAGTCATGGTTATATTGAATCACTGGCTAGTGGGGTATTGTGCACATTACTAATTTCTCACGGTTAGGCTAATAAATCCTAACAGTGATAATCATCACTACTTGGGGAAGGACCCAATAGTGGTATAACCATCGTCACTAGGTGACACGGTGCCAGATGAAAATAAGATAGAAGCCATTGTAATCGCTCTTATGCTGTAATTTATAACTATGTGTCATTTTATAAAATTAAGTGACTCGCCAGTATTTCCCCGCTGATAAAATATTTTTTTAAAACATGTTTCAGGCGACCTGCTGTAAATCAAGGAAAACGTGCTACGGAGCACTAACAAGCTTGAGGAGGTGGCTCAGTTAAACTAAATAAACATGTTTTATAAATCAGGGAATTCCCTAGTGAAATTCTTCTATTGTAAATTACGAGGTTTATCCCGAATTATGAAATAAAATAATCGGGCATTTCAAGTTTTAAAAAGATCCTGTAAAATCTTTCGCTGTCGCATCAATTAATAAATACCACGGGTTCCTGTCCCGCGGCTCCTGACCGGGTCAAACCGGGGCCGGGGGCCGTGACACCAACATATCTCTATATAGACCATAGAGATATGAATGGTGTAAATCTTTTACTTTATATAGATAGTAAAGTAATGCCAAGACACCATGGACAAATGATAAAGAAGTTTCACCTTCAACATAAGAAACTAGTTATTAAAGTCATTAATACAAAACCAAATAAAAAGTGCGAAAAGATTAAAAATCAAAAGTAATACATTAAAGATTTGTCTTCACCAAGTGATGTAAGAGACATAGCCAAACATGGCCTTTGATTGACAAGAACTCTTACTATCAATCTTGGATCTCGAGACTACTACACATACTCTAAGGTGGATGGTGGATGGTGGTGGTGGTTGTGGGTGTTGTAGTGGTGGTGGAGTGGTGGAAAAGTGGGAGAGAGGTGGTTTGCCAAGGGATGCCTTTGAAGTGAACCAAGCACCACTATTTATAGCCTGAACAGAAGCCCGACCACGGCCCCGTGTCCAGTGGACACGCCCCCGTGGCCATCACTTTATCTTCCTTCATTAATTGCTTTTGTCAGCATTGGGCTCCACACGTCCCGTGTTAACTGGGTACGGCCCCATGTGCAGAAGCGTATCTGTACTACCAAGATTTGCAAGATTCTGTGAATCTTAGCATTGACCACGCCCCGTGCTAAGCTGGGCACGCCCCCGTGGTGGGTGTATAAGCTTCCACAGCTTTGTCTTTTCTGCAGACATCTGACCACGCCTCCGTGTCCAGTGGGCACGGGCCGTGGTCAGGCTTCTGTTTCTTGTTTTTGCTCTTAGGGATGCTGTCGAGGGGTCGGGCATGTCAAGTATATTCCTTTTCTTCGTATTTATGTTGGTTTTTGCTGTATATTTGTTACTTTTATTCGTTTATGCTCATTTGGTCCTGTAAATTCGAAAGGAAGACCAAAACACACTTTTTCCAACATTAGTACTAAAAAAGGGTTAGTTTTATGCCTCATTTGATGTAATTTATATGTTGCATTTTGCACACATCAAATACCCCCACAGTTGAATCTTTGCTTGTCCTCAAGCAAAACACTTTATTATGTGGCTTACACACCCAAATGGAATAGGTAGGAGAGAAGTTTTTGGACTTGTCTTGAGTGTCTTGAATCCAAGATCTTTATTGGGTTTTATTTTATTATATTTACAATCCTATTCATTATGATTTATTTAGAACGTTTCATAAGAGAAATTACTTATTTGGGCATAACATGCCTTTTTAAAATTCCATTTATATACGAGTTCACATACCTCATGGGAGATCACTTAACACTCGGCCGAAGATGTATTTTTGTGAAACACTCGAGATCGACATGGAACTTACTTCTACCATATGCTTGCCAAGCAATCAATCCTCCTCCTTTTTAACTATAAACCTTCATAAATATCAAGAGGAATTGGGAAAGGGTTAGGCTTGGGCTAAAGGTAGGTGGTTTTGGTTAGTGGTTAGTAAAAAGGGCTAAAAGCGTAAAAAGCGTTGGTGGTCGTAAAACTTTTTGTTTTCGTGACTTTTATTCAAACTAAGCATCTTCAAACAAAGTTTCTTTGAGGAACTTATTTGTTTATTTCTAGACTTTCATTTTTTATAAAGAAACGTCACAAGAAAACCGAGCTTTTTACTAAAATAAGGGGGTTGAAAAGAAAATAGTTTTGGTGGGTAAAGGTGTTTGTTTTGCGAGTTTAGAAATGAAAGGGTTTAGGCTCAAAGTGGTTAACTAGGGGGATTTTTAGGTAGGTGATAAAGAAAATGAAAAATAATGGTGTTGAAAGGAAAATGGGTTAGTCCTAATGTCTCCATCATTTACTTACTTGGGTTTAAGTTGGTAAGGACCGGGAATGTATCATCGTGGCAAGTTCTAGAGTTGCAAGAACCAAGCGGCTATTCACACAAGAAACGAAAAATGAGCATTTAGTTTAAAGATGTATGCTTGTATGCTCAATAAAGGCTCAAAACTCACTTGTTGTGGGAATGGGTTTATAATGTGATCAAATATATATAATCAAATTTTAATTAGATTTGTCATGCCTTTTCATAATTTTCTTATGTTGGTTCCTTTTATCACGATGCTATTGGTTGTAAATTTGTAAAAATATAACCTTTTTAGAACTTGTTATTCCCAATTTAACCTAAGACAAGTAAAAAAAGAGAAATTTTCTTTTGAAAAAAATTGGGGTGATTAGCGGTTCCAATAGAGTTTTGTGTAAGGTTTGTTATTAGGACTTGTAAAATTCAAGGTTTTAGCATCCCCCCCCCCACTTAAATTATATATTGTCCTCAATGTGTCCCAAAAATAAGTTTTTAGGTTGATTGAATGTGTAAAAAGGTGTCGAAAAACAAAAGTTTGTGTTACTGGGCGTCTGGCCACGGCCCCGTAGTCAGATTGCCAGTACCAAAATTAAACAAAAGGCTGGGCACGTGGCGTGTTCAGTGAGCACGGTCCCGTTTCCATTTACCTGAACTGGGCAAATTTCTGCAGAGATTCGGGCACGGGGCGTGTTGGGCTGAGCACGGCCCCGTGCTGAACTTGTGTAATGCTGGAAAATCGTTGGGAGGCTCTGTTTTTGTGCATGGGGTGTGTTTTTAAAGTTCCCTTGGTAACCTCCACCTTTTCGAGTGTGTTTTAACCATTGCAACATCATCGAAACACCATAATTTAAAACCATCATTCATTGAAGAGTGAGATACATAGTTCCTAGAAATTAAAAAGTACATACTAAAAACGAAGGTAGATAAGTAGGTCCTAGAATGCAAGAAATTTTAAACCACAGAGAAGTTCTAGCCTATATGTTTTTATTATAAGAGTAACAAAATCCCGAAAATTGATTTATTCGGTTGAACAAGGCCTTTAGAACTTCTTTCCGGAGAGTGTCCCCTCACACATCGTTAAGCCACTCCTCTATCTCCCGGGGGAGAAGGAAAGCGGGCTCATTGTCTTCCTCATGTGAAGGAGGTGCGATCTCAAATGGAACCTCTTGTAAGGTGTCTAGAGGAGGTTCCGGGGGGATGTCGTCCCAGCCGGTGGGATTAACAACTTCTTGTGCCAAGTTCCAATTTTCTTGAGGGAAGATTGGTTCCATAGGTGGCATTGCAAGAATATTCAACCTTTGGTGCAAAAGGTTGATTTCTTGGAAGCTATTCTCTAGCCCCACCGTTAGATAGTTGATACAGTCAATTAGGACCTCCTCCACGAATGTCATCTTATCGAGTGCTTCTCTTAGCGCCATCACGTAACACACAAGGGTTGCTTCAATCGATGGCCTCCTTTCTTTGTGACTGTTCCTCGA
The DNA here is from genome assembly GCA_030545235.1 of Helianthus tuberosus. Lineage (NCBI taxonomy): Eukaryota > Viridiplantae > Streptophyta > Magnoliopsida > Asterales > Asteraceae > Helianthus > Helianthus tuberosus. Next base: position 154,136,735 of record CM060358.1, read on the forward strand.
GTGAGCTGAAGATGTTCCGCTGTTCTGACTTGACATTCTAAGAAAACAACTTGAAAAGTTCAAAACAATGAAACAGTAACTCCGACCACGGCCCCGTGCTCGCTGAGCACGCCCCGTGGCCACCATTCTGCATTTTTTTGAAACAAGGAATCTTAGTGCTTTAAATTATTTTTGTGACTTTTGAAATATTTCTGAGTAAAAATAACTTAAAACAGTGTTATAAAACTTATTTTTGAGAAGATTCCTTGGTTAAAAACCTAGAAAATATCACAATAAATCTTGAAAATATGGAGGTTTCAAGTTTTAATGGAGGTTTTGAGGAGTTGTTGGGAACCTTATTTGGAATATACCTTGTAGGGTATATATGAAAATCCCAGCAGATCTTTGTCTTTGGAATGGGTCTAAATGTGTAGAAATCATGCTGACTTTATAGAAAACGATAGCACGCTGACCACGGCCCCGTGCCGGCTGGACATGGCCCCGTGGTCAGACATGACTCTGACACATTTTGTCCATATTCTGAACACGGGGCGTGTTGGCCTGGACACGACCCCATTGTCAATTTTTAGGCGGGCATGGGGTGTGTTGACCTTGACACAGCCCCGTGGCTAGAGTTTTATGAAGTTTCCTCTTATAATAAGGAATCTGTCCGTATCAGGCGGTTCCTTACTGGACGGAACAACACCGAAGTGCCTAAGGTATCTAAATTGCTCTTAATTCAAATACGAACACAAGAGGTTATCAGAAAGGGTAAAACCTAAGCTAAATACCGGTGGGCAAAACCGACCTTTATTCCCCTTATCCGGGCTCTCGTTAAAGAAGGTATATGTCGAATCGCTCAGGTCTATGAACGCATCGGCGGAGATCGATGGAGAGTCTTACACGGCACAATCGACACAGGGACGACTATCGCTCATGTCCTCACAAGAGTCAGAGGTGTTTTCGGTATCGACGATGTTGTTAGAATCCGAATGCGATCTCAATAATTCTCCTTGATCGTCTTCTTGGGATGAATAGCTTGCTTCCATCTCAAGTTCTTTTATCAATTTGAGAATTATTTCTTCATGTTGACATAATTCTTCGAGAATCATATCATCTAAAAGAAATGATTGAGAGCATTCGAGGGAGAGATAGGGATTGTTTTTACTTTCGCCCATCTTAAGGTTATAGGAAAACGATGGGTCTAAATAGTGGGGAGTGTAATTTAGAAAGTAACATTCTAAATTTTTATGAGATCCACCACCTATTTGACACCATTTACCATAAGAGGAGCGAAACCAAAAATAATCAGTATCACTCATAGTTTTGTCAGAAATTACCAACCGTCGGGATCTTACGGTTCAGTTTATAGTAACTGGAGGGCGGACACGGGGACGTGTTCAGTGGGCATGGCTCCGTGTTCAGCTACTGTCTGACTTAAAACAGTATTGCCAGTAACAAAGATTGGGCACGGGGCGTGTCCAGTGGGCACGGCCCCGTGCTGATGTCTGCAGAAGCTGAAAAATCTAAGAAAAATCCTAAAAAACAGAAAAATAAGAAAAAATGATTAGGCCGTTGATTCCTAACTTTCTTAAAATCCTTGTGTCACCGGCAACGGCGCCAAAAACTTGGTGTTTGTCGAGTGTATTATGTTTTTATTGATATTTTAAGCCCATTTTACACATTAGTTAAGTTTTAAATTAATAAAACATGATATTCTACTAACACTAAACACACACTTGGGCATGTGCACCCATCGTGAGCATGGTATAGCGTTGGTAAGATACCGAGGTCGTCCAAGGACACAAGAGATTTTAATACTGGTTTATCCTCAACGTCTGAAGGGGTATGGTCCTAAAAACCTTGCGCAGGCGTATAGGACCATACCACAACTTCATCACATAAACAGCCTTAACGGAACTTCGCGTGGCTGCGTAGCGGTTCTAAACAAGGATATAGAGGAAAGCAGTCTTCTATGACCATGCGCCGGAGAAAGGACAAAACTAACATTAACCTAACACCCTTGCGCGGGCTCGCGCAAGGGTACAATTAGATTTGAAGTCAAGATCCTAAAAATCTCCGCGCGCCTGGAACCAAGACTTTGGCAAAAAAGTTCTTTCTGTTGTAACAGAATTGACACGTGGCAGGGGCCTAAAGGATTACAGCTGTAAACCTTCTGGAAGACCTCATCGTGCACAACCATTCGGTTATAACCGAATGAAGACGTGGCATCATCCTGGACGATCATATAGGTCACGATGATAGCACTAACTTGGAGAAAGATCCTCACAAAACCACTTTCCACTAACTTGGAGAAAGATCCCCAGCCGTTGATCACACTCACGATCCGTGTGCATGGATGTGACGTTAGTGATTGCCGGAAAAGGGCGTAACTGCTTACAGAAAATACTTTCCGTTATCATCTCCATCAACAAGTTTTCCCACCCAAAATTCAGCTATAAGCAAGTCATGCCAGGTATAATCTCACAAGTTACACTCACTTCACTTTACTACTTCTTCTTCTTCTTCATCGAGATCTGTACTTATTCTCACGCCGGAGGGTGGTCACAGAGAGAACCCCTATTCTCCCCGTGGCGAGTCTAACGACTTTCTGTTTTGCAGAAATCACCGGAGTAGAAGCTCAGTTAAACCCTGAATCGAACGAGAGGACTAACCCCTTTTATGCAGAACTAAACCCTGGTCCGATTGATTCCCGTCATTCGAACCACTGTTTCTTCATTGGCGCCCACCGATTTTTCAATTTTCATTCTCATCTTCTCGTTTCGATTCATTTCTTTGCATTTTCTGTTTTCCATGGAAGAAACTCCCTCGAATAGTCCATCAGGCCCTCGACCAGTGAATTTTACTCATGATCCTCGTGTCGAGGGAATTGTGGAAGAAGCGTCCGATGATAACGATGTCCAGCACAACGTTAATCATCTGAATGATCCTGTTACACCGGGAGCACAACCCGAAATCCTGATAAGTTCAATATTACCTCCTGGTGAAACTCCGATTTCATGGTACGTAAGATCTCAAGGTGCTTTAAACGCAGTCTATGCACAACTATGTGCACAGACTACCCAACCTGTAACTCAATCATGCAGATCTGCATCTCAGGCGCGAGCCCCATCTGCACCACGTACATCACACTACGATACACCATCACGAATGTCTGTAGATGATACGGAAGTCTACTCTAGATCTCCCACCAGGTACGAATCTAATTACTCTGAATGCAGGCTAAGAGATCAGCGGGATGAACAGTATTCCCACAAACATCACTCAGTCCATTCTCGGTTGGGCCCGTGTTTGTACCAGAAGCGGGACACCCAAACCGATAAATATGACAGGACATATCAGGAAGGTGACAACACAAGCGTTTTTAGTCGATGGCAGCGATATCATGCAAATTACAAACCAAAAACCTGTGCGGTTTATAACCCGGACGCGGAGTATGATTACAATATTATTTACCGACCAGCAGAAGCCGCAGAAAATTCAAAGTATGTTAGTGAGATTGCTTTAGTTCCTCTTGAAAGGGCAAAGTTACCATCAAAAGTTGGGAAGTTCAATGGACTTTCAGATCCCGACGACCATCTACGCGTGTTCACCAGCGCGGGGTTAGTCGGAGGATGGAGACTACCCATGTGGTGCCATTTATTTGTCCAAACTTTGATAGGCGCAGCACGATTATGGTTCGATAACTTATCGGTGGGAAAGTTAACGTCGTGGGTAGATTTGAGGGAGAAGTTTCTGGTCCATTTCAGCCAACAGCGCAGATCCGTTAGAGACTCGGCAGATGTCATGAACATATGGAGAAGAGATGATGAAAGCTTGGAAGATTTCATAACAAGGTACAACAAAGAAGTACTAGAAATCGGCGATGTACACGAACATCTAATTCGCTCGCAATTCAAATACGCGGTAAGGTGTGATGATAAGATAAAAGTCTTATCAGGAACTGAAGGCCTGCCCAAAAGTTAGGAAAAGTTGATGGCCGCTGCCAAAGTCTAAGCTCAAACTGTCGCAACCCCCGCCCCCTATCTATCCCGGGAACGGGCGGCCGCGAGACTCGATGTTGGTGGTATCGGTGTTTATCAATTTGGCAGCGAAAATTACATCAGGACCGTAGTTAGGAAATATTTTATCAGAGTAAAACACCACATTTTATATAAATAAACATATTGGGATAAAACCCATGTTTTTTATTACAAACTGATTTATAGAGATAAACTCTATTTTATTTTATAAAACATCTTCTTTTATTTAGGTAACTTTTATAGCCACTTTCTCCAAGCCTTCAGTGCTGTCCAGCTGGCTTCTAGTTGGCTCTCACATTTTGTTACCTGAAATGCGTTTTAAAATATTTTGTCAGTGGGAAATACTAGTGAGTGAATCCCAGTTTAATCAAGAAGATTTTTATCAATTAACACAGTATTAAGAGCGATTACAATGTTTATATCTACACAATTACTCATTCAGTACTTGCCACTCGGCTGTATTGGTGGCTATGGTCATATCACACATTGGCTAACCCGTTGTCCAATTGTGAAGATTATCAAGTAATGTGTACAAAACCCCATAATACCGGCAGTAATTGAAGATTTACAAAGACTCAATCACTGCTTAATTGCATTGTAAAACACTTAAGGTTTTGTAAAAACAGTTTACAAAAAGGAGATTACTCACATTGCTATCTTAGGTTTTCTTTAAGTGTATCATGGTGATTATCTATAAATTACACAAATGCACACATGTTAGTATAATAACCCTTAATATTTACATTAGTAATACCCTCCCCAAGACGGCATTCCAACGACTAAGTCGGTCAGAACCACGACAGCCGTTACGGAACCCTGGATCAACCGGGCAGCGTATCTAATACGTAACCGGGGCTATGATACTTACAACGGAGCAGAACTTCGTTATTTAGGGGGATATTATACCCGAGAATTATGCCTATTATGTGAAATTTTGAGAGAAAGAAAAGATTGTGAACGAATTCGATTGAAGGCTCGAGCTCCAAATTTATTGGAGCTGATTTTGGTTTTGTCGCGCCCCGCGTATGATGTAGCCAGGGGCTACGCGGCCCGCGAGGGCAGCTAGGGTAGGCCCTAGCTTGTCCGACTCAGCCCTAGCTTCGACACGCTACATGACACGTGGCAGCACCGGGTGTTGCCCTGACTTGGAGCTGTCGCGGCCCGCGTAGATCAAGGGAGTGGCTTACGCGCCCCGCGAGAGACCATAAAAATTCGTTTTTAATTATTTTTTATAAAAATAAAGGTATTCAGGACCCGTTTTGGCATATGGGGTATATTTTAGGACATATTGGGACATTTAAAGTATTTTAGGGACGTCAGAATATTTTGGAGGGTTGTTATATCCTCCCCACCTTGTTTTAGAGCTCGTACTCGAGATCTTACTGGAATAGGTGCGGGTATTTCCTTTGCATTTCTGATTCAAGTTCCTATGTGTACTCTGGTCCTCTTTTGGAGTCCCATTTCACTTTGACCAGAACTAATCTCTTATGCTTGAGGTTCTTAACTTTTCTGTCTTCAATCTGTAGAGGCTTCTCTACAAATTTAAGGTGTTCATTTACCTCTATATCCTTAAGAGGTACTACCAGCGATTCATCAGCTAAGCATTTCTTGAGATTGGATACATGAAATACATCATGTATTCCTTCCATTTCCTCTGGCAGTTGTAGCTGATAGGCTACAGGTCCTATTCTTCTAATAATTTCAAAAGGTCCAACATACCTGGGACTTAGCTTTCCCCTTTTGATGAATCTGACTACTCCTTTCTAAGGAGAGACTTTCAATAACACTTTATCTCCTACCTGAAATTCCAATGGCTTTCGCCTGTTATCTGCATAACTCTTTTGTCGATCACGTGCTGCTTTTAGTCGTTCCTTGACTTGAATGATCTTGTCTGTTGTTTCTTGCACTATTTCTGGTCCAGATAGTTGCTTTTCTCCAATTTCTGCCCAACATACCGGTGTTCGGCACTTTCGTCCATAAAGTGCTTCGAATGGTGCAGCATTGATACTTGTGTGATAACTGTTATTATAAGAAAATTCTATTAATGCAAGTAATCTTCCCAATTACCTCCAAAATCAATCACACAGGCTCTAAGCATGTCCTCCATTGTATGAATTGTCCTTTCACTTTGTCCGTCCGTTTGAGGATGATAAGCTGTGCTTAGATTTAACTTGGTTCCCATTGCTTTTTGGAAGCTTGTCCAAAAATGAGAGGTAAAACGACTATCTCTGCCAGACACAATTGATAAAGGAATTCCATGCAATGAAACTATTTCATTTACATACAACTTAGCTATTGTTCCATATTGAAAGTTTCCTTCATCGGTAGGAAATGAGCTGACTTAATTAGCGTATCTACAATCACCCAGATTGTATCATTACCTTTCCTTGTTTTGGGTAATTTGGTAACAAAATCCATTGTTATCAATTCCCATTTCCATACTGGCATTTCTAGTTGTTGCAACAAACCTGAGGGTTTCTGATGTTCAGCTTTGACTTGTGAACAGGTTAAACACTTTGCAACATATGCTGCTATATCCTTTTTCATTCCTATCCAACAAAATTCTTTCTTAAATCCTGATACATCTTATCAGTTCCAGGATGCATCGTATACTTAGACTTATGGGCTTCTTCTATTATACGGTAAGGTAGGTTTCCTAATTTAGGTATCCACATCCTTTTCTTATGGAATCTCCAGATTCCATCTGTTCCTTGTTCTAGTTCCTTAATCCTTCCTTTTAATTTTTCAGTATCATCTTTGATTACTGATTCTTGTGTTTTTCTAATCTGTTCATTTAAATCTACTTGTAGATTTAACTTACGAGAACGTACTCTTTTGGGCTTTTCATGATACTTCCGACTTAAAGCATCAGCTACTACATTTGCTTTTCCTGCATGATACTGGATATTACAATCATAATCACTAAGTATCTCCATCCAACGTCTTTATCTCATATTTAATTCCTTTTGCCCAAAAACATACCTTAAACTCTTATGGTCGATGAATATGGTAAACTTACTACCGTAAAGATAATTTCTCCAAATTTTAAGGGCAACAATTATAGCTCCTAATTCAAGATCATGGGTTGAATAATTCTCTTCATGATTCTTAAGTTGTCTGGATGCGTAAGCTATAACCTTTTGGCGTTGCATCAATACACATCCATAACCTAACTTAGAAGCGTCACAATAGACTGCAAAGTTTTCGGTTCCTTCTGGTAACGCTAGTATAGGTGCATTTGTTAGTCTTTGCTTAAGAATTCTAAAGGCTACTTCTTGTTTTGATCCCCATTCAAACTTAATGGATTTACAGGTTAACTTAGTTACGGGAATGGCTATTCTAGAAAAATCTTGAATAAATCTTCCATAATAACAATCCAATCCTAAGAAACTTCTAACCTCGGTTGGTGACTCAGGGGTTTTCCATTTAGTAATAGCCTCGATCTTTGTGGGATCCACATGAATTCCTTCATGATTGACTAAATGTCCAAGAAATTGTATCTGTTCTAACCAAAACTCGCACTTTGAAAATTTTGCATACAGCTTTTCTTAATAAACTTAGAAGTGCGTGCAAATGCTTTGCATGTTCCTCTTTACTCTTAGAGTAAATGAGAATATCATCTATAAAGATAATTATGAATTTATCCAAATATGGCTTACATATTCGGTTCATCATGTCCATAAATGCGGCTGGGGCATTGGTTAAACCAAATGGCATGACGGTAAATTCATAATGGCCATACCTTGTTCTAAAAGCGGTCTTAGGAATGTCCTCTTCCTGTACCTTCAATTGATGATATCCTGATCGTAAATCGATTTTCGAGAAAAATCGAGCTCCTTGCAATTGATCGAACAGATCATCGATTCTTGGTAATGGATATCGATTCTTAATAGTGACCTTGTTCAATTCATGGTAATCAATGCACATACGCATTGATCCGTCTTTCTTCTTAACAAACAAAATTGGTGCTCCCCACGGTGATGAACTCGGCTGTATGAATCCTTTCTCCAACAATTCATCTAACTGTTTCTTCAGTTCCTGTATTTCTACGGGTGCCAAACGGTAAGGTGCTTTGGCAATTGGTGTTGATCCTGGTAGTAGGTGGATTCTGAATTCCACTTCTCTGTCTGGCGGTAGTCCTGGTAATTCTTCTAGAAACACATCTAGAAACTGAGATACTACTGGTATATCTTTCAGTTCTTTTCCTTTAGGGTTAGTGATTATAGAAATCAAATATACTATAGATCATTTTCTTATATAACCTGTCGTTTTCATCACAGAGATGAATTTTGTGGATCTGGATGGTTTATCTCCTTTAATTGTGATCTTTTCACCCTTTGGTGAATTTACTTGAATTGACTTTTGATCACATAAAATACTGGCTTTATTGGCTATTAACCAATCCATTCCTAAAACAACATCAAATCCTGCCAGATTCATTGGATAAAGATTTGCAATAAACTTTTGATTTAAAAATTCTATTCTTGCTCCCTGCAAGATTTCAGAAATCCTAATGGTTTCTCCATTCGCTGTCTCTACTAGACATTCTTGTGGGAGTTTAGTTAATGATTGATTAAGAAGTTTGTAAAATGAAGTATTAATAAAACTTTGGTTCGCACCAGGGTCGAATAATACTTTAGCAAAAACATCATTAACTAAAAACGTACCAGTGATCACGTCTAGAATCATCTTAGCTTCATCTGCAGTCAGAACAAATGCTCTAGCATTTTTAGTGTTCTTGTTGTTCGTAGCTGGAGCTAATTTCGGATAGTTTGGCTTGATTTGGCCTTGTTCTCCACAGTTGTAGCAGATCCTGCTGTTAAGTTTCTTCTTGTAGTCTTCTTCATTCTGTCCAGATATTTTGCAAAAATTGCAGTATATGGAGCATCTTCCAGAATGCTTCCTTTTTGCAATACTTTCTATAAGGTGTAGAAGTAGAACCTACATTTTTCCCTCGATTGGAATTTCCAGAGCGAAATTCTTTGGTAAGCCTTTGAGCTAGGTTCCTTCTCTGGTCTTCTTCTCGTGTACGCACTAATTCATCTGTCAAGGTGTTTGCTAGTTCTACAGCTTCTTCTATATTTTGAGGTCTAGCGGCCTTGACTACATGCCTAATTTCCCCGATTAATCCCCAGATGTATCGGGAGATTAATACTGGTTCAGGTGATGCAAGGGTTGGCACTATTCTAGCATATTCAAAGAATAATGTAGTATATCCCTTACTATCTACTCCAGTCATTCTAAGGTTTAAGAACTTATTTGCTATCTGTTCTTTTTCAATGGGAGGGCAGAATTTTCTTTCTACCATATTCTTAAATTCCTCCAATTCCATATTGTAAACCCTATCACTTCCCCTAGACTGGAGGATAGTATTCCACCATTCTAGTGCGGAATTCTTAAACAGATTGGAAACAAACATTATCTTATCCTCTTCCGCACATTTGCTTATTTTTAAGACAGCCTCAGTCTTTTCTATCTAGCGTAGAGTTGCAATGGGTCCTTCATTGCCCGATAATTCTATTGGTTTGCAGGACCAAAATTCTTTATAAGAACAACCATAAGGCATGGTTCTTCTTCTTTTGGGTATGGGCGCTTGAAGTAAGGGTCCGTTGTTTACGCTGTGTTCCGGTTCAGTGGGTCGTTTACTGCTATGTTTACTCTTATTATCTGCTTCCCGAACAGTTTGAATAATAAATGGCATTGCATCTATGATTCCTTGTGCCACTATGTGTTGGATGGCACTGTTATCCACTTGGTTTCCATTGTTGTTGTTGTTCGGATTCTCATTATTCGGGTTATTGTCATTCTGGTTTTCTGGTTCACTTTGTTGTCAATCTGAATTTTAAACATTTACCACGTATTAATATCACAAGATAATGTTTAATTTAATCAATCACATGACACGCATGTTGATAAAAAACGTCGATCATTTCGACTTACTCTTTCTTATATATAATATGCATCTAATACAAACCAATACTGAAAATTAAAATTACAATACAACTGGAATTGAAATTACACTACTAGTAGGCATCCGTAGTTATTATCTAGATTACTATTATATATATATTTTTTTCTTTTTTTTTTCAAAACATACACACATATTATTATATTATTAGATTATTATATTATTATTATTACCATCTCCATCATCACTTTTACTGATATGGATTCATCCAGAAATCCATATTGCGCTCGTCGTACTTCCAGACGAGTCGCTCTCCGATCTGCCTCATCCTCTCGCTACTTCCTAAAATTTCTTCTCCGAAAGTTCGGAGCTCTTGCACATTTTCTGCACTCATTGGGGGTGCAGGTGCTGGGACTGTGTTTAGGTACTGTGGCATGGGTTCTTCCTGAGGATACGGATTCTCTAATATTTCCCTAATGTATTCATCATTATCGTAGTAGGGATCTAGATGGTCCAGACCTGGGTAAGCTGCTAGGTTCGGCATGCGTTCGTCGGTTCGGTGGTAGCTTTGCACATAATCCCTATTGTCATCCCACCACGGGTCATAATCTGGGTCTAAGGGATTGGTTGCTGGTACCCTAGGTATCTCTTCTGGGTTGAAATCATGCATTTGGACTTGGTTTTCTGGGTTATTTTCTATCTCCATCGGCTGCGTGGGAAACAAGGGTAATGGTTGAGGGGCTATAAGTTGCTCCAGGTTTGGGTCGGCAGCTGTGGTTGCTAGGATATGAAAATTGGCTAAGCTTCTATTAAGCATATCCTGTGTATGGGCATCTGTCTCTCGCTTAGCGGCTGCTAGGAATCGCTGATGTTGCAACTTTTTCATTCTTTTCCTACGCTCGAGTGCTCCCTTACTGAACCATCCTCTCTTTTTCTGAAGGAATGGCTCTTAAGACTGAGCCTTAAACACGAATATCCCTTCTTCATTATCAGCAGAATACCCTGAGAGGGCAGGCTGTGAAGAGGTGCCTTCGCTTCTAGGTGAGCTGGACAACTGACGATATGCGCCGGAAGGTCCTTGGTCGCTCATACTGTAAACTAACAAATAGTCAAATAACACAACAATAAAATACAAATATGCACGTATTTCCATAATTTATTTCCTAACATTTTGGATAATATCTTGGTGTCAGCAGAACACTTCTGTGGCTGAATCAGTGGCTTAGCTCTGATACCACCTCCTGTCGCAACCCCCGCCCCCTATCTGTCCGGGGAACGGGCGGCCGCGAGACTCGGTGTTGGTGGTATCAATGTTTATCAATTTGGCAGCGGAAAATACATTAGGAAATATTTTATCATAGTAAAACACCACATTTTATATAAATAAACATATTGGGATAAAACCCATGTTTTTTTATTACAAATTGATTTATAGAGATAAACTCTATTTTATTTAATAAAACATCTTCTTTTATTTAGGTAACTTTTATAGCCACTTTCTCCAAGCCTTCAGTGCTGTCCAGCTGGCTTCTAGTTGGCTCTCACATTTTGTTACCTGAAACGCGTTTTAAAATATTTTGCTAGTGGGAAATACTGGTGAGTGAATCCCAGTTTAATCAAGAAGAGTTTTATCAATTAACACAGTATTGAGAGTGATTACAATGTTTATATCTACACAGTTACTCATTCAGTACTTGCCACTCGACCGTATATATGGCTATGGTCATATCACACATTGGCTAACCCGTTGTCCAATTGTGAAGATTATCAAGTAATGCATACAAAACCCTATAATACCGGCATTAATTGAAGATTTACAAAGACTCAATCACTGCTTAATTGCATTGTAAAACATTTAAGGTTTTGTAAAAACAGTTTACAAAAAGGAGATTACTCACATTGCTGTCTTAGGTTTTCTTTAAGGGTTTGCTGGTGATTATCTATAAATTACACAAATGCACACGTGTTAGTATAATAACCCTTAATATTTACATTAGTAATACCCTCCCCGAGACGGCATTCCAACGACTACGTCGGGCGAACCACGACAGCCGTTACGGAACCCTGGATCAATCGGGCAGCGTATCTAATACGTAACCGGGGTTATGATACTTACAACGGAGCAGAATTCCTTATTTAGGGGGGGTATTATACCCGAGAATTATGCCTATTATGTGAAATTTCGAGAGAAAGAAAAGATTGTGAGCGAATTCGACTGATGGCCCGAGCTCCAAATTTATGGGAGCTGATTTTGGTTTTGTCGCGCCCCGCGTAAGATGTAGCAAGGGGCTACGCGGCCCGCGAGGGCAGCTAGGGTAGGCCCTAGCTTGTCCGACTCAGCCCTAGCTTCGATACGCTGCATGACACGTGGCAGCACCGGGTGTTGCCCCGACTTGGAGCTGTCGCGGCCCGCGTAGATCACGGGGGTGGCTTACGCGCCCCGCGAGAGACCATAAAAAATCATTTTTAATTATGTTTTATAAAAATAAAGATATTCAGGACCCGTTTTTGCATATGGGGTATATTTTAGGACATATTGGGACATTTCAAGTATTTTAGGGACGTCAGAATATTTTGGAGGGTTGTTATACAAACCGAGCGTAATCTAAGCTCCAACAGGCCATCACTACCACAGAACCGCCCGCAAGACATGAGTGGGAGCAGTGGTAAAAAATTCAAGAGAAACTGGAAAGACTCAACTTTCAGAGCATACTCATCTGAAGATGCCCGCGCAACAATTAACAAACTCGCAGCACAAAAGGAGGCTAAACAAGAGAATCGCGAAAGGCAGTGGACCCCTCTCACAAAGACACCAGCGGAGGTACTCAGCACTGAAGACTACCAATTCAAAACACCAACGCCGATGAAGAACAAAAGAGGACAAGACCCAAACCTTTACTGCAAGTACCATAAAGACAACGGCCATACCACCAATAACTGCATAAGCCTCCGCACGGAAATAGAGAAAGCATTAAAGAGTGGAGAACTCACCCACTTGGTTCAAAATGTGTGCAAAGACATCAAGTAGATCACATGTGGGGATGAAGGGCCGAGCAAAAAAGCTAAACAAACTTGAGCCCAAGACAGATCAACGCGCATGCAATCATAGCTTTCCTTCATAATTGGTTAAGTTCTTCAACTTACCAACTTATGGCACAGGACTATTTGCATGCGCAATAAATTAAGTTTCACTATTTATATTAAAACAACTTTGTAACTAACGGCCTTTGTGCCCTATCCAGTCAATACGAAGTTCGTTACATTATTTCTATGTTTATTACGAAATGCATGCAATTTCTTTTGGTAAGCGCAAAAACACCATGATAACCTAATACAAATCTCATGAACGATCTGCGGTCACAGGTATTGCGCAAGGTCCAGTCCTACGTTCACACATGAGCTTTATACCATCTTTATTCGCCTTACCTAAACAAAGTAATTGTACTTATGCAAGACATTGTAAGTCAAACACATAATATATCCAAAGAGTTACTTGCACAACAAGCGCATTATTAAAAATTTTTATATGCACAGCAGTGCAACAACGAGTTACTTGCGCAACAGCACATTAACAAACCATTAAAAGGGGCGCCACATCCCAAAACTATTCAAAAATACACAATGCTCAACAAACACAGAAACTACAAAGAAAACCTACTCTAGGTCTTCATCATCCTCTCCTTCATAGGGAAACACCTCCTTCAAATGAGCAACAAAGTCATCATATTGAAGCACAGCAGTGACTAGGTCCATCACCGAAAGGTGTAAAGTGTTGTATTCAGCCTTGGCAGTAGCATGTGCAGCTTCGACATCAACTTCGTGTGTAGCGGACCTGCTGGTATCCCAATCAACCTTTAACGCGTTAGTAACATGTTGGGTACATTATGTGTACCCTTGGGCATATCCATCGTAACGCGCGGTAGTTAGCAAATGTGTAACCGTTTGATCCAACTCATTGGAGTTGAGGACATAATTAGCAACCAGCGCAATACAACAAATAAGGAGATGTACAACCACATCAAAATATCAGAGTTAACACACTTACACTTATAATTCCGTGATGCTTCATCCAGAGCATGTCGTTCTTCAGCGGTTCAATCAGACTCTCCGCCGTTACCCGAGCAGTTTCAGAGTTTTCTAATTTTCCTTCGGCTTCACTCAGGCGGCGAAAGGTCTCAGCCTTTTCAACTCTCTCAAGCTGCAAATCTTTTTTGGCAGATTCGAGCTTCACCTTAATTCGTTCCTGGTCAGATAAAAAAGAGGTAAGTTCGTCTATCTCTTTGTTCTTAAGGGCAAGTGTGGCGCAAGTTTGTACCTCTCTCTGTTCACTCTTCTCTCGATGAGAACGGGCCTCGTCGCACGCCACTTCAGTGTTCGCTTTCTCTTTCTTCAGCTTTTCAATCTCCGCATCCTGCTTCTTCAGCTTTTCAACCTCTGCCTTGAGATTGTTGATAACGTTACGGAGACCCATTTTTTCATTATTGTCTTTCTCACAGATTTCTCTCCAACATTTACGCTCTTCTGAAAGCAGGGAGGCTTCAGCTTCCGCTTTTCTTTTCCAACCTGCGGCAGACCACTCTTCAGTTTTTTGATCGCTCTCAAACTTGGCCCGATCGGCCTCCAACTTAGCCCTCAACAGGGCAACTCGAGCCTCCACTTCAGAAGTTTTTTTCTTGGATGCCTCAAAAGTAGACCATTCTTTGTATATACTGCGCCACTCGTGCACTATACGGTGCATAGTGGAAGTAAACTTGCAACTTATTCAAGGTAGGCATGATAAGACTGATCATGGGAACAATCTTCTTGAAACTTCACTTCAGCAGGTGGAAAGGTACCTTGTAACCAATCACGACAAACCCGCCTGGCTGAAAAAGTGTCGCCTTTCTTCAGTTTCCACACCGGAGAGTGAATCTCAGAAGCTTTTTTCTCTGAGTAAGTTTTGTAATAGTAAGCCCCTAGAGTTTCCTCTGGGTGGATGGGGGAATTTTCTTCATCATGAGCAGAAAAGCCCTGATCACCAACTGGGCCCCTCTCAATGTTTACAGGCGCAGAAGTAGCAACAGAGGTAGGGATAGTCACCACAGGATCTTCATGAACAGATTTCCCTTTCTCTGCGTTACGCACCACAACTTCAGGAGACTTGGGCTGAGAAACATCAACATCCGCTATCTCCGGATCCATAACCTTCTCATTTTCCACCTCAACCTCAACAGGTTTCTCAACTTCAGGATTCCCATCCTCAACAACCTTCTCCACCTCCGCTTCAGCAATTTTTGTACCTTCTAATTGCTCCCTGATAGATGCGCAAAGTGACGACGGCGGGAGATCATCATTTAAAACAGATGATGGCTCCACGTGAGCAGAAGGAATTGGCTTTTCTGCAAGAAGAAAGGTTATATTAACATATGGTGCGCATAAATAACAACTAAAGAAGATACTCACCAGGGGGAGGTTTTGCAATAAAGGCATCCAGATTGCCTCTTTTGCCAATTTTTCTTTTCGGCACCTTCTTAGCAGGCTGCACCTTAGCCTCAACTTCAACCTGTTTTCTTTTCACCGCCCTCGTTTTCACTAAGGGCTCTGGACTTGACTCCAAATCAATGGGGTCATCGGGATTTGAGGCTGGGATATCAGCGGTATCCTGGGACTCTGCCCTGGGCATCCTTGCAACTACAGGCGCAAGTCCTTCCAACGTATCAGACATCACTACATAATAACACCAGGAGTCAGAGGAATGGCGCATACCTTTCTTCTCTCCCTTGACATTCTTGGCCTTTGAAGATTGTGCTTTCGGCGCGTCAGTCTTCTTCGGTGCAATGATAACAGCCGGTACACGTTGTTTCTTTTTCTCAGGGCCTATGCCCAGGTTAGTGAACTCACCTAGTCAAAAGGATAATATTGCAATATTACCCCACGCGCAAAGACAACAAAGAGTAATATTGCAATATTAATCAAAAACCAAAAAATGAAACTTACCGGTGCCAGTAAAAAATGGTGCGGCCAGATCTTCATCCCGGGGAAGGGCAAAATTCCTGACTATCTTCAGATACCAAAGTTCTCCCTCTTGTATGCAACGACATACAAGGAAACAACTACAAAAAGAAACACAGGAACAAATTTATATTATTTACAAAAACAAGAAAACAAAAGGTAACAAAATCCCAAATCTTACTTTTATCACCTTCCATGTACACTGGTTTATCTTCACGATCCATCCTCCAGTAAAGACTCGTACCAGCAGCAACCAGTGCTTTCTCCAGGAGTTCAATTGACGGAACATCTTTCAGATCCTGGTACCAAATCTCTTATTGTGGAGTCTTAATGTTATCAACCACAATGTCTTCTGTACCCCTAAAGGTCATTTTCATTAGAATCACACCAGCTTTGATAAAGAAAAATTTTGGTTTCCAATCATTAAAGGATTTCGGTGGGTGCAACAAGATTTTCTTTGCCGACGAACATTGGGCAAAGATTAAAAGTCCTCGGAACAGTGGAATTGATAAAACACCCAGAAACGATTAACCATTGGCTCAATGTGCATTGACCGGCAAAGGAATTCGAAGTGACGAATCCAAACCATTCCGATAGGGTGTAGTTGAGAAATATAAACTTGTGATATGCAAGGATATCAAGAAAAAACCTTGTCACCGGCAATCGGAAGTTGCCTTCAGTAAAATAATCCCAGAACAAAGTAATATACCTGGCCGGAGCATCTGCCGCCGTCTGACCATCATCTGGGTATCGAACACCCCAACTCTCAGGAAATTTAAAGCTTTAAACCAGGCTGTCAAACACTTCTTTCGACCACTTCAATGGTGGAAGACCGGCTGACATTTCTTCTGAAGAATCCTCTTGACGTTCTCCGGTAGACAAAAGGGGAAAAGATTTTGCAGGTTTCTTTAATAAATATTGGGGAAGAAGAGTAGAATTCAAAGAGCAAACAATGAAAAGAAGGCCCTACAAGGGTTTTTATACTCACCGTCATCAATGCCCTAGAAAACCGTAATAGCCTATCGAAGCATCAGGGGCGAGTGGGGAAGAACAACAAACAACCTCACGTGCGCGTGCAGGCCAAGTTGATGACGCACATTTAATGAATGACTGACAAGTGACAGCTTGTCACCAAAACCATCACACGTCAACAGTCAGCACCATACCTTTCACCTGCCAGGAGTCAAATTTTTCGAATTTGAAATCATGAGCACTTCAACTTGAAGGAAAAGTATCTTCAACAAGAAGATTCCTCGTATTTCCTGCCAAAACTTCTCAAAACACAAAGCGCACACTTCTTTTATATAGTCCAGTACTCCACTTACTTGCATAAGAGCAACACTGGACTAGGGGGACTTGAAGGGGTATGGTCCCAAAAACCTTGCGCAGGCGTATAGGACCATACCACAACTTCATCACATAAACAACCTTAACGGAACTTCGCGCGGCTGCGCAGCGGTTCTAAACAAGGATATAGAGGAAAGCATTCATCTATGACCATGCGCCAGAGAAAGGACAAAACTAACATTCAACTAACACCCCTGCGTGGGCTCGAGCAAGGGTACAGTTAGATTTGAAGTCAAGATCCTAAACATCTCCGCGCGCCTGGAGCCAAGACTTCGGCAAAAAAGTTCTTTCTGTTCTAACAGAATTGACACGTGGCAGGGGTATAAAGGAGCTGTAAACCTTCTGGAAGACCTCATCGTGCACAACCATTCAGTTATAACCGAATGAAGACGTAGCATCATCCTGGACGATCATCTAGGTCACGATGATAGCACTAACTTGGAGAAAGACCCTCACAAAACCACTTTCCACGTGGCATCTCCAAAGCCGTTGATCACACTCACGATCCGTGTGCATGGATGTGACGTTAGTGATTGACAGAAAAGGGCGTAACCGCTTACGGAAAATACTTTCTGTTACTATCTCCGTCAACAAGTTTTCCCGCCCAAAATCCAGCTATAAATAAGTCATGCAAGGTATAATCTCATAAGTTACACTCACTTCACTTTTACTACTTCTTCTTCTTCATCGAGATCTGTACTTATTCTCACGCCGGAGGGTGGTCACGGAGAGAACCCCATTCTCCCTGTGGCGAGTCTAACGGCTTTCGTTGTAGAAATCACCGCAGAAGAAGCTCAGTTAAACCCCGAATCGAACGTGAGGACTAACCCCTTTTATGCAGAACTAAACCCCTGGTCCGATTGATTAGGGTCATTCGAACCACTGTTCTTCAACGCCTAATCAAGCTAAATTTTTTTGAAAAAAAAGATTTAAGCATGAAAAATAAACTAAAAATGCAGAAATAAAATAAAATAAAATAAAATAGATAGACAAGATGAATCACTTGGATCCGACTCGCCTTTAGTGTATCCTTTGATGATTTCCGCACTTTTGCACTTTTTAAGAGATTATCTTAGTTATAGTAGTAGGCCCCTCTTTTGAAGGTGACGCTACCCTCAACCCAGTGGTTTGAGTCAGCAAGGATACAATCCCAAAGGGTCGGAATATTGAAAGATAATTAATTAATTTATTAATACGAAAAGTGGTAGGCCCCTCTTTTGAAGGTGACGTTACCGTCGGCTAAGTGGTTTGAGTCAGCAGGGATACAATCCCAAGTAGCCAGTTTAATGTATTAATAGTAGTTTACATATGAGGGGATCAAGCCATTCGCACCCCCGCCATCCAATACCAGTGGGTATTGAAGGAGGTCCTAGTAAGCTTGACCCAGGTCCTTGCAGGATCTATACACTGAACAAGGCAAGAACCTTACTAAACCATTCCCTTAACCCCCAACCAGGTAGCCAACATATCCCTATATAGACCGTAGAGATAAGAATGGTGTAAATCTTTTACTTTATATAGACAGTAATGTAATGCCAAGACACCACGAACAAATGATAAAGAAGTTTCACCTTCAACATAATAAACTAGTTATTAAAGTCATTAATACAAAACCAAATAAAAAGTGCGAAAAGATTAAAAATCAAAAGTAATACATTAAAGGCTTGTCTTCACTAATTGATGTAAGAGACTTAGCCAAACATGGCCTTTGATTGACAAGAACTCTTACTATCAATCTTGGATCCCGAGACTACTACACATACTCTAAGGTGGATGGTGGTGGATGTGGGTATTGTAGTGGTGGTGGAGTGGTGGCAAAGTGGGAGAGAGGTGGTTTGCCAAGGGATGCCTTTGAAGTGAACCAAGCACCTCAATTTATAGCCTGAACAGAAGCCCGACCACGGCCCCGTGTCCAGTGGACACGCCCCCGTGGCCATCCCTTTCTCTTCCTTCATTAATTGCTTTTGTTAGCATTGGGCTCCACACGCCACGTGTTTGCTGGGCACGGCCCCGTGTGTAGAAGCGTATCTATATTAACAAGATTTGCAAGATTCTTCGAATCTTAGCGTTGACCACGCCCCGTGCTGAGCTGGGCACGTCCCCATGGTGGGCGTAGAATCTTCCACAACTTTGTCCTTTCTGCGGACATCTGACCACGCCCCCGTGTCCAGTGGGCACGGGCCGTGGTCAGCCTTCTGTTTCTTGTTTTTGCTCTTGGGGATGCTGTCGAGGGGTCGGAAATGTCACGTTTATTCTTTTTCTTTGTATTTATGTTGGTTATTGCTGTATATTTGTTCCTTTTGTTTGTTTAAGCTCATTTGGACCTGTAAATTCAAAAGGAAGACAAAAGCACACTTTTTCCAACAATAGTACTAAAAAAGGGTTAGTTTTATGACTCATCTGATGTAATTTATATGTTGCATTTTGCACACATCAGTGGGTTTTGTCTAAGTAGCCTAAAAATGATTATGGAGATGACACGTGACACTCTTTATAAGTAGGATGAAGAGTATTTTGTTTTTAAAACACAAACCCTCACCCTTTTGTTTTCTTAAACATACAACACAAAAAAGATCTAGCACAAAAAATGTGCCACCAAGGTATGGGGTCATGCCCCACTCGTCTCTGTTACACGAGTAGGTAAGATAAGCCTGCACGTGTCTCTGTATGAAACCCGCATCTTGACAACAACATGTACTTTAATACGTATTGCAGGAAATTGATGATGATGATGATCGGAATCTAGTAGGATGACTAAAAACTCATTTTAATTAGTACTTGTATTTTGTTTCTTGTTCAAGTTGTTGTATTTGTTTCCAAACAATTGTACTTTGCTTTTAGTAATGAAATGAAATTTTGATCATTAGATATTGTCACAAATATTGTTATGAAGTCTCTTGCAATATATTTCGTCCAGCCCGGATGTTTCCGCCATCGATTGGGGTGTGACAGACAGCACGTTAGCACGACCCGTTGCCTTCTGTAATGAGTCACAAAATCTTGTCTGCTAGTGAGCACGGGCCACGCCAAGGGAGGCACGACCCTGTGTCGGACTAGTACGGGAGGCACGGCCCCGTGTTTTATCTAACACGCCTCATGTATTGAGAGTAGAGGAAGCACGACCCCGTGTTTAATTGGGATTATGAAGTTTTGTCTTATTTTTTAAGGAACCTTTTATTAACAGGAGGTTCATTACTGGTTGGGACAACACCGAAGTGTCTTATGTACCTTAGGCTCTTGTGCGGGGTACGAAAACGCAAGAGGTTGTCGGAAAGAAGAAACCTAAGCTATAAACGGGTGGGCGGAACCAACCTTTATTTGCCTTTTATGGGCTCTTGTTAAAGAAGGTGTGAGTCGACTCGCTCTGGTCTATAGGGTCATTGGCACAAGCTGCTGAAATGTCCTTCATTGCATGGTCAATACAGGGACGTCTATCGCCTTTTTTTTCACAAGGGTTTGAGGTAGACGTGATGGTCTTTGTGTTGTCTTTTTCTGAATGTGTTTCCATTGAAACATTTTTTGATTCTTCCCCTTCTTTATTATCCTTTGATGAATATCGTGCCTTCATCATGGATTCTATTTCCTTGAGTTTTTGGATAATTTTCTTTTCTATTTGACATAGATCTTCTAAAGTTATGTCTTCTAGAAAAGAGGGTTGATGACATTCAGGTGGATGATAGTTATTATTTTGACTTACGCCCATCTTAAGGTGATCGTTATAGAAAAACGATGGGTCTATTAGGTAGTGGGGATCAAAATTTAACATCCATATTCTAAATCTTGATGGAATCCACCACATAATTGGTTCCATTCACCGTAAGAGTGGCGGGGGTAAAAATAATCATTAACATCCATATTTGTCGTACGAGGTTTTTGATAGTTGGGATCAAACGGTCTTGTTTTCTAGAAACTGATGTTAGACACGTCCCCGTGTGGGTGTTACACGAACCCGTCCTGCAGCTCTATCTGGCAAAAAATAGAGTTTTTGTTACTAGAGTAGGGCACGGTTATGTGTGTAATCAAACATGGCCCCGTGCTAAACCTGCAGAAAGTGGAAAAAATGCAAAAAAAAAAAGAAAAACCTAGAAAAAAAAACTAAAGAAGATTATAAATGATTAGAATGTCGATTTTAAACTTTCTTAAAATCCTTGTGTCCCCAGAAACGGAGCAAAAAATTTGATGTGTGCGAGTGTGGGAATAATTTTTAATATATTTTTAGCACTTTTACTCTTTTATAAAGCTTTAAATTTATAAAACATGATATAACACTATCACTCTCTACAACACCTTAGGGAAAGTGCCCCCATCATTGGAGTAGTATAGTGATGGTAAGATACCGAGGTCGTCTAAGGACATAGGTGTTTTTAATACCGGAATATCATCAACATCTAACCTAACCAAATTTTTGAGAAAAAGATGTTTAGTAAATAAAAATTAATAAGAAAAGAAATAAAAATAATAGACAAGCTAGAATCACTTGGTTATGACTCCTCTTTTACGTATCCTTTGATATTTACGCACTTTCGGTATTTAAGAGATTATCTTAGTTATAGTGGTAAGTATGTCCCTCTTTTGGAGGCAACGTTACACTCGGCCATATTGGTCTGAGTCAGCAGGGATTCAGTCCCGCAAGGCTGGAATATTGAAAAATAATTAAGTTATTAATGCAAAATGAGCTGTGTCTTCTTCTTCTCGATTTTCATTTAATGAGCTGTGTAAGTACGTATGCTCACACGACCCGTGTGTTAGAGGGAACGGCCCCGTGGTCTTGTACTTGCTGTACTTTAGGAGATTTTGCATATCTAGGAGTTAACTACGGCCCGTGTCCATAGGACACGGCCTCGTGTCTCTTGTCTACTTCTGTTTATCTTTTTCTTCATGGACCCTTAGTGGGGCACGACCCCATGCCTTGATGGTACGATCCCGTCCTTGTCTTCTGATTTGTTGTTTTGATCTTGGGGTGAAGTTTGGAGGGTAGGCATGGCATCTCAACTTGTTTTCTTTTGTATTTATGTTGGTTTTTGCGGTTAATTGGTTCCTTTTGTACATTTAAGCTCTTTTAATCCTGAAAATCAAAAGTATATAAAGAAATGCACTTTTTATCACATTAGTACATAAAAGGGTTCATTTTAAAACTTATTTGATATAATTTATATGTTGCATTTTGCGTATATCAATTGAAAAAAAAAAGATATTTGTTTCTAACGATAGAGATCAAATTTGCGCTAAGGCTAAGGGGTATGGGGCCATGGAATGGGTCATGGATTTCCACTAGGATGGTGGATGATGTGCTACACCACTCCCTTAGGGAACCGCCATGGTTGGCATGGATTAAACCATGGCTACCATGCACCTCCCATTCCTTAATTAGTAAAATTTACTCAAAGTAAATTAAAAAAAAAGGATAGTGGTTTAGGTCATGACCACACAATATAGGATGGCGGATTTGGATGGGGGATGAGAGTGGGGTGACATAACGCTTAGGGGTGTATACAAGCCCAGAGGCTCGAGAGATACTCGAACGAGCCGAGCTTTAACGATCCCGAGCCCGAGCTCGAGCCTAAAATAGAGCTCGCTTAGTTACGCGAGCCTAAACAAGCCCAAACAAAACATTATTTATTTTATATATAATATAATAATGATGATTAAAGGGGTATGGTCCCAAAAACCTCGCGCAAGCATATAGGACCATACCACAACCTTATTCCAAAGACATCTTGAACAGGACCCTGCGCGGCCGCGCAGTTATCCCAAATAAGAATTGGAAAGAAACAGAAGGAATATGGTCCTAGAAACCTTGTGCAGGCACATGAGACCATGCCATGATCTTATTCCAAGAACATCTTTAACAAGACCCTGCGCGGCTGCGCAGCGGTTCTAAACAAAGATATGGAAGAAAACAGTCTTCGACAACCATGCGCTGGAGAAAAGGAGAAATAAACATTCAACTAACACCCTTGCGCAGGCTCGCGCAAGGGTATAGGTAGACTTGAAGATAAACCCAAAATACCTCCTCGCGCTTGATGACGTTAGTGATTGACGAAAAAGGGAATAACTGCCAAACGGAAAATACTTTCCATTACTTTCTCCATCGCACCAATTTCCCGCCAAAACCTGCTATAAATAAGACGTTGCAGGTATGATCTCACAAGTTACTTTCATTTCATTCTCACTTTTACTATTTCGTCTTCATCGAGATCACTGTACTTATCCTCACGCCGGAGGGTGGTCACGGAGAGAACCCCCATTCTCCTCGTGGCGAGTCTAACGGCTTTCTGTTTTGCAGTAATCACCAGAGAAGGAATTCAGCCAAAACCATAAATTAGCGAGAGGATTAACCCTCTTTACGCAGAGACTAAACCCCTGATCTAATCGATTCCGGTCGATTCTGATCACTGTTTCTTCAATGATGATAACATTTGCGAGCCAAGCTCGAGCCAAGCTTTTACTCGTTTAAGCGATATTGAAGCAAACTCGAGCTGTGTGTTTAGCTCGTCTGAGGCTGTTCTTAAAATAGCTCGAGCCAAGCTCGAGCTTTGGGTTTTACTCGTGAGCCGAGCTCAGGTTCAGATAAGTAGGCTTGAACCGAGCCGAGCTCGAGCTTCATAAAAACATGACGAGCCTCGCTCGAGCCCAGTCGAGTTCGGGCTCGGCATGGCCAGTTTACGCCCCTAGCGCTCACATAAAGGGTAATGGTGGTCTTGAGAGTTGTGACTACACCCTATTGGCTAATGTAATAATGGTTTTCCTGCATGAAAGATTTACATGTGGGTTATCAAATCTAAAGGAAAGTCTATTGAACTGCCTAAGAAAATATAATTGGATTAAAATTCATATGAAAAATTAATGCATTGCTGGGGTGAAGGAGGAGGCTAATAATAATAAAAATCTAGAGCCTAGGAGTGTGGATATATATTATCTTATCATATTGTAGTGGAGAACATGTATATAAATATTTAAATGCTTGAGTCAGATAGAGGTCTGAACGAGAAAGAAGTTTTAAATCTGTAAGACTATCCTTAACGCATCGGATCCTTCCCCTCTGCCCTTTTCTCCAACCCGATGCCACCTAAGCTGCCCAACTATTCTCCCTCTTCTCTGCAACACAAGAATAGTGGGTCCCATCTTTCCTCTCACAACACCCTTGTCACACCCCCAAAAATACCACCAGCGGAAACCCCCGTGAGGTGTGTGACGTACCAGGATCTAGCCACTAATCATATTGAACCATAGATATATAAAATAAAATAAAACTTCCCATTAAATGAAATTGTATAATTCAAACACCATTTAATAAAGTTAACAAGTTCAGCGGAAGCATAATAGTTTGTTTAAATAAAATTGTTCAACAATGTAACATCGAGAAGCATTCCAAATTCCACGACCCATGACCACTCCCGCTTCCCTGACAGCAAGTTCCATAACAATGCACCTAAGGACCTGCAAGCATGCAGAAAAGTGTATCAGACAACGCTGGTGAGTTCATTGCTTGCTTTAACCGTTTAATACCAAGTAGTGACTTATGATATGTTATGCTGATAATAACTCGATACCGCAAACAGCCCTTTGTGCCCTTCTCCAATGCTCTATCAAACGTTGGTCATGATTTAAAGTTATTAGTTCACGCCCGTCCTATCCAGGTACGTCGTGAGGGTGCCAAACCTAATAGCGCTATCAACTAATAACCATTTGCCCTACAAGCAACTAACCCGGTAGTATGATGGGACTTAAGTGATAGAGGGTGAGTGCATTATCCAACATCAACGTTTACCGAAAACCGTTGCATATCCCCTGCAAGGATATGCGTTTGTGAAATCCGCCTCACATCCCCTACAAGGATGAGGGTATTTGAAAACCGCCTCATATCCCCTACAAGGATATGGGTTTACGAAAATCCATTTACAAGTTTTGTCAGTTCGATTGTCCCCACCGGACGCATGGTTGTTTTGAGAGAAGTGAACTCACCTTGGTTTGCTCGGTATGACTAGCTACTTGCACACACTTAATCAGTCAAGTCCTATGGTGTTCATGTATACGTAATCAGTTTATATTCGCATGGTTCTCGTATAAATTACAATCACTGTGTGCATTCAAACATCAATCACAGAATAGCGCATAACAGTTATTCAAACTCATACAATTCCACAATTCACATGTATGATTCACAATGATACTTAACAGTTAAGTGTACTACCGATTCATGTTTCCTCAGTCATAACTAACATCATTAACAGCCAGTAACATAGTCATTCATGCACATTCTAAACCACAGTCTGTTGATGAGGTTCCTTCCTAAGGACGAACCTTCAGATTGTTCGTCGACATGGTAGGTGACGAAACACCAAGGTTATTCGTCGAGATATGGGTGACGAAACACCAAGGTCATTCGTCGATAGACAGGCCGGCGAAATACCATTGTTCGTCGAGGAAACCTTCATCGTTGCCCTATCAGTTGCTAATCATGCACAGAACCCTAAATGCAACTGTTAATCATTCCAATTTTTCACTCGAATCAAATCATCACAGTCAACAACTAAACGAATCTGACATTCATCATATTCATGTGATCTTATTATCGTAACAATTATTCGAGTACCGCGAGACTATCATTCGGATCCGAGTTTCGCATAAACAAATCTAGGCGTTATTGCTATTTCATATAATCATAATCGGTCTTGTTTACACAATGCCATAGTTCGTCGACTGACAACAACAATAACCATTACGAATATACACAACGCAGCCATATTAATCTCATATACCCTAGCATGAACATCTAGCAATCTTTACAAGACACAAGATTCAATTCATATACGAAACATAAACAACATAGGAAAACAGAGCCATATTAATCATGCCTTAGATCGGTATTTAACGAAACATAACACCGAATATGCACTCACCACGACGTGTAGAGTGGAAAGGGATCTCTGCTAGGACCAGAGAGAGCTTCACAAGAGAAGAATGAGTCCTCCTAGCTGCCGTCGGTTACCGGATAGAAGGGAGAGAACGAGCTAGGGTTTGGTAACTATCGCCTTACGTATAATTGTGAATACAAAACAATATAACCGAGTTGTTACTGGGCCTCATCTGGGCGAAAAACCAATGTTTCGTCGTGTTCATGGTGATGGCGAAATACCACTGTTTCATCGGGTATGGTTTTTCGTCGAGTACGGTTTGTGATGAAAATCCAATGTTCGTGGTGTGAGGTTGCATGGATTATTTCTTTTTAATTTTAAACAGTTCAAAAGTTTATATTAACTAACCAAACCATAATGCAACACATATATCAAACGTGCACATGCTATAACGCAAACAAATTACGAAAACAGAACTTCTAAACAAGTAACGTGTCGAGGAAAGACCATGAAAACTCAGGTTGTCACAACCCTCCTCTTCTGCAACAGGCACCTCTCTTCCACGCCCTTAGCTTCAGATTTCCCCCTCTCTCTCATCTCTCTCTCCCTCATCCAGGTCATTCAGCCACATCATCAAGGGCTAAATGGATCTAGGTTTTTCTCTTGCATTGGAGATAGCCTAAGTGTCGAACAATTATAAGTAGACTAATGTTGTGGTACTTGGTTGTATAGGAAGTGGTGGTGGGTCAACGAAGGGGTGCTGTGTATGAGTGATTGGATGAGGGTTACAAACACATGTAAAGAAAGAAAAGGGATAAAATTTTCATTCAACATCGTTTTGAATTTAACGAAGAAGAGACTTGCTGACTCATTCAGAAGCACAATTCTTGAAAACCAAGTACAATTAATAATGTCTGATTGATTCAGATATAGTAAGTGAGTATATTCAGCAGGGCAGCCCGGGTCAGTGGGTTTTGCAGTGGGTTCGCGAGCCTGTAACGGCTCAGGAGCTGCAGCAAGTTTGCGACCTGCAACAGCTTTTGTCGGGGGTTATATGCACTAATAAAAGGGACGGTTGGGTGTGGAAAGGGTCCGGGGACATTCCTCTTTCAGTGGCTGCTATTCGGACAAAAATTCAAGTTGTGGACTACCAAAATGAGGTCGAATGGCCTCTTTGGAACAAATGGATAACACCTAAAATTAATATATTTTGTTGAAGGGCGTCGATGAACCGTATCGCTTCAAAAGAAACTCTTACGAATAGGGGTATCTTGGTAGGGAATACCCTGGGTCCTAGATGCGGCATGTGCGAAGAGTCCACTATCCATCTTCTTTGGGATTGTTTTTTCGCTAAGTCGGTTTGGTGGGAGATATTCATATGGTTAAAGATTCCCTTTCCGGTTCAAGTCTCTTCATTTCAACAAATTCTTGGCGTGGCTTTGGGGATGAATGGGTCGAATCGCTGGAAAGAATTAAGGGCAATTAGGCAAGTAGCAGCTTGGGAGATATGGAAAGCGAGAAACGAGAAGATCTTCAAGGAACGGAATGTTCATTTTATTCGAACGGCCGACATCATTAAAGAAGAGTCCTTTCTTTTGGTGTCTATGTTAGGATCTGAGGCTCTCATGATAGTGTTTGTTTGTTTTAAAATGAATAATCAATGAATATGAAAACATGTTAGGTGCAGCGGAAGCGAAAACAAACTCTGTAAACACAATCAAAGGAGACAATAGTTTGATAAACAATTGCTTCTCATAGAATCGAATGATTTACAAATCAAAGCAAAAGATTACAGAAATGCTTACAAACTATACTCCCCCTCAGCCTGATGCCCCAAGGTTGGTTGCACACAAGATGAAAGGATTAGACATGAGGAGAAAAACCCACTCAGTCAATCAAATGTAACAGTACAGGGTACTGTTACATTTATAGGCAAACCAAACCACTGAGGTATCTCAGCTGACGTCACCATGAAAGCGACGTCTAACAGCCTAACAACCTGTATCTACTGACCTTACACAAACACTGATGTCTAACAACTGATTGTAAGTAAAATACAAAACATGAGGAAACAACTGCTTTACGTTCCACTGTTGTAGCCTAAGCCCTGATGCTTAATAACAACATCAGTGCTTTCTTCAAAGGTGATCAGTCCTTGAATGAGCAGTGTTTGTGTCTTCAGCAGCACTTAAGAGACAGCAGTAGATAGAGCAACAGAGTTTGTCTTCAGCAGTCTTTAGGATCATATCAGCAGTTGAAAGGGCACAGCAGTTGATTATGAGCAGCAGTTAGAGACCATCAGATGTTATAACTCACTTTCAAGGGGAGAGCAAAGTATAAACTACTGTTTATTGTGAATCCTCTGTTGTGACCTGGTTTTGGCTTTACATTATCTGTTCCTTTGTTAGGGTTCAATCCCAACAATCTCCCCCTGGAACAGATAATGCCAAAACCTTTCATTATTCAGGACCTTTATTACTCATCAAGAGTGCCTTAACTTGTTCTTTGAATTCAGCTTCAAATTCCTTTGCACTCTGGTCATCCTCATCCCTACACAGTGAAAGCTCAAGGAGATCCTGCAAATCTTGAACACTAAGGCCTAGTGCTTCTTTCCTTGATATGTGCTTCACATCGCCATTGGCTCTGACCAGGGTCAATACGTGAGTCTTTTGATCAGACATCCACTTTAGTATTTTTAAGCCAAGTGGGTTTCTTGGGAGAGAATTATTTGAAGATGAGTTGAGGGATAATGGCCTTGAAAACAACTGCAGACTTTCAGACATTCTTTTGAAAGCTTCTTCAAAGACTTTGTCAGCTGCAGCTATATCTTCTGCAGTTTCTTGTTCAATAAGTTCTTGTCTTACAGCTTCTGTCTTGTCTTTAGCAGTGTTTCGAGACGCAGGTTTGTTTAATGGCTTAAAAAGGCTTTGAAGCTTTGTTGAAGTTTCTTCTTTTAGACCCATTTTTGTAATGGTATCTTTGAAGTATTCTGCTTCTTTTTCCACTACCTCTTCTTCAGTCAGCTGTTCTCCCTCTTCTTGATTAGTTACAAAAGTAGATCGGAACAGTGTGTCGAGGTTTCCTATCTTCTGTTCAAGCTTCATCATATGTTCTTGCTTCTTTGAGGTGCTTGAAACAATTATCTTTCTTTTCTTTAGCCTTTCATAGGCTTCATCGGTCTGCTGTTTTGACCACTTTGATATGGCTTCAGCAGTATCCATTTTTGCATCCACCAGCTCCTTTTTCTTTCTTTTGTATTCAGCAGTTAAGTCAGCAATGAGCTTTTCATATTTTCTCCAGTTAGGAGCATTCTTCTTCTTCGTAGGATCATTTTTAATCTTTTTAATCCTTTCTGCCTCACGCTTGAGAGCTACTACTGGCCATTCACTGAACTGTTGTTCTTCAACAGGATAGAATTTTTCTTTCATGATGTAGGCTAGATATTGTTTTCTTAATTCTTTCTTTTGATCAGCCTTTTCTTTGTCTAGGTTTTGTGCAAACCCTTCTATCTGCTTTACTTTTGTGAAGTAGAACTCCAGTCTTTTAGCAATGCCATCTTCGCTTAACTTTTCTTTTTCACTATCAACCTTGGCTTTTACTTTGGCCTGCTTTGCCTTGAGTTTGAGGTAATCATCCATATCCTCTGGTGGCAAGTAGCCTATGACTGAGGAGAATCTCCTTTTTGAAGGATCTTCTTCTGTATAGAATTGCCTCATCTCATTTTTGATAGCTTCAAGTTCCAGTGGATGTTGTGCAGCATTAGGATCATATGTACCCTCATCAGCAGGTATTGGTTTTCTTATTCTGTTGAAGAGCCTTGGTTGTGAAGTATGAAAGGTGAGAGCAGTGGTGGATGACTGACTAACAACTGCTGATATGTCAGCAGTTGTCTTCTGCTTTTGAGTAGGGGATGGACGTGGTGATGTTGGTGGTGAAGGTGGCGAATCATCATCTGATATGAGATTTCTTCTCCTTTTTAATGAAGAAGAAGCAGATGATGTTTTGGGTGAATCAGTGGTGGTAGATTGGATAGCAGTGGTTTGTGGCAGTGATTGACTGACAGTGGTTGAAACAACTTGTGTTTCAATTACTGTTGTCATTACAACAGATGTTGTAACATCTGTTGTCTTCTGTTTTATGACAGGAGGCAGTGGTGATGGTATGATTGTAGATGATGATGGTGGAGCAGTAGTTGTAGTGGTGTGTGTGGTAGAGTGGTGTGTGTTGGGGGTGTGAGTGTTGATGATATGGCAGCTGTTTGGCTACTGACAGCAGTTTTTGAAACTGCTGCTACAGCAGTTTTTGTAACTGCTGCTGTATCAGCTGTTTGACTAACAGGTTTTGAGACCTGTTTTTCTTTTTCTTTTTCTTTTTCAGGTTCAATATGAATGCCATGTTCAATTCCCTTTTTCTTCATTTGCTTCAATATCTCCCCCTTTTTGGCATTATCTGCAAGGGGGTCATCAAAGAATAGTAAAGTTGAAGGAGCCTTGCCAGTGGCAATTTGGATACTGGCCTTAATAGCCTTGATATCTGCTTGAGTATCCTTGAACCTTGATTCAACCATGTTGGTCAGCATTTGTACTTGAATGGCATGCTTTTTGTCAGCCATAAGTTGCTGTGCTTTAAGCATGGGTTGAAAAATATTCCAAAGCTCATTTTCAGCAAATGCATGTTGTGCAGGTGCTTGAGCAGGAATAGTAGAGGCTTGTGCTTTCTGAGCTTTTAAAATCTCTTGCACCATCTCTTTTATTTCAGCAACTGGTTCTTCAAGTTTGTCAACTCTACCCGTCAATTCCTGATATTTTGAATCATCACCCATTTTACTGGGATCATCTGAATCCCCACCTGTGGTGGTTATATCAATGTGTGACTTAGGAACAGAGTCCCAAAAATCACCCATTGATGCCCCTTGTTCTTGGTACTGGGGACTTCTCTCTTCAGCACTCGATAAACCTTTGATGGTACCAGTGGTTAGATCTAACTCACTGGTGGTCACCGAAGTTGCTATGGAAGAGATTGCCTTCAAGGGAGTCTGATTTATGAAACAACTGGCCAACTGGAGACCTGTTGATCCACCAGTTGTAGTTGCTGCTCCACTTGAACTACTGACAGGAGTTACTTGTAACTCCTGCAGTGTAACCTCCTCAACTGTTGCTGGGATAGCAGAAGTATAAGCATCAGACCCAGTCACTTGTGGGTGTATACTCTCAGTGATAGGTGATAGAGAGGAACTGGTTTGTGTTTGTGCAATAGCAGCTGCATGCAACAGAGGTAGCATGGATTGTGGCATTATTATTGGTGAGGGGATGGGGGTTGAAAGCGACATGTCCTTGGGATCAGGACTGAGGAAGATGGATCCGAGTGGATTCAGAGCTTCATATTGTGGCGTCCCTGTGCTTACAACCTGATCCTTTTGTGAGGATGCAGGAGGAGTTTCGGTTATGGGTTGAGATCTTTCTTCCAACTGCTGTGAGGAAGAAGCAGCAGTGGTTTGTGGTGACTTTTGTGTTGTCACAGGCATTTCCTCTGGGATCTCATCTTCCAGAGTTGCCTTTGTTTTGGGTTTAGTGGGTTTTCTGGATGTTTTCTTTTTGGTCTTTTTAGTGGTGGCAGGTGTGGGTTTCAAAGCAGTGGGAGTGCTGCTATGATCACCTGGAGCAGTGGGCTCAGCAGCTGATACCTGAGGAGCAGTTGTAACCGCTAAAGTCTGCTCAGGTACCCCTGCTTTTGTTTTTATTGGTGCCATCATCCTTGAAAATGTTTCTTTTGTTATGCTTTTTATTTGACAATGAACACCTTGTTTGAGCAAATTTACATTTTTCTTTTCAAATTTTTGTTCAAAATAATAACTCAAAAATCTTGGAAAAAGTAAAAATGCTTTACTTTCAACGTTTTTCACCATGTCATTGAAAATCTCCTAGGAGTAGTTATAGTCTTTATTATTCAAAATAGCGTAACCCAGGTTTTGGATTTTCAATGGTATTTCGTTGAAAGATGTTGTTTTATTTGAAGCACACATCAAGAGTGTGTGAAATAAAAACCTGGGTGCAGATGGAAAATAACCCTTTTGTAGGGTATCTACCTTTGGTTCTTCTGCATAACCCCTTTTCACGAAATCAGTTTTCATCTCGACTTTTTCAAAAGAGAGTTTACCTTCCTGATCGTTGAGATTAAAGACTTCGGAGATCGACTGTGGGGTTATTTGAACTGCTTTACCCTGTATCGAGGAGTTTATGGCTATGACTTTTCCGTCTTGTTTTTCAAGCGACGCCTTTTTCCAAAACTCTCTCTGGGTTTGCAGATATATGGGAGCATTCACCGTCAACAAAGTTTTGTACTTTGACCCAGTTATTGCATCAATGATGGTGTCAAAGGTGTGATTATCAGTAGGTTTTGTGAGTAAACCCAGATAATTGTGAGATTGTTTGAATGGTATTTCGATGGGTTCTTCGGCCGTTTGAGCGACCTCTTTGGAAGGCGATGGTGATTTGGGTTTTGATTTTGATTTTGTCATTGTTGCGGAGAATACTGAAGGAAGATTTTGAAGATTTTGAGAACAAGGGTTGGAAACTGCTATGAGAAGAGAATTTTTGGAATTCAATTCGACAGTGTAAAACCCTGTTTGGGGTTTAGGGCAGGGTTTTATTTAAAAATGATCGCTGATGTGGCAGCGGTTATTAAGATCTGAGGGCTAAAAACTGACCACGTGTCAAACCCTGATGAAACGGATGAAGTATGGAGAACAGTTGTTTTCAGAGCCACTGACGTATCAATCATCAGTGGTTACAACGGTAAAAATTTTGGCAGTGGATGATTTTAACTATCAGTAGATAGCATATCAGTGGATAGGACACTAATTTTGAGCATCAGTGCTTTTCAAGAGAATGAGGGATCAGTGGTTAACTTTCAGCAGTGGACAGTGTTTAGAGATCAGACGCTAGAACAAAACAGTGGTTAGGGTAAATGGTATAATTCTGTAGAACAGGTGTTTCAGCAGCATTTTTAAGAATTTTCATTTAAGGTTTTGCCACATGTCAATTTTGAAAGACAGTGGTTTAGTACCCCAGATGATGAAAACCTTTTACTAAGGCAACTCATTTTCGTTTAATATTCAATTAAAACATAAGCACCCTAGTAATTCAAGCACAGTTTGTAATCAATTTATGATGAAAGTTTAGGAGCAAGCCTGAGTATGACATGATCATGACATATGTACCATTTCCTTTTGACCCATTTACGAGGACACAGATACCACCAAAAATAAGGTATTGCATCCTCACAGGAGCTGAAACTATTGCCAACAAAAACAAGCAAGAGTTCCAAATATATTATTCAAAAAAAAATGAATAATATATCCTGTTTATTTGAGAAAATCCTTTGAACAACAAAAAAATAGTTAAAGAATTTTCTGAGAAGAGTAACAAAAAGGATCTGGTATAATTTTAATAGAGTATATAATCAAATCATTCACAAGTTTTTGAAAATGGTCAGTGGTTTGACAACAGTGGTAGGGAACTTTTGGAAACATTTTGACCACTGTTTGGAACCATTTTCTTTGACAATTGATTGCAAACTTGAGGACACATGGAGAAAATTTTTGAATATTTGTCTAGTCCTCTTTGGAATTCATTTACTGGAATCAAAACCTTTTTCTGAACAGATAAATGCACATAGTTGCTTAATCACCATTACTACCCTAAACTTTGACTCATAAGTGTTTTATGTTTATACTCTTTTCTTTTGACTACAAAAGTTTTGAAATAAACACACTTCTGAGTTTTTGTGAATTTTCTTAATGTATTTTAACATAGTTGATTTTGTTCTTTTGAGGAACTCAACCTGTTTTCAACACATAAGATCTGAATGACTAAAGTTTCAATTCCCTCTTTATAGAGAAACAAAACACTAATGTCTTATGAATCATAGGTTTTGTTAATCTGAGGTTCATACTTTAGCATTTAATGAAAACAACACAAATATCAAAACAACAGTTGAAATCAAATTCGAAAAATATAGATCAATCCCGTAATTCAACAGATATGTTTACAGATCTGAAAACTATGAGTGACTTCTGCAAGATATCACTTGTTGTGTGAAATTTGTGTGTCATATGACATCTTGGTTGATTTACAGAGTTTTTGAATAACCATTTTGAACATGATTTACACAGTACTCTGTTTTTCAACTGAATACAACCAACCTTAGTATCAATGAATTTTGAGCCGAATTGTTATGTCAAATTGATTGTTAGATCGAATTTGACTGTCCAGGCTCTGATACCAATTGTTAGGATCTGAGGCTCTCATGATAGTGTTTGTTTGTTTTAAAATGAATAATCAATGAATATGAAAACATGTTAGGTGCAGCGGAAGCGAAAACAAACTCTGTAAACACAATCAAAGGAGACAATAGTTTGATAAACAATTGCTTCTCATAGAATCGAATGATTTACAAATCAAAGCAAAAGATTACAGAAATGCTTACAAACTATACTCCCCCTCAGCCTGATGCCCCAAGGTTGGTTGCACACAAGATGAAAGGATTAGACATGAGGAGAAAAACCCACTCAGTCAATCAAATGTAACAGTACAGGGTACTGTTACATTTATAGGCAAACCAAACCACTGAGGTATCTCAGCTGACGTCACCATGAAAGCGACGTCTAACAGCCTAACAACCTGTATCTACTGACCTTACACAAACACTGATGTCTAACAACTGATTGTAAGTAAAATACAAAACATGAGGAAACAACTGCTTTACGTTCCACTGTTGTAGCCTAAGCCCTGATGCTTAATAACAACATCAGTGCTTTCTTCAAAGGTGATCAGTCCTTGAATGAGCAGTGTTTGTGTCTTCAGCAGCACTTAAGAGACAGCAGTAGATAGAGCAACAGAGTTTGTCTTCAGCAGTCTTTAGGATCATATCAGCAGTTGAAAGGGCACAGCAGTTGATTATGAGCAGCAGTTAGAGACCATCAGATGTTATAACTCATTTTCAAGGGGAGAGCAAAGTATAAACTACTATTTATTGTGAATCCTCTGTTGTGACCTGGTTTTGGCTTTACATTATCTGTTCCTTTGTTAGGGTTCAATCCCAACAGTCTAGTAGATCGAATTTATGTAATCTCATATGGGATAGGTGGAAATAGTTTAACATTCGTGATGTAATGTTGTAATTTCGGGTTTCACCTTCTTGGTGGCCCGATTTCTATATTTTATATAGAAGTTTTGCTGTTAAAAAAAAGATATAGCTTGTTAAATGTTGGGATTGAACCCTACCAGAGGAACAGATAATGTAAAGCCAAAACCAGGTCACAACAGAGGATTCACAATAAGCAGCAGTTTACACTTTGCTCTCCCCTTGAAAGTGATTTACAACAACTGATGGTCTCTATCTGCTGCTCATATTCAACTGCTGCTGTACTTTCAACTGCTGATGAAAACCCTGAAGTATCCAAACACTGCTGGTCACAACTACTGATGGTAAAGCACTGCTCAATCAAGGACTGATCAACCTTGAGGAAAGCACTGACGTAAAAGGAGAGCAGCTGTCTAGTGAAATATCTGTGTTATGTATAGTCAGTGGTTAGGTTAGCAGTGTTTGTGTAAGGCCAGTAGATACAGGTTGTTAGGCTGTTAGACGTCGCTTTCATGGTGACGTCAGCAGAGATACCTCAGTGGTTTGGTTTGCCTATAAATGTAACAGTACCCTGTACTGTTACATTTGATGGACTGAGCGAGTTCTTCTCCTCATGTCTAATCCTTTCATCTTATGTGCAACCAACCTTGGGGCATCAGGCTGAGGGGGAGTATAGTTTGTAAGCAAGACTGTAATCTTTTGCTTTGATTTGTAATCTTTTGACTCAATGTGAAGCAATTGTTTATCAAACTATTTCCTCTTTTGATTGTGTTTACAAAGTTTGTTTTCATTTCCGCTGCACCTAACATGTTTTCATATTCATTGATCATTCATTTTAAACAAACAAACACTATCATGAGAGCCTCCGATCCTAACAATTGGTATCAGAGCTTGGACAGTCAAATTCGATCTAACAGTCAATTTGACATAACAGTTCAGCTCAAAAATCATTGATACTAAGGTTTATTGTATTTAGTTGAAAAACAGAGTAACGAGAAATCATGTTCAAAGTGACTACTCAAAAGCTCTGTAAAACAACCGAGATGTCATAGGACACACAAACTTCACATAACAAGTGATGTCATACATAAACCATTCACAGTTTTTAGATCTGAAAATATGTCTGACAACTATGGTAAAATTGTTTACGAAAATTGATTTCAATTGTTGTTATGAAGTTTTTGCTGTTTCCATCATGTTTGCTGCTAAGGTGTGAACCTCAGGTCAACAAAAACCTATGCTCATAAAAAACATTAGTGTTTTTGTTTACATAAAAAGAGGGAAATTAAAACTTTAGTCATTTAGATCTTATGTATTGAAAAACAGGTTGAGGTTCCTTCAAAAGGACCAAAATCAACCGTGTTAAGAATACATTAAGAAAATCAACAGTAAAAAATATCCAGATCATGGGTAATGTGAAATTTGGCATAAGCATGTGCAAAAATGTCCAAATCTCTCAAAACATTGCTGAAATGTTTCTGGATCAAGTATTCTTTCCTTGAAAACCTTCCAGTAAAAGTTTCAATACTCTTCTATGGAAAGGGTAAAAAGGAAAAGAAGAAAAATTACAAAAACTCAAAAGTGTGTTTATCTCAAAACTTTTGAAATCAAAAGAAAAGAGTATAAATATAAAACACTTAAGAGTTCACAAATTGGGTTAACAATGGTCATCATGCAACTGTGTACATTCACTGACTCAGGGAAATTCAGGCAACAAAAGTATCACCGGTGATTAAACTTACAAAGAGGACTAGACAAAATTTTTCAAAACCATCACATGGTAATAAGTTCTATAAAAGGACTTTCAAAACCTTTGTGAACATGTTTCCTCACATTTGCAATCAACTGACAAGGAAATGGTCACAAACAGTGGTTATTAAGTTTTCAAACCATTGACCATTCTCCTAAACTTGAGAATGATGTGATTATGATCATATAACAAGGCATAATTGAAAATATACCAGATCCTTTTGATGCTGTTTTCAGAAAAACCTTTAATTATTTTTCCTTGAAAAGGTTTTTCTCAAATAAAACAGGATATGTTGTTCTTTATTTTTCTTAAGAATAATATATTTTGAACTCTTACTTGTTTTAGATAGTAAAAGTTTCAATCTCCTGTCAGGATGAAAAACCCTTATTTTTGTGGTAATACTATCCTTGAAAATAGATCGAAAGGAAATGGTACATGGGTCAAGGTCATGTCAAACTCAAGTTTATTTTAACAACAGATCAAGAATTGATTGCTAACAGACCTTAAAATTCTTGACTACTCATGTTTTACTCTAAGGATTAGAACACAAAATGTGTAGTCAAAGTGAAAAGGTTACCTTCATCTGGGATACTCATCCACTGTCAAGATCTATAAAATGTTTAAAACCTGAAATAAATAGGTGGTAAAACCTTGAATGCAAATTCCTGAAAACTCTGCTAATATGTTAATCTTGATAATTTGCATCTAAAATGTGTTTTGTCAAGTTTGTCATTCTGCAGATAACTCATAATCACCATCAACAGATGTTGAACATGATACTGTGATATCACAGGACAAAATCATTTACTTCATCTGAGCAGCAGATGTACAAAACAGCTGTTAAAGCTCATCCACTAATATACCAACAGTTGCTGACCAAATTAACCTTCTAATCCTTACCATTAACCCTTTTCGAACCACTGCTGATAAAAATCCATCAAAAATGGATATTACATCATTTGGTGCTACCTCAACAGTTGTTGACCAAAGTAGCCTTAAAACCTCTGCTTACTTCCACAACCACTGTTGATAAAAATCTACTAACTGTGGATAAAAATCAACACTGGACATCACAAATTCCTTTTATTCCTCCACTTTCACCTTCAAACAGTTGTTGGATCATTAAAGTCACCAACAGTTGTTAGCTCAGATGACTCACATCTGCAGCCTCACTTTTTAAACCTCAATCCTTTTTAATCACATCCATTTTACCATACACTTGACAACATCAATTGGAAGGGATTCTTATAAAAAGTTTATCCCAAAACCTTTGTCTTCTTCTTGACTTTCTACCATTCCATCAACAAGTCATGTGCCTTATAGCACTGAAAGACAGAAAGTTGGGTAGCTGTCATTTAAGAGTAGCTTCAGCAGTTCAGTGACAACAAGTTTGAAAATCTTGTGCCACAGCCAAAGGATGAGAATCTACTTAGCAAAAAGTGGGTCCTAAAAGAACATTGCATATGTTGAAGCATGGTTGTCAAGTTTTATCAAACTCAAAACAAGTACAAACATCAAGGTGTTATTGACTGTGCACATGCAGCAGATATTCCCAACCACTGATTGAAGAATATTATGATGCTGTTGTTGTTGCTGAAAAGTCCAACTGTTTGTAACTTCAAAATATGTTATTGAATTTTGGTATAGTTGCTCAAAAGATTGTTTTATGCAGGACAGTCAAGTAGCTAAAATATATTATCAAAAGTTCAATATCTCATTGATTCACCATCGTTCATTATCAGACATCACCTTGTGAGGGATTGCTATAAAAAGGTTTGATTTCATCTTTAACATGTCCATCCTAAAGATCAGTTGGTAGATGTACAAATTTAAGAATTAGATTCATCTACTGTTAAAAACTTGATCGCTTTGATTGGAGTGCTAAACATGGATTAAAGCAAGCTTTCTTGTGTTCCATGTGTAAATAGCATAAAAATGTTTTTAGAAAAATAAAAATAACCTTAAAAATAGTTTAAAATTGAATTTTTCAATAAATCCTCAAGGTCTGTTCAAAGCACTGATGGCATTAAAACTCTGTTAAATAGTAAAATCTATCCACTGCCAAAGTGTATCCTCTGCTTGTGCAAAACACTGATTTATAACAGAGATTACACGTGGACATATGTTATTCAACAGTTGTGTGCATCAGTTGCCATGATCACTTTTTCAAATAAATGGCCTTACACCTGAAACATTTACAAGGCCATCAAAAATTTCCAAAACAAAAGCAGAGGTTCCTGAGCAGACTTTAGCAGCTACCACTGCTCCTCAGGCACTTGCTGCTGAGCCAACTGCTCAAGGTGATCACAGTAGTAACACAACTGCTGTGAAACCCACACCTAAAACTACCAAAAACACCAAAAAGAAATCAACCAAAAAGCCCACCAAACCCACAATAAAGGCAACTCTGGAAGATGAGATCCCAGAGCAACTGCCAGTGACAACACAAAAGTCACTAGAAACCACTGCTGCTACTTCCTCACAGCAGATGGTAGAAAGGTCTCAACCCATGCCTAAAACTCCTCCTGCTTCTTCTCAAAAAGAACAGGTTGAAAGAACAGGGACACCAAATTATGATGCTCTGGAATCACTTGATTCCATCATCCACAGTCCACTGCCTGGGGCAAATTCACTTTCTACTCCCATCATCACTTCACAAATACCACCATCAATAATGACCTTGTTGCATGCTTTGGATATAACTCAGACATAAATCAGTTCCTCTCAATCACCTATCACTGAGAGTATACTCCAACAAGTGACTGAGTCTGATGCTTATACCTCTGCTATCCCAGCAACAACTGAGAAGGTTACACCCCTTGAGTTACAAGTAACTCTTGGTGGTAGTTCAAGTAAAGCAGCTACTACAAGTGCTGAACCCACTGGTTTGCACTTGGACAGTAGTTTCATCAATAAGACTTCCTTGAAGGCAACTTCTTCACTGAGAACTCTTGTGTATCCAGTCTTCACTGGTTCACTAAAAAGCGTTTCTCATTATGAAGAAAGAAGTCCCCAGTACCAAGACAAAGGGGCAACAGTGGATGATTGTTGGGATACACTTCCTCAATCAACCACTGTTACAACCACTGTTAGTGGGAAATCAGATGACCCCATTAAGTTGGGTGATGGTTTAATGTACCAAGAATTGACGGCTAGAATTGATAAACTCGATACATCTGTTGCAGAAATCAAAGACATGTTGCAACAGTTGTTGAAAGCACAAACGGTACCATCCACTGCTGCACCACCTCCAACAGCTACTCCATCATCTGCTCCTACTCCAGATGAGCTGTGGAACTTATCTCAACCCCTGCACTATCTACGAAAGAGTTGATGATGCCAAAAAGGGGGAGAAAAATGACTCTGATGAAAATCTCTCAGTAACTTCTGCTGAAACATCTGTCAAAGAAAAGAAAAAGGGAGGTGATGAAACCCTGAAAATTCAAGCAGATGATGAAGATATACAAATGAGGATCGTTCAAAGTCAAGTCAATTCAGCTGGTCCCAAAACCACTGCTGATATTAAAAGGGTAAGGGATGAGAGCAGAGCTTTGGTTGAGAATAAGTTAGTTCTGCAAAAAGGAAAAAGAAGAGGTTGGTACTTCATTAAAGAAGAGTCCTGTTAGAAAAACAAGGCAATCAACCACCACAGCTTCTAAAACTAAGCCAGTTACTACTTCAACCACAACTTCTGTTCCCACAAAATCACTTACACCTCCACCATTAACAACATCTATCACTCAAACAACTGCCACCAATACCACATCATCACACACCACAACCACTGCCATTCCTACTAAATCAACCACTGCCACATCTAAAACACCACCACCACAAACATCACCTGCTGTCATCCTTCATCAAAGAAGGAAACAAAGCAGATGGATGCAGAAATATCAAAAGAAGAACAAGCTTGATAAGAATATATCATGAAGATGGTTCTTCAGACACATAGAGCAGAACTACAAGAAACAGCAAAATCTCAAGACACTGCTCAAAGTTGTCATCACCAGGCCTCAATCTCCAAACTCATCAAACAAATAAATCTCTCCCAAGAAACCCATTGGATTCAAAAATACTAAAGTGGATGTCTGATCAAAAGTCCCACGTATTGACTTTGCTCAGATCCAATGGTGAAGTGAAGCAAGGGAAACAGCACTTGGCCTGGGTGTTGAAGATTTGCAAGATCTCCTTGAGCTTACACTGTGCAGGGATGAGGATGATACAAGCCCCATTGGCCTTGAATTACAATTCAAAGGACAAGTTAGGGAACTTGTGATGAGTAAATAAAAATCCAGAATAATGAAGGGTTTTGGCATCATCTGTTCCAGGGGGAGATTGTTGGGATTGAACCCTACCAGAGGAACAGATAATGTAAAGCCAAAACCAGGTCACAACAGAGGATTCACAATAAGCAGCAGTTTACACTTTGCTCTCCCCTTGAAAGTGATTTACAACAACTGATGGTCTCTATCTGCTGCTCATATTCAACTGCTGCTGTACTTTCAACTGCTGATGAAAACCCTGAAGTATCCAAACACTGCTGGTCACAACTACTGATGGTAAAGCACTGCTCAATCAAGGACTGATCAACCTTGAGGAAAGCACTAACGTAAAAGGAGAGCAGATGTCTAGTGAAATATCTGTGTTATGTATAGTCAGTGGTTAGGTTAGCAGTGTTTGTGTAAGG
This sequence comes from Helianthus tuberosus, assembly GCA_030545235.1. Lineage (NCBI taxonomy): Eukaryota > Viridiplantae > Streptophyta > Magnoliopsida > Asterales > Asteraceae > Helianthus > Helianthus tuberosus. The sequence goes on from CM060358.1 coordinate 154,178,445, forward strand.
CCAGTAGATACAGGTTGTTAGGCTGTTAGACGTCGCTTTCATGGTGACGTCAGCTGAGATACCTCAGTGGTTTGGTTTGCCTATAAATGTAACAGTACCCTGTACTGTTACATTTGATGGACTGAGCGAGTTCTTCTCCTCATGTCTAATCCTTTCATCTTGTGTGCAACCAACCTTGGGGCATCATGCTGAGGGGGAGTATAGTTTGTAAGCATGACTGTAATCTTTTGCTTTGATTTGTAATCTTTTGACTCAATGTGAAGCAATTGTTTATCAAACTATTTCCTCTTTTGATTGTGTTTACAAAGTTTGTTTTCATTTCCGCTGCACCTAACATGTTTTCATATTCATTGATCATTCATTTTAAACAAACAAACACTATCATGAGAGCCTCCGATCCTAACATTAAATCTATTATATATAATAAATGTGTTAATTTTTGCTGATGTGTCAAGCTAGGAGATCTCTAAATTTTGCTTTTTGGCGGGAAAATCCCATCCACTTTTCTTTGGACGCGGGATCCGGGTTAATTTGGGTCGGAATATGGGTCAAGCATGATTGATAATGGATCCTTTATATTTCCTTTTTTCTCATTCTTCTTTCACAACCCTAACGCTGTGTTCCCAAGTTAAATTAAGGATAGAAAAGAAATGATTCTCTCATTTTCTTTTCTCTTCTCTCCGTTTCTTTCCAAATTGGAAAGATTAAATTTAGGCAAAAAACCTCTCATTTTCTCTTCTCTTATCTCCTTTAATGAAACTCTGGAACACAACTAAAAATTATTTCCTTCCAAATCTTTTCTTTTCTCTCATTTAATGAAACTTAGGAACAAAGTTTAAAGAAACATAGTTGAAGAAACCCTAGATCGGCCGCACAAGTTGTTCCTCTCCTAATCAAGGCGATTCTCCATCTTCACTTCGTCATCCCTTCATCATCTTCAATTTATGACTTCTGTGTTGAACTCACACTCAATGGCGGCCAGAAGCACACTCCTCATGTACCGGCGTGACACCAGTTCTTCAATCTTTATGCGCTCAAAACCCTAGCATAATCGTTCTTCAGTATTTTCCTGTTCCAAACACATTGAAACCCTAATGTGTTCTACTTTCTCTTCTCTCCATCTAGCGTCCAATTTGGTGTCTCCCTCATCTATTCAATCATCTAGGTCCCTTGCAAAGTTAAGATATTGCCCACGTCACGCATACGACTGTCAAGGTTGCTCATCTATTTTGGATTTGATGTATTTATAATAATTTAGGAGTGAAGGTTGGTGTCCATCGTCTTTGTCATCGGTTGTTGTTCTGTTTCGTCCCCCGCCATCCGCCGTTGTGCAGTCCTTCTGGCAAGAAAAGGTTTGTTCAATTATCAAGTCTCCTCAATTTCTTCTGTTTTTCATTGACATTCGGTCATTGATGTTGTTGGTCTTCATAATTTCGATCTGTCTTTATGGAATTGAAATTTGACAACAGACCCAACTTCTTTTTAATGTTTTATCTTATTGTTGAATACTACTGAATTGTAAGACTATGCAAAAATCTTGGATTTAAGATTTAGTTAAAGATCTGAGGTTTTTTTTTTAAATTAAAGTGGTATTTTTCAACTTGAAGGTCAAAATGAAAACGCAGCACCAATGGATTTTGTTTTGGGATAAAACACCTCTGCTTCCTGGTATTTCTTCCGTGCCCTAATTTTGGTGCTTTTATCATCAAATGCGCTGCTGAATCATCTTCTTTTTTTTTGAATTTTTATCCAAGATATTCCTTAGGGTTCTTCGTTGTTAATATAATAATGTTTTTGTTTATAGTTATTGATGACAGTGTGTATTGTTTTGAAATCAGGTGATAGAATTGGTGATCGGGTTTGGTGGTATTTGTGTATTTCGGAGGAATTTTTTTTTTTGAATAGTTGGTACTTAAATTGGGCGTTTTTTAGGGTTTCATATATATTCAACTTATAAATTGAAATCTTTTAGTTCTGGGTTTTTATGCAAATAGAACAATCTTAGATAGAACATTGTCTTCTTTACAATCTTAAATATAACAATCATGTGCTTCTCATGTAGGATATCATGAATATTTTGATCATGAAACGGGTCAATTCAGGTATGTTATTGTGGTAACGGGTCAAACGAATAAAGTAATAAACGATCAGCTAAAATGAAACCAGTCAGACGTGTTAGATGAATGATCAGTCAGAATTTACCTATTATGTGTTCAAGTGCTAACTTCCTAAATCTTTTCAAAATAAATAAAGCTATTATATTATTATTTTAAAAATATAGCTTTAAGTTTATATTTTACCACCTGGTTTGCCGACCTAACCTATATCGACAAGCTACCCAAACTGATTAACATGTAACTGATATAATCTTTGCTGATCGTTGTTGATGGTATTTGGAATGTATGCCCTGAAGCTGGTGGTCCGGTCCAGTTTCGTATTCCTCCTACAATCACATAAGATACGTTCAACTTGGAGATGCTCGATCAGGGTCAAAACTGGTTGGACCATTGCAAGCGTGTTTCTATAATGGTTGATAACTCACTTAGTCGTGTTCACACACTTGTCCAAATCTTTTGCTGTGATATCGAATGATATAATGAGAACTTAGAAGGAATACAACATCCAGGTATTAATCTAAAATATTTGTCAAATTATGTGATATGCTTTGAAGGGTGTTTTAGTAATTATGTACACTTTCTGTAACAGATCCCATACTGGCTCTTTACTATGAAAAAAAAGGTTGTGAAATCGAGGGCCTATGTGGTTTATGAAATTACCCATGCTCTCAAGATGGTCACTACCAACATTTTCTTAGTATATCCTTTTTTCCCCTCTTTACCAACCCTGCATTTCATGTTATATTTGTCTATGTGGTTTTTTTGAGTAAATTTTTTATATGATTTTTCAGGTAGAAATTAGTAGGGATAAAATCTGGGGCAGGGAATGGGAATTTACCGAACCTTCCTCTATTCAATCATCGATTTTACAACTTGAAGGTACATTTACTCTTTCAATACATGACCTCGGTAGATCTGGTTGTTTTGTGTATTTTTTTATGATTTGTGATACATGTGGTTCGATTTTTGGAAGCAATCTTTAAGATTAAAGTTCCGGAATCAATCTATGAATGTTCTTCATTTTTTGAATTAGTATGGTTTTCATAACATTATAATATTCTATGCTATTCTATTCGGTAACCGTAATCCTAATTTGCAGATTATTGTTTTTGGTGGGTTAAACCGTTGAAGAGAAGCATCAGAGGTTTTTGATTTTTAGAGACTATTTCTTGTGGGTTAAAAAGCATAACAGGTCCAGTCCTCCTAACAGGTTAGGTATCACCTAATTTTCCGATTTCACCCCTGTAGAGCATCGCTTGACGGGGCGCTGCTGCTACCAAAACAAAATTATTAAAATTTTTATATCTCAATGAGGTAACTGTTAGTTTCATCAAAATGATTTTCAAAATTTATAATTTTATTTTACAATTTAGGAATTGATATAATTGAAATGAAATAGTTAGGATTCTGTCCTTTAACCAAAAATATATATATATATATATATAACATGAAGAAGCTGGGGTTCCATATCAATTAGCTTTTATAGGTAAAGTAATAAAAAATTGAATATTAACTAGAAGTTAAATATAAGAAATTATTTTTGTTTCTTTAATAGGGCTCCATATCAGTGAGTATGTCCATATATTTCTTGAGTTATTGTTTCATATGCACTCATTTAACATCTGACATTGTTAAATTGAATGCAAATATGGATGAAATATATAAAAGAACACACTTTAATTCAGTGTTAAACGCTACAATTCAAGAAATGTAATGATCATTAGTAAGCATAGGATTTAAATATGTTTTTTTTTCTATAGTTGATTAATTCCTTTTTGAAGATTACTAACGCCTACTAATAGGAAAAATGTTTTAATATGTAACGTAAAGGCTATTTTACAAATTGATTTTGTAACTTTTAGGAGATATTAGTAACATTGGTTTTCTTGAATAAAACGATTATGAGGTTGTGTTGAATGTACAATTTGGAAAAATTTTGATCTCATTTGACCCGTTTCATTTTTAGCCAAAATTATTAGATATTACACATTTGGCCTGTTAGCTAACAAAAGTGCTGATAGGAAAAATGTTTTAATATGTAATGTAAATGCTATTTTACAAATTGATTTTGTAACTTTTAGGCGAATTATATGGTTGGGAGATCTTACTTACCGCTTTGATTTGTCATACGAGGAAACACTTGATTTGATTTCCAACAATGCATGGTCCAAGTTGTTAGAAAGCAGAGATGAGCTCGGTACCAACCAGGTAGTGAAAATCCCCAAAATACGATACTGGTACGGAAAATCCCAAAAATGGGTGCCGGTACCAAAAATCCAAAAGTCGGTATCTAAAATATTTCGGTTCGTGGTATTCGGTCTAGGTATTTGGTACCATTTGCTCATCCCTATTAGGAATTGATCATGTAAGTTGTTATGATATTAGTAACTTTGATTTGACTTTCTTGAATGAAATGATTATGAGTTTGTATGGAATATACACCTTAAGATTAAGGTTCCGGAATCAATCTATGAATTTTCTTCATTTTTCGATTCAGTTTTTGCCATATATTTGCTTCGTTTTTTGAAATCAATATATGAATATTATGGTTTCCGAAACAATCTATGAATATTGGGGTTTTTGAAATCAACATATGAATATTAGAGTTTTCGAAATCAATATATGAATATCAGGCGTTCAATGTGTTTACATTATATGAAATATCTAGTATAAATAGTTGTATTTTGTTTTTATATGCATCCGTCTAAGGATTAAACAAAATGTAGGTCTCGTGGTGGTAGCACTTCAAACCGTGGTGCCAAAAGTGGTACAGGTCGTTATGCTGGCCGTGGTTCTAGATGGGGAACCTTTACCAATATTCGCATTGTTAATAAGCTATTAAATGGGGAGTCAAGAAAAATGAAGGTATAATTTCTATTTTCTCATTATTTGGGGTTTAATTTTTTGTAACTTTCTTATGTGGTGCTTTTAGTAGGATTACTACTGAACTAATATAGTTTCATATTGCTTATGTTTATGCATGTTTAGGTTGGTTGTCTTTTTCTTTTGGTTATGCATCTATAACTTCATCATTTCCCTCCTAACATGTTTCAGATTTGAGAGTTCTTTTCGTAGTTTATCCTTTCAATTCATGTTTTTTGTTTCTTTGTTAGTTATTTATATTAGTTCATATATTCTAATTTGTCTTCTCTAAAGATACGGAAGTTGCTAAAACAGCAAGAAAACAAGTTTAAGAAGCAATACACTCGGCATCATTCGACATGAATGTTCCTTCTGTTTGTGTAGTTAGCCAGGTTTGACTAATTACTTGTTACTTTATCCCTTCATATTATTAAAAGTTAATAATCAAAATTCACTAATATGGTAGGTGTGGGAATATTATATTTAAAAAAAATTATACTGCTTCTACTTTGCTTAAGGGTAAAAAGTTACCTAAATAGGAATGGTTCAAACGGATTGAAAGTAGCCAGAAGTCTATTTTAACGTCGATGTCTTTATTTTCACTGGACTTTTTTTCTTATTATAATATTTTATCTACTTCTTATATTTATCCTAACATGTTTTTTAGACATTGGCTTGGCGTTTAGATGCTCCTAATCTTGAAAGCTACCATGCAAGAGTGGGGTCTTTGTAGTGCTATTGTTACAACTATGTATTGTAGCATATTATTGTTACAAGTATGTGTTATAGCATATTATATTCTTAGCATTTAGAGAAAAGTCAAGTGGAAGGTAGCTTTACACATTTATGCTTCTTGTATATGAGTTTGCTAAACCCAACATCTACTTCTTGTAATGTTAACATTTATGCTTGATGACTATTGAACCCGTATATTTTTTTTTTGAACGGCAACCACACTTTATATATATATATATAAAGGGCCAGCAAGGGGCTGGAAAAAACAAAACAAAGTCCAAAAAACAGCAAAACAAAAAGCCGAAAAACCGGCCAGAATACATCAAAACGAGCTGATAAGCTCAAAATTTTTCCATTTGCCCCATTCCAGCGAATTGAGATTTGAGCGGCTGCACATCCAGTAAAAGGACTCCTCTTTGATCTGTTCCGCAACTGTAGAAACAGGAATGAAAGAGTCTTCAAAAGCTTTTTTATTTCTAGCGATCCAGATTTTCCACACCGTCACACACGCAATCATATTGAACCCGTATATTATTGTTGCTTTTGATTGTAATTTAAATTTCCCTACCCGGGTATCTTCCCGGGGAATAACCTAGTGTAATCATTAAAATGCTACTAAATAGACTCCGTTTTTGAAAATTTACTAAATTGACTCTGAGTCGCATTAAATACCAACAAACACCTGTAGTAACCTTTGGTTGCTTTTGATTACGTATATTTTATTGTTGTAATTATCATTTTAGAAAAATAATAACAATCCAAAATACAACTCGATCGTACAATATATAAAGAATATGAAAAAATTAAAATATAATTTTGTCGCAACATATTTTAAAAAATTATATTAATATAAAATAAGTTGTTTAAAAAACTAATAGAATAAATTAGCTAAACAAAATATTAACTATCACATCAAAAACGTTAAAAATATATTTTTGCCCATATATTTCAACTGTTATTGAAAGTTAGACTATTTTCCTAATTTTCACGCCTCCATGTGTGAGCCTTTTTAGTTATTTCCGGTGACATATTATACAATTTTCTACTACACATTTATGAATATTGAGTCCAAAGATACAAAATGATAAGCATGATTTATATACTTAACGTGTGTTGTATATCATTGATTTCTGTTTTATGAATCGTACTGCGTTCAGAGTTCTAACTGAATGTTTAGTTTGTTTTATAATATTAAAATCTTTATTTTAAGATCTATGAATCAAAATAGCATGATATCATCATTTGGTTAAACCAGGCATGTATCTTTCATTTAAATTCTATTAGTAAGATTTGATCCTTCAATTTTAATAGGGTCGTATTATTGGTACACATTGGGGGATTAATCATTTAAATTCTATTAGTAAGATTTGATCCTTCAATTTTAATAGGGTCGTATTATTGGTACACATTGGGGGATTAAATAGACACCCTCAATATACGATGCGTATTGAGGTGGGTTCAAACTTCCATGTCTGCTAAAGGCTGCCATTGTCCCCTACCAAAAAGTAATACGCATAGTATAGGCCTATACGATGCGTATTGAGAGTGTCGATTTAATTTTTTTTATTTTTGCTAGGTAGCTTCCTGTCACGCGGTAGCTTTCCGTCACGCGAACGAAAAAGCAGCACTTTGGACATTTGTTGGTCTTCAAACATATAGGAAACATTATTTGAGAACACCCCTGAATTTATCGAAGCTGTAGAATGAGATCCTACACTGTTGGGTTATCATCTTTCAACCCTATTTTCCCTAAATTTATCGATTATGTTTTTTCAACAGGGGTGTAATGCAATAATTCTTCAATTGAATAAACCGACACATATTTGCTTCAAGATTTACGTCTGATGTCCAAGTTTGATCACATTTGACTTCATCTGCGGCAGTCCAATGACTTTCTTCCCACGTGTCTACACCACGATCTTCATATTCTTGGTTCAATACCAACTCATCTTTAGTAGTGTTTGTTTGAGAACCTGATTCAGATACACAACGGTTCTCCAATTCCAGATCAGTAATGTAAGGAGAAGCGTTGAGATAACGGACATCCATCAAGCTCAAAAAGAAAACTTGTGTTTCCCATAGTCACAAACGATTGCGGTTTGTATTCGCATAGCCACCGTTTTCGTAGTAAAAAACGGTTGCGGTTTGCACATTCAATCTTCAATACTTCATTAAAATACCACTAGTAGAAGAACCCGACACGTCTTCATGTTACGGAGAATGTTCTCGAAATTGAAGATTCAATCTTCATTGCTTCATTAAAATTAACAAGGCGGTCTCTTTGCTTCGTCCACTAGAACTATTTGTGTATGCATTCTTTTGGTAGTTAAAGCGCTAATGAGGCGCCATTAGAAGAAGTACCCAAACACTCTCTCTCTCTCTCCTCAACTATACAACTGATTCCTCTGGGTTTCTTAAATCGGATTTTCACTTACGGTTTTTATTATTTGATCAATGGAAGTTGAAATCGACATAAAGGACATCGATTATTCATTCGCAAACAAAACCAAACTCGATCAGGTATCGGAGAACGTGTACTTCAAAAATTTGGTTACGTTTTTTCAACAGGGATGTAATGCAATTGGAATTGATCTTGGAACAACATACTCTTGTTACCATATTGTTCGTCCACTAGAACTATTTGTGTATGCATTCTTTTGGTAGTTAACAGCGCTATAACAAGATCGATGTGACACAAACAGATAGATAATATCTGATTGTTTTAGTTTTTTTCTGACTGTTTCAGTTATGTTTAAATCTGAATCAGTTGTTAGGGTTTCGTTTCTTCATGCTCCAACTAAACCCTTGAATCCCAATGCTTCTCTAAAAATATTCATTGCACATTCAATATTCACAGTTGCATTTGCGTACTGATTATTGAAAAGATTTGTTGAAATCGAAGAAAAGAGTAAAAAAGATGAATTGAGGCGTACATTAGGAACAAGAACTCCAACAATCCGTTCATTATTTGTTGTTGTCTAAAACAATATGAATGCACGCAACGAATTTGACAACTGTGGAGAACTTGTTTGCGTTGTCCTTTAACATAACAATTTTGAATGTATATAAGAGCGTGATCAACTACTTTGGGCGTATTCGAAACCAAATAAATACGTTAAAATACGCTAAAATACGTTAAAATACGCTAAAATATGCTAAAATACGCTACATTACGCCAAAAATATGTCAAAATACGCTAAATTACGTTAAATTACGCTAAATTATGTTAAATTACGTTACAATATGTTAAAATACGCTAAAATACGTTAAAATACGCTAAAATACGTAAAAATACCCTAAAATAGGTTAAAATAAGCTAAAATACTTTAGAATACGCTCAAATACGTCAAAAATACTATTAAATACGCAAAAATATGTTAGAATACGTCAAAATACGCAAAAATATGTCAAAGTACGCGACTAACGATAATTACACACACGTATACATATAACACGACACTATGGAGTCTAAGTGGATTTCAAACAAAACTATACGTAACCGAATGGACCGAAATGACTTATGTTGAAGGTATACGTCATAAAACAACAAAATATGCGAAAGTTCGGCAAAAAAAGAGACGTATACGCATCGAACTGAGGGAAACACGATAAAACTAAATTTGAAATAATGCCATATACGATCGTATAGGCATATGTTGTATCGTATATCAGCTTAACACGAATCGTATAGGCCTATACGATTCGTATTAAACTTTGAATTTTCTCAAAAATACCCCTGAATTTATCAGAAAAACAGGGGTATTTCAGTAAATTCATCGCTCAATACGCATCGTATAGGCCTATACGATGCGTATTGAACTATAAATTTCTCAAAAATGTTTTTCAAATCAAGGGTTCCATCATTACAACCACTTGTTTTCAACGGGGATGTATTGCAATGATTCCTCTCAATTGAATAGACAGACACTTGCTTCATAGGACTCACTTGAATCGTCTCTGAAGTACTGAACAAAAGAAATAACAGCTTCGGTTTCTCAAAAAAAAATTTCAAATCAAGGGTTCCATCATTACAACCACTTGTTTTCAACGGGGTTGTAATGCAATGATTCCTCTTAATTGAACGAGTCTAGAACACTCGTAATCCTCAACCGGCTTTGAAACCGGACGAAATCTACGAAGAAACTGTTCGATTTCACGGTGAGTGGACAATCCGATCGGATGACTTGTGGCCACGAACACTTAACATTTTTACAAGTTTTCAATAAAATTTCATTATGCTGTGAACTTGTTCTCTATGAAATGTCTCACTTAACAAGAGAAGCAACTAAAAAAGCGGTCCACGGTATTTAACGTACACACCGCATTCGAAGATCCTTGCATTAGACACAATTTGTTGGAATTTGTGGATTTCGATTGGTTCAGATCTCTATTCAGTCATCTTTCCTCTCAATTGAATAGACAGACACTTGCTTCATAGGACTCACTTGAATCAAACAGGCATGCCTTGAAGTACTGAATCAACAGAAATAACTGAAATAACAGCTTCGGAATCTATTAATCCACAATTTGTTGGAATTTGTAGAAAGACACTTGCTTCATAGGACTCACTTGAATCGTCTCGGAAGTACTGAACAACAGAAGGATGAGATATCGGCAGTTAGCTCGAATAAGTTTCTCTCAATCAGGTGTTCCAATAGATTCTCCCTTTTAACAATGTCCTGTTAATTGTTTCAGATGACATGCTTAGTAACAAAGAAGAACACTTTCTTCTGTTTTATTTTTTTCTACTTTTAGAAAGGTTTGCCCAACTCACGATTGTAATAAAACGGAACATAATCCCAGATTGTCTAGAGAAGTGTGACACCTGTGCCTCTGCGACCATCAAACAAATACCAAATTTATGAAATATTGTGTTTCATACTTGAGATTTGTAAAAATACGTGTATTGTTTGCACATATCAATTCATGTTCGATTTCAAGCTTTAAATCGCTTTCTGGAAGGTTATACGCGCACTGATGCGTAAATATAACCAGTTTAATGCAACGAACACTCCGGAATAGTGAAATAGGCTTAACATACCTTAAATAACCTTTACATAACTTAGAAATAAGTTTTGGAGGGTTTGGTGTGGCGAAATCAAGTTTATTCGCTTACGGGGACTAATTTCGACAAACTGCGAAAGTATGCCGATTTGTACTGTAACGAACATTCTGGAACTTGATCATAAGTTAAATATGCCCTAAATATCCTTTACATAGCTTATAAATAGGCTTTGAGGTGTTTGGTGCGCAAAAATAAACTTTCTTGATCAATAGGGACTAAAAGCGTCAAAAAAGTGCATAAGTTTGCATTTTCGCGCATATCTTACGTTCTGAATATATCCGGACATCCAACAATTTATGTAATCATTAAAATATTTTATTTTAGTGATTGGCATGATAAAATTCCATTCATCGCGTAATTTGGATCGTTTTTGGCATTCGTTCGTGTTTCGTCGTAATTAACCGAACAACGCAACCGTACGACCAAACGAACTGACATCCGAGATATTTTTGAGCATGTTTCTTGTTCCCTATACTTTAACTTCATTTTAGAGCCTTCAAATGGGATTAACGGGGCTTAAACGTGTCAAAAATGCATCAAAAACCATGTTTTGCACATTCAGGGACCAAAATTGACAATCTGCCATAGTTATCTTAGGAAGGGACCAAAGTTGAAAATATGATTTCCAGCTTGTTCCAGCTGTTCCCTTCATTTGCACATGGTTTTAAGCACGGTTTTCGAGGAACGATCCTAACGGTCCTAGAAATCCTATATATACCCATGCCCTTCATTCGTGTTCCTCACAAATCTGATCCTTTTTGCTCTAATTTGGGGCTTGGCACCTCATACCTGAGCAATTTGGATCAAGATTACCTTGCTTGGACTCTTTGTAAGTCCTCTTTTGTTCTTTTATGTGTTTTAAGCGTGAAAGTCAAACAATGTTTGACTTTCAGCTTTGACCAGTCAATGGTCAACATGAAGTTTGTTTGAACTTCGCAACGTGAGCGTAATCACGATGGTTATAGTCCCGAGTGACTATACCTACTGATTACCACGTTGATTAGGTGTAGTGACGAGTCGTAGTTTCGGCCAAAATGCGTATTCTTGCGTATTTTGTAACCAAACTACTTTTAGGTATTAAAATCGTTTGTTTTGATACCAAACCTGTTTTCTAACTATTTTAAACATGTTTTAACATGTTTAGCTCGTCACTTTAGGTTTAGTGCTTATGTAGGGTCATAAGGTAAGCGGTCTAAACAACCGCTTATACTTTCGAACCCGACCCGTTTGGTCGATCATTAGGATCCGACCAAACACATTAGGTGACCATAGTTGTATAGGGAATAACCTTCCGAGATTATACCTTATGGTCACTTCGTTTAGTTAGTTGTATGACAGGTAATTTATATGCCTTAGAAAAATGACCAAAATGCCCTTTTTGCGCATAAATTCATTTTAAGCATATGTAACCTAAATTTTGACATCTAAAAAGATTAGGCAACATTATTAGACATGTTAAGGCATATATTACTTATCATAGGACTAGTTAGGCGGTCCGAATGCGTTTTACGTGAACGACGCGTTAAGTGGCGTAAGCTACCTAAACGGGTCATAATGGGTCGTAAGCACTTATGTTAGGTTTCATTTTAGTATGTAGGCTTTGTTAAACCATATTACATGAGTTCCTATACTCATTTGGTTTACGAAACCTCATTCTATCCGATCTTTCGATTTAGGTCCGTTTATTTACATAATTACCTATATTAGGTGCCGTTTGATTTTGTGATCCCTCTAGCTTTGCTTGGTTGTTATTCAAGACTTCTAAGCACCCTCAAGTGAGTACATAGTCCCCTCTTTTACTGTTTTTCAAACATTTTGGGGTGAAACACATGTGCCTACTTGTTACTTTCATGCTTTCCATGTTTTCATATCATATACTTGCTATGTTCATTAGTATACTATTAGTACATGATTTCATTATGTTTTTGCTATGTATGTTCACTTAACATGCTAGCCCATTGTTTTACATTTTGAACTGTTTGAACCATTTGTAACCATTTGATGTATGTGAACCATTTGTAACCATTTGATTGATGTGAACCATTTGTAACCATTTGATATATGTGAACCATTTGTAACTGTCTGAACCGTTGAGTTAGGGAAGTGATTAGGTAACGGGGCGGGTGTAATGTGTTAAAAGCATGGTGGATACGCCGCTGGTACTTCCTATATATAAGTGCTTTTAACACATCATATATCGTTGCGTTATCTAGATTACTTGGGTAAACGATTTCGAAACAATGTGACACAAGGATGTTTTCTGAATAATATAAACCATACGAGTTTTATTAACGAGTTTTTATGAGATATTTTACAATTTGATTTAATAAAACAAATTTTTTGGAGTTAAGAATCATGGCTACGAGATTTTGCAAATTATAACCTACTTGATTTGAGTTGGTTAATTTTGTCGCAATATTATACTTTTCAAAACAAGGTTTTTAAATAAGTATTGCAACATGTAAAACGAGCCATGAATCTGACACTCATATAAAACCTATGTACTCACCGGCATTTTTATGCTGACGTATTTTCACATGTGTTTCAGGTACCATAGTTGATGATGTTTGATGATGATACTTGTGTACGCTCACATAGGAATGGACGAGGCCTTAGTGACTTAATAACAATGAAAGCTTATTTGTTCCGGTTTTGTTTCTAATTCCAATGTAATGTAATACATTTAATTCAATAAAACGAAACTGTTTAATCCATGGTTGTGAAACAATGATTCAGTTACAACACTCCCCGACGTTTCCGCCACGTTTTGTTGTTTTACGTGGTCGGGGTGTGACAGAAAAGTTGATATCAGAGCCAATGGTTATAGGGAATTAGGTTATTAGTAATGCTTTGACCTAGACTATAACCTTCCTAGGACCCTAACGCGAGTTTACTTGTGTTTAGTCATAAAACAATACAGTTGCCTATCATTAGGTAACAACCATAATAAGAACACAAATTTCGAATCTGCTTTGAAAACTAATCATCTGTTCTAGGATGATTTATTAAAAGGTTTTGAACCTTCAAAAGTCTTCAAACTCTCGTCAAAGTTTGGGACCACATAATGTGAACACGTGCAAACTGGAAGGGTAGGTGCCTGTACCCTGAGCTTTCTGTCTAAGGCTAGAGTGTTCGTACAAATCCGCAATATCGGACCAGTCACTCTTACCTGGGAACTCTTGGGGTGAGTGTCCACTTATAGGCGAGCATGTCTTCGTGATACATTATGAGGACCTATTTACTTTGATTCAGCCTTTGTGTGTCGTTTGTTTGCTTCGTGGTTCAAACAAATGACCATCACCCATGATTTTTGGTCGGTAATTGTAACATCCTATTCTTACCCAATGCCATTTCATTTGTTTTCTCTCTTGTTTCCCCTTTTTAGAATGCCTCCACGATGCGAAAATCAGGTACCTATTGAAGAGATGGCAGCTGCCATTACGCAGTAAATGACTGCTGCAATCCCGAACATCGTTGCTCAATGTAACCAAGCTCTCAACAACAATAATGCCCCCTGCAACTTCAAGACGTTCAACTCGGCTAAGCCATCAAAGTTTCCTGGGTCTCAAGGAGCGACTGCACTTCAGCAATGGTTCGAGAGTCTAGAGAGCACCTTCAAGCATGTTCAATGCCCAAATGAGCGAAAGGTAGAATTCGCATCTAGTGTCTTTGAGAAACGAGCTTTGACATGGTGGAATGGTGTGATGAGAGATAGGGGTGCCGATGTAGCACTAGCTCAAACGTGGGAAGAGCTTCGAGCTCTGATGATGAAGGAATTCTGTCCTCGTCACAAGATCAGGGCCATGGAAAGGGAATTCGACGATCTTAAGCAAGATAGCGGTGAGCATTGAGCCTACACGGATCGTTATGAGGAGTTAAGTCTGTTATGCCCGAATATGGTTACGCCTTTGGATAAGGCAATCGAAAATTACATTGATGGCCTCCCTGACCCAGTACAAGACATTGTGACTGGTAGTAACCCCACTATGGTTAGGCAGGCCATTGAGCTATCTGCTACCTTGACTGAATCTCAAATCAGGAAAGGTAAACTTTTCCGAAAAGGTGATAAGAAACCAATCGAGGAATCGAAACCCAAAGATGAAAAGACTGAATCCTCCAAGAAGTCAAGGAAGCGAAAAGCTTCCCAGAACTTCTCCGTGGTTGCTCACAATGATCAAGTTGCCTCCAACCAACCAGCTCAACCCCCTACTAGGAAGCCATACAACGGAACTACACCTTTGTGCAATCAATGTAACCTTCATCATCATGCTAGTGTGAAGTGCCGCAAATGCCAAATTTGTGGACTTATAGTTCATACAGCAAGAGTTTGCCGAGCTTCAGTTGCACCAAATCAAGCTGACAACAATCCTGCTCAAGCTAGTTTTCCACCAGGTTCTTGCTACAACTGTGGCGAGATGGGTCATTTCCGAAGAAATTGCCCAAAGCTTGCTAATGCAAATCCAGCACAGGGATGAGCATCTGACCGACTAGAAGACAACATCATTTAGAAATAATCACGTCTCATGTATTATTTTCTTTTGTTGTCAAGGTCCATGAAACAGTTGTTATCGTTGTTTATAAATAAATCTTTTATTTACATTGCAATGTATTTATATGGTTGCATGTATAAACAACATATCACCTACAATACCGACAATCAGGGAATCGTATTCCTTGAAGAACAGACTACCCCCAAAATTTTTCCATTTTATAATCTCTTGCGTTTTCCATGAAAATCCTAAGTACCCGTTTCTTCCAAAGAAACGAAGTACAAGGCGCAAGTTACAACTCTGGACGAATACCCAAAGTACCACTATAATTCCTTAATAGGGTACCTAAGGGTATTTCCGTAAATCCTAAAATTGTTGTGTACCTTAATTCGAATATTACGTTTCTTTGAAAACAAAATAGAATTTTCGGAAGATCATCCTATCTTCATAGATAGATTCTTGAAAATGATTAAAGTGCCAAATGAAATCCACGGATTGGATTCCTGGTGTGCTTTAAATATCCGTGTCCAAAGATAACAAATTAAAGGTCAAATTAAACAAATATGTGATTATGTGCTTATGTGTTCCCTTTTATGTTTTTGTGTGATCCAAGTTTTTTGTTATCTAAATCCTCGTAGAATCTTCTATATCTTCATATAAGGGATTCATAGTAGGATATCCAAAGGTACTACCTTATATCCTTAATAGGCTTCTACGTAATAGTAAAGACCCTTGGATTATAATGTACTATTCCATAACTAGACCCCTTGAGTGGTCTAGTTAAACAGATTGATCCAAAAATCTGGTTAGGAATATCATGTGATGATATAGCTGAAAAGACTCCTTGGTGGTCTAATTAAAGAGATCATTTGTCGATCTAATTAAAAGGACCATATGATAGTCTAGTCACACTCATCACAGGTTTGATTTTCTTCCCCTTCACATTACAAAACAAACTGTGCGGACTGAGCAAGGAATTACGTAATTATGGATGCATACATAATTATGGAATTCAGTGCACAGAAACCACAGCAAGTTTTGTCATGTGTCTAGAGTTGACTCAGTTCATTTCCGTTTCTGAAGAACACCCATTGAGGAAAATGACTCATTCCGTTCATTTTCGTTTCTGAAGAATATCCATCGAGGGAAATGAATATCCTTGATTTTTTTCTTTTTCGTTCATTTCCATTTCTGAAGAATACCCATTGAGGAAAATGACTTATTCCGTTCATTTTCGTTTTTGAAGAATATCCATCGAGGGAAATGAATATTCTTGATTTTTCCTTCATTTCCGTTTCTGAAGAATACCCATTGAGGAAAATGACTCATTCCGTTCATTTTCGTTTCTGAAGAATATCCATCGAGGGAAATGAATATTCTTGATTTTTCCTTCATTTCTGTTTCTGAAGAATACCCATTGAGGAAAATGACTCATTCCGTTCATTTTCGTTTCTGAAGAATATCCATCGAGGGAAATGAATATTCTTGATTTTTCCTTCATTTCCGTTTCTGAAGAATGCTCATTGAGGAAAATGACTCATTCCGTTCATTTTCGTTTCTGAAGAATATCCATCGAGGGAAATGAATATTCTTGATTATTCGTTCATTTTCGTTTCTGAAGAATACCATTGAGGAAAATGACTCATTCCGTTCATTTTCGTTTCTGAAGAATATCCATCGAGGGAAATGAATATCCTTGATTTTTCCTTCATTTTCATTTTTAAAGATTGTCCGTTGAGAGAAATGACAGGATTATGCCTTGCATAATCTTTGATGGGTTATTCTACGCAAATAGATAAACAACCTAGATTCCATGCAAGGCAATTATTTAACACAACGTCACAGACAGACTCCTACGAATAAATTTCGGAACGTAATTTCCTAAAGTAGGGGAGACTGTGACACCTGTGCCTCTGCGACCATCAAACAAATACCAGATTTATGAAATATTGTGTTTCATACTTGGGATTTGTAAAAATACGTGTATTGTTTGCACATATCAATTCATGTTCGATTTCAAGCTTTAAATCGCTTTCTGGAAGGTTATACGCGCACTGATGCGTAAATATAAACAGTTTAATGCAATGAACACTCTGGAATAGTGAAATAGGCTTAACATGCCTTAAATAACCTTTACATAACTTAGAAATAAGTTTTGGAGGGTTTGGTGTGGCGAAATCAAGTTTATTCGCTTACAGGGACTAATTTTGACAAACTGCGAAAGTACGCCGATTTTTACTGTAACGAACATTCCAGAACATGATCATAAGTTAAATATGCCCTAAATATCCTTTACATAGCTTAGAAATAGGCTTTGAGGTGTTTGGTGCGCAAAAATAAACTTTCTTGATCAATAGGGACTAAAAGCGTCAAAAAGTTCATAAGTTTGCATTTTCGCGCATATCTTATGTTCTGAATACATCCGGACATCCAAAAATTTATGTAATCATTAAAATATTTTATTTTAGTGATTGGCATGATAAAATTCCATTCGTCGCGTAATTTGGATCGTTTTTCGCATTCGTTCGTGTTTCGTCGTAATTAAACGAACAACGCAATCGTACGACCAAAAGAACCGACATCCGAGATATTTTTGAGCATGTTTCATGTTCCCTATACTTTAACTTCATTTTAGAGCCTTGAAATGGGATTAACGAGGCTTAAATATGTGAAAAATGCATCAAAAACCATGTTTTGCACATTCAGGGACCAAAATTGACAATTTGCCATAGTTATCTTAGGAAGGGACCAAGTTGAAAATCTGATTTCCAGCTTGTTCCAGCTGTTCCTCTCATTTTCATACGGTTTTAATGAAACTAGGGGCTCGTTTTGGGGTACCCATGGTATTCTAAAACCATGGGCACACATGTAAGGTCCAGATTTAAGCACGGTTTACGAGGAACTATCCTAACGGTCCTAGAAATCCTATATATACCCATGCCCTTCATTCATGTTCCTCACAAATCTGATCCTTTTTGCTCTAAGTTGGGGCTTGGCACCTCATACCTGAGCAATTTGGATCAAGATTACCTTGCTTGGACCCTTTGTAAGTCCTCTTTCGTTCTTTTATGCGTTTGATGCGTGAAAGTCAAAAAATGTTTGACTTTCAGCTTTGACCAGTCAATGGTCAACACGAAGTTCGTTTGAACTTCGTAACATGAGCGTAATCACGATGGTTATAGTCCCGAGTGACTATACCTACTGATTACCACGTTGATTAGGTGTAGTGACGAGTCGTAGTTTCGGCCAAAATGCGTATTCTTGCGTATTTTGTAACCAAACTACTTTTAGGTATCAAAACCGTTTGTTTTGATACCAAACCTGTTTTCTAACTTTCTTAAACATGTTTTAACATGTTTAGCTCGTCACTTTAGGTTTAGTGCTTATGTAGGGTCGTAAGGTAAGCGGTCTAAACAACCGCTTATACTTTCGAACCCGACCTGTTTGGTCGATCATTAGGATCAGACCAAACACATTAGGTGACCATAGTTGTATAGGGAATAACCTCCGAGGTTATATGTAACATCCCGAAAATACAAATTTTTAAATTTGCAATTAAGTTGTGAATAAATTAGTAAAATAATCTAATTGGTAATGACACTAACCTAGTTAGTTTATTACTTATGAATAGTTTAAGACATAGAAAGAAAGTAAAAGAAACTAGAGGGACCAAAAGTGTTAAACTTGAAAATAATTTTAATAAAAACATTTTCATTAAAACACCTACTCAAAATTGATGTAGGATCATGTATTGACCCAAACGAGTCGTTCAGAGGAGTTTAACTTTGTTTCAGAGGCGGAAACTAAGAAACAAAGGTAGAAACAACTTTATCTTCACCTTAAAACACTGATTTGATTGATAAAATTCCGAATACAATCAGTTCTTCACACCGGCAGCACTTCGGTATGGAATACAAGGAATTACTTCTGATTTCGCTCTCAAGTGCACTATATATAGTGCTTCTAATTCCGCCCTTAATGACATCGACTTAGGAGCGGAATCACCTTTTAGATTCCGGGCGGAATCAGATATGCATGATGAGCGAAATCAACAAATATGTATACACTTTTGTCTTCTAGTGAAACATGCAACACTGATTCAAACGTTTGCATTCTATTTTGTCATCTTGTTTCACGTGCATTTGAAGTAGATAATGCAAGCATTTAGGTCACTTGGATGATGTCATCATCAAGAATGATGACATCATTCTTGTTTCGAACCACAACGAACCGAAGACTCGATGTAAGATGAAGACGACAGATGTGTGCAACAACAGACTCCCCCTCAGATGTTGACGAGTCTCACATGTCGAGTCTTTGCATCTTTAGTCTTGATCAGTCTTTGAGCTTCATTCTTTCTCTCAAAATTAACAGACTCCCCCTTGCAATGTGCTGGCATTCCGTTAGTTCTTCACCATCATCTGCTTCAGGATCGTAATCTGGCTGTCTCTTTCTGAGATTGTTCCAAGATCGTAATCTGGCTCTCATCCAGCTCAGGATCATCAATCCAACTCATACTTAAACCTGCACAAACTCACTCTACCTAAAAGTAAATTTTACGCATTTAACAATTCAATGTATGCACTAATAATGACTCTTTCTAAAAAATAACTCAATAAACTTGATAAATCATTTTAAAATTTGATCATTTTTCTTTTCAAAACACATTTTCCCTAACCATTTGTTCATCATGTCTAGCACTTGGAATTTTGAAATTTAGCTCTCCAACACCAGTTGTCGAAAATCTTTTTGAATTTTTCAATAAATTTATGCTAAAACACACTGAAAATCTTTTTGTATTTTTGAATGTAAAGAAATGCAGTAAAAAAAAATATTTACAGACAATATTTTTGTGAGTTTTGTGTAAGAGGATCATATTAGATTTTGACAAGTCACAAGTACCGTTGCGCTTAGTTACACATTAAGAATTAAACAATTCACTTAGATTGTCAATATACTGATCCACTTAAATTCTCACACAAATTTCAACTGATTCAGGATATGAGTTAGGTGTGTTAAGGACTTAAACTTATTCATGTGTCCCACCTCTTGAATATACTCCCGTATCCAGATCCCAATATTCAGTCTTACAGGTGAGAAAACCACAGATGATATCTGTAAGGGGTTAAATTGCGAGGGCCGTGAGGGCTCAGGTCGATCTTTCGATACGCAGAGAGATGACGGCTTCGACTTTTGGTGGGTCCCCTTTAGAGGATCTTTTGAATTACAACAGCAATGACTATCAATTTTACTGTTTCATCAATTTGCTGAGGGCGGCGCTATATTTCAAGCAAGCAGAAAGTATTCTCCGGGGACTAGGCCATTGCTTCCGCAAAATCAGAAGTCCCGGGATAATACCCCAGATATCACTGAGCATAAAGACCTAGTATCTCAGAAAGAGGGACCTTTCAAACGAGATTTCAGGGGTTACCTATATATCCAAGTAGTGTTCCCCACAAAACAAGCAAGTTTGAATTTTAGTTTATATCCCGAAAAAGTTTACTAAATGTATGAAAACCTATCGGCATATCATCAGTGAGACTGTTTAACGCTGTTTAAACAATACAATTCTTTAGCATACTGTGACCGTCTACTGATGTACTATCATTTCCTCTTCTTTGACACAAAAACTCATTTTTGATTTTATCATGTTTTCGTATTTTTCAAATTTTCTAATGTTTTTGGATTTTCAGAAATTTCTACTCCCCCTAAAATGCAAACATATTAAAGGAAATTTGAAAACAAACTGTACAATAAACTTGACAACCGATATCGAATCGCTTCAAATCGCCATCCACTTGGCATAAACAATCAGAACTCCCCCTTTCACAAAACTATTTTCTCATAATGATTTCAAAACACTTAAGTTTGTTTTAACCAAAATGATTTTTCTGGAAAATAAGTTTTGTTGGTTTTACCACTTGTAAAATTCGGGGTTTGGTTCATCACATTGTCTTTCAAATACCATTTGTAAGTATGGTCCAATCAAGTTCAACCTAATGACCTTGATTAACCATTTGTAAATGTAAACCTTCATCAACCAACTTGTAGGAATATCACATCTACACAAAATCATTTTACCAACAAAGATGCCGATTCCTGCTTCACACTAACCAACCTGGAAGCTCCGGCAAGTCACACTTATCCTGTAAAATTTAACTTTTATAAGATTCAATCATACAATCAATTACTAAGAAAGATGCCGATTCCTGATCCGCAATTACAAACTTGGGATCTCCGGCGAAGTCCTAATACTTCAAGGGAAACAGACTTCCATCCAAGTCTTCTCAGACTTGATGGCTTTCAGTTCTTGTTCGGTAGGGTTGTAAGTTGCCTTTTTAGTTGCATAAAAATCTTTAACCCCCTTAGCTTTCCCATTCAACATTTTTCCAAAAATTTTCTTAACACTTCCATTGAATGTTTTCTCGACATCAAACTTAGTTTTCTCTGTGTAAAACTGATTCGAGATATCAACCTTACCAACTTTCTGTTTAACTTCTTCAAATTTCAGTGATGGAAACTCATCATCATTCACTGAAATTTTCATCTCAACCTGTGGCTCTTCTGGCTTTGTGGAACCAGATTTATCGCCGACTTTCTCATCAAACTTTTTAACAACCCATACTTGATTGTCTTTCTCTTTCTTTTTATAAAAATTCTTTTTAGAACACTCACCAACCTCATAAGTTTAATTTTCAAAAATTTTAAGTCTGTCGGTTGGTGGTTCAACATAAACAACCTTTTCTTTTCAATTTCTGAGAAAACTCCCTGTTTTGTTTTGACAATTTTCTGACAGTTCCATGCAATGTGACCAGTTTCATTGCACTTGTAACAGGTACGAGTCTCTCTTTGATAAAACACTTCAGTTCCATACTTTTTCTTTTCAGCAAGAAATTCTTGATTTGACTGTCTCCAGAATGGTTTCTTCTGTTCCTCTTCTGCACTTCCACCTGACACAAATTCTGTTTTTGTTTTAGAATTTTTCAAATTTTTATGATTTTCTGGTGGAATAAATCCAAGACCTTTCTTTTTGTAGCTACGATTTTGGTTTTGTTTCTTTTGAAAACCAGAACCAGAATTGTAACCCTTTTTCTTGTTTAGACGTTGTTGAACTCTTGAAGTGTACTTTTTAGGTTTTTCAGTAAGATTTAAATCTTTTATTTCAGAAATATTAATTTCTGTTATTTTGAAAACCTTTTTGATCATGTCAAAACGAACACTTCTTATTGGAAATTCTTTGTCATAATATAATTTCTCCGAATCATTTAAAGTGTAAGCAACTTCAAATGTTTCATCATCCAAATTTGCTTTCGATAACAAAAATTCTTTACTATAAGACCGTTTAACCGACGACTTTGAACTGTTGACTGACGAATTTGACCCTCCAGACTCAGACTTTGACTCAGACTCCTCCTCAGTATCCAACACCTGATCGACCACCTTTTTGATTAACTCAGACTCATGATCAGTATCGGACGAGGTAAACGTGACGTCAATATTTTCTGGTAACTCATCAGTTGTGTCGGTTTTTAACTTTATATTGACTGCTTTTTCAAGTTGCTCCTCGTTTGGTTTTCTAGGAGAATACCCTTCCCAAATTGGAGGCGGACACTTACTATATCTAACAGTCGGTTTCTTACCACAATCTTTCTTTTTCTTTGGCTTCTCGTCTTGAAAAGCTTCCATACCTGCAACAGTTGGGTAAATACGATCAATGAGATAATCAGAACTAGAATAACTTTGTAATAAACGTCTAATTCTCTCATTCTCGATCTTTTCTGTCTCCAACTCTTGCTTCCATTTAGCACTCTCTCGATGTAAAAGTTGATGGCTTTTTGCTTTGTCATCATCACAACATTCATCATCGTAAGTGCTTGTTCTCATTCTGAGTTTGTCTTTTGAAGACCAGTTACTGTTCTGTTCAAAACATCATAAGATTCTTTCACATAATTGAGGTTGAACAGTAACTGCTCTTTCTTCTTTTCATACTCAGCAATTATCTCGTCTTTTGCTGCACAATCCTTGCATGCTTCCAAACACTTCTCGCAAGGCTTTACAACTTCAACAATCTTCTCAATCTCGATTGTCTTTACCACTTCAACCACTTTTTCTTCTTCTTTCACCTTCTCAGTTTCAACATTCTTCTCAGCAACACTTTCAACATTCTCTTTCTGAACACCATCTTCAGATTTCTTTAGTTGTTGTTCTTTAGCAGCTCGTTTCTCTTTTAGTTTCTCCATGCGATCTGCAAAATAGAAATGAAAACTTTCAGGAGAAAGATGAGTTTTTGCAACATTAATGTGTTTTTCCTCCTCATCATCACTGCTACTATCAACTGGTGACCGATCAAACTGTACAGATTTTTCAGAATAAGCATCTGATAAACCGGAATCTGACGGTGTTTGATCAAATACAACTTCCTTTTCTGAAATAACAACATTTTGTACACCCTCATCAGAACTTTGTAGACTTTCATCAGCACTTTCTGAACTTTTAACAGAAACAACAGACTCTTCATCCATGCTTTTCACTGTTTCACCAATAGACTTCATCCATGTAGCAAACATGTCTGGTTCTCTGACAATCTTAGCTATGAAAGCTTTAAAATTCCCATTCTCATCTGCAAACATATTCCAACTGAAACCTTCTGGTAGCCTCTCATCATCTTGATCGACTATGCATGCTTTGCTATCAGGAGATATGTAGTTGCTCCAGTTGAAATCCACCACGCACGCTCTTTTTGAATCCTTGATTCTTCTACCATGAGCCGTCTGTGAATCTTGTGATTGACCAACCTGTTGATAAATGGCTTTCCGGTAGTAATCATCTTTTCCAAACGGATTCTGAGCGCCACTAGCTTCCCTGTTCTTGCACTCCCGCTTGAAATGACCTTTCTCCCTGCAACGAAAACAAGTAACTTTAGATTTATCAAAACCTAAAGTAGATACATGAGCATCAAGAAAATCATTTCTCCCGGTAATCGTTTTGAACTTTCAGCACGTCTAAGAACACTCGCAAGACACCATTTGATATCCATCAGTTCCATCTCTTCTGCGTCTATTTGATCGTAATCCTCTTTGGTGAGCATAGGATTTCCGATCCGACCTGCAACTAGACCTTCATAAGATAACAACACAGAACCAAGTAGAGCCATGTGATCTTTAGCAGTATCTTCTGAAAAACTTTGACCTTCTGGAAGATTTAGAGCGATATTGCACTGAATCACATAACCATTTCCTGTCTTTGTGCTTTGAGACTGAAAGCTTTCTTTTGAACTCTTTGGATTGACACTCGGATATAATGAGAAACCACTGCTGCTTTTGTTTGACTTTTGATCAATCTTTTCTGTAGAATCCCCAGCACTAAACGCAGTCTGGATTTTCGGACTTCTCTCAGCTTCTGGAACCGGAACACTTCCTTTGTAATACATTTTTACATCCTGTTGACCACTTGGACTGTTCATCCTCGCGATCTTCTGCTGTTCCAAATCTTGACCCTCAATCTTTTCGATAAACTCACCAATTGATAACCCATCATAAACTCCTGTGTTTTTTAGAATCATCAAATAAGTTCCCCACTCTTTTTGCGGTAACGCATCAGCTAATTTGTCTACCCACTCTTCAGACTCCTTTTTTATACTAAGCATTGACATAGATCGCACAAGATGACAGTATCTTTCAATCAGCTTCTTTGTGTCTTCACATATCACGTTCTTCATTACTAAATTCATTTTCTCAAATTGACTTTTTTATACTAAGCATTGACATAGATCGCACAAGATAACAGTGCCTTCTTGCTTTTAATCATTTTCTCGCTACCCTCAAATTTGACTTTAAGTGCATCCCAAATTGACTTTGTAGTTTTGTCATGCTGTAGCAGAATGAAAATGTCTTCTTTGATAGCTTGCTGAAGTAGACTGATCATCATCTTTTCAGCTCTATACATATCACGTTCTTCATTACTAAATTCAGATATCTTTTTGTCAACTTTCAAATCAGTCTGTGGCAAAACATATTTCTTCAAAATACATTCCCACGACCTAAGATGGTTTGCCTGAACCCAATTCTCAAATCTGTCTTTCCACCCGTAGTATTCTTCGATACTCATCAATTTCGGGGGCTTTTGGGTGGTTCCCGTTTTTTTTTCCAAATTCATGTTCTGAGCAATGGAAGCCGGAGTAGACGAAGATGTAGCGAACGCGTTGTAGAAGTCGTTATCCATGTTAGCTTTCAAACGAACTGGTTCTCCTCGTAACACACCGTTATCACCTTAAAAAAAACAAGCAAACAATCAGTTTAAATGAACTGAATACGTAAAAGTGTGTGACGATTGAATCAATCTAGGACTCGTGTTGAAAATTCGCGAACTCGTTTCAATGTAATCCGCAAACTAAATGAATAGGCTTGGGCTGACAATACACAATGATGAATGAGCCGATCACTATATAATGTCGAAACTTGGGCCTTTGAATTACTTGGGCTAACAACACACTTAATAATTTCACCAATCTTGACTTTAGTGGGCCGAATGGTGGGCTGACTACAAACAATGTCAAACACAATATATGTTGCTTTAAATCTTGGGCCAACAACTTTGCTTTATATCTCAAATGCTGATTGTGTCATTAAACATAATGGCTGACAAACTTTATCAATATGCATGCAGACTTATCAAAAGTAACCGACACTCTTATCACAATTTCATTCGACCTTTTATTCCACTGAACCGACAAACTCATTATATTCACATGCAAGCTGACAATTTTCGACAACTTTCACAATATACCACTAACTTTTAATTGAACCCCACATGCAACCTTTAATATCCGACAAACTAGTATCACAAGCACTTTCTTGAACTAAAACAACTGACACAAATACATGTGATTTCCTTTTTTTTCAACTAACTGACAACCTCAAATACAATGTTCTTTCACATGATCTCGATACACCTTTTCAAGCGGTCATTGTTTTTCTCGATAAAGACTTTAATCACATATACCGACACAAGCAATTAAGATTTCACACACGATATATTTTTCAAGTCTTGAACAAAAACAGAAGTATGGTATTCAGGAGCGGAATCAGAAAACAACACTGTGGAGCGGAATCAGATGTTTTGGTTGTCAGGAGCGGAATCAACACGAAATTTGGAGCGGAATCTGATTATGTATCTTAGGAGCGAAATCAGCAAGTTATCAGGAGCGAAATCAAAAACTTTGTATCCCAAGAGCGAAATCAGAAATATCCATTATGAGCGGAATCAACTCGGACATCATTTTTACCCATTTTTAAGTTGATTTTAGCAATGAAACTTTCAAGGATTTGTCTATGTTCAATTGCGCACATTCTGTGAAAATTTGAACGAATTTTGACCGTTAAATTTCGTTGAACTGATGAAAGAAGGTGTAGAATATAGAAAAAACAACGAAATTCAGCTGTAATATGTAGAACTCCTCCTCCTGAGCTCTGATACCACTTGTAGGATCGTGTATTGATCCAAACGAGTCGTTCAGAGGAGTTTAACTTCGTTTCAGAGGCGGAAACTAAGAAACAAAGGTAGAAACAGCTTTATC
Source organism: Helianthus tuberosus (assembly GCA_030545235.1). Classification (NCBI taxonomy): domain Eukaryota; kingdom Viridiplantae; phylum Streptophyta; class Magnoliopsida; order Asterales; family Asteraceae; genus Helianthus; species Helianthus tuberosus. Next base: position 154,205,289 of record CM060358.1, read on the forward strand.
TTCACCTTAAAACACTGATTTGATTGATAAAATTCAGAATACAATCAGTTCTTCACACCGGCAGCACTTCGGTATGGAATACAAGGAATTACTTCTGATTTCGCTCTCAAGTGCACTATATATAGTGCTTCTAATTCCGCCCTTAATGACATCGACTTAGGAGCGGAATCACCTTTTAGATTCCGGGCGGAATCAGATATGCATGATGAGCGAAATCAACAAATATGTATACACTTTTATCTTCTAGTGAAACATGCAACACTGATTCAAACGTTTGCATTCTATTTTGTCATCTTGTTTCACGTGCATTTGAAGTAGATAATGCAAGCATTTAGGTTACTTGGATGATGTCATCATCAAGAATGATGACATCATTCTTGTTTCGAACCACAACAAACCGAAGACTCGATGTAAGACGAAGACGACAGATGTGTGCAACAACAATTGAGTACGGTGATCGACCAGGAACAAGGGGGGGCGACCAAGCTTCTCCAAAACCCTAAGTTTCACAAAATCCCTAAATTAAAGGATCAAACTTAGTCCAAAACGAAAATCGAGCATAAATTCATGATCCCCATCACAAGGGGGTTGTAAGGTATGTAAAATTCTATGAAAATTCTCTGTTTGAAATTCTTATGAATTTGGGAGATTCAAAATTTGATGATGCATGTTTGTGATCTGGTTAGATTAGGGATCACATAGTGTCTAGAAGTAAAACCTAGACAACTACATGTGAAATCATGTCCAAATTCAGGAAATTCCATGAACACATTGAAGGTGGGTTATGGGTTTTACAAGATAATGATGAACACTAGGGTTTAGAATGATTATTCTAGTGTAATTTGATCATAGAAAGTGATTTCAGAAAAGTATGATGTTTAAATGCTATATGAAAGCTTTATTGATGTTAAGTTTAGCTAAATAGCAAGCTATGAACTTGAATATGAATGATATAAAATTCTGCCCTTATAGTGTCTGTGAAAATGCCTCAAAGAAGGCTTAAAACTGAAATTCAAAGTTGAAACGCATAATTTTGATGTTTCAGTGTATTACACGATATATGGTTTAAAGGGAGTTCTAAACATGATATAAATGGACTCTATAGGAAAGGACGCAGGAGCGTCAAGCGGGCAAGCAAGTGGCGAATCACGTTTGAAGGGCTTACTTTGATGGTATGTAACTTAACTCGTTACATTGGGTAATTTAATAATTAGCAAATGTGTAGTCGAATTTTAGAATAGAAGTTGAGCTGAATTAAAGAGATAATGTTCGCTATGTTGAATAATAGATAACGAATTGGTTAGATCGCGTTGGTAGTCATCAAAATGGAGGATTCCATAGATGAGCCAAACGGGTCGAATAATCAAATAATGCGAGGATTAATGCATTGTAGTATGATCACTCGGTAATTGTTATTGTTCGTGAAAGACACATTAGAGTACGAGAAATCAGTGTGTTGGTTGTTAGAATGAGAAATCTTAGAATTTGGGTTTGAGCAAAATAACCAAATCAAACAAAGCATGGAATTGCAGTGGCTACCGTAAATTACGGTATCCACCGTAATTTACGGTAGAGATCAAATGTTTACGGTGGTTTACCCCTGAGTTACGGTGGACCAGAATGATAAAATGGCTACCGTAACTTACGGTAGATACCGTAAGTTACGGTAGAGCCTGGAAATCTTGGGTAACTTTTGTATATCATAGCTAATTGAATCCGTTTCTAAACGTAGTTTCGATTGAGCAATAATTCCAAGAATTCTAATACTAATAATTGTCAAGTTTCAGTTTGTAGGTGCTGCATGTATGTGGACGATGATCAAGCATGTTTTGAAGAACCGAACACGAACTTTTGAAGCTTCCGCTTAAATTATCTTGGTTTAGAACAATGTTTATGATGTAATTATTTGTTAATCATGTTTTGAATGTTTAAACTAATTTAGTAGTCAACTAGTATGTGATCCTCACAAAACTTAAATTTTGTTAAATACATTGTGAAGTAAGGTACTGTTTATATATAATCTCGTGTATTTACATTAAATTCTTATAAAATTGAGATGGGTGTTACAAGTTGGTAATCAGAGCTTAAGGTTGTCAACAAAGTGTTCGGTTCAAGCTTGATCGATCGTCCAGTAAGAATTAACTTATTATTTTAACAGATTATATTTATGTAAGAAATGAGAAATGAATTGATGTGCATGGGAAGAGCGTGTTAACACACTCAAACCCAGAAAGTGCACCGAATGTGAACGGTTAAAGAAAGTTGAGAACTTGGCTAAACCGAAACAAATGAAGTAATGCTATAAATGAAATGTTTAACGGTTAAATGTAAACATTTCAGTTTCAAGATGTCTGATGGAAACGATGATAATCCGGTGCAAACAAGCACCGAACAAATGAAAGAAATAATTGCTGAAGAAGTAGGGAAGGCAATTGAAGGTAGTCTATCCGGGTTTATTGACAAAATTCAAAGCACGGTGTTGTCACTTGTTGAAGAGCGAGTCAAAAGGTTCGAAGATAGTGTCAACCTTATAAAAGGAAAATCGGGAGAACGCAAGGGGTGTTCGTACAAGGAATTCATGGCATGTAAACCGCCAATCTATAACGGGAAGGTCGACCCGATAATATGCCAAAGATGGTTAAGTGATGTTGAAGGAGTGTTCGAACGAACCCACTGTGACGTAGGTGACTTTGTGGCTTACGGAACGGGTCAATTGAGGGGTCAAGCCAAAGATTGGTGGGACAATAAAAAGAAGGAAATAGGAGCCGAAGCGGCAAGGGTCATGACTTGGGATGAGTTTAAGGTGCCGTTCCTTAAACACCATAGTCCCAAAGCAGTTATCAATAGGATCAAAGAGGAATTTATCCAGTTAAGACAAAAGGGAGAATCAATTGATAAAATCACGGGCATCTTCATGGATAAGCTGAGATTCTGTGACGAGTTGGTCACCACTGAAGAGCAGAAGATATACTATTATTAAAACATGCTGAGTGCTGAATACCGGGAGTTTATGACTCCCTCAAAATATGAAACTCTCACAGAAATCATCAACACTGCCCGGGAGCGGGAAATTGAGTTAAAGAAACAAGTTGAAAGGGGTGAGCGAAGGGCACAGGATGTGAATCCAAGCCCTACAAAGAAAGCTAGAACTGCTGAATCAGGGAAGAAAGTGGAGACTAAAGGCGGGTCGCCAAGTTGCAAGGTATGTGGAAAGGGGCACAAAGGTGAGTGCCGCTTCAAAGACAAGCCGTGTCCAGTATGTGGGAAGACGGGGCACACTGCATCGCTATGTCCCAGAAAAGTTTCCGTTTGTTACAAATGTTATCAACTCGGCCACAAAAAGTCTGAATGCCCTGAGTTGGTTGGAAAGGGAGACACAAAAGAGTCTCCAACGGAAGCTCCAAAGGAGAAGGCTAGGTCCTTCCAACTTACCGCGGCTGAAGAAAAGATAGAACCCGATGTGGTCTCAGGTATATTCACAATTAACTCAATTCCAGCACGTGTATTGTTTGATACGGGTGCGAATAAATCCTTCATTTCGCATGGATTTATTCGACATCCTTCATTTGTATTGACAAAATTATATGTGCCCTTAGAAGTAGAAATAGGGGACAACAAAAGTTTTATAGTTTGTGACGTTTGTCGAAGCTGCAAATTAAACATAGACGATGAGGAATACTTGATAGATCTAATCCCGATGTCAATGGGGGAATTTCAAGTAGTCGTTGGGATGGATTGGCTATCTCAGCACAATGCAAAGGTCGTGTGTTTTCGTAAGGAGATAAAGCTAATATCTCCGAGCGGGAAACACGTTACTATCTATGGCGAAAAAGGAGGCAACCCTATAGTATGCTTAATGTTGAAAGCTCACAAGCTTATGAAGCGAGGATGCAAGGCATTCATGATATACGCAAATGAGCCCGAGAAAGGATCACGGAAGATTGAAGACGTACCGGTAGTACGAGACTATGAAGATGTGTTTCCGGAGGATTTACCGGGGATACCGCCTGAACGGGAAGTAGAGTTCGGGATCGAATTGGGGCGCACCGGTACTGTTCATCGGAATTACAAGAGTTGATGTCCCAAATTCAAGACCTGCTTGACAAAGGATTCATCAGGCCTAGTGTGTCTCCTTGGGGCGCACCGGTACTGTTCATGAAAAAGAAAGACGGAAGCATGCACATGTGTATCGATTACCGGGAGTTAAACAAACTCACGGTAAAGAACGGATACCCGCTTCCGAGGATAGATGATTTATTCGACCAATTACAAGGTGCGAACTAGTTTTCAAAAATTGACCTTAGATCGGGGTATCACCAACTAAAGGTCAAGGAGGAAGATGTGCCGAAGATGGCTTTCCGCACGAGATACGGATATTACGAATTCCTCGTGATGTCATTTGGGCTAACAAATGCACCCGCGGCTTTCATGGACCTCATGAACCGGGTTTGCATGCCAACGTTGGATAAGTCAGTCATCGTGTTTATCGATGATATTTTGGTGTACTCGAAAAGCGAAGCTGAACATGCACACCACTTACAAGAGGTGTTAGAGATGCTTAGACGAGAAAGGTTGTATGCGAAATTCTCTAAGTGTGCCTTTTGGTTACGAGAGGTACAATTTCTTGGCCACATCATAAGTACCGACGGAGTATTGGTGGATCCGTCAAAGATCGAGGCCGTGTCAAAATGGAATCCCCCGAGGAACCCTTCGGAAATTAGAAGCTTTTTGGGGCTTGCGGGATACTATAGGAGATTCATTCAAGATTTCTCCAAGATTTCATCGCCGCTAACAAAGCTAACTCGGAAGGAAGAAAAGTTCATATGGGGTGTAGATCAAGAAAGAGCGTTCCAAACGCTAAAAGAAAAGTTAACTCAAGCTCCGGTATTAACATTGCTGGACGGGGTCGAAGACTTAGTGGTTTATTCGGATGCTTCACTATCAGGGCTCGGATCCGTTTTGATGCAACGGGGCAAAGTTATAGCTTATGCCTTGAGGCAATTGAAGATACACGAGAAGAAATATCCCACGCACGACCTCGAGTTGGCTGCGGTGGTATTTGCATTAAAAATATGGAGGCACTATTTATATGGGGTAAAATGCACTATATTCACCGATCACAAAAGCTTAAAATACTTCTTCGATCAGAAGGAGTTAAATATGCGTCAGGGGCGATGGTTGGAAACGGTGAAGGATTTTGATTGCGAAATACACTACCACCCCGGAAAGGCGAATGTGGTGGCGGATGCTTTGAGCAGAAAAGCGGACTATGTCCCAATACGAGTAAGATCAATGCAACTTGTGGTGACCTCGGGTTTACTTGAACATATCCGAGAGGCGCAAGTAGAAGCAGTGAAAGAGGAGAACTGGAAAAAGGAAAGGATTGTTGGCCAAGTTAAAGATCTTGAAGTAGGCAACCACGGTTCGAAAACACGTTTCAATAGAATTTGGGTTCCTAACACATGTGGAGTTAAAAAGCTTCTACTCGATGAAGCTCATAAGTCTCGTTATTCCATCCATCCGGGAGCGACCAAAATGTATAACGACTTAAAGCAGAACTATTGGTGGCCCGGAATGAAAAGAGATGTGGTGAAGTACGTGGAAAAATGCTTGACATGTTTACAAGTCAAGGCAGAGCACCAAAAACCATACGGTAAACTTCAACCGTTGGAAATTCCGGTTTGGAAATGGGAACATATTACGATGGATCTATTAACCAAACTACCAAAGACAAACCGCGGTTTCGATGCCATATGGGTAGTGGTGGATAGATTGATGAAAAGTGCTCACTTCATTCCGATTCGTGAGACTTATACGTCAGAAAAGATGTCAGAAGTATACACTAATGAGATAATAGCACGTCATGGAGTACCGGTATCCATCGTGTCTGATAGGGATACCCGGTTCACTTCAAATTTCTGGCGAGATTTCCAAGAGCAAATGGGAACCAAATTGTTTATTAGCACTGCGTACCATCCTCAAACAGATGGACAGAGTGAAAGAACAATACAAACATTGGGGGACATGCTACGGGCGTGTATAATCGACTTTGGAGGAAGTTGGGATGTTTACCTACCATTAGTTGAGTTTTCGTATAACAACAGCTACCATGCTAGTATTAAGATGGCACCGTACGAAATGCTCTATGGTAGGAAATGCCGAACCCCGGTATGTTGGGGTGAAGTGGGTCCACGTGAACTCGCCCACCAAGATATAGTACGAGCCACTAATGAAAAGATTGATGTGGTTCGGGCACACTTGAAAGCGGCTCAAGATAGACAAAAGGCGTATGCTGACAAAAGGAAGAGGCCAATCGAATTCCAGGTTGGTGACAAAGTCATGCTCAAAGTATCTCCATGGAAGGGCGTTATCAGGTTTAGAAAAAGAGGAAAATTAAGCCCGAGGTTTATCAGGCCGTTTGCAATTATAGAACGGGTAGGAAAGGTAGCTTACCGCCTTGAACTACCGGAGGAACTAAGCGGGATCCATAGCACATTTCATGTTTCACATCTTCGGAAATGTCTAGCGGATGAGACAACTTGTGTTCCCTATGATGATATCTAAGTGGATGATCGCTTGAATTATATTGTAAGGCCCATAGAAATTTTAGATCGAAAGGTCAAGCACTTACGAAACAAACAAATCGATCAAGTCAAGATCAAGAGGGAGCACAGGAATGGCTCGGACACTACATGGGAGTCCGAAGAAGAGATGCGACGTCTCTACCCTGCTATTCGGTACGTGCTTTGGTTTCGGAGACGAAACCCTTTTTAAGGGGGGTGGACTTGTAACATCCCGAAAATACAAATTTTTAAATTTGCAATTAAGTTGTGAATAAATTAGTAAAATAATCTAATTGGTAATGACACTAACCTAGTTAGTTTATTACTTATGAATAGTTTAAGACATAGAAAGAAAGTAAAAGAAACTAGAGGGACCAAAAGTGTTAAACTTGAAAATAATTTTAATAAAAACATTTTCATTAAAACACCTACTCAAAATTGAGTACGGTGATCGACTAGGAACAAGGGGGGACCAAGCTTCTCCAAAACCCTAAGTTTCACAAAATCCCTAAATTGAAGGATCAAACTTAGTCCAAAACGAAAATCGAGCATAGATTCATGATCCCCATCATAAGGGAGTTGTAAGGTATGTAAAATTCTATGAAAATTCTCTGTTTGAAATTCTTATGAATTTGGGAGATTCAAAATTTGATGATGCATGTTTGTGATCTGGTTAGATTAGGGATGATATAGTGTCTAGAAGTAAAACCTAGACAACTACATGTGAAATCATATCCAAATTCAGGAAATTCCATGAACACATTGAAGGTGGGTTATGGGTTTTACAAGATAATGATGAACACTAGGGTTTAGAATGATTATTCTAGTGTAATTTGATCATAGAAAGTGATTTCAGAAAAGTATGATGTTTAAATGCTATATGAAAGCTTTATTGATGTTAAGTTTAGCTAAATAGCAAGCTATGAACTTGAATATGAATGATATAAAATTCTGCCCTTATAGTGTTTGTGAAAATGCCTCAAAGAAGGCTTAAAACTAAAATTCAAAGTTGAAACGCATAATTTTGATGTTTCAGTGTATTACACGATATATGGTTTAAAGGGAGTTCTAAACATGATATAAATGGACTCTATAGGAAAGGACGCAGGAGCGTCAAGCGGGCAAGCAAGTGGCGAATCACGTTTGAAGGGCTTACTTTGATGGTATGTAACTTAACTCGTTACATTGGGTAATTTAATAATTAGCAAATGTGTAGTCGAATTTTAGAATAGAAGTTGAGCTGAATTAAATCGATAATGTTCGCTATGTTGAATAATAGATAACGAATTGGTTAGATCGCGTTGGTAGTCAACAAAATGGAGGATTCCATAGATGAGCCAAACGGGTCGAATAATCAAATGATGCGAGGATTAATGCATTGCAGTATGATCACTCGGTCATTGTTATTGTTCGTGAAAGACACATTAGAGTACGAGAAATCAGTGTGTTGGTTGTTAGAATGAGAAATCTTAGAATTTGGGTTTGAGCAAAATTACCAAATCAAACAAAGCATGGAATTGCAGTGGCTACCGTAAATTACGGTATCCACCGTAATTTACGGTAGAGATCAAATGTTTACTGTGGTTTACCCCTGAGTTACGGTGGACCAGAATGATAAAATGGCTACTGTAACTTACGGTAGAGCCTGGAAATCTTGGGTAACTTTTGTATATCATAGCTAATTGAATCCGTTTCTAAACGTAATTTCGATTGAGCAATAATTCCAAGAATTCTAATACTAATAATTGTCAAGTTTCAGTTTGTAGGTGCTGCATGTATGTGGACGATGATCAAGCATGTTTTGAAGAACCGAACACGAACTTTTGAAGCTTCCGCTTAAATTATCTTGGTTTAGAACAATGTTTATGATGTAATGTTTTGTTAATCATGTTTTGAATGTTTAAACTAATTTAGTAGTCAACTAGTATGTGATCCTCACAAAACTTAAATTTTGTTAAATACTTTGTGAAGTAAGGTACTGTTTATATATAATCCCGTGTATTTACAATAAATTCTTATAAAATTGAGATGGGTGTTACATTATACCTTATGGTCACTTCGTTTAGTTAGTTGTATGATAGGTAATTTATATGCCTTAGGAAAATGACCAAAATGCCCTTTTTGCGCATAAATTCATTTTAAGCATATGTAACCTAAATTTTGACATCTAAACTGATTAGGCAACATTATTAGACATGTTAAGGCATATATTAATTATCATAGGACTAGTTAGGCGGTCCGAACGCGTTTTACGCGAACGACGCGTTAAAGTGGCGTAAGCTACCTAAACGGGTCATAATGGGTCGTAAGCACTTATGTTAGGTTTCATTTTAGTATGTAGGCTTTGTTAAACCATATTAGATGAGTTCCTATACTCATTTGGTTTACGAAACCTCATTCTATCCGATCTTCCGATTTAGGTCCGTTTATTTACATAATTACCTATATTAGGTGCCGTTTGATTCCGTGATCCCTCTAGCTTTGCTTGGTTGTTATTCAAGACTTCTAAGCACCCTCAAGTGAGTACATAGTCCCCTATTTTAATGTTTTTCAAACATTTTGGGGTGAAAGACATGTGCCTACTTGTTACTTTCATGCTTTCCATGTTTTCATATCATATACTTGCTATGTTCATTAGTACACTATTAGTTCATGATTTCATTATGTTTTTGGTATGTATGTTCACTTAACATGTTAGCCCATTGTTTTACATTTTGAACTGTTCGAACCATTTGTAACCATTTGATGTATGTGAACCATTTGTAACCATTTGATTGATGTGAACCATTTGTAACCATTTGATATATGTGAACCATTTGTAACTGTCTGAACCGTTGAGTTAGGGAAGTGATTAGGTAACAGGGCGGGTTTAATGTGTTAAAAGCATGGTGGATACGCCGCTGGTACTTCCTATATATAAGTGCTTTTAACACATTATATATCGTTGCGTTATCTAGATTACTTGGGCAAACGATTTCGAAACAATGTCACACAAGGATGTTTTCTGAATAGTATAAACCATACAAGTTTTATTAACGAGTTTTTATGAGATATTTTACAATTTGATTTAATAAAACAAATGTTTTGGAGTTAAGAATCATGGCTACGAGATTTTGCAAATTATAACCAACTTGATTTGAGTTGGTTAATTTTGTCATAATATTATACTTTTCAAAACAAGGTTTTTAAATAAGTATTGCAACATGTAAAACGAGCCATGAATCTGACACTCATATAAAACCTATGTACTCGCCGACATTTTTATGCTGACGTATTTTCACATGTGTTTCAGGTACCATAGTTGATGATGTTTGATGATGATACTTGTGTACGCTCACATAGGAATGGACGAGGCCTTAGTGACTTAATAACAATGAAAGTTTATTTGTTCCTGTTTTGTTTCTAATTCCAATCTAATGTAATACATTTAATTCAATAAAACGAAACTATTTAATCCATGGTTGTGAAACAATGATGCTGTTACAACACTCCCCGACGTTTCCGCCACGTTTTGTTGTTTTACGTGGTTGGGGTGTGACAAGGAGCGCTTTTATCATGTGTCATACATTACGAGATTCTTCGAGAAACATAAAAGGAGAAAATACGGAACGACAAGGATAGTACGAGTCTGAGTCCATTGTGGTTCATGTCAGGTTTGTATTTCCCATAGCCACCGTTTTCGTAGTAAAAAACGGTTGCGGTTTTGCACATTCAATCTTCATTGCTTCATTATAATTAATAATGCGGTCTTGATTGAAGATGTAATTGCAAGATTGTTTGTCGGGCTTCCAATGCTCACACAGGGTGATAAACAACGCTGATATTGAACGGATTATTGAACCAAGAAAGTCATTGGACTGCCGCAGATGAAGTCAAATGTGATCAAACTTGGACATCAGAAGTAAATCTTGAAGAAAGATCCGTGGGCCCTATTGTCGGATCTGTGACTCCATGGAAGATGTGATTAAGGTAAGCGTGTCGTGTCATGTGTCATAAAACGGAACATAATCCCAGATTGTCTAAAGAAACGCTTTTATCATGTGTGATCCAAAGGTCGGTCTCGGGGTGGCCATAAGATCTGTGGGCCCTATTGTCGGATCTGTGACTCCATGGAAGATGTGATTAAGGTAAGCGTGTCGTATCATGTGTCATAAAATGGAACATAATCCCAGATTGTCTAAAGAAGCGCTTTTATCATGTGTCATATTAGAGTAGTATGAGTCTGAGTCCATTGTGGTTCATGAATGTTTCGAATTATCATAGATGTTATTGCATATTCCGTACGTCTGCCACTGTGCGAATAGTTAGATAGAGCGTGTGTTGAATATTGTATAGAATACAAGAAAGTTGGACACGGTCCGTTAATGTAAAGGTCCATCCGAACGGATGACCATCCGATCGGATGACCATCCGATCGGATGACCATCCGATCGGATGACAATCCGGACGGATGGACTAGTTGGTAGTTGTCTATAAATAGGGACTTGGGGTTCCCATTTGGACAAGCTTTTGGTTCCCAGAGGGGACATGCTGTCCAACTGGTCTCGCGGTGCTGTAACGGTGAATAATCAATAGAGACCAGATTGAAATTGACTGCTCGGTGTTCTATCTATCTTCTACTCCTTTCTTAGTCGTAATAATCGCACCGAACACGTCATTTCGGGACCGAAGCTCCGTCAAACTAGCCGGTTACTGGAATCACAATTGGTATCAGAGCTACGGTACCGATTTAATCGATCTAACAGTCGGTTAAATCACCCAAAGCTCATCAATTTTGGGTTAAACGGGAGTTTTGACATTAAAACAGAGAAAATCATCAAAATAAAGGTCGATTCATGGATGGATTTTGGAATTGAACACATCAATCTAAGCGGAATTGACTCGCGAACAATCCTGTGAAGTTTCATCATCAAATTCACAGTAATAAAGATTCTGGATCGAAAAAAACGTGATTTGGAGTGTTCTTGAGATGTTAGAACATATCCAATCGGAGGCAATCCGATCGGATGACCATCTGATCCATGTCATTATGGGGTGTTTGAAGATCAGTTGGTTTTTCACTCGAATGACCATCCGATCGGATGGCAATCCGATCGGATGATCCTCCGATCCACAAACATAAATTTGTCCATGTTGTTGTTCGATCGAATGGCAATCCGATCGGATGACCATCCGACCAGATGATCAAATGCCTAAAAAAAGAGAGGTATTTTTTGATCGCAACAACGAGGAGAGTCTCTAGAAAAAATTTGGTGATTGTCAATTTTTTCGGGTTTTTAACATCCAAGTTGGGTTGTTTGGGGACACCGTCGGGGGCTTCAGTGAACATATTTGATGATGCGATCACGGATTGTGGAAATTAGTGGGGTAGTCATGATAATGGTGCAGAATGTTTATCATCTGGGTTATCTGACTATTTATGGGCCAAAACGTAAAATCCGCAATGATGAAAAACTGACGTTTTGAGGAAAATTGTCACATTTTCGGCATAGTCGAGTTTTTGACATAAAAAAGAGGACTAAATTGCCTAGTTTGAGGGGGAATTCAGTGATTGAGACGTCATAATTTGTAAAAATGAGGGGGAATAAAAATTTCACGGTCGTATGTTGAAATTCCGACATTTTTGAAATTCGTAACACTGCAACAGTATTCGGGTAGTTCTCGACTTCAGATTGTCAGGCGGAATGTGAATCTGATCGTGAGTGTAAGCCTTCGAGATCAAGATGATCCGAGGTATTGATATCTGATTGTGGATGAGAGCATCGGAGATCAGAGAGTGATCATGGATGATAGCTTCTGAGATCTAGATTATCCGAGGAGAAGAATCTGATTATGGACGAATGCTTTGCAGATCGGATTACATTACTAGATGATTTGTTTTTCCGATGAAGATTTGCTGATTGTGGATAATATCGTTTACACGGGCCTATCATTCTTATGGTGCATTAACGTGGATCACGATAAACGGGATATCAGATCTTCAGGAGGAATCACGGATTTGAAGTTAACCAGTGGGGTATTTGAAGTTTCTATCAATTGCCGGTTAAGTTTTTGTACATTCTTAGATCAAGCAGGCGGAATGCGAGATCGTGGTGCTTACTTGTGATATCAAAAACAGAGCTCGGATGCGGTTAAAGTTGAAACAGAGGATGCTGCATTGATTAGTTTCAAGTTGGTGATTGCTCATGAAGGTTGCAGTTTAGCAAATCAGAGGAGAGTCGTAAACTGTGCAAAAGACCTTAAGATTCATTCCAGGGGAATTCGTGCTTTACTCAGACAAAAGCAAACCCGAATCATCAATCGAGGGGAAATTTGGATAGTCAGATTTCAAGATACCTGATTGAAGTTGCAGAAAAGGTAAAGATTACAGAATATTCAAACACGGCTCAAGGTTCTCAAAGTTTTAAAGACGATTCGACAGTGACAGCCGAGGGGGAATCTATTAGTGCATATTTCGTACGTCTGCCACTGTGCGAATAGTTAGATAGAGTGTGCTCTGAATATTGTATAGAATACGAGAAAGTTGGACATGGTCCGTTAATGTAAAGGTCCATCCGAACGGATGACCATCCGATCGGATGACCATCTGATCGGATGACAATCCGGACGGATGGAATAGTTGGTAGTTGTCTATAAAAAGGGACTTGGGGTTCCCATTTGGACATGCTTTTGGTTCCCAGAGGGGACATGCTGTCCAACTGGTCTCGCGGTGTTGTAACGGTGAATAATCAATAGAGACCAGATTGAAATTGACTGCTCGGTGTCGTATCTGTCTTCTACTCCATTCTTAGTCGTAATAATCGCACTGAACACGTCGTTTCAGGACCGAAGCTCCGTCAAACTCACCGGATCCTGCAATCACAATAGAAGATGTATTGGGTGAGTTGTTGTAACACCTCCTAAAATCACGTCCAATGATGTATTGACACGTGTAATAAACCCTAATAAAGTCAAACCTTGAATTTAAGGGACTAATTTTTCGAAAAATCGAAAAACATTGATTATGAAAGAACTGGTTGTATTAACATACCTTAAATAAGTTTCTAAATAACCATTTACGGTTTTATATTCACAAACGAGCCACTTGTTGATCGAGTGTAGCCGTTTGCGTAATTAATTGAAAGTTTGCGCAATAAAGGGTTAAAAGCGTCAACAAGTTAATTCTTACCTCTGAGTGACCTTTTAACAAACCGAGAGCTTCCTGAAACTTGATTATACTCTCGGGAATGCCAATCGTTGGTCGTCCAAGGCTTTTGTACCTTTAAGTGACGTTACGCGCAACTTTGCAAATATAAGGGGTTAAAAGTGTCAATATGTTTAATTATACCTCTGAATGACCTTTTAGCAAACCCGAAGCATCGTGATGTTTAATAATACTTTCAAGAATGCCTAATATGGATTAGATGAGGCTTCGATGCTATTAAATGATGAGATGCGCAAGTTTGCGCAATAGAGGGACCTAAAGCGTCAACTTTTGAATCTACGCCTTTCGGTGACCATTTAAGCAAACGAGAGTGTAGTAATATTTAAGTATATTCTTGGGAATTCCCATTATGGGCCATGGAAGGCTTGGATATCATTAAACAACGTTTCGCGCTACTTTGCGCAATTAAAGGACTAATTGCGTCAAACTGCGAAAGTATACCGATTCGTACGGTAATGGACCTTCTGGAATATGACCATGAGTTAATCATACCCTAATTATCCTTTATATAGCTTAGATATAGGGTTAGAGGTGTTTGGTGCGCAAAAATAAACTTTTACGTCATGCAGGAACTAAAAGTGTCAAAAAGTGCACAAGTTTGCATTTTCGCGCATATCTTGCAATCTGAATATATCCGGACACCCAAAAATTTATGTAAGCAGTAAAATATTTTATTTTAGTGTTTGGCTAGATAAAATTCCATTCATCGCGTCGTTTGGATCGTTTTTCGCGTGCGTCCGTGTTTCGTCGTAATTAGCCGAACAACGAGACCGTACGACCAAACGAACCGACATCCGGCATATTTTTGAGCATCTTTCATGTTCCCTATGCTTAGGCATCATTGTAGAGCCTTAAAAATGGTTTAACGGGCCTTAGATGTGTCGAAAATGACATTTGGAAGTGAAGGGGCAAAATATGTCAACTAATGAAAGTTCCTGTGAGCTGGCATGGTCCTTACGGACCGTATACCTATCCTTTGCGGTCCGTAAAGGAGACCCAGTTCCAGAAATCAGAAAACCAGCCTTGGTTTTGCCTTTTGTCTCACATATTCAATCATATGGATCATTTGATGGTTTCTAAAACTGGTATACACCTGTTATGATCTTGTTATCCCTCTATAACACTTGTCATCATCCCATGATCCTCCAAAACCTATAAATAGAAGGTGGGTTTCATTGTTCAAGCTTACCATTTCATTCTCATCTTTCTACCTTCTCAATTCTTGAGGATCCGGAGCATTTGGAACTTCCTTGGAGTTCTTTTCAGTACTAAGGACCATTTGTAAGTGTCCTTAACCTCCTAAATTCAGTTTTGATTAGTTTAATGGCCAAAAGTCAAGCTTATCGTAATTAAAGTTTGACTTAGTGATTAATCACTAATGGTCCAGTCATTAGTCGAATTAAGAGTAGTTATAAGTTGGTAATTATGTAGGTAATAAACCCCTAAGGGGGCTCCTACTGATTAATACCCTAGCTTGGTCAAATGTCGGGCCAAACATAATTATAAAAAGTCAACAAAAGACTATTTTTCAAATAAATTCATAATTAACCAAGTGGAAGCCATGGAACCTGTTTTAACAATTATATAACTTGGTAATTAATGTAAGAACATGTTTTAGCAAGTTCAACCCGACAATTTCAAGTTTAGGATCGGTTCGAAACCGAAAGTCGCAAAAGTTGACTTTTGCTTTGAGTTTCAGTTCTGACTCGAATTAGATTAGTTTGATTATGTCTTAGGGTTCCTTTGTGACCATGTTATATGTTAGTATAACTCTCTGAGGTTATACAACTTGGATCCTTAGTTATCCTATTCATTTACATGTTCCCGTTATATGCTTAAATGTTGACCATTATGCCCATTTGACCTTAAAACGATATTTTTGAAAATATAAAAGAATAGAAACCTTTATTACAGAATTATAAACTTGTCCCTAAAATTTGACATCAGTTTGTGGTCTAGATTAGGAGTTATGCTCATTAGCGTAAATGAAAAGCTTTTTATTAACTAAACGGCATAAATAGCGTATAGCCTATCTAAACCCAATTTTTGATACCAAAATTTTTACCTACAGATATAAAATAATATTTTGGATTTTTGAAGATTTTTTATTTATTTTTAGGCTGAGCATAACATAGGGTTCTAAGCTTGATTCAGTTATTGTCGGTTTTGCCCTTTTGGCTATAAAATAAGTTTTACAAATCCTTTTGACCCCAAACCTTCTTCTACTGATCCAATATGATAAATAAATTATTTTGAGCCTTCTGGAATAATAAAAACATCAGCTTTCCTTTGAAAACCCGGAAATGGCTCAAAATCGCCTTTTTAAGCATTTTTAACGCATAGTATGTATTAAAACTATGTTAAACATATAAGGTTTGCTGCCTACTGATATATTCAGTACATTTTTATGTTTTAACAGTAAGCAAAAGTGTTAAACTCAGATTTCCAGTTTTGACCTTTTAGGCATATGTGAAATTACCAAAATGCCCCTACGGTGCATAGTATGGTTATAACTAATAAATTTCACATATATATGATACCCTACTGTTATAACTTATTAAATTAAGTATTTTTACTGATTATATCAGACCTGTAACTCAGGTTAATATTTAAACTCTTTTATAATCCTTAAAATGACCAAAATGCCCTTACGGGGCATAGTTTGAGTTTAAAATCATTTCGGGCATAACGGAAGGTATCTTACTGATATCACAACATATTTAAGGCATATTAACTTAGGAAACATGTATATGACTCTTATGGTTACCCGTTACGTATATTTCGCATTCGGCTCGGTTTATGTAACTAGTTTGCATAAATTGACCAAACGGGTCAGACCTTATCATTTTTGCCTCGAAATCCAGAATGTGTTTAGTGTACCCATATTATACAAGTCTTCAAACTTGTCGGGTCTAAAACACACTCTATTCCAGTCTTCGCTTAATCATGCGTTTTGAACCATAAACCTTTCCTTAAAACTAACCGGTCTAAGTTTCAACTTAAATAAGACCCGTTAGGAATCTAATAGGTTAATAAAACCTTCGTTCCAGATTTAGAGCCCCAGTAGAAGTGCTTGTGCTTGCTGATTAGAATATACGGCTGAGTATAAATTGCATTGCTAGCTCAGGTAAATACTTTTAACTTATTTTCCCTATACGGGCTTGGGATACGATATTATAAAAATACCGCTTGGTCGGGTGTAGAAACCTTTTAATCGGAGATGATTAAATTGCATAATCCCGTTTTAATCTGTATTGATTGATAACAAATAACATTAGGGGTTAATGATCGTGTCCTGAATATCCTTGGCTCATTTAAAAAGTGAATGGCCACAACTTAAGCACAAGGTGTAGGCATAACACCTCCTGTTGCGTATGTAAAAGATATACTCACTTGTAAGGGTGTCTTCTTGTGAGATTATATTTGTGGTGTGTCAATTAATCTTGATCGGTTTGTATAATCACCGGCCCTAAATGTTGGACAAACATGTAAATCGGATACAGGATTTTTATTAATAAAATTGTCCCAAGTTATAAAAGAATTTTTGTGCCTTGTGCATTCAAATCAATTTTCTTAAACATTTTCAAAATGAGTTAGTTAAATTGTATTTACCAGTGTAAACTGACGTATTTTCCAAAAAGGTTAAGTGGCAGGTACTGTACGTAATTGGCTGGGAGCTCAGGGCGTCAATAGGGAATCTTGCAAGTTCTAGATGCCTAAAGTCTGTTGAACAGTTTTCTTTTATTTGATCCGCCTGTGGATCCTTTTCTTACCGTTTGTAATACTTTGATATTCTCGTTCGGTTGTAATATAATTATCTTTTGCTTCCGTTGTGCAGTTAAATTGTGTTGTTTGACTATGATGATATCAACTACGTCACGATACTCCCCACCGGGCCCACCGGTAATACGTGGAAATATCGGGGTGTGACAGGTTAGTATCAGAGCCAACATTGAGTGAATTAAACACTAGTCTTTTGTGTTTAATCTCAATGACACAGTAGCACATTCCTTGACCTTTTGAGTCTAGACTTAACATAGGGATACTCTCAATCCTAATCTGTAAATTATTGCTTCCAATTTTTATATATTGGATATGTCGCCAAGCAAAGAGGCAGTATTAGAAATTCTCCACATCCGGAGCCTAGAAATGCTGAGCTTTGTACCGCGGCTAGAATGAAACGAGCATCCAGGGAGAGAACATTCAGAAGTAAAGTGAAGAAGAAAATTCCTTTTGCTAAAGATCGTTTCTTTAATAGTCCTTATAAGGACATATTTATCTTTCAGTCCCTTCGAGGACAACATTATTCCTTTCAAGTCCTGTCTAGGGCACATCTGTACTTTTATTTTTATATAGTGGAATGATTAAATTTAGATTTTCATTCTAAACATGAAAAAATGAAATAAATGAAAAATAACATTCCTTTTATAAGATCTACCATTATAATAAAATGGCAAAATCTAAAAAGGACAAGACCTAGCCACGTGTTATTTTAAGACAGGGCCAAGATGGTAGTTCCTCAATTAGATTCAGATCCTTATTAAACATCTCAATTTAGGATTGTTCTGTGCTTAATATTAAAAAGAATCTTAAAGGTAAAACCTAGCCTACATGTCATTTTAGACATGGCCAAGATGGTAAGACCTATTCAAGAGATTCAGATCCTTGTTAACACCTAAGAACGTGTTAGCACTCTTGACAAATGTGATTCGAGAAAATCTCAACAGTCATCCTTATATTGGATTCTTCCAATTTCTTATCTAGCCTAGTGATTTAGAAATCATGGCTTAAATCATCAAATAAAGATGATCATATTGTTAACACCTAAGAACGTGTTAGCACTCTTGACAAAAGTGATCTGAGAAAATCACAATAGTCATCCCTATATTGGAATTTTTCAAATTTCCTGATTTGGCCTAATGATCTAGAAATCATGGCTTATATCATCCTATAAGATGATCATAATATAAACATCCGTTAGTGATGAAGTGCCTACGGGCTAAACTTGTTGTCCGATAAGACAACGACAGAGGTGGTCTTTGACCTCCTGTCTAAAAATGTTGGACCATGTCCAAGCATAATAGTCGGTATGATCCATACGATCTCGACTAATAGCATCTGAAAAGATGATCATATCATAAACATCCCTCAGAAGGGAAATGCCCACGGGCTATATCTATTGTCCTAAAAGACAAAAGACAGTTGTAGTCTTCGACTCTCTGTCAAGAAAAGTAACCGACTATGCTCAAACCTTAAATGCCTTGATCCCAAACGATCATGGCTTACAAATTCAAAACTGTCCTCGTGGCAAGGCCGTTGTGCCACTTTAATATCCTTAATGTTTTATATACTAGGATAAATTATAATGAAAATACTAATAGAATTAACAAATTAACCCATATGGTTTATATTACCATGGTTAATAAATCATCAAAAAATGATAATTTCATAACAACCTCTGAATAAATCATTGTCAATGTTTATGTAGCAATCAAGCTACATGGCTGAATCAGATGAAGTTAACAGCCACTTGAAGGAGAACAAATGATACTACCAGAATTAATATAACTGGTGCAGAACTGCAGGCATTAATAGATGATGCTGTTACTAAAGCTCTTGACAGACAATATAATGAATCAAGTGATACACATTCTAAGACTCTATCTGTGGCTCGTAGTAAGCCCCCTTCTAAATCACATGAGTCAAAGGAAGCCGATGTTCATAACTCGTCAAATCAAAGGAGTGTTCCGTCTAGACAGGTCGTGCTTCATCAAGAGGCACCAGTTAAGACCTGCTCATATAAATATTTTGTCTCCTGCAAGCCCAGAGACTTTACAGTAGAAAAAGGGGCCATCGATTGCATGACATGGCTCGATGAGATGGACACTGATGTTGACATCAGCGGTTGTGCGGTGCAAGATGTTGTGAAATTTGTTTCACAATCATTCAAAGGAGAAGCATTGGCATGGTGGAGATCATTGCTCCAAGCCACGGGAAAGGTCCTACTCTACAACTTATCTTGGGATCAATTTGTTGCATTAATCAAGGAAAATTTTTGCCCTCAGCATGAGGTAGAAAAGATAGAATCAGACTTCTTGACTCTGGTCATGAAAGATTTAGATTGCCAGGCATACGTGACAAGTTTTAACACTATGTCCCGCCTAGTTCCTTACTTAGTCACCCCTGAACCTAAACGCATAGCGCGTTTTATTGGAGGCCTAGCACCTGAGATAAAGGGGAATGTTAAAGCATCTAGGCCAACCACATATAGGTCCGTGGTGGACTTATCCTTATCTCTCACCTTAGATGCAATCATAAATAAGTCTGTTAGGGCTTCTGGCGAGGGAAAAAGAGGAAGAGAGGAGGAGAACTCTCAGCGATTTGACAAGAGGAAAAAGGGAAGTTTTAAGAACATAAAAGATTCCGAGTTTAGGAAAAACTCGAGTCAGTCTAATAACAGACCCAAATGCAGTAACTGCAGAAAGCAACATTCTGGAAAATGTACAATCGACCCACGCGCTAAATTGTGTGGAATTTGCAAGACCAAGGGTCACAAAACGTTAGATTGCAAGGAGTTGAAGAACGCGACATGTTACAATTGTAACGAGGAAGGGCACATCAAAACCAACTGCCCAAAACTTGTAAAGAAGCATGGAGAGGCCAGGAAGACAAACGCGTGAGTTTCCCAGAGGAACGCCCAGGAGATGGTGCAGAATGATAACTATGTAGCAGGTACCTCTTCCTTATCAAGCAGTTTGTGCAGAAATTTATTTGATGCTGGCACATATGATTCTATAATGAACGATAAATGTTGAGAACTGTTGTCTCCGCCTGATTAGGACTCCGGTCATTTAACGCGAGATAGAAATTAGCCGATGATACTTTAGAGAATGCTCCAACAAACCTTAGATCGATATTTTATATCTATTAGGAATCACTCTTTTCTGATATCCTTATGGGAAGCTTTCAAGCTATCCTAATTCATCAATATAATAAAGATAGATGTGACATTTTGATCCCCTGTCAAAAAGGTGATGGACTAGGTCCAAACCTTAAATGCCATTGATGGTCTTTTGTGACCTAGGCTAAGTAATATTGATATATTTTTAAAATAACGTTCATTAAGAATGTTAGTGCAATATTGGCCAGTATGGTTTAATGAAACCGTGGTTAGTATATGTTTAGGCCATCAGGGTGATGAATAGCAGTTGTTGGATTGCAACTAAGTAAATGATTCATTTGGTGATAGGAACCAAATCTTGAGTATGACAAACTCGGACAAGACAACAGTCAATCGCACCATTGATGATGCGGCGCATGCTAATGATGCTACAGTTGTAAACCTTAGAATTTCCAAAGATGTTGTTCAAACTATGATAGACGCAGCTGTTGGAAAAGCTGTGAAGAAGGCTGTGAGAAAGTTCAAAGAGCCCAATGCTACTTGCTCCAAATTTCATTCAAGACTACCCTTCCTTACTCACAAGAAGGATCTCGTTCATGCCTTTAATGCAAAGGATGAACTAAAAAGGAAAAGGGGGAAGATAACTCCCAGAGTTCTAAGAAAAAGAACAAACAAAAGTCCAACCAGAAACCTGTATGCAGGACTTGCAAGAAGCGCCATTACGGGAAATGCAGATTTAAGTCTCAACGTCTACATTGTGGGATCTGCAAGTCTAAGGGACATAAAACGTTGGACTATAAGGACATGAAGAATGCAGTCTGCTTCGGCTGTAATGAGAAAGGCCACATCAAGACTACGTGCCCTAAATTTGTCAAAGGAAATGCGGCTAAGGATAGAAAGCCTAAGAATGATAGCGCTTAAACTCTCCTAAGGAGGGTCGGGAGTAGTTCATATCAATAATAACGTTGGGTACGTTCTTTAAATATAAATGCTAAGAATTCTGTTTTAATTCGGATTCCAATAAATCCTTCATAAATTGTAAGTATATTAGACTTTTAAAAATCCATCATAAGAACCCTAGATATTAAGTGTAAGGTAAAACTTACAGACGAAAATCATAGGAACCATTTCTTCTGTTCCTGTCAGAAATCTTCAGTCATAAAATTCTAATGTACCCTCTCTCCAGATAAAGTACATTCACATGTAATTGATATCTCTTTGATCCCTATTGATTACGAATACCAAATGGAATGACAAAAGCGCCATATGAGGATTTGGTGTATCTTAATATGTTCCGTAGATTGCTTCCATGCCTGGTCAGTATGGAGGTTTAATGCATGGAACCACAAAGATATTCCAACGGTCATACGGTATTAAAGTCAGCTAATGGTATTCAAAGGGGGTATCTAGAATGGAATTATCCAAGTAAATGTCTCTGATTAAGAAATCCATAGACTCGTAATGTAAATGTGTCCCTTATCTGACACAAGAAATGATGGATGAACTGGAGCCTGAGATTTGGAAAAATCTCTGTAACCTTCTTTCTGTCTAGGTTGTCTACTCCAAAAGATTACCCCGTTTACCTCCTGAGGCAAGTAGAGTTAAGATTAACATCCCGCTGGGGGCTGGAGTATTGTGAAAACTCCATGTTGATTATGGAATAATCGAAACCCTGATTAAGTAATTTTTAAAATAGAGGATTCATATAGCCTAACTCAATATTCCGAGAGTTTGATATTGTTAAATAAGAAAGACGGTTCATTTGCTTATGCATTGATTACCGCAACCCTATTTAGACAACGATTAAGAATCGCCATCAACTACCCAGGATCGTTGATTTATTCGACTAGCTGTAAGGATTAGCTATTCATTAAGATTAGTTTTAAGAGGTGGTTGGAATAACCATCTCACCATAAAATAAGTTTTCTATAACAATTATTATGTAAGTATCAAGGCTACTCCTTTGGGGACCTTGTATAGATGGAATGTTAAACATCCATTGTTAGAACAATAGAGTGGTAAGTCCAATTATCAGGATCTAAAAGTTGCATTGGAAACAACAAATAAGATCATTCGAATTTATAATCATCTTAAAGTTGCCAGTAATCGGCAGGAAAAAAAATTGGGGATTAATAAAAGTCGCAACCTTCTTAAGTCCTTAATAAGGAATAAGGTTCAATCGAAAGTATCGCTCTAAGAAGGGTGTGCTAAATTTAAATTTCGCAGGGTAAGTTATGTCCTGGATATATAGGAGCATTCGGAAATCGAATGCAACAAACGTCAATAGCCTATAAGCTAAATATAAGGAGCTTAGTGGAGCTCGCAATGCGACCCACACTGATGATTTAAGGATAGGTTTCGCCAATAAGTTGAAACACATTATCACGTAATGATAGGCAGATTAAAGAAACTTTATGATATAATAAGAAACCTGTATCGATTAAGGATCGACAGGTTAAGAAGCTTCAAAAGGATACATGTACCTATTAGAAAGGTCAATCGGGGTGCCTTAGAGGCCCAAATGTACTGGGGAAGATTAAGCCCAATATAAGACAGAAAGTACTTCCTTTACTTTAGCAAATCTCGAGGTCAAGATTTCTTTTAAGGGGGTGAGGATGTAACACCTCGTAAAATCACGTCCAATGATGTATTGACACGTGTAATAAACCCTAATAAAGTCAAACCTTGAATTTAAGGGACTAATTTTTTGAAAAATCGAAAAACATTGATTATGAAAGAACTGGAAGTATTAACATACCTTAAATAAGTTTCTAAATAACCATTTATGGTTTTATATTCACAAACGAGCCACTTGTTGATCGAGTGTAGCCGTTTGCGTAATTAATTGAAAGTTTGCGCAATAAAGGGTTTAAAGCGTCAACATGTTAATTCTTACCTCTGAGTGACTTTTTAACAAACCGAGAGCTTCATGAAATTTAATTATACTCTCGGGAATGCCAATCGTTGGCCGTCCAAGGCTTTTGTACCTTTAAGTGACGTTACGCGCAACTTTGCAAATATAAGGGGTTAAAAGTGTCAATATGTTTAATTATACCTCTGAATGACCTTTTAGCAAACCCGAAGCATCGTTATGTTTAATAATACTTTTAAGAGAGCCTAATATGGATTAGATGAGGCTTCGATGCTATTAAATGATGAGATGCGCAAGTTTGCGCAATAGAGGGACCTAAAGCGTCAACTTTTGAATCTACGCCTTTCGGTGACCATTTAAGCAAACGAGAGTGTATTAATATTTAAGTATATGCTTGGGAATGCCCATTATGGGCTATGGAAGGCTTGGATATCATTAAACAACGTTTCGCGCTACTTTGCGCAATTAAAGGACTAATTGCGTCAAACTGCGAAAGTATGCCGATTCGTATGGTAACGGACCTTCCGGAATATGACCACGAGTTAATCATACCCTAATTATCCTTTATATAGCTTAGATATAGGCTTAGAGGTGTTTGGTGCGCAAAAATAAACTTTTACGTCATGCAGGGACTAAAAGTGTCAAAAAGTGCACAAGTTTGCATTTTCGCGCATATCTTGCAATCTGAATATATCCGGACCCCCAAAAATTTATGTAAGCACTAAAATATTTTATTTTAGTGTTTGGCTTGATAAAATTCCATTCATCGCGTCGTTTGGATCGTTTTTCGCGTCCGTCCGTGTTTCGTCGTAATTAGCCGAACAACGAGACCGTACGACCAAACGAACCCGACATCTGGCATATTTTTGAGCATGTTTCATGTTCCCTATGCTTAGGCATCATTGTAGAGCCTTAAAAATGGTTTAACAGGCCTTAGATGTGTCAAAAATGACATTTGGAAGTGAAGGGGCCAAATATGTCAACTAATGAAAGTTCCTGTGAGCTGGCATGGTCCTTACGGACCGTATACCTATCCTTTGTGGTCCGTAAAGGAGACCCAGTTCCAGAAATCAGAAAACTAGCCTTGGTTTTGCCTTTTGTCTCACATATTCAATCCTATGGATCATTTGATGGTTTCTAAAACTGGTATACACCTATTATGATCTTGTTATCCCTCTATAACACTTGTCATCATCCCATGATCCTCCAAAACCTATAAATAGAAGGTGGGTTTCATTGTTCAAGCTCACCATTTCATTCTCATCTTGCTACCTTCTCAATTCTGGAGGATCCTGAGCATTTGGAACCTGCTTGGAGTTCTTTTCAGTACTAAGGACCATTTATAAGTGTCCTTAACCTCCTAAATTCAGTTTTGTTTAGTTTAATGGCCAAAAGTCAAGCTTATCGTAATTAAAGTTTGACTTAGTGATTAATCACTAATGGTCCAGTCATTAGTCGAATTAAGAGTAGTTATAAGTTGGTAATTGTGTAGGTAATAAACCCCTAAGAGGGCTCCTACTGATTATCACCCTAGCTTGGTCAAATGTCGGGTCAAACATAATTATAAAAAGTCAACAGAAGACTATTTTTCAAATAAATTCATAATTAACCAAGTGGAAGCCATGGAACCTGTTTTAACACTTATATAACTTGGTAATTAATGTAAGAACATGTTTTAGAATGTTCAACACGGCAATTTCAAGTTTAGGATCGGTTCGGAACCGAAAGTCACAAAAGTTCACTTTTGCTTTGACTTTCAGTCCTGACCCGAATTATATTAGTTTGATTATGTCTTAGGGTTCCTTTGTGACCATGTTATATCTTAGTATAACTCTCTGAGGTTATACAACTTGGATCCTTAGTTATCCTATTCATTTACATGTTCCCGTTATATGCTTAAATGTTGACCATTATGCCCATTTGACCTTAAAACGATATTTTTGAAAATATAAAAGAATAGAAACCTTTATTACTGAATTATAAACTTGTCCCTAACATTTGACATCAGTTTGTGGTCTAGATTAGGAGTTATGCTCATTAGCGTAAATGAAAAGCTTTTTATTAAGTAAACGACATAATTAGTGTATAGCCTATCTAAACCCAATTTTTGATACCAAACTTTTTATCTACTGATATAAAATAATATTTTGGGATTTTTGAAGATTTTTTATTTATTTTTAGGCTGAGCATAGCATAGGGTTCTAAGCTTGATTCGGTTATTGTCGGTTTTGCCCTTTTGGCTATAGAATAAGTTTTACAAATCCTTTTGACCCCAAACCTTTTTCTACTGATCCAATATGATAAATAAATTATTTTGAGGCTTCTGGAATAATAAAAACATCAGCTTTCCTTTGAAAACCCGGAAATGGCTCCAAATCGCATTTTTAAGCATTTTTAACGCATAGTATGTATTAAAACTATGTTAAACATATAAGGTTTGGTGCCTACTGATATATTCAGTAATTTTTTATATTTTAACAGTAAGCAAAAGTGTTAAACTCAGATTTCCAGTTTTGACCTTTTAGGCTTATGTGAAATTACCAAAATGCCCCTACGGTGCATAGTATGGTTTTAATTAATAAATTTCACATATATATGATACCCTACTGTTATAACTTAATAAATTAAGTATTTTTACTGATTATATCAGACCTGTAACTCAGGTTAATATTTAAACTCTTTTATAACCCTTAAAATGACCAAAATGCCCTTACGGGGCATAGTTTGAGTTTAAAATCATTTCGGGCGTAACGGAAGGTATCTTACTGATATCACAACATATTTAAGGCATATTAACTTAGGAAACATGTATATGAATCTTATGGTTACCCGTTACACATATTTCACGTTCGGCTCGTTTATGTAACTAGTTTGCATAAATTGACCAAACGGGTCAGACCTTATCATTTTTGCCTCGAAATCCAGAATGTGTTTAGTGTACCCATATTATACAAGTCTCCAAACTTGTCTGGTCTAAAACACACTCTATTCCGGTCTTCGCTTAATCATGCGTTTTGAACCATAAACCTTTCCTTAAAACTAACCGGTCTAAGTTTCAACTTAAATAAGACCCGTTAGGAATCTAATAGGTTAATAAAACCTTCGTTCCAGATTAAGAGCCCCAGTAGAAGTGCTTGTGCTTGCTGATTAGAATATACGGCTGAGTAATAAATTGCATCGCTAGCTCAGGTAAATACTTTTAACTTATTTTCCCTATACGGGCTTGGGATACGGTATTATAAAAATACCGCTTGGTCGGGTGTAGAAACCTTTTAATCGGAGATGATTAAATTGCATAATCCCATTTTAATCTGTATTGATTGATAACAAATAACATTAGGGGTTAATGACCGTGTCCTGGATATCCTTGGCTCATTTAAAAAGTGAATGGCCACAACTTAAGCACAAGGTGTAGGCATAACACCTCCTGTTGCGTATGTAAAAGATATACTCACTAAGGGTGTCTTCTTGTGAGATTATATTTGTGGTGTGTCGATTAATCTTGTTCGGTTTGTATAATCACCGGCCCTAAATGTTGGACAAACATGTAAATCGGATACAAGATTTTTATTAATAAAATTGTCCCAAGTTATAAAAGAATTTTGTGCCTTGTGCATTCAAATCAATTTTCTTAAACATTTTCAAAATGAGTCAGTTAAATTGTATTTACCAGTGTAAACTGACGTATTTTCCAAAAAGGTTAAGTGGCAGGTAAGGCTGGCAAATCGTGTCTTAACAGGTTTAACAGGTTTTTGACGGAGCGCACAACATAAGTTTCAAACATGATTACGACTCGTTTAACTACTTTCTACCTCATGTTTATAAAACAGTTTTATGTTTTATGTACAAAGATGAATAAATGATAGATCCTAACATTGTAATTTTAATTATTTTACAAATTAAAAAAGTCAAAGGCTGTATTTTTCAGTCAAACAGGTCTAATCATGTCTTAACAGGTACCCAATTGCCAGCCCTAGTGGCAGGTACTGTACGTAATTGGCTGGGAGCTCAGGGCGTTAATAGGGAATCTTGCAAGTTCTAGATGCCTAAAGTCTGTTGAACAGTTTTCTTTTATTTGATCCGCCTGTGGATCCTTTTCTTACCGTTTGTAATACTTTGATATTCTCATTCGGTTGTAATATAATTATCTTTTGCTTCCGTTGTGCATTTAAATTGTGTTGTTTGACTATGATGATATCAACTACGTCACGATACTCCCTACCGGGCCCACCGGTAATACGTGGAAATATCGGGATGTGACAGTTGTGGTTGATTTATAGGAGGAGGTTATGAAACAAATATATGTTTATGCGAATTTCAAGGACAATACTGACAGAGGTGCTGGTCTTTTCTCCCACTGTGCAAACTTGAAAAATAATCGTGTCAAGATCTTTATCTATCATATCATCGACCAACTGCTCGAAATCCCTTTCGTTTCTCGGGTTCGCATTCGACACAGAAACTTTGAACAAGATAAGTCGATGAGATATCGACAGTTAGCTCGAAGAAATGTTGCTGTTGATCAACTCAGTAGATATGAAATATTGGTTTTTGTCCCATATCATTTTGTCTTCGTTATCCTTTTGTCCCATACGAGATTCTTCGTGAATTAGACATGACACATGATAAAAGCGCTTCTTTAGACAATGTTTTTCTGTCCCATACAAGATTCTTCGAGAATTAGACATGACACATGATAAAAGCGCTTCTTTAGACAATCTGGGATTATGTTCCGCAAATTGGGAACCACATATTCATGTGTAAAAGCTTGGAAAGATGACCGAATAGAGAACTGAATATCCCCTTGGTAGTTGTTACCATATGACACATGATAAAAGCATAGTCAAAAGAACCCTTACCTGCCACTTAGGGTTTCTTCATCACCTATAACAATGCCGATAAACGTTGATTGGAACACGCCGCTTAAATGGTTTTAATATATTTCATCTTGGACTATCTAGTCTAACACATGAAAATGGATACGATCGTGTCAAGATCTTTATCTATCATGTCATCGACCAACTGCTCGAAATCCCTTTCGTTGCTCGGGTTCGCATTCGACACAACACATCAAAAAATCAGTGCCTTGATACGCATCGTATAGGCCTATACGATGCGTATAAAGCCCTCCGCCAGACATAACCTGCACCTGTCAGTCTGCCATGTCTTTTATTTTATTTCAATACGCATCGTGTAGGCCTATATGATGCGTATTGAATTGAAAAAATGTGCGCATAGACAGGGGGTGTGCCATTAAAAAACCCCTTTAATATTCATATAACTTTTTTTTTATAATGACGTCATATACCAAGTATATTTTAAGCTATTAGAAAGATAGACATGAGATCAAATACATATATCCTTATCATACAAAACATACGAATAGGGTGAAAAGGTAAAAAAAAAAAAAAAAACGCGATGGTATTTTCATAATTATTTACTCGTAGAGTAGTTATCAAAATTACCCTACAAATGATCTTGTAGGGTAATTTTGTAAAATGTTCTTGTAGGGTAATTTTGATATTTTAGGCAAATTTTGGAAAATGTTCTGGTAAAGCTAATTTTGATCTTGTAGAGTAATTTTGTAGAGTATCATAATTACTCTTCAAATGATCTTGTATGTTAATTTTGATCTTGTAAGATGATTTTGATCTTGTAGGGTAATTTTGTAGAGCATACGAGTGTATCAAAATTATCCTACAAGTTTCAAAACTACCATACAAGAACATTTTACAAAATTACCTTACAAGATCAAAATTACACTAAAAGATCATTTGTAGTCTGTAGAGTAATTTTGATAATTACCCTACGAGTAAGTAACTACGAAAATGCTACCGTGTTTTTTTGTTTTTTCATGCCTTTCGTACGTTTTGTACGATAAGGCTGTTTGTACGCGAACTTTAACTCTAAAAAGATATAATATGCATGTTTAATTTGTAAAACTTATAAGCTGAATAATATTATTATAAATCTAAAAAAATACACGTAAAATTATTTTTAATGGTTCTACTTCGTGATATGTTTTTATGATTAAAAAATTATAGGTTCATGTTATTGATGAGTAGAATCATACAAATGAAAACTTATAGGACAGCAGGCATTGTTGTCGCACAGGTGTGATGGGCCCGATGTGAGTGTCAATTGGGAAGAGAACTGATAGTAATCACGGGCTTTTTTTTCGTTTTTTGAAAGGCTATTCACGGGCTTATATAGGAAAGTAGTGGGCCTAAAATATATTTTGATATCTAATATTTTGGAACCGTAGATTTTATAAAAAAAAAATGACAATTAACTTAGCTGGACAAGTTATAAGGGAGCCCTAGCCTGAGCTTGAATTGTTAATAACTAGGTGTTCACCCGCCGCTACGCGGCGTAAGTTTGGTAGTTTTTCCTCGCGTTACGCAACGTAATGGTTCTAGATGCCATGGTTACCTTTCTTGTGGTTGATGGCCTTGCATTAAAAACTAAATAAATATTACCCAACCTCAATGCTATTAAATTCAAATGAATAACAGAAAGTTGCAGCTTGTTATTTTTTATGCATCAGGTAGTATGTGAAGCCAATGTTTAAGCAAAGGGTTCAAATGTTACATACAACTTAATTTGAATGGCAATTGATCTAAAAAATCTAAGAAATTAGGTTAAAGAAATAATGCATATTAACATAAAGAAACGATTCATATTTTAAATGCGTCATATTCAAATGTTTGTTGAAATGTAACATATCTAAGTAAACAGAGCAACTAAAGTCACAAAACTGAACTCAGTACCGGAATCTTAGAGAAAGTCTGGTTGACGCGTGTTGCCGGCGCCGGTCACCTATCCGGCTGGTTACAGAAGAGGACAGGACACGCGCCGGAAGGGGATGTCGCCAGAACACCGCCGTTCCTCTTTCGTACGTCGCCGAAACTTGATCGTACCCGCATCAGTTTTGAGATTAAAATCCTTACTTAAAATAAGAGTTTTGTTCCCATACTTAACTGATTCAGGCATAGGCATATGTAAGCATTCTTCTCATAATTATTACTACCACCAAACACAAAAATCACTTGAAACAGTACACCTAAAAATATAGTTTGCCATATCATATTTTCGTCTCAGCAATTTCTGCAACATAACAACCAAAATTTGTTCTTAATTTGTTCACAATCATTGTATAAAAATAATAATAAGCATATACCGATTTACACCACGATTTCGACTTCAGTTTCAATTTCTTCCAAAGCACATGTGCTGAACTATCAACTCCGGGTCGGGTCGGGGCGTATTTTGTCGCTGAAAACTCCTGCTTCTTATCCATATACGCTTTAGAAGCTTCCTCAGCGGTATTAAACGTTCCTAACCATATCCGTTTTCTGCTAAACGGGTCACGAATCTCCGACGCCCATTTCCCCCCATTTTCTTAACCTAACTCCCGCCAATTTCTTCCTTTCCGTTTACCCTAACGAATCCTTCGGTGAATTCGTATGGAGTGATACTTCTCTGCATCAGCGTTGTGAAAAGCTTCTTGCAGGGCATTTTTAATTCCAATAAAGTCTTTGTTATCCAACAATTGGCCCCCTTGTAGAGCCTTCACACACTCCTTGTACAGCTCCTCCCTGTGGTTGTATTTCACAAAATGAACGAAGACATATTCAGTGAGACGTAAACACAAACAGCTGGTGTGCAGTGCAGTGCAAAATACGAACCTGAGAAAGTTGACAGAAGAGAAACCCGCGTGGCCATCAAAAACAGCAGCAAAATAGAAACCTTGAAGGTCGTCGTTGTTATTAGCGACTATTACCGCATCGTCTTCCATCTCGTCACGAGCACCCTGTAATTTGGCGGAACCCCATCTGATCCCAGAAGCGAGACCATAAGAAGGAGCGTTAATAGCAATCGCTGAGCAACGGCGGCTGTTTCTGGTAATGGAATTAGTGTTGGTCTTCTTGACGTCGATCTTACTAAGGTTGGTGTTGGAGGTGTTGTTGAGAAGAAATCTTTGCAATCGTGGACTCCATAAAGCCATGGATGAGAGTGAGTTTGAGGAGAAGGGGGTATGTATGTATTGTTAAGAAGAAGTATCACAGGGAAGGAATGATAAGATAACGGTGGTCTCAGGTCTGCCATGGCTATTGAGGTGTTAGGGTTTGATGAGATGTTGCATAGATTTCCCCTTTTACTTCCGTATATGTGGGTAAAAAGTCAAAGAAAACAAACTTCAGTGGTGAAAAGTCAAAACCCACAGAAATCCCTAGTGCAAACCAACGATGTTAATTGATATATATAATAATTAATCAACCTATCCATTTTTAACTCGTTTGTTATTTACTAAAGATATAATTATTTATTTGTAATTTTGTATGTATGTATTTATATTAAAATATATGTTATGTAATTCTTTTTAACATAATTTTAGGTATGACAATATTTAGTATGTAACTAGCAGGGGCGGCCCAAAGGGGTGCGGGGTGGGCGACGGCTCAGGGCCCAAACCCTCCGGGGCCCAAAATTTTATTTTTTTAATAAAGTTATGCTGTAGAATTTAGAATATATAAGTACTAAATTGGAAAAAAGACAAGAGGAAGGCCATTGTCTGGTTGCTCCCATTTAACTTTATTAGCAAGTAGGTATCAGGTTCTAATATTGATAGCTTCATTTTAGTTGATTTTTTTTCTTTATGTTTGTTACCTATGCATTAAATGCAAATGACATTAATTGTCTAATTTTATGTTACATTAAATCAAAATGGAAATCCTACTTATTTATCAAATCTAGTTTAAAAATGATTATTTATGTTAATTTCTTATAATATTATTCAATCTACAATTAGTTTTGTGTGTTCCTTTTTTTTTATGAAAAAAAAATATTATTTTGTTTTTTCTCTTTGAACTCTGTGTATTTTCTAAATAAATTTGGACAGGTTGCGATAGTTTTGCATAATCATAAATAACGATTTTTAAAGTTACGACGTAACTATTCGATATTTTCTTAATTTACCCTTACAACGTGTTTTCTTTCTACGTTTCGTTGTCCAAATTTGCGTGTGATGTGCTTTTTATCTACGTTTCCTCGTAAAAAAGCAATCCGCCATAACATGCAGGTGATTCCACAAATTTTTAATTCATTTTCATATATTCAAAACTTTTTTATATATTCTTTTTAAGAAGTTTATATTTTAGGTGCCCATATTTTATCTTCGCACAGGGCTTACATATTTTCAAAGATTTTCGGAGACGGCCCTGGTAACTAGAAGTTTTACCCGTTGCACGCGTAAAAATGCGGAGTACAAACTTAAGCAACTCGTATAGATATACATAGCAGCCTGTTAGGCAAATTCTACCGACTATTAATCGCTTTTTGTCCAAACATTCGAAACTGACCATTGTAAAATGAAACGGAAAGCACATGCACATCCAAACACTCTCATAACCCAAAACAAAACCTACATATACTGGTCAAACCAAGAAGAAGATTGAGTTTTCACATGTTTGAAATAGCCACATGGGTCAGGCTCTACATCTTCTTCAACTCAGAAGAGATATAATTTTCTCTTAAACCAGTCAGCAAAGATGATAATACAATTCTACAACATGATATGAACATAGCTGAATGGAACACAAGTATACATCATAAGTTCCCGATAACTTGAAGTAATGAGAAATTCGCCATCAGGGGTAGCTTTAATTCTAGTTGTTTCAGGTTCAAATCCTAGATCAAATCCACCATTTCCATATAATTTATACACATCGAATGGAAGCTGTTAAAATAAAGATAAAAATGGTTCTTAAAAAAGTATAGCACTAAATGCATATGCATTTGAGATTATCAGCAGATTTGGTGGTAAATTCATTATAAACTACAAATCAGAAGATTCGATCGGTTCCTTAGAGGTACATTAAAAAACTCTGTAAGCTATGAACTACAATTTTCTCTTAGTATACATCATGTTGTCCTTATATTACAAGATCAGACGATGATGGTTGTAATGGTGTTTTCTGGCTAGATCTGAAGGTTTTTTTTATGGTGGGGTTTGGGCTGTGATGAGTTCCTGTGATTTTGAGGTTTGAACTACGGTTTTCAACGATTTCAGTAAGTTTGTGATTCATTGTTTAGTTCGTAATTTATTTTCAGTTTTGTGTTTTTGTTTTCTTATTGGTTACTTCTATGATTGCGATTCTTACTAGGGTTTTTGCGATCTCGATTTGGATTCCTTCTGCTATTTTTAAAGCCTAGTTAAATTGATGTAGCACAAGCAGGAGATATGTGTTGGATAATCTTGATGGTCGGGTCAAGCCGGGTCATTGAAACTGTTGGGATTGAACCCTGCAGAGGAACAAATGATGTAAAGCCAAAACTGGTTCAGAACAGTGGATCCAAAATAAGCAGATGTTTTGTACTTAATCTTTCCCTTTGAATGTGGCCTAACATCTGCTGACCTCTAAGTACTGTCCTCCTACAATAGCTGCTGGTCTACAACAACTGTTATACTCTAAAGACTGATGAAGACAAAGGACTGTTGGCCAATCTACTGATATGGGTCAAGCACTGCTGAAGACATAAAGTACTGCTAGAGTCATAACAGTGGAATGAAGAAGCAGTAGTTTGTTTACTTATTTGTAATATATTATAATCAGTAGTTTAAAAGCAGTGTTTGTATAAGAACAGTTGTTAGGAAGTTAGATGTCACTTTCATGGTGATGTCAGCAAAGATGCTTCAGTGGTTTGCTCGTCACTTTCATGGATGCAATTGTATTGAAGATTGAAATAAATTTAATCTTTCGGTTCAATGATAAACATGTGTGTTGAAAGCATTTCTCCTGTTTGATTGTGTGTGAACGTTTGTTTCCATTTACATTCCGCTTCAATTACTTATTCATCTTCTTAAATCTCAAATGAAAACAAAATCATGAGAGCCTCAGATCCCAACAATTGGTATCAGAGCAAGGACAATCAAATTCGATCTAACAATCAATTTGACATAACAGTTCAGCTCAAAATTTATTGATACTAAGGTTGGTCGTATTTAGTTGAAAAACAGAGTAACGATTAATCACGTTAAAGTTGATTATTCAAAAACTCTGTAAAACAACCAAGATGTTATCTGTCACATAGGATTTACGTAACACTGAAGTATTTCAATCAATTCATCACAAACTCAGTGATTATGTTGAAATCTATGATGTTTCCATTATGACTGTTGCTAAGGTGTCACCTCATGTCAACAAAGGCCTATGTACGAATAAAAACATTAGTGTCTTCGTTAACATAAAAAGAGGTAAAATAAAAATTTAGTTATTAGATCTTGTATGATTGAAAACAGGTTGAAAATCCCTCAAAAGGATAAAATCAATTTTGTTCAAAATTCATAAAGAAATTTAGCAGTCACATAATATACATCAAACATAACTAGGGATCAACTCCCAACTATTGGGTGAAAATACCAGAGTTGTTAAAAGGAGCTTAAATCTATTCAAATCATTTATGATAAAAGAATAGGATCCTACAATGGTTATGTGTTGATGT
Organism: Helianthus tuberosus; assembly: GCA_030545235.1. Taxonomy (NCBI): domain Eukaryota; kingdom Viridiplantae; phylum Streptophyta; class Magnoliopsida; order Asterales; family Asteraceae; genus Helianthus; species Helianthus tuberosus. The sequence goes on from CM060358.1 coordinate 154,240,334, forward strand.
TCAGAAATTCAGATCATAAGTAATGTGAAATTTGGCAATAGGCATGTGCAAAAATGTCCAAATCTCTCAAAACATTGCTGAAAATGATCTTGGATCAAGTATTCTTTTCTTAAAACCTTCCAGTAAGTATTTCAGTATTTATCTATGGAAAGGGTAAAAATGGAAAGAAGAAAAATCACAAAAACTCAAAAGTGTGTTTATCTCAAAACTTTTGAATTCAAAAGAAAAGGGAATAAATCCAAAACACTTGAGAGTCCACTGGTTAGTACTACAAAAAGGAAAACCAAATTAAACTCACATCCATGCACAAACATTTGCTACTATACAACTGTGTGCAACCACTGTTTCATTTTAAGGGAAGTTCAGGTAACAAAAGTATCACCAGTTAACAACCATATTAGAGAAATAAACAAAATTTTTCCAAATCATCACATGGTAATAAGGTCCATAAAAGACTTTCAAAGCCATTGTGATCGGCTTCCTCATGTTTGCAATTATCTGACAAAGGAAATGATATTTTCAGCAGTGGTAATAAATTCTGTCCAAACCACTGACTACTTTCCTAAGTTTAAGAATGATTTTGACTGATTAAAAGGCTATATTGACTTTGAAAATACACCAGAACTTATTGATGTTGTTATCAGAAAAACCTTTATTTTTGCAAAAAGGTCTTTTTAAATAAAACAGGATATATTATTCTTTATCATTCCTTAAGAATGATATATTTTGTACTTTTACTGGTTTTAAATAGTAAAAGTTCAAACACCTGTCAGGAGGTAAAGCGTTTTATTTTTGTCTAGGGTGATATTTTCCTTGATATTAACTCAAGAGTAGATGGTGTCATTGTCTGGGTCATTTATGCCATAAACTCAAGTCAAAATCAATAATAAAAGTTGATTGTCAACAAATCTCAAAACATCTTGCTGCTCATGTTTTACTCTAAACTCTCAAAAAGTTAAAACACAAAATGTGTAGTCAAGATAAAATATGGTAATCATCCGGGATACTCAACCACTGCCTAGATTCAAAGTGTTCAAAACAATGACTAGGGTTTGTGGAAAATCTTGAATGAAAAGGTTAAATGAATTTTTCATTTAAGATCCCTGAAAATCTTGCTAAATTGATTAACATTGATAAATGAACATTTAAGATGGGTATGTCAGAGACTATTTTTGCAGGTATTTCACAGTCACCATCAACAGATGATTGAATATGATGTTGTGATATCACAACACAGAATTGTATTCATCTTCAGAGCATCAGATGTTCAAAACATCTATTAAGGCTTATCCACTGATGCACTAACAGATTCAACCAAAGTAGCTTTTCAAATCTTTATATCATCTTACTCCTAACCACTGTTGATAAAATCCATCTAAAATGGATAAAAATCATAGGTGTGCCATACCAATCCTTCAAAATACCTCCATTGTAAGCCACTGATGGATCATCAAAAGTCACCAACAGTTGTTAGCTCAGATGATTCACATCTGCAGCTTCACCTTTTAAAACATCAATCCTTCTACAACTCATCCATTTCACAAAACACTTGACAACATCAATGAAAAGGGACTCCTTCAAAAAGATCAATTCCAAAACATTTGTCTTCATGCTGGTCTTCTACCATCCCATCAACGAGTCATGCACCTTGGGGTACTAAAAAGACTAAAAGTTGGGTAGTTGTCATGAAAGAGGAGCTTCAGCAGTTCAGGGAAAACAAGCTTCAAAACTTGTACCACCACTAAAGGATGAGAATATTATTGGTAAAAAGTGGACCCTCAAAAACATTGCATATGTTGAAGTATTGTTGTCAAGGTTCATGTTATTCAGACTAATCACAAACAGCAGATGTTATCACAACCACTGTTTGAAGAATACTATGATGCTGTTACAATCTGAAGAGTTTAACTGTTTGTCACTTCAAAATATGTTATTGGATTTTTATATAATTTCTCAAAAGACTTCTTTATGCAGGACAGTCAAGTAGCTGAAAAATATATCATAAAAAATTCAGTATCTCCTAGATCCATCATCACTCAACATCAGACATCACTTTGTGAGGGATTGCTATGAAAAAGGTTTGATTTATCTGTCTCATGTTCCAACTAAAGGTCAACTGGAAGATGTGCTAACTTAAAACATTAGTCATATCTAAACCTGAAAAGCTAATCTTTAGGATTGGCATGCTTAACATGGATTAACAGGCAAAATCCTGTTTTTCTATGCATAAAAATCATTAAAATGTTTTCAGAAAATCAAAAATCCATCCTTAAAAATAGTTAAAATGAAATTTTCTTTAATCCTTAAAAGTATGCCATAACCACTGTTTTGGTTCAAACATCTGTTCTGTTTTATGCTATCCACTGCTGAAAGTCAACCTCTACTCTGTCCTTGTCCTTGATAAATACTTTTGTCAAAACCAGTGTTTCAATCCACTGACAAAGCTATCCACTGATAGTGAAAGTCAGCCACTGTTCCCATTTTTACCTTTTTAAACCACTGATACTTGATCCATCAGTGGTTTCCTAAACAACTGTCATCCATTTCCATCAGAGGTTGTCACGTGGACAGTGTTTAGCCGTCAGATCATTTGTAACCGCTGCCACGTCAGCATACACTTTTTCATCCTATAAAACCCTGATCAAAACCCCAAACAGGGTTTTCACTGTTGAATCGAATTCAAAATTCCTTTCACAAAGCAGTTTTCCCCCAAAATTCTCTCTCAAATCACTCATCTTTTCATTCGTCTTTTATCATCTTCGATTCAATCATGGCTCTTCCATTCAAAGCTCCTCACAATTACTTGGGTCTACTTGTAAAACCAAGTCACACCACCACTTTTGAATCCGTCATTGACGCTCTTTCATCCTCAAAGTACAAAACTTTGTTGACTTTTGATGCTCCAGTTTACCTGGAAACCCAGCAAGAATTTTGGAAAAATGCTAAGCCTGATTCTAAGGGTAAGAACCCCAAAGCCATTAATTCTTCAATAAAGTGTGTTCCAGTCACAATAACACCTCAAACCATTTCGGAGGTATTTGAACTCAATGATATTCAAGGTAAAAGTTCTTTCCCTAAATCAGAGTATCAAACAGATTTTCTTGAAAGGGGGTATGAAGAGGAAATGAAAAAGGACACCTTACAAAAAGACAGTTTTCCTCCTGCAACAAGATTCTTATTTCATACCCTCCTAATGTGTGTTTCAAATAAGACCACTGCTTTCAATGAAATTCCACTAAAGATCCAATACCTGGGTTATGTTATCCTGCATGGGGAAAACTTTAACTACTCCTAGGAGATCTTCAATGATTTGGTCAAAAATGTTAATAAAAATTCATTTTTATTGTTTCCAAGGTTCTTAAGCTATTATTTTCAAAAGAAATTTTCAAAGGATAATGCTCATGTACTTATCCAAGGTGAACCTTGTCAAATAAACAGCCTAACACCTGAAACATTTACAATGCTGTCAAAAATTACCAAAACACAAGCAGAGGTTCCTGAGCAGACTTTAGCAGCAACCACTGCTCCTCAGGTATCTGTTGCTGAGCCCACTGCTCCAGGTGATCATAGCAGCCAACCCACTGCTGTGAAACCCACACCTAAAACCACCAAAAGACCAAAACGAAAGAAATCCCAAAAGCCCCCCAAACCTACAAAAAAGGAAACTCTGGAAGATGAGATCCTAGAGCAACTGCCAGTGACAACACAAAAGTCACCAGAAACCACTGTTGCTACTTCCTCACAGCAGTTGGAAGAAAGATCTCCACCTTTGCCTAAAACTCCTCCTGCATCCTCACAAAAGGATCAGGTTGTAAGCACAGGGACCCCACATTATGAAGCTCTAGGTCCACTTGGATCTATCTTCCTTAGTCCTAATCCCAAGGACATGTCTCTTTCTTCTCCACATTCCTCACCCCTCGCATTACCACAATCTATGTTACCTTTGTTGCATGCTTTGGATATAGATCAGACACAAATCAGTTCCTCTCAACCACCTATCACTGAGAGCATACGCCCACAAGTGACTGGGTCTGAGGCCTATTCCTCTGCTATCCCAGCAACAATTGAGGAGGTTACACCCCTTGAGATACAAGTATCTCTTGGTGGTAGTTCAAGTGAAGCAACTACTACAAGTGTTAAACCAACTAGTTTACACTTGGACAATAGTTTCATCAATAAGACTTCCTTGAAGGCAATTTCTTCTTTGGGAACCATTGCATCCACTGATCTGTTTCCAGTATTTACTGGTTCAATCAGAATGGTACCTCTTTTGAAGAAAGAAGACCCCAGTACCAAGAAAAAGAGGCATCAGTGGATGATTTTTGGGACACTCTCCCTAAGTCAACCACTGATATAACCACCACTGATAGGAAATCAGATGATCCCATTAACTTGGGTGATGGTTTAATGTACAGAGAATTGACGGAGAGGGTTGATAAGCTTGACACATCTGTTGCAGAGATCAAAACTATGCTGCAACAGGTGTTACATGCACAAAAGGCACCACCCACTGCTGCTCCAACTCAAACATCTGTTCCATCATCTGCTCTCACTGCTGCTGAGCTTTGGAGTATGTTTCAACCTATGCTTATTCAACAAAGGCAATATGCTGATCAGCAACATAAAATACAAGTTCAAAAGATCAGAAATATGATGGAAGCTAGGTTCATGGATACTCAAGCAGACATAAAGGCAATCAAGGTCCACTTACTGAAAACCACTGGTTCTGCTCCTCCTCATATAATTTTTGTTGATAATCCTCCACCAGCTGATGCCAAAAAGAGGGAGAAAATGAAGCAGTTAAAGAAAAAGGGATATGAAGATGGTCTGTACATTGCACCAGACAAATCTAGTATGTTTGTAGACATCCCTAAACCAGATGGTTCTAAAAAGGTTGATGTAACCCTAAATGCCATTGCTGATGAAAAGGAAAGGCTGAAAAGGGATATGGAGGCAAATGGTAAATCAAGGTTTGAAGAGGAGAAGAAAGTTTTTATGGCAATGGAAGATCAGGGTGTTTTTGAGCCCAAGGATGAAGAAAGTCCTAAGCCTAAAAGAAAACAGCCCACTAGAAAAGTGAGGCAACCCAAATCCATACCTTCCAGACCTACAAAACACATTCCCAAACCTCCTAAAAACTCCCCACATCAAACTTCCAAACCAACAGACGTTAAAACACCTGTTGTATCAACAACTGTTGGTACTTCAGTGGTTTCAGCAGATGTTAACCCTACAACCACCACTTCAACACACACTTCAACCGCTGCCCCCACTATACAATCCACTGCCATACCAAAAATCACATTACCACCAAAAACATCATCACCTCCACAAAAGCCTCCTGCCAAAAAGCAGAAGACAGCTGATGACACATCATCAGTTGTAATAACAACAGTGGTTGAGACACCAGTTGTTTCAACAACTGTTAGTCAATCACCCATCACCTCAAACATTTGTTCACAAGCCATAATTCCTTTTGTTCCAAACCTACAAACAAAAACACCTTCTCCCAATAAGGTGTACACAAGAAAAAGAAAATTTCAGGTGCATGATGATGATGACATACTAGCACCTGATCCTATTTCATTTGCTCCTTACAATGTCATTAAGCCTCAAACTTTCATTCCTCCAAAATTGGCCATCCCAATCAAAGATCCAATAGAACTTCAAGGATATGACCCTGCTGATGTTATACCAGTAGCTGTCAATTATCCACTAGAATTGCAGGCAGTCAAAAATGAAATGAGGCAGTTCTATACAGTGGATGATCCTTCAAAAAGGAAATTCCCTTCTCTGATTGGTTATGGAGATCCAGCCAACATAAATGAGTATTTAAAACTCAAGGCCAGGCAAGCTGATACCAGAGCTAGACTTGAATGCAAAGGGAAAAGTGACAATGAAGTCTCAAGTCATATGCAGTTTTTGCTCACCAAGGTTAAACTATTAGAAGACTATGCCAGAGACCTGAGCAAAGAAATGTCCAACCTACCTCCAGAAGCTGGTTTACAGGTTGATCTAAAAGAAGACATTATCAAGCTGATTTTGAGTGAAAAATTCTACCCTGCCACTGCTGAACAGTTCCAAGACTGGCCTCTGGTTGCTCTCGAAGCAGAACTGAATATAATTGAAAGAATAAAGAGAGATCCAAGCATGAAAACGTCAGCACCAAATTGGAGCAAATACAAAAAGAAGATTGATGATCTGACATTGGAGTATAAAAGAAAGAAGCAGGAATTGGTGGATGCAAAGGTTGGAACTGCCAAAGCCATATTAAAATGGACAAGGCAGTACACTGATGAGGCTTATGAAAGGCTAAGAAAAAGGAGAGAAACAGATCCTAAGCTTCCAAAGAAGCCTGATTACAAAACCACTGCTAAGCAAAAGCAGCAGGCACATACTTCTGAACCACTGTTCACATCATCGGATACCTCTACCATTGTGATAAATCAAAGAAAGAGGCAAAAGCTGACTGATGCAGAAGAAAAAGATAAAGAAGCTGAATACTTCAAAGAAGCTATCAAAACAATGGCATTAGAAAATGATAGCTCAGCAATTCTTCAAAATATAGCCAAAAATGTTTTGAACACGCCCCCATCTCCAAACTCATCTGCGAATAAACCTCTCCCAAGAAACCCACTAGACTCAAAGATACTAAAGTGGATGTCTGATCAAAAAACCCACGTATTGACTCTGCTCAAGTCTAGTGGTGAAGTGAAGTATATATCAAGGGAACAAGCACTTAGCCTGGGTGTAGAAGATCTACAAGATCTCCTTGAGCTTACACTGTGTAGGGATGAGGATGACACAAGTTCCATGGACTTTGAATTGCAATTTAAAGGGAAAGTTAGGGAACTTCTGATGGGACAATAAAGATCCAGAATAATGAAGGGTTTTGGAATCATCTGTTCCAGGGGGAGATTGTTGGGATTGAACCCTGCAGAGGAACAGATGATGTAAAGCCAAAACTAGTTCAGAACAGTAATAAGCAGATGTTTTGTACTTAATCTTTCCCTTTGAATGTGGCCTAACATCTGCTGACCTCTAAGTACTGTCCTCCTACAACAGCTGCTGATCTACAACAATTGTTATACCCTAAAGACTGATGAAGACATAGGACTGTTGGCCAATCTACTGATATGGGTCAAGCACTGCTGAAGACATAAAGTACTGCTGGAGTCATAACAGTGGAATGAAGAAGCAGTAGTTTGTTTACTTATTTGTAATATATTATAATCAGTAGTTTAAAAGCAGTGTTTGTATAAGAACAGTTGTTAGAGGTTGTTAGCAAGTTCGATGTCACTTTCATGGTGACGTCAGCAAAGTTGCTTCAGTGGTTTGCTCGTGCCTATAAATAGAACAGTACCCTGTACTGTTCTATTAGCTCTTTCATCACTTGTCATTCTATACGAACAAACTATTGTGAGCTCAGGATGAGGGGGAGTTTGTAATACATGCATGCAATTGTATTGAAGATTGAAATAAATTTAATCTTTCGGTTCAATGATAAACATGTGTGTTGAAAGCATTTCTCCTATTTGATTGTGTGTGAAAGTTTGTTTCCATTTACATTCCGCTGCAATTACTTATTCATCTTCTTAAATCTCAAACGAAAACACAATCATAAGAAACTCAGATCCTAACAGAAACAGTTCGAAACCAGGTTTCGCATGAATGGGTCAGATGGGTTGTTGAAGAATTGGTCATGTTTTACCGGAAAAGGGGGAGTTGAACGTGGGAAAGTAAACGTTGGGAGGTGGCTGATTTTATGGGATGTGAACGTTGGAGTAGTTCTAAATTTTAGCAAGTAGTGGGCTTTATTATATTTAGCATGTGTTTGTTTTGGTCAATATAAATAGGAACAATAGCTTAGTTATAGCCTGTACGTTTCATTCAATAATAAAAGAGTTGGAAGCTCTTTTAATTCATTGAAGTTCAATACACAGAATATTGTCTCATAGTGTGTAGTGTGTGTGTTTAACCTTGGGGCATGAACCAACATTTGGTATCAGAGCGGGTGATAAAGAGTGCCGGTTTGAGAGCCGTGTTCGGAGAAGGGGGTGCAGCCCTCTAAACTACAGGTGACCGGAAAGAATGAACAAAATACGGTTTTGATTAACCCTAAGGAAGAAGGATGAAGAAGAATACCGATTCACTGGTAATAGACCGTACCTGCAGTAAAGACCGGCTACAACAGCAACAAAGATCGAAGAAAGAGACCGCGCCGGAGAAATAAAACCGGTGAAAGGAAGACCGTTGATTAGCCGAAAGAAAGAAAGCATTGGCGATTGCACGACCGTTTCTGGAGAAGGAGAATTGAAGCCGTTAAAGACGCCGTGACCGAGACCGATAGTTCTCCTTACAGGAGAGAAAGACCGAAACCAAATTTTTACCGGAAGAAAATTCAGACTGAAAGTGTGAACCAAAGACCGAGAACGAGACCGAAGGGGTTCACAGCAGACCGAAAGAAAGAAAGAAGGCCGATCAACATCAGCAAGAACGAAAGAAAAAGAAAGTAAGCAAGAAAGAATGAGAAAGTAATGGCGATGCAAGAAAGAAGAAAGAAAGAGCCATCACAAGAAAGAAAGAACGAGGGTCGATAAGAAAGAAGAAAGATAATCGATAACCAAAAGTGTATCAACCCGACTTTTCGGATTGTTATCCGTTTACTACTTGCTTCGATTTTTAACCATCTTATACTCTGAGATTCGATATAAAAAAGGGTTATGTTATACTAAATACATTTTCATCACACAACACCGCTACACGTTTAAACGTTTTTTATTCACAAACGCTCAACGCTAACGCAACACGAATTACAGAGAATTATGCTACTTTATTTGCCGAGTGTGTTTGTTAGGTTACCTCTTGCCTCCGCATTCGCTTATCACGCTTAAAAACGCTAAATCGCAAACACTGTTAGTAGTAGTAATGTTATGCTGTGTGTTCTTATATGCTTTATTTGTGTGTGCCTATTATAAGTATTGTTTACTCGCTCGAAACGCCCAAACTCCACTTGCATAACTCGATTTATCACGCTAAAACACAACGCAACGCTATATTTAACCTCTCGCTAAAATATTTAAAGTACCAATACTAACTAACGCAACAAAACGCATTAAACGAGCATCCTACACGCGAAACGAGAAACTTGTCGCACAAAACAACACCTTCGAACGACGCCAGCTGGACTCGTACGAAGGCACCGCCTTCATATGAAGGCAGCAACTTCAAACGAATGCCCCTTGTTCGAACCCCCATCCTCTATAAATAGCCAAGCCCCTTCTCCATTTCATTCACTTGCTGCCTTTTGAGCCGAAACTCTGCCGAATTGTTGTCCGGCCATTTCAAGTAAGATTTAATAGTTTTATATGATTACATAACGTTTTTCACTACGATTTTCCACAAGTATCACTTTGATTTCTTCAAAACTCTTCTATTCTTCAACCAGACTTCATCTTTTCACCTTTTTACATAGAACTTCATCTTTTTCATAGAAAACCCTTCATTCTTTTTACAAAATCTTCATCTTTTTCATCAAATCTTCTTATTTCACCCCGAATCTACACTTAACCGAGTGTATTAGGCTTAGCTACGGCTTCCCAAGTTCAAAATCAGTTGATTTAACACTCACCAAGTGTTAGGTCTAGGTGAAAATTCTTTAAAACCATATTAAACTTGATTTTCACACAAAAACGGACCTAAAACGGCATCTATTTCGTTCACTAAATAGTGGAACGAGGTAATGTCGAAACCGTCTTGAATTGGACTCGAAAATACATCCGATTCAGGAAAAAACGCAGCTCCGACCGCCAAGAACAGACACGATTGTGAACTGGACTGTTCTGTGCAAAGCCCAGCATCGTACGAAGGCACGTGGATTCGTACGAAGGCACTGCCTTCATACGAAGGCCCTGACTTCGCACATAACAGCCTGATTCTCACCCGTGACTCAGACAAAGGCCCCTTCGACTCTAAGTTTAATCAGTAGCTTAAGGTTGGAGGGATGAACATTCAATTTTCCGATGACAGACGCGAAGACACTCGATTTTGGACAACGGAAGCCACACGTGTACGAAGACCCCACCTTCGTATGAAGACACAGCTTCGTACGAAGCTTCTGTTTCCCACCGACACTCCGATTTTCGACCATTTCAGCACCTTGGAGGACTTACGCTTCTGTTCCCGTACGCAGGCTGATCCAACGCTCCCTTCAATCCATTCAGAACATGTTTATTCGTTAGACACGCACTGTGAATATACTCGAACCTTTTTTCGTTTAACGCACTTTTGGTTGTTACATACATTCTCTATCAAAAACAAAACACACAACGCAAACACTTTTAAATGCCAACCGTTCTCGCATGTTATACGTGATTAGTTGAATGCTTGTTACTATGCTTACACAGTGATTACTTGCCCTACCTCCTTTAGCAACGATAGTACTATAGTTTGGACTCAGCACCTGAGTTGTTAGGGGTTGCTAAGGATCACATACTTTACTCACATACTTTCGGTGAAGATGTGCCACGTATACTCTACTCGCAGTCACGTGGTTAGGATATATCATTGATTTGTAGTTAACATGCTTCGCCCGTTACGTGTTACATGCTGGTTATGCGTAAACGCTTTTATACTATATCTATGCAAACTTGTGTACTCACCTTTACTTTATGTATTGACTTTTATTTTAACGTATGTGACAGGTTGATGGATTATTATGTCGCAAACAAGATAGGAAGTCTAGAAATCCACAATAAAATCTAGGTTGTCGGATCATGTTTTGTTTATGAGACTCGTTATCTGTAATGACTGTATGTTGAATATTTGTTCGTTAGTATGGGATGATGAACCTTTAAAAATATTGTCGCTTAATAGTTGTTATGGATTCTCTTGAGCAATCTGATTCGCCTAGTGCCGCGCCCCGATTATTCCGCCATCAGTTGGGGTGTGACCGATTGGTATCAGAGCCATAACTATAGGGAATTAGGTCGAGTCGTGTAGAACAGACCTAGTCTATAGTCTAAGTACCCAAAACAGACCCTCCGTACGAACCCACTTGGGGCTTCGTACGAACCCACTTGACATGCTCTTGTGCGAACTCCTCTAGTGTGGCTTCGTACGAACTAGCTATACTACACCTTCGTACGAACTCACTTGCTTCGTACGAAGGCAGCCTTTCTTAAAGCCAAAAACGCATTTTGCCTTTCCTAAGGCTAACAAAATACACACGTTTTTGAAAACGCTCGTATAACACAAACGAGTGATTGTGTCAATATTAGGTGTGAAAACCAAGAACTCTTGATGAGATCACTCATTCCACGCATTTTTACTCTATGCACGAGAATATTTCGATGAGTCAGGAGTGCCATCCATATCTCGATGGAAATCTCCATCTCTATCTCGTGGTTGTTTAAACCACAACTAGGAGCGAAGTTGTTAAGTTAGGGGTGAAACCCGCATCTTAATGACTTGTTCCACTCCCAACTTCGATTTTACAATTCTCACCAAAGTCTCAGCTGTTCCAATGACTCGAGCCACGTAGTAACTGGAAGGATGGATACCGGTAGCCGTATCATGGTGAGAGCATAGTCTAATAGGCCAAAGTGTGTACTCGAACTCGTTGGGGATAGTTGAATCACTTTGGGCAGTCGATGTCTAACACCCAAGACACTCCATTTCATTTTGAGCCTACAATCGTCGATTTTACGCATTCTCAAATCGCGTCTATATGTTTTAGATTTGTGAAATTTTACTGGTTACGTTTTATCGATTTCTCGAATTATCGCTTTTCACTCCCCGCTTTTAATATAAAGCTCAGGATCACACCACTCTCGCAAATTAAAATGCTAACTAACCGCAACCCGACTAATGAATCTCGTACTCTTCGCTTATGCTACTCGCTATCTCTCGCAACTCTCGCACGCGCTACGCATCCTTAAAATGTAGGTGAATACGTGCAAAATATGTATTTACATGAATTATGTGCTCATACGTGCTTATGTGTATACATGCTTATGTGAATTATGTGTATACGTGAATATGTGCTGACGTGTTCCTGCGCTTTACATAAATAATAATAATAATAACTGGGCTGTTAAAACGCTAAACTTTTCAACCAAAACTAATATAATCGAATCTCATTTGATCCACAAATGTCTTCCTTTCGATCGCACACTCGTCGAACTGTTCAGAGGAACAATGCTGACAAACGAATCGCCTCGCTCGTAGCCAAGGAATTGGCCAAGGTGATTCCCCAGATCGTCAGTGAAATCAATGACGCCAGCAGCACATTCTCTGTTGATTCCAAGAATGATGCGCCTAAAGCTCCATTCAGCTTCAAGCAGTTCAAAGGTTGTAGTCCTATGAACTTTACTGGTGAAGATGGACCCAGTGCGATGTTTCAATGGTTTGATGCGATTGAAGTTACCTTCAGGCAAAGCGGATGTCCCGAGAATCTCTGCACTATGAACGCCACTGGAGTCTTTCAGTCAAGGTCACTTGATTGGTGGACCGCTGAGCGCAACAGGCACGATAATGATGCAGCTTATGGTCTCACATGGGAGGAGCTTAGGGAGCTCATGATAAAGGAATTTTGTCCTCCCCACGAATTCCAGAAGTTGGAAAATGAGTTCTGGAACATCAAGCAATATGGAGGTGATAACGTTGGTCTCACCGCTCATTTCAAACAATTGAGCATTATCTGTCCCAGTCAGGTGGACACTCCTGAAAAGTCCATCAAGAAGTATATTCAAGCTCTTCCTGATTGCGTCGCTGACTTTGTTCAAGAAGCGAAACCTGCTACAATCGAGGAAACTTACCAAATCGCAGCTGAGATCAACGACAAGCAAGTCTTAGCTGGTGTTTTCAAAACCTCGACCAAGAGTCTCAACCAAGCTACAGCAACTCCCAACACCGACACTGCAGCATCTCAAGGTTCAAAGTCTAGTCGCCAGAATCACAAGCGGAGGAACTCCAGCAAGAACAACGCGGAAGTCACAGCACTGCCCAACAACTAGACACAACAAGTCACTACAACTAACGCACCGCCTGCTAAGTGTGCATACACCGGTACTCACCCATTGTGCCCTAATTGCACCTATCATCACCCAGTGGGAGTGAACTGCCATTTTTGTGTGAACTGCAATCTCTATGGGCATTTCACAGCTCACTGCCGCTCAAGCCCTCGCCAGCAAGCTCCTCAAGCTCTTCCAGCACCGCCAGCTCAACCTCTTGCTCCTCAGGTTAACCAAGCAGCTCCTGCACCCGTTGTTCACGCACGAGCTTGCTACACCTGTGGTGACCCAAACCACTTTGTAGATGTCTGCCCACAGCGTGTTGTGAAACAAGAGCCGCAACAACAACCGCCACCGCAACAACATCAACCACAGCAGCAGCAGCCGCAGCAAGCAGCCTGCGGAAGAACCTTCAGCATCAATGTCCACAAGGCTCAGACTGACAACAATGTTGTCAATGGTACGTTCCTTGTTAACGGTATTTATGCTTCATGCTTATTTGATACAGGAGCCTATAACTGTTTTGTATCGTTTGAATTGGAAAAGCTTCTAAAACGTAAACGCACTAACCTCCCAACGACTTTCGACGTAGAAATTACCATCGGAAGAACCGTCACCGTCAGCTCTATTCTCCGTGATTGTACTCTCGAACTCAACTATCACGTCTTCCCGATCGATCTCATACCTATGCAACTAGGTAGCTTCGACGTCATAGTAGGCATGGATTTTCTTGGTGAGAATCGTGCTGAAGTTGTTCATTTCGAAAAGATGATTCGTTTCTCTCTATCTCAAATGGTGATCAACTATGTGTTTATGGCGAAGTATCCTCGAAGGAACTGAAGCTCATGTCGTGTATCCAAGCAAGTAAGTACTTACGCAAGGAATACACCGCTTTCTTATCCCATATTGTAGTAGCGGAGGAAGAAAAGAAAACGATGAAAGACGTCCCTGTTGTTCGTGATTTTCCTAACATTTTTCCCGACGATTTACCTGGTTTACCCCCTACTCGTGATATTGATTTTCGTATTGATCTCATCCCTGGTGCTAACCCTGTTGCAAAAACTCCCTATCTCCTTGCACCATACGAAATGCGTGAACTATCCAGCCAACTTCAGGAATTGCTTGATAAAGGATTCATATGCCCTAGCACATTGCCTTGGGGCGCACCTGTCCTTTTCGTGAAAAAGAAGGATGGATCATTCCGAATGTGCATCGATTATAGGGAACTTAACAAGCTTACCATTAAGAACCGCTACCCCGAATCGACGACTTTTTTGATCAACTTCAAGGCGCTACGTGTTTCTCGAAGATCGTTCTACATTCTGTTTATCATCAGTTGCGTATTCAAGAGCAAGACATTCCAAAAACCGCTTTCCGTTCTCAATATGGCCATTACGAATTCGTGGTCATGCGTTTTGGTCTTACAAACGCACACGCGGTCTTCATGGATTTGATGAACCGTATGTGCAAACCCTTCTTGGATCGCTTTGTTATTGTGTTTATCGATGACATCCTTATCTACTCGAAGTCGAGAGCCGAACATGCGCAACATCTCTATTTGGTTCTCGAGCTTCTTCAAGGTAATCACCTCTACGCCAAGTTCTCAAAGTGTGAATTTTGGCTCGAGGAAATTCAATTTTTCGGTCATATCGTCAACAATCAAGGAATTCACGTCGATCCGGCGAAGATTGAAGCAGTTAAGAGTTGGATTACACCGAAAACTCCCTCCGAAATCCGTTCATTCCTTGGATTGGCGGGTTATTACCGTCGATTCATCGTTGACTTTTCGAAAATCGTCGTACCTCTTACCACTTTAACTCACAAGGACAAGCCTTTCGTTTGGGGTCCCAAACAGGAGGAAGACTTTCAAACTCTCAAGCATATGCTTTGCAACGCTCTTGTTCTCACTCTTCCCGACGGAAGCGACGATATCGTTGTTTACTATGATGCCTCTAACCTAGGTCTTGGTTGTGTTCTGATGCAACGAGACAAGGTTATCACGTATGCGTCTCGACAACTCAAAGTCCACGAAAAGAACTACACAACCCATGATCTCGAACTCGGTGCAGTTGTTTTTATGTTAAAGATATGGCGACACTATCTTTATGGTACAAAGTGTATTGTCTTCACCGACCATAAGAGCCTACAACACATCTTTAACCAGAAAGAACTGAATATGCGCCAACGCAGATGGGTTGAACTTCTCAACGACTATGATTGTGAGATACGCTACCACCCTATCAAAGCAAACGTTGTAGCTGATGCTCTCAGTCGACGAAGCTATGTGTATAGTTTTCGTAATGTTCAAGCCCAGAATGATCTCGAAGCCCTAATTCACGACGCGCAACATGCATGCTTCATTGAGAATACCTTGAAAGAGGAAATGAAGTGTGGTGCTGAAACTCAGCTAGTGACTGAACCGAATGGTATTTATCATTATCTCAACCGCATCTGGATTCCTAATCGCAATAACCTTCGGGAGATATTGCTGACTCGCAATAACCTTCGGGAGATATTGCTGACTGAAGCCCACAAGTCGATCCGGCGAAGATTGAAGCAGTTAAGAGTTGGATTACACCGAAAAATCCCTCCGAAATCCGTTCATTCCTTGGATTGGCGGGTTATTACCGTCGATTCATCGTTGACTTTTCGAAAATCGTCGTACCTCTTACCACTTTAACTCACAAGGACAAGCCTTTCGTTTGGGGTCCCAAACAGGAGGAAGCCTTTCAAACTCTCAAGCATATGCTTTGCAACGCTCTTGTTCTCACTCTTCCCGACGGAAGCGACGATTTCGTTGTTTACTATGATGCCTCTAACCTAGGTCTTGGTTGTGTTCTGATGCAACGAGACAAGGTTATCACATATGCGTCTCGACAACTCAAAGTCCACGAGAAGAACTACACAACCCATGATCTCGAACTCGGTGCAGTTGTTTTTGCGTTAAAGATATGGCGACACTATCTTTGTGGTACAAAGTGTATTGTCTTCACCGACCATAAGAGCCTACAACACATCTTGAACAAGAAAGAACTGAATATGCGCCAACGCAGATGGGTTGAACTTCTCAACGACTATGATTGTGAGATACGCTACCACCCTATCAAAGCAAACGTTGTAGCTGATGCTCTCAGTCGACGAAGCTATGTGTATAGTTTTCATAATGTTCAAGCCCAGAATGATCTCGAAGCCCTAATTCACGACGCGCAACATGCATGCTTCATTGAGAATACCTTGAAAAAGGAAATGAAGTGTGGTGCTGAAACTCAGCTAGTGACTGAACCAAATGGTATTTATCATTATCTCAACCGCATCTGGATTCCTAATCGCAATAACCTTCGGGAGATATTGCTGACTGAAGCCCACAAGTCCCGATATTCCATTCACCCGGGTGCCGACAAGATGTACCAGGACCTTCGTTCTCGGTATTGGTGGCTGGACATGAAAAAGGATATCGCTTTGTACGTTTCGAAGTGCCTGACTTGCTCGAAAGTTAAGGCCGAAGATCGACGACCCTCTAGCTTACTAGAACAACCCGAAATCCCGATGTGGAAATGGGAAAGTATAGCTATGGACTTTATTATGAAACTCCCTCGCACGCCGTCTGGTCACGATAGCATTTGGGTTATCGTTGATCGTCTTAAGAAATCCACTCACTTCATTCTGATATGAGAAGACTTTAAGGTGGAACGATTAGCATGAATCTATACCCACGAAGTCATCTGTCGACACGGGACGCCTCGTGACACATCTCTGACCGCGATGGTCATTTTACCTCACGTCTCTGGGAGACTTTTAAATCCGCTCTCGGTACGACTCTCAATCTCAGTACCGCATTCCATCCCAGACCGACGGTCAGACTGAGCGTACGATTCGCACCCTTGAAGACATGCTTCGTTCGTGTGTGATAGATTTTGGTGGTAATTGGGATTCGCATTTACCTTTAGTAGAATTCTCGTACAATAACATTTATCACGCTATTATTCAAATGGCACCCTTTGAGGCATTATACAGTAGAAAATGTCGATCGCCTATTGTATGGCACGAGATCGGAGACACTCAAATCACCGGTCCCGAGTTACTACAAGAAACGACAGACAAGATTCTCCAAATACGAGACAATCTCTTGAAAGCTCGGAGTTGTTAAAAGAGTTATGCCGATAAACGCCGCAAGCCCTAGAGTTCGAAGTTAGTGATCACATACTCCTAAAGGTTTCACCTTGGAAGGGGGTGATCCGATTCGGAAAGAAAGGGAAACTAGCGCCACGATACGTGGGTCCCTTTAAGATTCTGGAAAGAATTGGCAAAGTGGCCTACTGACTCGAATTACCGATTGAACTCAACAACGTACATCCTACTTTCCACGTCTCAAACCTCAAAAAGTGTTTAGCCGAAGAAAATCTCCATGTACCTCTCGAAGACTTGCAAGTGAACGAGACTCTACACTTTGTGGGAAAGCCAGTAGAAATCATGGATCGAGAGACCAAGAAACTTCGACGCTCTCGCATTCCCATAGTGAAGGTTCGCTGAGAAGGCAAACGCAGCGCCGAGTTCACTTGGGAACTCGAAAGTGATATGAAAGCTAAATATCCACAACTCTTTGTTACGTCTACTACTTAATTTCGGGATGAAATTCCCTAAAGTAGGGGTGACGGTAACAACCCGACTTTCGGATTGTTATCCGTTTACTACTTTCTTCAATTTGTAACCGTCTTGTACTCTGAGATTCGATATAAATAAAGGGTTATGTTATACTAAATACATTTTCATCACACAGCACCGCTACACGTTTTAACGTTTTACATTCACAAACGCTCAAAGCTAATGCAACATGAATTACAGAGAATTATGCTACTTTATTTACCGAGTGTGTTTGTTTGTTTACCTCTCGCCTCCGCATTCGCTTATCACGCTTAAAAAGCTAAATCGCAAACACTATTAGTAGTAGTAATGTTATGATGTGTGTTCTTATATGCTTTATTTATGTGTGCCTATTATATGTATTGTTTACTCGCTCGAAACGCCCAAACGCTACTTCCACAACTCGATTTATCACGCTAAAACACAACACAACGCTATACTTAACCTCTCGCTAAAATATTTAAAGTACCAATACTAACTAACGCAACAAAATGCATTAAACGAGCATCCTTCACGCGAAACGAGAAAATTTTCACACAAAACAGCACCTTCGAACGAAGCCAGCTGGCCTCGTACGAAGGCACTGCCTTCGTACGAAGGCAGCAGCTTCGAACGAATGCCCCTTGTTCGAACCACCATCCTCTATAAATATCCAAGCCCCTTCTCCATTTCATTCACTTGCTACCTTTTGAGCCGAAACTCTGCCGAATTGTTGTCCGACCACTTTCAAGTAAGATTTAACAGTTTTATATGATTACAAAATGTTTTTCACTACTTTTTTCCACAAGATTTTCTTTGATTTCATCAAAACTCTTCTATTCTTCAACTAAACTTCATCTTTTCATCTTTTTACATAGAACTTCATCTTTTTCATAGAAAAAATCCTCATTCTTTTTACAAAATCCTCATCTTTTTCATCAAATCTTCTTATTTCACCTCGAATCTACACTTAACCGAGTGTATTGGGCCTAGCTACGACTTCCAAGTTAGAAATCAGTTGATTTCACACTCACCAAGTGTTAGGTCTAGGTGAAAACTCTTTAAAACCATATTAAACTTGATTTTCACATAAATACGGACCTAAAACGGCATCTATTTCGTTCACTAAATAGTGGAACGAGGTAGTGTCGAAACTGTCTTGAATTAGACTCGAAAATACATCCGATTCAGGCAAAAACGCAGCTCCGAACGCCAAGAACAGCCACGTTTGTTGTGACAACCCTCAAAATTTCATGTACCCGTACGATTAATTAATGTTAATTAAAGTGCTTGATGTCGGTGCTGAATTACTTAACTGCTTTCTAATTACTGTGTCATACTTACATGTGCTTGTAAACATACTAGTCTTGTGCAGAAAATTGACTAAATAATCATGTATGCTTTCCCAAGTGTTGGGAATTAAAAATGTTACAAAAAGATATATATAGGACACTAAACGGGATAACTTAGCACTTTAACGGAACGGTATCAAACCGAACAACCGGACATTACCCGGAACACCAAAATAATGCTAGAAGCATTGCTTTTATTTTTCTAAACTAGTTATGGTTCCCGAACACCCTAACACACTACATACTACATAACACACATAAAACATTAACTTAACCTTGGATTTCAATCTAAAACACTAACTAACTTAGTTGAAACCCAACTAGACCCCCCCCCCCCCACCATACGGTTACAAGGGTGGCTCCCCACCCTTGTTTTCTTGAATTGTTTATTATGTGTGTAAGGTACTTAGGAAACATTAGACCTAGAGGTTAAAAGGATGTTGGAAAGATTTTCTATATAACCACAAGACCTTCCATCCATTCATTCACTTCAATACTTAACACCACCAATCTCTCCTCTCCTCCCTCTTGATCGGCCAAACCCAAACACCATCATCATCATCATCATTCAAGCTTCTTCTTCCATTTTACTTGCATACAAGGGTGATAAAGATCATACAAAAGAGCTAGGAGCTTTCGGATCATCAAGGACCTTCTTCGTTTGCTATTAACCACCTCATTTCTTCTCTTGATCTTCCCTAGCTTAAAAGCTAGTAGTAAGTCTCTTGAATCCTTGTTTATTTCATGTTTATGGTGGGTAATAGTTATATTAAGATGATATCTCAAGAATACTAAAAGATCATGTGCAAAAGTCTTGAATATAAAGCTAACTTAATGATGAAATATTGTTAAAATAAAGAAGTAATGTTAAGTATGAAGTTGTTTTGTCATGTTGTTGATTTCATGATGTTTATTTGATAATTACTAGCAATAGGGTGGTTAGTCATCATGTTAGACTTGTTAAGTTATGATTAAAAACATGGCTTAACAAGTTAGGGATGATTATGTGTACATGAAATAATCATCCACTAGTGAAAACATGAACTTGAAAATAGGATGATTTTCTTGAAAAATAATAAACCAAGTAAACTAGTAATCTTGTAAATCCAAGTCTTAAGGATGATTTTTCTAAACAAACCAAGTCAAAAAGACGGATCCTTGAAAGGTCATGATTCTTACACTATTTTCGAAGGAAATGAGTTTATAAGTACTAGTAAGATAAGAATGTGTGGGAAGCAAATGTTTTTGTAAAATAAGTTCACAAGTTGTGAACATCTAAAGATCCCGAGAATAAGATTTTAACGAAAGAAAACACACTTCGAAGGGTAACTAAACCCATTAAACACCCCACTAAGTTACTACGCGTTTTTACGAAAAGCCAAGTTCATGTTATGGTGTAAAGTGCATTGTTTTTGCACTTGGTTAGTGTAATGTTGTTTAATAAATTGTTGTTGATTGATTGAATGAATTTTTGAAAAGAAAATGATATGCTAATAAGCATGGACACCTCCGTTTACAAAGGAAACTCTGGCGAAATTTTCTAAAAATTCCAACACTTAGAAAATATTTTTCTAACCAAGTGTTACAAGTATATTTTATAACTTGTGTTTCGAATATAAACTTCGCCATAATATTTGTGACGAAAATACAAAGTGCCGAAGGTTGATTTTATAAATAAAATGGTTAAATATATATGTAGAATATATATTTTATACTAGGACACTTGTGTGGTATACTTGTTTATTTTGTGAGATAGTTATATTATTTTAGGGTAAAATAATATAACTTAACAAAGTACCTTGACATTAGAATTGTGTGGTACGTAATAGAAGTAATGAGTAGATAAACCGTACGTAGGATACGTGTTATGCATTCATGAGAAATTGATTGTTATCTGTACTTTATTAGGACGTGCTTGATTTCTGATTATTAGAGTAACTAATCTAACCGAGCAAACCAAGGTGAGTTCACACACTTTCTAAGGCATGGGATTCCCGGTGGTTGTGAATGGTGGTTGGGAATGGGTTAAAGAATTAAAACGAAACCTACATATCCTCCTTGGGTAGGATATGTACCACCATCCTCCATGGGTAGGATGCCAATATTAATCCTGCGTATTCTCCTTGGGTAGAATACGTACGTTCGTCCTCCTTCGGTAGGACAACAACCCTAAAACTTGCTAGACAAAAACTCTATCATGAAGTCCCTCATTTTATATCGACTTGGCCAATGGCGAGCGGGTCATTAGTTAATAGCGCTATTAGGTTTAACAAACCTCACACCGTGCCAGTCGGACGGGCGTGTACTAATGGACTATGGCAAACTGTCAATGATTATAGACATTGACGTAGGGCACAACTATTGTTCGTCAGTTGTCGATATGGTAACGGTCTAGTGGTTCACATGGGGAAGCCCCCACTGATCATGGATATGGTTTGGGTAATGAAGAAGGAACTGGTTAATCATACTTTCAACTATGGGGTAACCCCCACGGCAATTAAGCCAACGAAAGACAAACCATGTTTTCGGAAACAACTTAAAACTAAACAACCAACCAACCGTGAACTCACTCAACTTTGTTGTTGACTCGTTGTTACATGCCTTACAGGTCGTTAGATCCTTATGGAGCTTGCTCGAGGAGGAAGTCGTTGTGGAATATGGATGTTATGTCCCGTGCTAAACATTTAATCCTTATGAACTTATTAAACCTATGTTTTGGACTTTAAACTTATGAACTATGGAACTTATGATTTGGACTTACGTTTTATGCTTCCGCTGTTAACTTAAAGTTGGCTACTGTCATATGGTTACCAATTGTATTGTGGTTGGTTTTACTTACTTAATTATGTTGTTCAATATGATTGGTGGCTCGATCCTGGTCAAGTCACGCCTCCAAGCGGTGATACTCTGCATGGTGGATTTTGGGGGTGTGACAGATTGGTATCAGAGCCATTGGTAATAGTGAACTTGGTTTTAAAAAGGGAAAAGCTTTTTGACAAAACCAGACTATAACCTGTATAGTGCTCAACTATCCACAATGACGCTTCGCTCCACGTGCAAGACTCGACACAATAAGTGGTATAATTTATGTTTATATTGTCGGTTAGATAGTTCACACTGTGCACTAGTTAACGTGATAACTGCTATTTGAACCTTGTGTGCTTACTCTCTCCTGTTATCCCACGCTTACGCACTTTCGCGACACTTTTCTCACTTACGTTGCTTCGTTGTGAAGATCATGAACGGACGCGGAGGACGTATCAACCTAACTCAAGCCCAGTTGACGGCTTTGATCAATGAACGGGTTGCTGAGGCACTCACAGCTGTCCCTACAGGAGGTATAACCTGTCATCTCAACCCATCTTAGGACGTTTAGATCCTACCTTCGCAAACCAACCCTCGTGCTTAAACTTGTCTTTTATTCTCGCGCAACAGGTCAACATGCTCAGCCTCATGTGTGCATGTTCAAAACATTCATGGATTGCCGACCTAGTACTTTCAGCGGCACAGAAGGAGCTGTAGGCCTTCTTCACTGGTTCGAGAAGCTCGAGTCTGTTTTTGAGATGTGTGAATGCCCTGAAGATCGTAGGGTGAAATTTGCTACTGGAACGCTTGAAGGTGCTGCGTTAACCTGGTGGAAAGCACAGGTTCAACTGCTAGGGCTGGCGGTTGCTAATGCCACCCCATGGAACGGTTTCAAAGAACTGATCAAAGAAGAGTACTGTAGTTGTGACGACATCCATAAGCTAGAGGTAGAATTTTTCAATCTGAAGATGACGGGGTCTGAAATCGAGGCATACACAAAGAGGTCGAACGAATTAGCTATCCTGTGTCCCACTATGGGGGATCCTCCTATCAAGCGTATCGAGCTGTACCTTAAGGGTTTGGTGCCAGAAATTCAAAGCCACGTGACCTCAGCTAATCTTGGCACCATTCAGCAAATCATAAAGTTGGCTCATCGTCTCACTGATCAGGCAGTTGAGCAGAACAAGCTGCCCAAGCGTATTAGCGCTACTACTACTGATGCTCCCAGTGATAACAAGCGCAAGTGGGATGGAAATTCGGGCAAGGGTTCTACTTCAGTTCAGTCTCAGCAGCAAAAGACTGATGACTACCAGAGTCCTGGTCAGCAATCTTCTGGTAATCAAGGACAGGGTGGATACCGAGGGAACCACCCCAAGTGCAACCGGTGCAACAAGCATCATAGCGGGCAGTGCCACAAGGGTCGTTGTCTGAGGTGTAACAAGTTTGGCCATGAAGCAAAGGATTGCAGGGGCGCACGACCAGCAAATCAGAATCGCCAACAACAACAACAAGCTCCACAGAACCACTAGCAGCAGCAACAGTAGGGGAATAAAGGATGCTTTTAGTGTGGCGCTGAAGGCCACTTTAAGAGGAACTGTCCTCAGCTGAACCAAAATCAGAACAACAACAACCAAGGAAACGGGAACAACAATGGAGGCAACAATGGAGGCAACAACAGGGGTAACAATAATGGCAATGGTGCCAGGGGACGTGTTTTCGTGCTGGGTCAGGGTGATGCAAGGAACGATCCCAACGTTGTAATGGGTAAGTTCCTTCTGGACGACTTCTTTGTTACTGTTTTATTTGATTCGGGTGCCGATACTAGTTATGTGTCCTTAAAAGCTAGCCAAATGCTTAAGCGCACTCCAACACTTTTGAACACCAAACACACGGTAGAACAAGCAAACGGTAAAAGTCTTGAAGCCACACACATAGTTAAAGGTTGTAACCTCGTCTTAGCTGGTCAGGCCTTCTCTATCCATCTTATTCCTATCGTACTTGGTAGTTTCGACGTCGTTATTGGGATGGATTGGCTATCTCATCATCAAGCGAAGATTATTTGCAAGGAGAAAATCGTCCGCATTCCTCGTTCTGGTAAAGAACCCCTCGTGATTCATGGCGACAAGAGTGATGCTGTCGTAGGCATTATCTCTTTCCTTAAGGCCCAGAAGTGTTTGCGAAAGGGCCACACTGCCATTCTAGCACTCGTTACTGACACATCAATGGAAGAGAAGAGAATTGAAGACATTCCTATTGTACGCGATTTTCCTGAGGTATTTCCTGAGGAATTACCTGGTCTTCCGCCTCATCGACAAGTCGAGTTTCAAATTGAGCTAGCTCCTGGAGCAACACCAATAGCTCGTGCACCTTATCAACTAGCTCCGTCAGAACTTGAAGAACTGTCCACGCAATTACAAGAACTCTTGGAAAAGGGTTTTATACGTCCTAGCTCTTCGCCCTGGGGAGCTCCAGTCTTGTTTGTGAAGAAGAAAAACGGTACTTTCAGAATGTGTATTGACTATCGCGAACTTAACAAGGTGACCGTGAAGAATCGTTATCCTCTTCCACGTATTGACGACTTGTTCGACCAGCTGCAAGGGTCGAGCTTTTACTCTAAAATTGATTTGAGATCGGGATACCATCAGCTGAGAGTCCGAGATGAGGACGTTTCCAAAACAGCATTCAGAACTCGTTACGACCATTACGAGTTTCTTGTCATGCCTTTCGGGTTGACAAACGCACCTGCGGTCTTCATGGATCTCATGAACAGAGTGTGCAAACCTTACCTGGATAAATTTGTCATAGTATTCATCGACGATATCCTGATCTATTCAAAGAGTCAGGAAGAACACGAACGACACCTGAGACTTATTCTGGAACTTCTTTGAGCAGAGCAACTGTATGTCAAGTTTTCAAAATGCGAATTTTGGCTTCGTGAAGTACATTTTCTAGGCCATGTGGTAAACAAGGATGGGATTCATGTGGATCCATCCAAGGTTGACTCGATCAAGAACTGGCCTGCACCTCGTGCACCAACAGAAATCCGCCAATTCTTGGGATTGGCAGGATATTACAGAAGGTTTATCAAGGGTTTCTCTAAGATTGCGCAACCTCTCACTTCACTGACTCAGAAAGGTGTCACCTATCGTTGGGGTGATGCACAGGAGTCTGCATTTCAGCACTTAAAGGATAGACTTTGTAGCGCGCCTATCCTCTCATTGCCTGGAGGCACATATGATTTTGTGGTTTATTGCGACGCTTCCATCCAAGGACTTGGTTGCGTGTTGATGCAACGTGACAAGGTCATTGCCTACGCATCGCGCCAACTTAAGGTTCACGAAAGGAACTACACTACGCACAACTTGGAATTGGGAGCAGTTGTTTTCACACTTAAGATATGGAGACATTACCTGTACGGTACCAAGTGCACCATTTACACCGATCACAGGAGTCTCGAGCATATCTTCAAGCAAAAGGAGCTAAACATGCGACAACGTCGATGGGTCGAGCTCCTGAACGATTACGAATGTGCGATCAAGTACCATCCGGGCAAAGCCAATGTTGTGGCCGACGCCCTCAGTCGAAAGGATACTATACCTAAATGTGTACGTGCGTTACAACTTACCATCCAATCTAGTCTTCCTACTCAGATATGAGATGCTCAGGTTGAAACATTGAAAGCAGAAAACATCAGGGCTGAGTCCTTAAGAGGATCGAGGAAGCGGTTAGAACAAAAGGAAGACGGCGCTTACTACGTTACAGGGCGCATCTGGGTCCCACTCTACGGGAACTTACGCGAGCTTGTGATGGATGAAGCACACAAGTCTCGTTATTCAGTACATCCTGGTTCGGATAAGATGTACCACGATCTCAAGACTACGTATTGTTGGCCTGGTATGAAAGCCAACATAGCAACCTACGTCAGTAAATGCTTGACTTGTGCTAGGGTCAAGGTCGAATATCAGAAACCATCAGGCCTACTCCAACAACCAGAGATCCCGACATGGAAATGGGAGCAAATTTCCATGGACTGGCCTGCCTAGATCTCAACACGGAAATGATACCATTTGTGTGATCGTGGATCGATTGACTAAGTCTGCACACTTCTTGGCTATCAAGGAAACTGACAAGTTTTCTACTCTAGCAGACATCTACCTAAAGGAAGTAGTATCAAGGCACGGAGTGCCAACCTCTATCATCTCTGATCGAGACTCACGTTATACATCTGAATTGTGGCAAGCTATACACAAGTCCTTTGGTTCTCGATTAGACATGAGCATGGCATATCATCCACAGACGGATGGACAATCTGAACGCACCATCCAAACCCTTGAAGACATGCTTAGGGCATGTGTAATCGATTTCGGTAATGGCTGGGAAAAACACCTCCCGTTAGTGGAGTTTTCGTATAACAACAGTTACCACACCAGCATCCAGGCCTCTCCGTTTGAGGCATTGTACGGACAGAAGTGCCGATCACCTCTTTGTTGGGCAGAGGTTGGCGACAGTCAAATCACTGGCCCAGAACTCGTAGTAGATACAACCGAAAGGATTGCTCAGATACGACAACGAATGGCGGCAGCTCGTGACCGTCAGAAAAGCTATGCAGATAAGCGAAGGAAACCACTCGAGTTCCAGGTTGGGGATCGAGTGCTACTCAAAGTCTCACCTTGGAAAGGTGTAGTTCGTTTTGGGAAACGAGGCAAACTCAATCCGCGATATGTTGGACCGTTCGAAATCATTGAGAAAATTGGCAAGGTCGCTTACAAGTTGAATCTACCTGAAGAACTCAGCGGAGTTCACAATGTTTTCCATGTGTCGAATCTAAAGAAGTGTTTGTCAGATGAGACCCTCATAGTTCCTCTCAAGGAGCTCACAATCGACGACCAGTTGCGATTCTTCGAGGAACCAGTTGAAATCACAGACCGAGATGTTAAGGTTCTCAAGCGTACCATAATACCTCTTGTTCGAGTTCGTTGGAATTCCCGCCGTGGCCCAGAGTATACATGGGAGCGAGAAGACCAAATGAAACTCAAGTATCCCTAGTTGTTTAAGAAAAGTGCAACCACTACTGAGACTGAAGCTACTGCAGAATTTCGGGACGAAATTCCAAACCAACGGGGGGATGATGGGACACCCCAGGAAAACCAGGAAACCAACGCAACTTAACTAGCTTCCTCGGTAACCACGCGCTAAATTTCGGGACGAAATTTTCTTAACAGAGGGAGAATGTGACAACCCTCAAAATTTCATGTACCCGTACGATTAATTAATGTTAATTAAAGTGCTTGATGTCTGTGCTGAATTACTTAACTGCTTTCTGATTACTGTGTCATACTTACATGTGCTTGTAAACATACTAGTCTTGTGCAGAAAATTGACTAAATAATCATGTATGCTTTCCCAAGTGTTGGGAATTAAAAATGTTACAAAAAGATATATATAGGACACTAAACGAGATAACTTAGCACTTTAACGGAACGGTATCAAACCGAACAACCGGACATTACCCGGAACACTAAAATAATGCTAGAAGCATTGTTTTTATTTTTCTAAACTAGTTATGCTTCCCGAACACCCTAACACACTACATATTACATAACACACATAAAACATTAACTTAACCTTGGATTTCAATCTAAAACACTAACTAACTTAGTTGAAATCCAACTAGACCCCCCCCCCCCCACCATACGGTTACAAGGGTGGCTCCCCACCCTTGTTTTCTTCAATTGTTTATTATGTGTGCAAGGTACTTAGGAAACATTAGACCTAGAGGTTAAAAGGATGTTGGAAAGATTTTCTATATAACCACAAGACCTTCCATCCATTCATTCACTTCAATACTCAACACCACCCATCTCTCCTCTCCTCCCTCTTGATCGGCCGAACCCAAACACCATCACCATCATCATCATTCAAGCTTCTTCTTCTTCCATTTTACTTGCATACAAGGGTGATAAAGATCATATAAAATAGCTAGGAGCTTTCGGATCATCAAGGACCTTCTTCGTTTGCTATTAACCACCTCATTTCTTCTCTTGATCTTCCCTAGCTTAAAAGCTAGTAGTAAGTCTCTTGAATCCTTGTTTATTCCATGTTTATGGTGGTTAATAGTTATATTAAGATGATATCTCAAGAACACTAAAAGATCATGTGCAAAAGTCTTGAACATAAAGCTAACTTAATGATGAAATATTGTTAAAATGAAGAAGTAATGTTAAGTATGAAGTTGTTTTGTCATGTTGTTGATTTCTTGATGTTTATTTGATAATTACTAGCAATAGGGTGGTTAGTCATCTTGTAAATCCAAGTCTTAAGGATGATTTTTCTAAACAAACCAAGTCAAAAAGACGGATCCTTGAAAGGTCATGATTCTTACACTATTTTCGAAGGAAATGAGATTATAAGCACTAGTAAGATAAGAAAGTGTTGGAAGCAAATATTTTTGTAAAATAAGTTCACAAGTTGTGAACATCTAAAGATCCCGAGAATAAGATTTAAACGAAAGAAAACACACTTCGGAGGGTAACTAAACCCACTAAACACCCCACTAAGTTACTACGCGTTTTTACGAAAAGCCAAGTTCATGTTATGGTGTAAAGTGCGTTGTTTTTGCACTTGGTTAGTGTAATGTTGTTTAATAAACTGTTGTTGATTGATTGAATGAATTTTTGAAAAGAAAATGATATGCTAATAAGCATGGACACCTCCGTTTACAAAGGAAACTCTGGCGAAATTTTCTAAAAATTCCAACACTTAGAAAATATTTTTCTAAACAAGTGTTACAAGTATATTTTATAACTTGTGTTTTGAATATAAACTTCGCCATAATATTTGTGACGAAAATACAAAGTGCCGATGGTTGATTTTATAAATAAAATGGTTAAATATATATTTAGAATATATATTTTATACTAGGACACTTGTGTGGAATACTTGTTTATTTTGTGAGATAGTTAAATTATTTTAGGGTAAAATAATATAACTTAACAAAGTACCTTGACATTAGAATTGTGTGGTACGTAATAGAAGTAATGAGTAGATAAACCGTACGTAGGATACGTGTTATGCATGCATGAGAAATTGATTGTTATCTGTACATTATTAGGACATGCTTGATTTCTGATTATTAGAGTAACTAATCTAACCGAGCAAACCAAGGTGAGTTCACACACTTTCTAAGGCATGGGATTCCCGGTGGTTGGGAATGGGTTAAAGAATTAAAACGGAACCTACATATCCTCCTTGGGTAGGATATGTACCGCCATCCTCCATGGGTAGGATGCCAATATTAATCCTGCGTATTCTCCTTGGGTAGAATACGTACGTTCGTCCTCCTTGGGTAGGACAACAACCTTAAAACTTACTAGACAAAAACCCTATCATGAAGTCCCTCATTTTATATCGACTTAATCGCCGAGGCCAATGGCGAGCGGGTCATTAGTTAATAGCGCTATTAGGTTTAACAAACCTCACACCGTGCCAGTCAGACGGGCGTGTACTAATGGACTATGGCAAACTGTCTATGATGATAGACATTGACGTAGGACACAACTATTGTTCGTCAGTTGTCGATATGGTAACGGTCTAGTGGTTCACATGGGGAAGCCCCCACTGATCATGGTTATGGTTTGGGTAATGAAGAAGGAACTGGTTAATCATACTTTCAACTATGGGGTAACCCCCACAACAATTAAGCCAATGAAAGACAAACCATGTTTTCGGAAATAACTTAAAACTAAACAACCAAACGTGAACTCACTCAACTTTGTTGTTGACTCGTTGTTACATGCCTTACAGGTCGTTAGATGCTTATGGAGCTTGCACGAGGAGGAAGTCGTTGTGGAATATGAATGTTATGTCCCGTGCTAAACATTTAATCCTTATAAACTTATTAAACCTACGTTTTGGACTTTAAACTTATGAACTATGGAACTTATGATTTGGACTTACGTTTTATGCTTCCGATGTTAACTTAAAGTTGGTTACTGTCATATGGTCACCAATTGTATTGTGGTTGGTTTTACTTACTTAATTACGTTGTTCAATATGATTAGTGGCTCGATCCTGGTCAAGTCACGCCTCCAAGCGGTGATACTCCGCATGGTGGATTTTGGGGGTGTGACATTTGTGAACTGGATTGTTTTGTGCGAAGCCCAGCGCACATGGCTTCTTACCCTGACTTCACACATAACAGCCCGATTCTCACCCATGACTCAGAGAAAGGCCCCTCCTACTCTAAGTTTAATCAGTAGCTTAAGGTTGGAGGGATGAACACTCGATTTTCCATAGATAGACACGAAGACACTCGATTTTGGACAAGGGAAGCCACACGTGTACGAAGACCCCACCTTCGTACGAAGGCACACCTTCGTACGAAGCTTCTATTTCCCATTGATACTCCGATTTTCGACCGTTTCAGCACCTTGGAGGACTTCCGCTTCTGTTCCCGTACGCAGGCTGATCCGGCGCTCCCTTCAATCCATTCAGAATGTGTTTATTCGTTAGACACGCACTGTGAGTATACTCGAACCCTTTTTCTCTTAACGCACTTTTGGGTGTTACATACGTTCTTTATAAAAAACACAACACACAATGCAAACACTTTTAAACGCTAACCGCTCCCGCATGCTATATGTGATTAGTTGAATGCTTGTTAGTATGCTTACACAGTGATTACCTGCCCGACCGCCTTTTGCAACGATAGTACTATAGTTTGGAGTCATCACCTGATTTATCAAGGGTTGCTAAGGATCACATACTTTACTTCATGTGTTCGCTTCAGTGAACATGTGTCGCGCATACTCTACTCGCAGTCACGTGGTTAGGATGTATCATTGATGTTTAGTTAACATGCTTCGCCCGTTACGTGTTACATGTTGGTTATGCGTAAACGTTTTTATACTATATCTATACAAACTTGTGTACTCACCTTTCTTTATGTATTGACTTTTATTTTAACGTATGTGACAGGTTGATTGATTGTTATGCTGCAAACAAGGTAGGAAGTCTAGAAACCTACAATAAAATCAAGGTTGTCGGATCATGTTTTGTTTATGAGACTCGTTATCTGTAATGACTGTTTATTGAATATTTGTTCGTTAGTATGGGATGATGAACCTTTAAAAATATTGTCGATTAATAGTTGTTATGGATTCTCTTGATCAATTTGATTAGCCTAGTGCCGCGCCCCGATGATTACGCCATCGGTTGGGGTGTGACAAAAAGAAAGAAAGAAGCGGACTTGTGTTGTTCGTTCAGCAAGTGCAAGATTAGAGTCGGATTATTAACCGATAGCAAGCATGAATAGCAAGATGTAAGAAAACAACAAGTGGGCAAGATGATTCGATGTAAGCGAGCAAGAAAGGTTCGAATCAAGAAAGACAATGGCAAGTTTAGCAAGAAAACCGAGTTCGGTTTTGGCAAGAAAAGCAAGAACGAACATAAGAAAGAAAGAAGTAAGAACCGAGATCAAGATTATGGGGGTGAATGTTGGATAATCATGATGGTCGGGTCAAGCCGGGTCATTGAAACGGTTTGAAACCGGGTCAGATGGGTTGTTGAAGAATTGGTCATGTTTGACCGGAAAAGGAGGAGTTGAACGTGGGAACGTAAACGTTGGGAGGTGGTTGATTTTTTGGGATGTGAACGTTGGGGTAGTTCTAAATTTTAGCAAGTAATGAGCTTTATTATATTTAGCATGTGTTTGTTTTAGTCAAGATAAATAGGAACAGTAGCTTAGTTATAGCCTGTACGTCTCATTCGGTAATAAAACAGTTGCAAGCTCTTTTAATTCTTTGAAGTTCAATACACATAATATTGTCTCATAGTGTGTAGTGTGTGTGTTTAACCTTGGGGCCTGAACCAACAATATGTTCACTGAAGAACATAAGGCTTGACGGTGTGGGGGTCGTCCCCAGCCCGTCCAGGCCCGTCGCCGCACACAACACCATTCCCACCCCCCCCCCCCCCACCGGCGTCGTCCAAATCGTCGCCCACAAGACGGTGAGGACGCTCACAAAAGGACAAACCTCCCCTCACTCACACATATACATACAACTCATATATATATATATATATATATATATATATATATATATATATTAGGCTCATCCCCCATTTCCTTAGTTTCATCCCCTTTGCCTCATCCTCACACCCATCCTACGTGACACTTACGTGGAAGGTCATCCTCACACACATATACATACAACTCATATATATATATATATATATATATACATCCCTTCGGCGCTTTTTTGTTTTTTTGCCCAAAACTCTTAAAAACATGTATATTACATGTGTTATTTTTTTCAAAAAAAAATGTCGGGTGGTTGGGTTTTCTAGGGTTTTTTAAAAACATAAGGGTTTTCTATATAGCCCTACCATATATATATAGGCTAAGGCTAGACAAGAAACCCTTATGTTTTTAAAAAACCCTAGAAAACCCAACCTCCCGACATTTTCTTTTGAAAAAAATAACACATGTAATATACATGTTTTTAAGAGTTTTGGGCCAAAAAAAAACAAAAAAGCACGGAAGGATTATTTAAAAAAAAATAAACAAATTTCAGCAACTTTCGTGACTAACATGTGTTAGGTGCTGAAACTTGTTTATTTTTTTTAAAAACATCCCTTCGGCGCTTTTTTGTTTTTTTTTTTTGTTTTTGCCCAAAACTCTTAAAAACATGTATATTACATGTGTTATTTAAAAAAAAAAAATGTCGGGAGGTTGGGTTTTCTAGGGTTTTTTAAAAACATAAGAGCATTCACATTCTAACCATCAAATTATGTGAGGAGGGATTTTTATATTATAAAGGGTATAAAAAGTGGTTGTGAGTAGAGAAGAGAGAAAATGTTACTGTTCATCTGTATATTTGGGGGGACACTGTTCACCCCGTTATAATTTTTTAATATATTTTGAAAGTGGTTGTGAGTGGAAGTGGAGAAAAATGTAATGATAATATTATTTAATTGAAAGGAGAGAGAAAAAATATTTGTTTTTAGTGGAAATATATTGATATAGGAGTTGTTTTTTAGTGGAATGTATGTATAATTTGATGGTTTGGATGTGAATGCTCTAAGGGTTTTCTATATAGCCCTACCCAATATATATATATATATATATATATATATATATATATATATATATATATATATATATATATATATAGGGTAAGGTTCACTTGAGAACCACCTTTATTTTGAGAACCAATGTGAACACACCAAAAAAACTTAAAAAAATCTACCCCCAAGTTAAACGCTAAAAACTACACCCCCCCCCCCCCCCCCCTAAAAAAAAAACCTAAAAAACATTGGTTCTCAAAAATTCTAAAAACTAAACCCCCAAAAAACCTAAAAAACATACAATTTTTTTTAATATTTTTTAAGTAAAAATCGCTACTTTTAGTAGCCAATTTTTTTTTTTTTTATTTTATTAATAACGAAATATAGCGATTTTAATTTAAAAGATATTAATTTTTTTTTTTGTTTTTTAGCTATTTTTAGGTATTTTTTGTTGTGTTCACATTGATTCTCACGGTTCTCGCAATAAAGGGTAGTTCCTAACGGATCCTTCTCCTATATATATATATAGGGGAAGGTTTAAATGAGAACGCCAAATATTGTGAGAACCGTGAGAACAAATCAAAAAAACCGCGAGAACTTGGTCAAAAACAATTCAAATTCAAAAAAAAATTCTACACTCATCCTTATTATTCGAATACAATGTTAGAAATTTAATTTACATGTTTAAATTTACGTGAATTCGTAAATAAAGAAAATTTACACATGTGTAAATCTGTTATATTTACACATGTGTAAAAAATCTAAAAGGAGTGATTTTGAAAGGAGAAATGAATTATTTGATGTTGTAAATTCTTTTTCTAATGTTGTATCTTAATTACAATGAGGTTTGTATTAAAAAATTTGGTTTTGATTGGTTTTCTCATTCGTTCTCACGGTTCTCGCAATATTTAGCGTTCTCAAGATAACCCTCCTATATATATATATATATATATATATATATATATATATATATATATATATATATATATATATATATATATATATATATATATATATATATATATTATGCTAACTGTTAATTTTTGTCATCATTTGTTGACCTTTCAAAGTTTTTTTTATCTTAACTGTTAATTCAAGTTACAGTATCTACAATTATAAATATCTATTTGTTATGTGTTCATACTTAAAAGCATTGTATAGGACCGTAGGTGTAGTCTCATTACCATACGAGTTCTTAAAGAAAAAAAGCAATCTCAACCAGACCCTTTTTAAAGGATACAACATCTCTTTTATAGATAAAGTTGGATTAAGATAACTAACTTGGCCAAGAGACCCGAAGATGACACGGATAGCACACCATGATCTAATATCTAGATGGGTCAAATGACGAGTGGGTCGACTAGTCCATTTAACTTGAAATTTGTAAAAGGGCCTCACATTTCTACTTTCGTTTTGGGCCTCCAAAATAGTTAAGTCGGCCCTATACGTGACATCATTTAGCTTAAGAGATGCATACATATCTTCTAATTTTGATGCACGAACATGGTTGCTTGTTGTTTATTAGTTTGTTCAAACAAGTATTTTGGATCTAGGATTATGATAAAAATTAAAAATTTACATCTCAACGAATTGTATTTATGCAACATTTTGAGTTTTTGGTTTATATGGTGATTGTCGGACATGATTTTGGAAATGATTTGGGTGTTTTTTTATATATTTTTTTACGAAATCTTGAAAATATTGCTCGATTCCATACCTAGGGTTCTGGATTTTTCTTAATTTTAAAGGGCAATTTGGTAACTTCATATTGAATTAACCCATTTAAGATTTTGATACTTTGTAATCCAAATTCGTACGAATTTGAGTAAACTGCCATTTTGGTCCCTGTGGTTTGGTCAGTTTTGTCACTTTAGTCCAAATCTCAAACTTATTACATCTGGGTCCCTGTGGTTTGCATTTTGTTGCCATTTTAGTCCAAAATCCAAAAACCTTATTTTTTTGACTGTTGCAACCTTCTATTTTGTCTTGTAGTGCAGGGGCAAATTGGTCATTATAATAACAAATTATTAATTAAAATTATAAAATCAATCTCTATATCTCAATCTCAGCTCTCTCCATGTCCACACCATACCACCACCTCCATATCAATCTCAGATCTCTCTCTATCCACACCACAACACACCACATACATAAAATCAAAACCTGCAACTCTCTTATCCTTTTATATCTGGTGGTGATTGAGAGACGAAATCGAAACCTGCAACCAGCAACTAAAATCTAAACCATCGCCGCCTTTCTTCTCATCCTCAGATCTGGTGGTAGCCGCCGCCGTCATCCTCAGATATGGGGGGTGGTGGTTGGGGGTGGTGCGAGTCAGAGTCTCTTGCGGATCGGGTAAATTTGTTAAAGATTAGCATAACATGGTCCAAGAACAACGGCTGTCATGGAGAAAGTTGAAGGCGGTGGTAGTGGTGAATCCGCTGAGGCTAGACTTGATTGAGAAAGTTGAAGGCGGTGGTGGTGGTGCTTGGCGGCGAGAGGGGGGTGGTGGTGGTGGCAGGTGGTGGTGCTTGGCGAGATGGTGATGAGGGTACTGGGTTTGAAGATAAAGAGTGTTATTGTTCAGAAATCGAATCAGATTCAAGTTACATTAGGTAATTTATCTTGTGTTTTTGGATTGGTTTTTGTTACTTGAATCTGGTGGTTACTTGAATCTGCATAATACAATGGATGTTCAGAAATCGGATTTGTAATCGTTTGTTGATTTTTGTAATTTTTCTGGGTTTTGTTTAATAGTGTTCATATGTGTGAGAAAACAATAAATTTGCTGGGTTTTGATGATGACTCGATTAGCAATGGATTCAACAAGCAAATTGTTCAGAAATCGTTTGTTGATTTTTGTAATTTTTCTGGGTTTTGATGATGATGTTTGAAGATGAACGATGTCTGGGTTTTGATGATGTTCTTGAAGATGATGATTTTCTGGGTTCTTTATTTTCTTGAAGATGTTCTTGATTTTCTGGATTTTCTGGGTTTTGATGATGATGTTTGATGATGTTTTGAAGATGATGTTATTAATTATTGAAATGTATAATAAATTAATATGGACCAAAATGCCCCTGCACTAAAGGACAAAATAACCAGTTTTCAACAGTCAAAATGGAGGGTTTTTGGATTTTGGACTAAAATGGCAACAAAATGCAAACCACAGGGACCCAGATGTAATAAGTTTGAGATTTGGACTAAAGTGGCAAAACTGGCCAAACCACAGGGACCAAAATGGCAGTTTACTCGACGAATTTTGATGTTACAACATAACTTGTTTCACTGTTAAAAAGTCAATTGCAGACTTGAAAATATGACATTTCCATGTATACATCGATTATAAAGAGGGTAGGGGCGCCCATCACTAATCACTCATCACTCACTCATAACTTTCAACCAAGTTCCGTCATGTCATCAAGCATTATTCCATCACTAGTAATGGATTTTAGTGGAAATGCCCATCACTCACCACACCC
The DNA here is from genome assembly GCA_030545235.1 of Helianthus tuberosus. Lineage (NCBI taxonomy): Eukaryota > Viridiplantae > Streptophyta > Magnoliopsida > Asterales > Asteraceae > Helianthus > Helianthus tuberosus. The sequence continues at coordinate 154,276,673 of CM060358.1, forward strand.
AACAATTTCCCTCACAACCCAACAATTTCCCTCAGCTTCCTCAATTTCTTCACGCGTGAAAAACTTAACGCGTTATAAGATCCACACGTTTTAAAGGTGGCCGGCGGCGACGTTTTTTTTTTCCATCACTCGTTATGGGGGCCGATCACAGGGCGCCCCGAGTTAATTTTGTGGGTGTGGGACGATGGCGCTATAGGGGATGAGGTGGCCCTGGTGGCGCCTCCATACACTCCGGCCTAAGCTATCCATGATTTTGGAATTGTTGAATCTTGGTTTCCTTGTAGACGCTTCTCTTTGCAGCTCAAACTTTAGTTTTATATATAGGTGGCAAATCGACCCATTTAAGTATAATGGGTCGATTTGGGTTATGTTTATTCTTGAACATATCAAATGGGTTAGGCTAAAGGATTTAACTAAAAGCGAGTTGGTCTAACAGGTTGGGAATCATAATAAATGTATTCAAATGTGTAAAAACATTATAAAATTGCCTTATTAGAAAAATTGCTTATTTTTTTAAGTCATCATGTATTGCTGGATTTGCACTTTTCCAGTTTTGACTTCTAACCTCATAACACTACATTGATCGTGCCAAGTGTTGCAGCTGATAACATGGCTCACTTTATAAATTATTTTGCTTTTTATTATTCAACCTGTGTAAATTTACGTAAATAATATGCATTATCTGAATTAATTGTAATAATATATTTTTTAATCGTATTGATGTGTTAAGTGTTTTAATAGTTTTTGATAAATGGACAAAACAATGTATGTGGGCAAGTGAATGCCTAACAGAAGAATATGAATAAATGTGACAACAATCCAACAACATATGATAAAAAAAAACTTACAAATCTTAGCTGTAGTTATTAAAAGTTATTAGATTTGAGGTTTTATAATGGGTCAAACAAATAAACACATCTTTTGGGGTATGTTTGTAAAAAGATCTCTAGCTGCGGAATTGTTAGTATAAGAAATGTTGAATATACATTGTATTTGAATACTCTTAAAATATAACAATTTGTGGAAAATGGAATTTTATTTGAAAGAAATTTCTATGAATAAATATATGTTGCCAATTCAAAAACTTCAAGAAAAAATAAAACAATAAACTTAACTATTTTTTGTAAAATATCATATGAATAAGAAAAGTAACATAAGTGTTATACAATATACAATGGCGGATCCAAAGTTTTTGATGAGCGGGTGCACAAAACTGGTCATCTCAAATCAAGTCGCGTTAAAATAGGTCGCCTAAAAGTTGGGTCGAAATAGATCGGCTAAAAACAAATCGGGTGAAAATGAGTCAAAAAAAACACATCACCCTTCTACTTAATTTAATTGTATATTAAATTTAGGGCTGTTTTAAATTTATATCAAACCTAAAGGTTACATTGTAATTTACTTCAAATAAAGGGTGTTAATATAAAACTTTTAAAATTAAACCTAACTACCCGAACAAACATGAAAGGAGATGATATCCTTTTTACACTTCTATCTTCTCCATAGGAGTTTCTACCATTAAATCTTTATTTTAGCTTTCAAAGTATTCGAACCGCGTCGCAGGTGTTCTTTAATGTGGGAGTTTAATGTTGTAAGAGTTTATGATCCGTAAGATTCTAACTTATGGGGCCTTTAATTTTCATAAAAAGGGCCTTTGTTTTTCTAATGGGCATGATACATTTTTCTTCAAAATTTTACACTAAAAATAGTGTACAAGCCCAAGGTTAGGGGTGCTGGGACCCTCCTGAACAAAGAGTCCATTCGCCCCTGATGATATATTACAAAAGGATTGATAAACTAACAAAAACGAATTTGTGCTATGAATTGTCGTTGTCATCGTATTGTACGGATTTATTTCTAGTATATATATATATATATAGGGGAGGGCTATATAGAAAACCCTATATATATAGAAAACCCTAGAAAACCCAACCTCCCGACATTTTTTTTTTTGAAAAAAATAACACATATAATATACATGTTTTTAAGAGTTTTGCGCCAAAAAAATCAAAAAAGCGCCGAAGGAATGATTTAAAAAAAAAAATTCAGCAATTTCTGTCTTTTGTGCCTAACACATGTTAGGCAACCGGACATTGCTGAAATTTGTTTATTTAAAAAAAAAATCCTTTCGGCGCTTTTTTGTTTTTTTTGGCCCAAAACACTTTAAAACATGTATATTACATGTGTTATTTTTTTCAAAAAAAAATGTCGGGAGGTTGGGTAAAAATGGGGGGAGATTTGAGTTTCCAGAGTTTTCTAAAAATTTAAGGGTTTTCTGTCTAGCCTTCCCTTATATATATATATATATAGCCCCTATATAGGGAGCCGCTAAAATGAGAATCACCTCCAGTTGTAAGAACCGCGAGAACCACTCTCAACCAATCACATTGTGCCAACATAAAGGGTATATTGGTCAATTAACACATATGTCAAGTCACCACACTCTCTCTCCATTTAATACTTGTCAGTCTTACCTCTCTCCCTCTCTCTTCAAAATAGTAATCCCCTCACTTGAAAGTTGCAGAGTCCATCACCATCACACCGTTCAACTCACAACCGAACACCATCACCGCTGCCGACGTACCACTCACAACCGAACACCACTCACAACCGAACACCGTTCAACTCTCTCTCCACCGGCCGCCGTACCACTCACAACCGAACACCATCACCGCTGCCGACGTACCATACCATCACACCGCTCAACCTCCGTCACTGGCCATCGGACCACCGTCTCCATCACCGTTTCCTAACCCATACCTCCGCCGCGAACTACTTTCATCCACCATCTTCGACCCACCTTCATCCCTTCACCATTAACTACCCTTGACGGTGGTGGTGGGTTTTGACGTTGGGGGTGGGTTAAATCATGTGCTTTGTGGTGGTGTTTCACGGTGAAGGTAGGGGGTTTTGGTGGTGTGAAGTCCAGTGAAGATGGAGTTGTGGTGGGTGTGAAGTCCGATGAAGGTGGGGGTTTGTGCTGGTGTTTAACGTTGAAGGTGAAGGTGGGGTTGTGGTGGTGTTAAGTCCGGCGAAGATGGGTTTTGTGGTGGGTGTGAAGTCCGGTGAAATCGAATTTGTTTCGGTTGATTTTCGATCAGTTTTGGTATGTCGATTATATATTTCAAATTGTTTTTAGTTGAAATTTTGTTGAATCTCAGAATGTTTTGATGATGTTCGGTTAAACTTCTGAGGATTTTGAACATTATAAATCAATTTCAACTTGTTTAACAAAAAGATTTGAAACTGAAAATCTGAAAATATTGTTCAAAGTTTCACACAGTTGATATTTCGGTTAAACTTCTGAGGATTTTTGAAACCTGTTCATGTTCCTTCTGGTTTGAATGATCTGGTTTGAAGCATGTTCATGTTCCTTCTGGTTTGAATGATCTGGTTGAAATTTTTAAGTTTTACGAATCTGATGGTTTTTTGATATGTTTGGGGGGTTTTGATTTGTGTTCTATGAATCTGTGGGTTTTGATTCGATGGATGGGCGGCGATGATGCAAAAAAAAAAAAAAAAACGTAGATTTTGCTGACGATGGCGCGGCAAGGACGGCGGAGGGTAGGTATTTTGAACCTGCAACCCCACTTTTTGCAGCCTCTTGTTTTATCGGATAATCTGAGCCAAACCCCGTTTATTTTTTTAGAGATACACTTTGTTTTGATGTTGTTGGTTTTTTTATTTCCCCCGTTAGTCGATGATGATAACAATATATCTGAGACACCTCCCGAGTTTGCGATTTCTGAGTGCGTTCGTTTTTGCGTAAAAATGTTTTTGTAAAAAAAAAAAGTTAAACCGTCAACTTTTTTAACGTAAAACGTAAAAACATTTTTACGTAAACCGTAAACTTTTTAACGTAAAACGTAAAAAGTTTTAGCTAAAACGTAAAAACGTAAAAAAAAATTTTTTACTAAAACGAAAAAAACGTTAACGTAAAAACGTTAACGTAAAAAACCGTTAACGTAAAAACCGTTAACGTAAAAAAACCGTTAACGTAAAAAACCTGAATTTAAAAATGATAACGTAAAAAACGTTAACGTAAAAACCCGGCGCGTAAAATGTAAAAACGTAAAAAACGTTAACGTAAAAAACCGGCGCGTAAAACGTAAAGGGTTTTACGTAAAACGTAAAAGGTTTTTCGTAAAACGTAAAAAGTTTTAGGTAAAACGTAAATCGTTAATTTTTTTTAGTAAAACGTAAAAAGTTTTAGGTAAAACGTAAAAAACCGGCCCGTAAAACGTAAAAACGTAAAAAATGTTAACGTAAAACACCGGCGCGTAAAACGTAAAAAAAACATTAACGTAAAAAACCGGCGCGTAAAACGTAAAAAAACGTTAACGTAAAAAACTGGCGCGTAAAGCGTAAAAAAACGGCGTTAAAAAACGGCGCGTAAAAAACGGCGTTAAAAAACGCCGCGTAAAAAACGACGCGTTAAAAAAAGGCGTGTTAAAAAACGTCGCTTGAAAAAACTCGGCGTAAAAAACGGCGCGTCAAAAATACGTAAAACGTAAAAAGTTTAATGTAAAACTAAAATTGTAAAAAGTATAAAAAATCTTTAAAAAAAATCTGAATTTAAAAATATTTTTAATAAAAAAATTATGTTTAAAAATAAAAAGCAATATAATAATACAATAAAGTAATAAAAAAACAATAAAGTGAAAAAGACAAAATAGAGTGGTTTTACCTAAATACCCTTTTGGATTATAATATTATAGACATAATAAGACAAAAAATACTTAATATTATTTTTAAATACTTTCAATCTCATCCATCCATCTCCTTGATCTAAAGGCCAGAAAGTGGTCTCGCGGTTCTTACAACTGGAGGTGGTTCTCATTCTAGCGGTCCCCTATATATATATATATAACTTATAATAAAAGACTCCAAATAATGTCTCATGTCATTCTCTCCTTCAATATCATTAATTTTATTTATAATTTTTTAATAAATTTCTTTTAAAATCAATATTAATATTAATAACTAATATATAGATATCATTTATTTTTATCATTTTCTTTATCTAAGATTAATAAATAGTTTTAATTTTGCAATCTAGACCCTTTTTTTTACTTTTAACCCAAAGTTTTTCATCTTTTGCAATTTAATCCCAACTCTTTTTTATTTTCAATTTTGGTCCACCATACTTATCATCTTTCCCAAGTTTTTCGTTTCGTTCTAAATTTTATGAGTTAATGCACCGCAACGAGCGTGTGAGGTTCAACATTTTTTTCGTATATTTTTTCACGTTTGAGTGGCCGGTCGCAACACATCTGTTTTTCTCCGTTTAACAAGTTCGACCAACGCGCGGGTCCTGGATTGACTTAGTTATTTTTTTTCTATGTTTTACGTTTCGGTTTAATTTCTTTGCAACGAGCGTTCGTGATTAAAAGATTTCATGTCTGCTTTTCGTTCGGCTTATTTTTTTTCGTTTTTATTTAATTTGTTTTTACGAGCTTTTCCGGTATTGGTGGTCGCTGACATTGGTATAGCATTGGTACCACTTGACACGGTTTTACAACAACCGCTGCAACGCAGGGGCTTAATACTAGTATATATATATATATATATATATAGGGTCGGGATTTAGAGAAAACGATAGAAAGTGTGAGAATGGTGAGAACGCTTAACGATCGTCCGATCAAAACAATCTATGGACTAGATTGGCGCGGTGGCGTTTTCGTAAATAACATCAATTTTATTACGTGGACGCGCTTCATTAAGGGTAAAAGGGTCTTTTGACTACTCCACATAAAAGGCCAAATCATGAAATAAAACGCCAAAAACATAAATCAAAGACCATTCTAAGTAAAACGCCATTAAATATAAAACGCCAAACTTAATTTTAGTAAAATCACGCCTTAAAAAACCGCCAAAAAAATCTTATGTATACAACATCACAAAAACCCAAACGCCATATTTCATATAACTCATTCGCCTTAAAAACGCCAAAAAACCCAAACATCAAATATCTTCAACCCCAAAAACGTTTTCTTGAAATTCAGTTTGGCTGTCAGTAAGATTTCGCTCAATGATATAGACAAAATCCTAAAGTGAGGATATAGTCCATTTCATTGAGTAAAATCTCATTGACTTATCCTAAACTTCCATCAAATTTATAATGTCAAAACATACAAAAACATTATTGAGGTTTGTTGTCAATAAAGTTTAGCTGTATGGGGTGGACAACATTGTCAGTTATCTTTCTTAACCGAGGATTAACAATGATGTCCATATCATAGAGCAAAACATTATTGATTTTAGCATTATCAAAATTTGAGGTTTAAGGTGATCTTATTTCGTGGCGTTCTTTTTATCGGTAAAACGCCAAAAAAGTTAAAAAAATCAAACATCGTTGATTGTAAAAATTCAAGATTGTTGGCTGAAGGATATAAACTCAATAACATTTTGCTGCATGAGATGGACAAATATTCAAGAAAAAGATGCTGATGTCAGACTGTGTGCTTCCAAACAGCAACACAAAAAACTACTTGAAAAAAAAAAAAACAAAATGAATCATACGAAAGTCGAACCAGCCAGTTAACATGATTTAAAAAAGAGAAAGAAAGAGACCGGAGACAGAGAAGATTTGGAAAATCAATTGTCTATGTATTCTTTTTTTTTTTTTATTTTCCTTTTCAGTTAATTGTTATATAATAAAAACGCAATTAATAATAAAAACGTCAAAACAGCCAAAATGCTTGTTTAAACGATATCATCCAGTTAAACGCCACCAAAAAACTGCCAAACTATAATAAAATTACTTTAAAAAATTAGAGTAAATTGCCATTTTAGTCCCTGAGTTTTGTCCAAATTTGCCATTTTAGTCCAAGTAGTTTTTTTTTTGCCTATGGGTCCCTGACTTTTACATTTTGTTGCCATTTTGATCATTTTGTCTAACTCCATCCAAAAACCCAGTTTGTAAGAGGGGTATTTTGGGGATTTCCTTAAAAAATGTTTTCAGTTGCCATTTTGATCGAATTCCAAAAAATCAAAAAAAATCCAAAAAATTCAAAAAAAAATCTAAAAAAAAATCTAAAAATTTTAAAAAAATCTAAAAATCTAAAAATTCTAAAAAATCATAAAACATCTAAAAAATAAAAAAAAAATTCTAAAAAATCCAAAAATCATTAAATGCTTCGGCACGAACCGTTTCGACCCGTACCGTTTCGAACCAAACCGTTTCGACCCGTACCGTATCGAACCGTACCGTTTCGACGCGAACCGTTTCGAACCGTACCGTTTCGACCCGTACCGTATCGAACTGAACCGTTTCGAGCCGAACCGTTTCGACACGAACCGTTTCGACCCGTACCGTTTCGAACCCGTACCGTTTCGAGCCGAACCGTTTCGACGCGAACCGTTTCGACGCGAAGCGTTTCGACCCGTACCAGTTCGAACCGTACCGCTTCGACGCGAACCGTTTCGACCCGTACCGTATCGAACCGAACCGTTTCGAGCCCATACCGTATCGAAACAGTTCGCGTCGAAACGGTTCGGTTCGATACGGTACGGGTCGAAACGGTTCGGTTCGAAACGGTTCGCGTCGAAACTGTAAGGGTCGAAACGCTTCGCGTCGAAACACTTCGCGTCGAAACGGTTCGGCTCGAAACGGTTCGGGTTCGAAACGGTACGGGTCGAAACGGTACGGTTCGAAACGGTACGGGTCAAAACGGTTCGGTTCGAAACGGTTTGCGTCGAAACGGTACGGTTCGAAACGGTACGGGTCGAAACGCTTCGCGTTGAAACGGTTCGGGTTCGAAACGGTACGGGTCGAAACGGTTCGTGTCGAAACGGTTCGGCTCGAAACGGTTCGCGTCGAAACGGTTCGGTTCGATACGGTACGGGTCGAAACGGTACGGGTCGAAACGGTTCGCGTCGAAACGGTACGGTTCGAAACGGTTCGCGTCGAAACGGTACGGTTCGAAACGGTACGGATCGAAACGCTTCGCGTCGAAATGGTTCGGCTCGAAACGGTTCTGGTTCGAAACGGTACGGGTCGAAACGGTTCGGTTCGATACGGTTCGGTTCGATACGGTACGGGTCGAAACGGTACGTTTCGAAACGGTTCGCGTCGAAATGGTACGGTTCGATACAGTACGGGTTCGAAACGGTTCGCGTCGAAATGGTTCGGTTCGATACGGTACGGGTCGAAACGGTACGGGTCGAAATGATTCGTGCCGAAACATTTAATGATTTTTGGATTTTTTAGAATTTTTTTATTTTTTAGAATTTTTATGATTTTTTAGAATTTTTTGATTTTTTTTGAATTTTTTAGAATTTTTATGATTTTTTAGAATTTTTTTATTTTTATTTTTTATTTTTTGGAATTTTTTTGATTTTTTGGAATTGGATCAAAATGGCAACTGAAAACATTTTTTAAGGAAATCCCCAAAATACCCCTGTTAGAAACGCGGATACACCAGATGCCGACACCTGTCGACATCGTGTCAATCTACTAGCTGACCCAGCTAAGCTATTGTGTTGACTGGTGTTGACGCGGGCCGCGTAAGGCTTAGCCTTACCTTACGCGGGCCGCCTGAAAGTCAGATTTCACAACTATTAATAGATAGCATCAGATTACAGTTTCCGTCGCTCATTCTAAAATCTCAATCTCGAATTCTGAAAGTATTAAGCATTATAGTCGGGTACTATACCCCTAATTAGCGAGGTTCTGCTCCATTGTAAGTATTATAACCCCAGTTTCATAATAGTTACGCTGCCCGATTGATTTAGGGTTCCGTAACAACTGTCGTGGTTCTGCCCGACGTAGTTGTTGGAATGCCGTCTCGGGGAGGGTATTATTAATATTTTCAAAGGGTTATGATACTAACCAATGTACATTTGTATAAATTATAGATTATATTCAGGAAACCCTTACGAAAAGCCTAAGACAGCAATGTGAGTTTATCCTCTTTTTGATAATATTTTTGGTAATGTTTTACTAAACCTTAAATGTTTTACTATGAAATTAAGCGGTGATTGAGTCTTTGTAATTCTTCAATTACTGCCGGTATTATGGGGTTTTGTATACAAAATTTACTACGAGTAGTAGTAAGTCTGAATGACAGTGCATTACCATTGGACGACGAGTTAGCCAATGGGTAATTTGACCATAGCCATAGATCCGGTCGAGTGGCAAATACTGAATGAGTAATTATGTAGAAATAAACAATGTGATCACTCTCAATACGTTTTTAATTGATAAAATGTTCTTGATTAAACTGGGATTCACTCACCAGTATTTCTGTCTGACAAATGTTTTTAAAACGCGTTACAGGTAACACAATGTGAACAGCCAATTAGTGAAAAGCCAGCTGGAGAGCACTGAAGGCTTGGGAAAATGTAGCTATAAAAGTTACCTAATAAACGATGTTTTAAATTAAATAAAATAGGGTTTGTCCCTATAAATGTATTGTAATAAGAAACTTGGGTTTTACCCATGTGATTATTAATATTAAATAAGGTGGTTTTACTCTGATAAACATTTCCTAACTATGATCCTGATGTAAATTCCGCTGCGAGACTAAACAAAATGATACCACCAAACTCTGAGCTCACGTCCGCCCGTTACCGGGAATAAGGGATCGGGGGTTGTGACAGAAGGTGGTATCAGAGCCTAGCCACTGGTCTGAGCCAAAGAAGTGTTCTGCTGACACTTAAATTTTGAATTGATGTTAGGAAATAAAATAAGGAAATACATGCATAACTGTAATTATGTGTTATGTGTTATTTGACTATTTGTTAGTTTCCAGTATGAGTGATCAAGGACCATCAGTTCTGAACTGTCAGTTATCTGATTCCCCTAAGAGTGAAAGTACATCATCACAGCCTGCCCTTTCGGGGTATGTTGCTGATCAGGAAGACGGAATATTTGCTTTTAGAGCTAAATCTGAAGAGCCATTTCCTAATAAGAAACGAGGATGGTTCAGTAAAGAAGCTTTTGCTCGTAGGAAGAGAATGAGGAAATTGCAACAGCAAAGGGCTTTAGCAGCTATTAAGCGAGAGAGAGATGCCCATACTCAAGATATGCTAAATAGAAGCCTAGCTAATTTTCATATCCTAGCTACAACTGCTGCTGACCCAAGTTTGGAACAATTAGTAGCCCCACAACCACAAAACCCAGAACAACCCATGGAAATAGAAAATCCGGAGAACCAAGTAGAGATGCACGATTTTAACCCAGAAGAAATCCCAAGGGAACCTGCACCAAACCCACTAGACCTGAATTACGACCCCTGGTGGGACGATAATAAGGACTTTGTGCAACGTTACCCTATCCAGGATTATCCACCCATACAGAACATAGAAGCTTACCCAGGTATGGACCCTTTAGATCCCTATTACCAAGATGAATATATTAGGGAAATATTAGAGGATCCTTACCAATTTCATGAACTGTCACCCCCATATCAGGAAACCGTACCCCAGATTCCAAACCCAGTCCGAGAACCTGCACCCCCAATGAGTGCAGAAAACGTGCAAGAACTTAGGACTTTCGGGGAGGAAATCTTAGAAAGCAGTGAGAGGATGCGTCAGGTGGGAGAGCGTCTCGTATGGAAATACGATGAGCGCAATATGGATTTTTGGATGAATCCATATCCATGAATGTTAGAATGGAGGAAGCGGTAGTAATAATAATATAATAAAATAAAATAAGATATGTGTGTACGGATGCATATTACTATTTTATTTCTGTTGGTATTGTAATCTTTATTTCTGTACTAGTGTGTAATAGACGCATAGTATATGAAAAAGAGTATAGTCGCAATGATCGACGGTTTTGGTTAAATTGCGTGTCATGTGATTAACTATATTACCTATTAATTGTGATATTAATGTTGGATAAATGTTTAAAATTCAGATGGCCGACGAAGAAAATCAAGGAAATCTGAATAACGATAACCAGAGTAACATTAACGTGGTTAATGATAACCCGAGTGTCAATAATAATGGAAACCAAGTGGACAATAGTGCTATCCAACACATAGTAGCACAGGGAATTATAGATGCAATGCCATTTATACTTCAAACTGTTAAGGATGCTGATAATAAAAGTAAACATAGCAGTAAGCGACCAATTGAACCAGAAAACAGCGTGAACAATGGGCCTATACTTCAAATGCCTATTCCCAAAAGAAGAAGAACCGTGCCTAACGGTTGTTCTTATAACGAATTCTGGTATTGTAAACCAATGGAATTCTCGGGCAATGAAGGGGCCATTACAACCTTACGCTGGATAGAAAAGACTGAGGCAGTCTTAAGGATAAGCAAGTGTGCTGAAGAAGACAAGATACTGTTTGCTTCTAATCTGTTTAAGAATGCAGCACTATAATGGTGGAACACTATCCTCCAGACAAGAGGAAGTGATCAAACCTATAATATGGAATGGGAAGAATTTAAAAACAAGGTAGAAAGGAAGTCCTGCCCACCCAATGAGAAAGAACAGATAGCAAACAAATTCCTAAACCTTAGGATGACTGGTGTGGATAGCAAGGGGTACACAAAGCTATTTTTCGAATATGCTAGGATAGTGCCAACTCTTGCTTCACCAGAACCAGTGTTAATCTCCCGTTATATTTGAGGATTAATTGGGGAGATAAGACACGTAGTCAAGGCAGCTAGACCTCAAACCATAGAAGAAGCTGTAGAATTAGCCAATACCTTGACTGATGAGTTAGTCCGTACCAGAGAAGAGGATCAAAGGAGGAATCTAACCCAGAAATTGACTCAAGAATTTCGTTCTGGAAATTCTAACCGTGGGAAACATATAGGTTCTACCTCTGCACCCTATTGTAGGTATTGCAAAAGAAAGCATTCAGGGAGATGCTCCATATATTGTAACTTTTGCAAAATGTCGGGACACAAAGAAGAAAACTGTAGAAAGAAACCTAACAGCAGGGTATGTTACAATTGCGGAGAACAAGGTCATATCAAGCTGAATTGCCCAAAATTAGCTCCAGCTCCAGAAAACAAGAATACTAAAAATGCTAGAGCATTTGTTCTGACTGCAGAAGAAGCCAAGATGATCCCAGACGTTATAGCTGGAACGTTTTTAGTTAATGATGTTTTTGCTAAAGTATTATTTGACTCTGGTGCAAACCAAAGTTTTATTAATACATCGTTTTGCAAATTTCTAAATCAGTCATTAACTAAACTACCACTAGAATGCGTAGTAGAGACAGCTAATGGAGAAACTATTAGAATTTCTGAAATCTTGCAGGGAGCAAGCATAGAAATTTTAAATCAGAAATTTATTGCAAACCTATATCCCATGAATCTGGTAGGATTTGATGTTGTTTTAGGAATGGATTGGTTAATAGCCAATAAAGCCAATATTTTATGTGATCAAAAGTTAATCCAAGTAAATTCACCGAAAGGTAAAACGATCACAATTAAAGGAGATAAGCCCTTTAGATCCACAAAATTCATATCTGTGATGAAAACTGCAAGTTGTATGAGAAAAGGTTCTATAGTGTATTTGATTTCTATAATCACTAACACTAAAGGAAAAGAACTAAAAGATATTCCAGTAGTATCTCAGTTTTCAGATGTCTTTCCAGAAGAATTACCAGGACTACCTCCAGACAGAGAAGTTGAATTCAGAATTCACCTACTACCAGGAACATCACCAATTGCCAAAGCACCTTACCGTTTGGCACCTGCAGAAATGCAAGAATTGAAGAAACAATTAGACGAATTGTTAGAAAAAGGATTCATACAGCCAAGTTCGTCACCATGGGGAGCACCGATATTGTTTGTTAAAAAGAAGGACGGATCAATGCGTATGTGCATTGACTACCGTGAATTAAACAAACTCACGATTAAGAATCGGTACCCATTACCGAGAATCGATGATTTATTTGATCAGCTGCAAGGAGCTCGATATTTCTCTAAAATCGACTTAAGGTCAGGATATCATCAATTAAAGGTACAGGAAGAGGATATTCCTAAAACCGCATTTAGAACAAGGTATGGCCATTATGAATTTACTGTCATGCCATTTGGTTTAACCAATGCCCCAGCTGCATTTATGGACATGATGAACCGAATATGTAAGCCATATTTGGATAAATTCATAATTGTTTTTATAGATGATATTCTAATTTATTCTAAGAATAAAGAAGATCATGCAAAACATTTGCATGCACTTTTAAGTTTGTTAAGAAAGGAAAAGCTTTATGCTAAGTTTTCAAAGTGTGAATTTTGGTTAGAACAGGTACAATTCCTTGGACACTTAGTCAATCATGAAGGAATTCATGTAGATCCAACAAAAATCGAGGCAATTACTAAATGGAAAACCCCTGAATCACCAACTGAAGTTAGAAGTTTCTTAGGATTGACTGGTTATTATAGAAGATTTATTCAAGATTTCTCTAGAATAGCCATTCCTTTAACTAAGCTAACCTGTAAATCTGTTAAGTTTGAATGGGGATTAAAACAAGAAGAAGCATTTAGAATTCTTAAACAAAGATTAACCCATACACCCATACTAGCATTACCAGAAGGAACTGAAGACTTTGTAGTCTATTGTGATGCTTCCAAATTAGGTTATGGATGTGTGTTGATGCAAAGACAAAAGGTTATAGCTTACGCATCTAGACAACTTAAGAATCATGAAGAGAATTATTCAACTCATGATTTAGAGTTAGGAACTATAATTTTTGCTCTTAAGATTTGGAGACATTACCTTTATGGTAGTAAGTTTACCATATTTACTGATCATAAGAGTTTAAGGTATATATTCAAGCAAAAGGAATTGAATATGAGACAAAGACGCTGGATGGAATTTCTTAGTGATTATGACTGTGATATCCAGTATCATGAAGGAAAAGCAAATGTAGTGGCAGATGCTTTAAGTCGAAAGTATCATGAAAAACCAAAAAGGGTACGTTCTCTTAAATTAAATCTTCAAGTAGATTTAAATGATCAAATAAGAGAAGCACAAGAGTCAGTAATCAAGGAAGATACTGAAAAGTTAAAAGGTATGTTAAAAGAATTAAAACAGGGAACATATGGAATTTGGAGATTCCATGAAAAGAGAATGTGGATACCTAAATTAGTAAATTTACGTCATCGTATATTAGAAGAAGCCCATAAATCTAAGTATACGATGCATCCAGGAAATGATAAAATGTACCAGGATTTAAGGAAAAATTTCTGGTGGATAGGAATGAAAAAGGACGTAGCAGTCTATGTTTCTAAATGTTTAACTTGTTCACAAGTTAAAGTTGAACACCAGAAACCCTCAGGTTTGTTACAACAATTAGAAATGCCAGTTTGGAAATGGGAATTTATAACAATGGATTTTGTTACTAAATTACCCAAGACTAGGAAAGGAAATTGTCACACCCCCAAAATCCACCTGCGGAATACTACCGCTTGGAGGCGTGACTGACCAGGATCCAGCCACCAATCATAATGAACAAGCATGTAAGTGATTATAAAAATCCAACCAATATAATTGGTGTCCAAACAAAACATAGTTTAAGTTGCAAGCGGAAGCATAATGTTTAAAACCAAAACATAAGTTTAATTGTTTCAAAGTTTAACGTGGCACACAGCTGTCCATGTCCCACAACGACTCTCTTCCATGCAAGCTCCAGCTAAGTACCTATTGACCTGCAAAGCATGTAGTAACGAGTCAACAACAAGTTGAGTGAGTTCACGGTTGGGTGTTCATTTTTAAGTTGTTCCAAAAACAGTTTCCTTTAACTGGCATCCTGCCGTGGGGGTTACCCCATAGTTGAAAACGTGATTTGTTTACCCATTTATTCTGGCAATACCGCCGTGGGGGCTATCCCATGTTAGTTATCTGGCATTTCGGCCGTGGGGGCTACCCCATGTATACACTAGACTCGTTACCATATCGACTGCTGACTGTAGTCATGTTTATGTGCCCTGAACTGTCAATGTCTATCATCATTGACGCGCCCAGATCCAGTAGTTCACGCCCGTCCTCTGCGGCACGGTGTGAGGCTTGTCAGACCTAAATAGCGCTATCTAACTAATGACCCGCTCGCCATTGGCCCGGCGATTAAGTCGATATAAAAAGGAGGGACTTCATGATAGAGTTTTGGTCTAGTACGAGTTATCTGTCCATGAGGACGAGGAATTACATTCCTGAACCAATACTGTCCTACCCAAGAAAGGACGAGGAAATCCATGTTCCTTAACCCCATTCCCAACCCTGGGAATCCCATGCTTTGAAGAAAGTGTGAACTCACATTGGTTTGCTCGGTAGTTACACAGAAAGTCGGTCAAGCTATAAGTGGTCAATCACGTCCTAACATAGATACCATTCAAGTCAGGTTCATATTTAGGTAGTGCACGTTTGTTTTCTATAAACATTTGCATACACGTATTGATCATGGCATACACGTATAAATAGTTCAGTTCATCAACAGGGCACAAACACATCCAATAGCCTCATCTACGTAAATAAGCAAAGTCCAAGTATGCGGCCCAAATAGTTGGGCTCGTAATAGCATGCAAGTCCAAAACAGCGTGCTCGTGTATATGGTCTCGAGTCGAGACTAGAGGTCCCGAGTCGAGACTGTGCGGTCTCGAGTTGTAGCCTACAAGTTCTCGAGTCGCAACTGAGGAGGTTTCGAGTCATGCATGTGCTAGTCGAGACTAGACGGTCTCGAGTCGCAACCGTACCCGCAACCATGGTCTTGAGTTATGATGTTTGTGTGCTGATAGTGCGTGGTCTCGAGTCGAGACTAGGGGTTTTCGACTCGTAACCTGTGTCGCAACCGCGGTCTCGAGCTGTCACGTATATGGTCTCGAGTCGAGACAGAGGGTCTCGACTGGCACACCTGCTGATCGCCAGCACTTGTACTAAACCAATAGAATTTCAATTTCATGATATGATGTACTATCCAACCACAATACTCAAACATGTTTTCTTGTCTAACATTGATTCAAAACAGATCAAACACACAATTTTTCAAATATTCAAGTCACATTCAAACAGTTCCTCATATGTTTGTATCATTTTCGACACATATTCATCATGTTCTTCATTAGAGTTTTCATCTTGCACACTTGATTAATCAAAATAAGCATGAACCGCAATAGTTACACAACCTAGTTATTCTCATTAGTTCCTATATCCAACATATCCGATCAATACATGCATCTATAAGATTTATCATCAATATTCAACCATTTTTATGTTATCTAATACACATCCTACATATCAAGCATGAACATGTGCACTCCTAATCAAACAAACACCTTTATCATACACAAAAAATAGTCATAATGCATTCATCACTAAACAAACAAGGTGGGATACTAACCGATTCAAGTGTGGTTACAAGGGTGTGAAGTAGTGAAGAATGAAGCTCCCAAAAGGTGTATACGGGCTGATCCGAGACCTCCGATGGCTGCCTAGTTTTGAGTCCGAGAGGTGAGGGAGAAGGTGATGCTTGATTGTTAGGGTTTTAGAGAGAGAGGGATGTAGGAGAGTGTGGGAGTGAGTGTAAGGGAAATGTGGATGATGGCATGGGTTTTATACCAAATGATGCACCCTAGTGGGCTTTCGGAGTGGGCTAAGGGAGGTGCGGCCCAAACGGCCCAACTGTTCACTGTTCACTCGAGACCGGGTGGTCTCGAGTTGTGATTTCGGTTTACGAGTAAATATATATATACATACACGCACGACACATATTCACATAATATTCACTTATAACATTCATTAAACCAACAAGTCAATTAGTCACATAACGTTCAAGCATGTTACATCAAGATACAACGAAGGGTTCTAAATTACGAGTTGTCACATTATCCCCAAGTTGAAAGAAATTTCGTCCCGAAATTTGGTAAGTACTCACTGAGGAAGCTAGTTAAGTTGTATGGTTTTCACTGGTTTTCCTGGGGTGCCACAGAAATGATACAATCTGGGTGATTGTAGATAGACTAACTAAGTCAGCTCATTTTCTACCAATGAAAGAAACAATTAGTATGGAACAATTATCTAAATTGTATGTAAATGAAATTGTTTCTTTACATGGTATTCCTTTATCAATTGTTTCTGATAGAGATAGTCGCTTTACATCTCATTTTTGGTCAAGTTTCCAAAAGGCAATGGGAACCAAGTTAAAATTAAGCACATCTTATCATCCTCAAACGGATGGACAAAGTGAAAGGACAATTCAGACGATGGAAGACATGCTCAGAGCTTGTGTAATTGATTTTGGAGGTAATTGGGATAATCACTTACCTTTAATAGAATTTTCTTATAATAATAGCTATCACACAAGTATCAAGGCTGCACCATTCGAAGCACTTTATGGACGAAAGTGTCGAACCCCAGTCTGTTGGGCAGAAATTGGGGAAAAGCAATTATCTGGACCTGAGATAGTGCAAGAAACAACTGATAAAATTATTCAAGTCAAGGAACGACTGAAAGCAGCACGTGATAGACAAAAGAGTTATGCTAATAACCGACGCAAGCCGTTGGAGTTTCAAGTAGGAGATAGAGTGTTGTTGAAAGTCTCTCCTTGGAAAGGAGTGGTAAGAGTCATCAAACGGGGAAAGTTAAGTCCCAGGTATGTTGGACCTTTTAAGATTATTAGAAGAATAGGACCTGTAGCCTATCAGCTACAATTGCCAGAGGAAATGGCAGGAATACATGATGTGTTTCATGTATCTAATCTTAAAAAGTGTTTAGCTGATGAATCATTGATAGTACCTCTTAAGGATATAGAGGTAAATGAACAACTCAAGTTTGTAGAAAGACCTCTACAAATTAAAGACAGGAAAGTCAAGAATCTCAAGCATAAAAGATTAGTTTTGGTCAAAGTAAAATGGGACTCCAAAAGAGGACCTGAGTACACATGGGAACTAGAGTCAGAAATAAAAAGAAAATACCCGCATTTGTTTCAGTAGATCTCGAGGACGAGCTCTAAAACAAGGTGGGGAGAATGTAACAACCCTCGGTAAAACCAACACCTTTATAATATTTCTGACACCTTATTATATCTTAAAATATTCTAATATGTCTTATAATATACCCCGTATGTGAAAATCAAGCCTGATATATGTTATAGTTTATAAAAATAAAATAAAAACCTGAAATATGAATTGAGGCGGGCCGCATAGACCCACCCCAACATCTTACGCGGGCCGTATGGGAGTGTTGATCGGACTCCGCTAAATCCTTTAGTTCAAGCGGGCCGCATAAGACCTCGTCTAAGTTGACGCGAGCCGCACAGACTCATGAAACGCGGATACACCAGATGCCGACACGTGTCGACATCGTGTCAAGTCTACTAGCAGACCCAACTAAGCTATTGTGTTGACTGGTGTTGACGCGGGCCGCGTAAGGCTTAGCCTTACCTTACGCGGGCCGCCTGAAAGTCAGATTTCACAACTATAAATAGATAGCATCAAATTACAGTTTCCGTCGCTCTTTCTAAAATCTCAATCTCGAATTCTGAAAGTATTAAGCATTATAGTCGGGTACTATACCCCTAATTAGCGAGGTTCTGCTCCATTGTAAGTATTATAACCCCAGTTTCATAATAGTTACGCTGCCCGATTGATTTAGGGTTCCGTAACAACTCTCGTGGTTCTGCCCGACGTAGTTGTTGGAATGCCGTCTCGGGGAGGGTATTATTAATATTTTCAAAGGGTTATGATACTAACCAATGTACATTTGTATAAATTATAGATTATATTCAGGAAACCCTTACGAAAAGCCTAAGACAGCAATGTGAGTTTATCCTCTTTTTGATAATATTTTTGGTAATGTTTTACTAAACCTTAAATGTTTTACTATGAAATTAAGCGGTGATTGAGTCTTTGTAATTCTTCAATTACTGCCGGTATTATGGGGTTTTGTATACAAAATTTACTACGAGTAGTAGTAAGTCTGAATGACAGTGCATTACCATTGGACGACGAGTTAGCCAATGGGTAATTTGACCATAGCCATAGATCCGGTCGAGTGGCAAATACTGAATGAGTAATTATGTAGAAATAAACAATGTGATCACTCTCAATACTTTTTTAATTGATAAAATGTTCTTGATTAAACTGGGATTCACTCACCAGTATTTCTGACTGACAAATGTTTTTAAAACGCGTTACAGGTAACACAATGTGAACAGCCAATTAGTGAAAAGCCAGCTGGAGAGCACTGAAGGCTTGGGAAAATGTAGCTATAAAAGTTACCTAATAAACGATGTTTTAAATTAAATAAAATAGGGTTTGTCCCTATAAATGTATTGTAATAAGAAACTTGGGTTTTACCCATGTGATTATTAATATTAAATAAGGTGGTTTTACTCTGATAAACATTTCCTAACTACGATCCTAATGTAAATTCCGCTGCGAGACTAAACAAAATGATACCACCAAACTCTGAGCTCACGTCCGCCCGTTCCCGGGAATAAGGGATCGGGGGTTGTGACATAAACTGAATGAATTGTTATCAGAGGGGAGTACCTCAGAAAGATTTTGCTGCATGAGATGGACAAAATTTCAGTAAAAAGATACTGATGCCAGTCATATGGCATTTTGTATTTTTTGTTCTTGAAGAAGGTTTGGATGAGTAGAAGAGGTCAATGACACCGAAGAGTGGGTTCACTATAAAGATGAATATCCAAATAAAGAAAAAGCGAAAAACCCCCTCACACGCCATAGATCTATGTCCCCAAACATCCACACAAAAAGACAGTTCAACAGACGAACAGACAAAAAAAATCAAACCCATGGGTTTGTTAAGTTTTACATAAAACGTCATATATTTGATGACAGTTCTTGTACTATTAAAGAAGAGAGAGACTGATGACACTGAAGATTGGGAAAAGAGATCCAATTAGGTTTTTTAATTTATTTTCTTCCCTTGTGTTTTTTTTCGGTGGTTGAAATATAATTTAACAAAAGTAAAACGCCAAGATACCACAAACGCCAAAATGTTTATAAAAAATAACAGATCAATAGGCCAACTTGTTTAAACGACTTGGAAAACGCCATTCAAATAGATTTCATGCCCCCTGGGTTCCATTGGCATACGATGTGAATAACGCCATAAACGCCAAAATGTTGATACAATGGAACCATTAAAACGCCATTAATTATTGAATTTGGTTAACGCAAAAAATCTCAAAAACCAAAAATTAAAACAACATTGGGAAAAAGCGGAACAGGAAAAGCAGAAAATGAAAGGACACAAAAGCCCATCCGCCCTTTTCTAAGCGGCGTGACACGTGTTGGGCCAGGAAGCGTTCTCACCGTTCTCACACTTTTGATCGTTTTCTCCCGATCCCGTTTCTATATATATATATATCTATATACATATATATATACATATATATATATATACGGGATGGATCATGAGAAAACTAGTTTAAATGAGAAAACCAAAAAACTAACTAAAAAAACCTAAAAAACATACCCAAATTTTTTTTTAATTTTTATAAAAAAATCACAGCTTTTTATGCATGGAAAAAAAATTTCAAAAAAAAAAAATTATAATTTTTTTTTTGTTGTATTGCACATGTGTAATACTACACATGTGTAGTACACGCAGTACAACAAAAAAATCTTTTTTGAAAATTTTTTTATATATAAAAACTAGTGATTTTTTATAAAAAATTGTAAAAAAAAAGAAAAATTTGGTATGTTTTTTAGCTTTTTTTAAGTTTTTTTAGTTAGTTTTCTCATTTATATCTAGTTTTCTCATGATCCTCTCCCTATATATATACTAGTAGGGTGCCCGGGCGATGCGGCGGGGGCGACACTTTGGATTGCGACACTCGTTTCTGGTAGTTTTCTTATTCGTATAATATTTAGAGTTAATATGCCCGAATGGTCCCTGTGGTTTCAAGTTTTTTCACGTTTAGTCCCCACCTTTTGGAAATAGCAGGTATGCTCCCTATGGTTTGTCATTTTGTACTCGGATAGTCCCCTGACATTTACTCAGGGGACTATCCGAGTAACAAAATGACAAACCATAGGGAGCATACCTGCTATTTCGAAACTAACTGACATCTACTCAGGGGACTATCCGAGTAACAAAATAACAAACCATAGGGAGCATACCTGCTATTTTCAAAAGGTGGGGACTAAACGTGAAAAAACGTGAAACTACAGGGACCATCCGGGAAATTAACTCTAATATTTATGATAACATTATTGTGGTGGATGTATGTCATTAGTTTTACACATATGTAAAGTTTTGTTTTTTTTTATAAAAATTAATAATCAAAAGACAAAAAATATTGTTTTTTATAAAAATTAATAATCAAAAGACTTGTTATAATTGTAAAGTATGTTTTTTTATTGGTTAAATTAAAAAGTATAATTTTATTCTTTAAAGTTCATTAATTTTTTTAAATATCCACATAGTAATCATCCAATAAACTTTAAGTTTAAAATTTTTGATTTATTAAAAATAAAAAATAGTATTTGACTCGTAAGTACGTTTTAGAGCTTTAACTTAAATTCTTAAATTTTGGTTTTTTACAGATATAAAAATTTATGTTTTTATAAAATTTCAAGAACTGTTTTTTATAAAAAAAAATAAGATGTTAAGAGTTTATATCTTTATCAACTTTATATCATACTAAGTTCAGATTTTTAGTTCCTAACTGATCTTATCTATATAAGTCTACTTTTAACTTATAATCTCTGAAAATATGCAACACAATCTACTACGTATCTAGTCAAGTTGGTAAAGAATTCTTTTGAAACTGACTAATATTATCTATAACATTATAGTTGAACTTGTAATTTCTAAAAATTTGCAACACAATTTAGTATTTATCTAGTAAAGATTGTAAATTTCTGGAGCATTTTTTTATATTACTTGTTACAAAAAATGTTTATAAAAGAATTATTATTTTTTTATAAAAACAACATGTTTTGTTTATAAATAAAGTAAAAAATTGTTTTACACATGTAAATTTTTTTTTTTTATAAAAAATGATAATCAAATGACAAAAAATAAAAGATAAGTTGTTATAGTTGTAATGTAAGTTTATTTTGTTGGTTAAATGATTAAATTTATAATTTTATTCTTTAAAGTTCATAATTTTTTTTTAAATATCCACATGGTACTCATTCAATAAACTTTAAGTTTAATTTTTTTGTTTTTATAAAAATAAAAAATAGTAGTTGACTCATAAGTACGTTTTACACCTTTAACTTTAATTGTTAAATTCCGTTTTTATATATATAAAAAATTAATATTTTTATAAAATTTTAAAAACAGTTTTTGTAAAAAATAGGATGTTAAGGGTTTATATCTTTATTAACTTTATATCATAGTAAGTTCAGTTTTTTTCTTTAGCTTTAAAGTTTATTACTTTATTATTTTTTAATTAAGAAATACAAATTATTAGATTAATATTCAAGAATAACTGCAATATTCTATAATTTCAGCTTAACTGTATCTAACTGCAATATCTATTTATTGCAACTTTAGGATATTAACTTGTATAAGTTTAGTTGACTTGTAAATTTAGGATACTAACTTTATTTTGAACTTTATTAATATGGTCAATAACTGCATTAAATTAACACAAAAAATAAAGTACAAATATAAAATAAACTTTATTCATACGTCTAGATCAAACATAACAGCTGAAAATGAAAAAAAAAAACATAAAAACACTTGATAGATTTCATATTAGACTGCATGAAATTTGTTCCGCTTCTGAATTGACACTCGAGGTACTTTTAATCGGGTTTTCTGGTTTGTGCTTGAATCAACAGTATCTTCTAATTCCTCTTCTTTGTCATTGTCTTTAGAATCGTCTAGATTAATAAACTCACTCCATTTCCATTCAGAGAGTCTCTTGGATCTCTTCCTTTGAGTCTGTTTGATTAGTTGCAAGGAGCACGATTTTTCTCTAAAATTGATTTAAGGTCATGATATCATCAATTAAAGGTACAGGAAGAGGACATTCCTAAGACCGCTTTCAGAACAAGGTATGGCCATTATGAATTTACTGTCATGCCATTTGGTTTAACCAATGGCCCAGCTGCATTCATGGACATGATGAACCGAATATGTAAGCCATATTTGGATAAATTCATAATTGTCTTTATAGATGATATTCTCATTTACTCTAAGAGTAAAGAGGAACATGCAAAGCATTTGCACGCACTTCTAAGTTTATTGAGAAAAGAGAAGCTTTATGCTAAGTTTTCGAAGTGTGAGTTTTGGTTAGAACATGTACAATTTCTTGGACATCTAGTTGATCATGAAGGAATTCATGTAGATCCCACCAAGATCGAGGCGATAACCAAATGGAAAACCCCTGAATCACCAACCGAGGTTAGAAGTTTATTAGGATTGGCCGGTTATTATAGAAGATTTATTCGAGATTTTTCTAGAATAGCCATTCCCTTAACTAAGCTGACCTGTAAATCTGTTAAGTTTGAATGGGGACCAAAACAAGAAGAAGCCTTTAGAATCCTTAAGCAAAGATTAACCCATGCACCCATACTAGCGTTACCAGAAGGAACTAAAGATTTTGTAATCTATTGTGACGCTTATAAGTTAGGTTATGGATGTGTATTGATGCAACGTCAAAAGGTTATAGCTTACGCTTCTAGACAACTTAAGAATCATGAAGGGAATTATTCAACCCATGATCTAGAATTAGGAGCTATAATTTTCGCCCTTAAAATTTGGAGACATTACCTATATGGTAGTAAGTTTACCATTTTCACAGACCATAAGAGTTTAAGGTATGTCTTCGGGCAAAAGGAGTTAAATATGAGACAAAGACGCTGGATGGAAATGCTTAGTGATTATGATTGTGATATCCAGTATCATGTAGGAAAGGCAAATGTAGTTGCTGATGCTTTAAGCCGAAAATATCATGAAAAGCCAAAAAGAGTACGTTCACTTAAATTAAATCTGCAAGTAGATTTAAATGAACAGATTAGAAAGGCACAAGAATCAGTAATTAAGGATGATACTGAGAAGTTAAAAGAAATGATTAAGGAATTAGAACGAGGAATAGATGGAATTTGGAGATTCCATAAGAAAAGGATGTGGATACCTAAATTAGGAAACCTACGCCACCGTATATTAGAAAAAGCCCATAAGTCTAAGTATACGATGCATTCTGGAAGTGATAAGATGTATCAGGATTTAAGAAAGAATTTTTGGCGGATAGGAATGAAAAAGGATATAGCAGCATATGTTGCCAAGTGTTTAACCTGTTCACAAGTCAAAGCTGAACATCAGAAACCTTCAGGTTTATTGCAACAGTTAGAAATGCCTGTTTAGAAATGAGAATTAATAAGAATGGATTTTGTTACTAAATTACCCAAAACAAGAAAAAGGTAATGATACAATCTGGGTGATTGTAGACAGGCTAACTAAGTCAGCTCATTTCCTACCAATGAAGGAAACTTTCAGTATGGAACAATTAGCTAAATTATATGTAAATGAAGTAGTTTCTTTAAATGGGATTCCTCTATCAATTGTTTCTGACAGAGATAGTCGTTTTACCTCTCATTTTGGGACAAGTTTCCAAAAAGCAATGGGGACCAAGATAAATCTAAGCACAACTTATCATCCTCAAACGGACTGACAAAGCGAAAGGACAATTCAGACCATGGAAGACATGCTTAGAGCTTGTGTAATTGATTTCGGAGGTAATTGGGACGATCACTTACCATTGATAGAATTTTCTTATAATAATAGTTATCACACAAGTATCAATGCTGCACATTTGAAGCACTTTATGGACGAAAGTGCCGAACGCCAGTCTGTTGGGCAGAAATTGGAGAAAAGCAACTATCTCGACCTGAGATAGTACAAGAAACAACAGACAAAATCATTCTAGTCAAGAAATGACTGAAAGCAGCACGTGATCGACAAAAGAGTTATGCTGATAACAGACGAAAGCCGTTGGAATTTCAAGAAGGAGTTAAAGTATTATTAAAATTCTCTCCTTGGAAAGGAGTGGTAAGATTCATCAAGAGGGGAAAGCTAAGCCCCAGGTATGTTGGACCTTTAGAGATTATTAGAAGAATAAGACCTGTAGCCTATCAGCTACAACTGCTAGAGGAAATGGCAGGAATACATGATGTATTTCATGTATATAATCTCAAGAAATGCTTAGCTGATGAATCACTGATAGTACCTCTTAAGGATATAGAGGTAAATGAACAGTTAAAATTTGTAGAAAGACCTCTACAAATTGAAGACAGGAAAGTCAAGAATCTCAAACACAAGAGATTAGTTCTGGTCAAAGTGAAGTGGGACTCCAAAAGAGGACCAGAATACACATGGGAGCTTGAATCAGAAATGCAAAAGAAATATCCACACTTGTTCCAGTAGACCTCGAGGACGAGTTCTAAAACAAGGTGGGGAGGATATAACAACCCTCCTGAAATTTTTCTGATGCCCTAATATATTTTAAATTACCCTTATATGTCCTAAAATATACCCCGTATGTGAAAACCGAGCCCAAAATATGAAATGTCATTAAAAATAATTAAAAAACAAAATTTTATAGGCTGTTGCGGGGCGCGTAGCCTTTGGCTAATGCCTACGCGGGCGGCGAGCGATCAACAACGAGGCCTCACCCGGTGATGACACGTGGCAACACGTGTTGGACCTATTCGTGACCCGGATCAGCTACGGCCTAGACCCCCTACTACGCGGGCCGCGTAGCCCGAGGTCTAACCTTACGCGGGCCGCGAGGAAACCAATTTCAGGCCCTATATAAGAGGGCATCAGGCCTTCAGTTGAAACTCGCTCATTTCCTTTTCTTTATCTCGAATTTATGATAGTAGACACTATAATCGGGTATAATATCCCCCTAATTAACGAAGTTCTGCTCTGTTGTAAGTATTATAACCCCAGTTACGTATTAGATACGCTACCCGATTGATCTAGGGTTCCGTAACGACTGTCGTGGTTCTGTCCGACGTAACCGTTGGAATGCCATCTCGGGGAGGGTATTGTTAATATAAATAAAGGGTTATTATACTAACATATGTACATTTGTGTAAATTATAGATAAATCACCAAGAAACCCTAAAAGAAATCTAAGACAACAATGTGAGTTTATCCTCTTTTTGTAAAACCTTTTTGTGAACTGTTTTACAAAACCTTAAATGCTTTACAATGTGATTAAGCAGTGATTGAGTCTTTGTAGTTCTTAAATTACTGCCGGTATGTTGAGGTTTTGTATACAAAATGTGGAACACGTTACAATTGGACAACGAGTTAGCCAATGTGTAATATGACCCACCAGTCAGGATTGACAGTACTGAATGAGTAATTGTGTAGAAATAAACAATGTGATAGCTCTCAATACTGTGTTAATTGATAAAACTCTTCTTGATTAAACTGGGATTCACTCACCAGTATTTCCCACTGACAAATGTTTTTAAAATGCGTTTCAGGTAACAAAATGTAACAGCCAAATTAGAAGAAAGACAGCTGGAGAGCACTGACAGCTTGGAAAAATGTGGCTATAAAAGTTACCTAAAAGACGATGTTTTAAATTCAATAAAATAGGGTTTATCCCTATGTTGTAATAAGAAACTTGGGTTTTACCCATGTGGTTATTAATATAAAATATGGTGGTTTTACTCTGATAAACATTTCCTAACTACGGTCCTGATGAAATTTCCGCTGCCAAATTAATAAACAAACGATACCACCAAAACTGGTCTCGCGGCCGCCCGTTCCCGGGACAGATATGGGGCGGGGGTTGCGACAATTACACAATAAAATCTAGTGTTTTTTAAATATTTTCAACGAGTATACTATTGATATATCATGTAA
Organism: Helianthus tuberosus; assembly: GCA_030545235.1. NCBI lineage: Eukaryota > Viridiplantae > Streptophyta > Magnoliopsida > Asterales > Asteraceae > Helianthus > Helianthus tuberosus. The sequence continues at coordinate 154,303,449 of CM060358.1, forward strand.
TGAATTGGGTTTTTGTGGCGTTTTTAACTTTGTTGTTTTATGGCGTTATCAACTGGGTTTTTATATCGTTTTTCTGAAGTGGGCGTGTTTATAGCATTTTTAGCTGGTTTTTTCATGGCGTTTTTCTAAACTAAGTGTCTTATGGCGTTTTTCGAAAACTCCATAAAAACATCCACTTTTACGAATACCCAGTTCATTTCATTTTTTTTTATTTCAAAAGTATAGCAATAATATACTCGTTGGAAAGATAACAAAACACTCGATTTTATGGTGTAATTGTTTTTAAAATATAATCACGTATAAAAAAGTTACGAGAATTTAAAAAAGATGGTGGAAGATGCATATGACTTGCATGTGCATGGTATTTGGCGTGTGAGGGCATGCGCATGAGATTTTTGACAATATCGTCTTTAGTGCAAGTTAGCAACAATGTTATATGTCAACACCAAAATCGTTCTCACCCTTTTCACACTTTTAGGCATTTTCTCAAAATCCTAACCCTATACATACACACACACACACTGAAAGGATCATGAGAACACCAAAACTCTAAATTACATATATGCGTTATATAATATACTGCATATATGTAGTATATATTGCATAGGGGAAGGATCTTTTGAGAAGAAAACATTAGTTGAGAAAAGAAAGAACATGTAATATAATGGTAAAACACTAATTAGTCCTCCATTAATTATTCTATCTCTAGTTAACTAGACAAAAGACATTTATCCTACACATTTCAAAATTTATCTAATACATATCAAAATTTATTCTACACATATTGGATTGAAGGTGGGGCGATAGCTATTAGAATCTAATTATCCTTATATTAAAAAACGAAGTGAATGAACAGTACAATGACAAATTTGTAAATTGGTTGTTTAACCAATATAAAAAGAAAAGAAAAACCCTCACCAAAATTGAATTAAATCATTAAGAATTTACTACATCTAGAAAAACCATGGCAGGGAATAGTGTTTTCCTGCCATTGGTCGAAATGGGCGGCCGCCCCTTCCTTATTGGACCAAACAGTTTATTATTTTATACGCACTTTAAAATTACGTTTTTGCCCCAGAATAGTGTTTCCCTGCCATTGGTTCAAATGGGCGTCAAGCAATACCCATTTGACCAACCAGTTTATTATTTTATACCCACTTTAAAATTACGTTTTTGCCCCCAGTTAAAAAATACGGTTTCACCCCAACTTCAAAATACATTTACCCTTTTGCCCCGAGCTAAAAAAAAACGATTTCGCCCTTCGTAAAAAAATTACGCTTTTACCCTCAGCCAAAATTACGTTTTCGCCCCCGTTCAAAATAAAATTTTGTTTTCCCCCGGCTCAATATTACGATTTTACACCAGTTTATTATTTTGTATCCACTTTAAAATTACGGTTTTGCCCCCGGTTTAAAATTACGTATTTGCCCGCAGTTCAAAAATAAAATTATGCTTTTGCCCCCATCTAAAATTTACGATTTTCCCATCGGTTCAAAATTACGATATCACCCTCAATTCAAAGTTATGTTTTCTCCCCCAGTGCAAAATAAAATTATTATTTTCCCTAGCTAAAAACTAGGATTTTACCCTCGGGAAAAAAAATTTGATTTCCCCCCATGTAAAAATAAAAATATGACTTTGCTCCCAACTAAAAATTGTGTCAATGAGCTGCCTAACACTCTTTTTATTTTTTTCTTTCAAGCAAAACTATAGTACAGTTTTTTTTAATTGGTTGAGAATTATTAGGCGATCGCCCCGTAACGCGGGCGGGGCTTCACCTAGTTGGAAATAATTTTGAGGTGTCGTGTTGTTTAGAAACAAATTACAAAAGTTATGAAAAAGCATAAAATATAAGTGGGCTAAGTATTCACTATAAGAAATAAGGTATTTAGCGACTAACCATTTAGCGACGAAATTTTTCGTCGCCATAGGTCAGGTATAACAACGAAGTTTAGTTGCTATAGGTTTTCCAAGAAATTTCATTTTTAAACCCTATAGGGATGAAAATTGGCTTCTATAAACTTGGCGGGGTGGAGGGAAATTATCCCGCTTTGTGAAAATATTTATACCAACCAAATTTCGTCCCAATAGAAAAAATAAAGTTTTAATTTTATTTTTTTAACCTAAGTGTAAATAAAAATGAAAACAGAAAAAACAAAAAAATCATTTTTATTAACCTACAGCGACTAAACCTCGTATGCAATGGCCCTGAACATTGTTTCATATAAAAGACATAGCCTCTTTTTCCCCTAAAACCACTTCCCTCAATTTTCCCTAAAACACTCCAGCAGAAACCATTTCCCTCCAGAGAAGTCAAGATTTTTCCGGCGATTTCGGGCAAGAAACCACCGCCGTCACCGGCCGCTCGTAAGTTCCATGCTCTTTAGCTTCTTTTTTGTTCATTTAGGGTTTAATTTTATATTTATTTACATGTTTCCGGCGATTACCGGTGGTTTTCGATCGTCTGGAGCGTTCAGTTCGAAGGTTCATTGTTTCACTTCTTCAAGCTGAGTTCAGGTTTGCTCTGTTTCTCCAATTTAATCTTTTCTTCATTTGCACCATGCTTGGATTTGATTGTAAAGTAGACATGAAGCTTCCTTCTAGATGTATATGTGATTTATAGTCCTAGTTTGTTTATTAGAAGAATTTTAGATAGGGTTTTTTCTTCTATGCCCTAGGTGAGTTTTTGCGGTCATTGTGTGATAAACACTATCAATCAGATACTAGATACTGTAGGCGATTGACTAATGAATAGAACTGGCAAACGGGTAGGGTCGGGTCATGGGTCAAAACGGGTTCAGGTCAAAATGGGTTCGGGTCAAACACTGATTGGCGTTTATGCATCTGTTAAGAGATTTATGTTAACAATCATCCACGACTGACTATCATTCCCTCTACTAACAATTTAACTCAAATTTGTTGATTTAGTGGAGTTCCAGACTTGAATTTCATCATCGCTCATCAATTTAGGTATTTTACACCTTATCAATGTGATCGATTTTTTTTTATTTTCGTCAAATTGGGGATGATCATGATGCTTTTTGATGGAATTAAGCGTTAATATACTAAAGATTTGTTGTTATAAATCAGAATATATAACTGATTTTGGAGATTTTATTGTTTTGTACAGTGTCTATTGCTAAAAATTAGGTCAAAGGCATCAAAGGCATAATAGCCAAAACAACAAGGTTGAGACTTGCAACTCAATGTAAAATTATTAAATTAAGAAAGCTGAGTTAAAGTAATAGTTAAAAGTATACAAATCTTTTAGAAAGATGTTATAGAAGTCATTGTCAAACTTGTTGATATCACTGCAGTTTGAGTTACCTTTAACCTCTGATGCTTTTAAATAAAAAATACTTCTTCATGTTAAGTAATTAGTTCTCAAAAGTATCAAAACTGTATATGAAAATATCACTGGTGATGTTTGAAAAAATCCTTGTTGCCTTATGCACCTTAGTCAACGATAAATAGAGTGTAGACGTTGACTTGATAAGAAGATTAAAAGTCGGGTTTATCTATGTTGTTAAAAATCTAAGGCGCACTTAAGGTGCCAAAAGCCTAGGCGCTTAAAAAACGAGGGCTTTTTTAAGCTAGGCACTCGATAAGCCTTTGGTTCGGGTCCGAAGAGGTTCGGGTCGTACCGGGTCGGTTTAAAAAGTTTTTTTTTTATTTTAAGAAAAGGATTGTAACAACATTATATCAATCTTCTCTTCATGCTAACATCTTTGCACCAATAATCAGATTTCCACTATAAATGCAGCATAAATGATATATATATATATATTTATATGGATCGATCCGGATAATGATCCATCCATTTAAAATTACTTGGATATGGATCGGATCACGATCCATTATGTTGGATCATGGATCGGATCATGATCCATTTAAGTTGGATTATTAATGGATCGGATCATGTTGCCTTGGTTGCTAATTACCCATTCTTTGCATCCTTTGCATTACTACAACAAGTTACCCTATTTCCTTGGCAAGATTTGATCAACATTCTGCGAAATCATAGCTTGAGACGTATGAACATTATTCTGGGCAACTTGCTGTAGTAAGGGATCTTCTTGGGGTCTGGGGTATTGGGGTAACAACATATAGATGAATTAGTCAGAGGATGGTACATGTTGACTCTTGAAAATTTCATCACAGAAAATGACACAAGTAGTACATAAGATGGCTTATAAAATAATTTCATTCACGACAGTTAGACAGTTTTATTAGTTAGTATAATATCATTCATTCATATTATAGTAGAAAAAGGGAAAGATAATGTTCCAATATTATATAATTAGAAAAAAGGAACATGTCTTTAGTTGGTTCGTAGTTGATGTGTTTGATGAAATGATGAAAAAAATGAACGAACCATTTGATCGGATTCCATTTAATGATCCTCAATATGATAATTTGATAAATAAATACCCATTCTGAGAGAAATCAAGATGAAAACTTCAAGAATTGTTATATATTTTGTTTACAAGTTTTATCTGATTTCATTTATTTAAATGCATGTGCAGCTTCTCAGAATGCTTTCAGTGGAATTCTAACTGGTCTTCCCAAGTCTAGAGGCAGGAGTTCGGAAAAGTTCTATAGTTTGCCTGCTCTGAATGATCCAAGAATAGGTAAATTTTTTATCTACAATTTTAGATTTCACGAAATACATCCTTCATAAGTAAACATCACTTGTTGATTTTCAGTTTTCTCTTATTATGCATAAAACATCATGTTATAATGCAATTGACCACATAATAATTGTAATTTATTTGGTATGAGAAACAGACAAGCTGCCTTATTCCATTAGGATTCTTCTAGAATCTGCAATCCGTAACTATGATAATTTCCATCTCAGACTATAACAGAGCTAACCATGTTCTTGTGACCTGTAGTTTATATATTGGAATTGAAGTGGGTTATTAAGAAAGCTGACCATGCTTTTGTTTACAGGTTAAAGAAACCGGGCTAGCCCGCTATGTTAAAGGTTGGAAAGAAATGCATTATAAGAAAGGCAAATGGATTAACGACAATGCAAAACATGCTTGGGTAAGTTGTATCATTTTTTGACTCGTTTAAACTTGTAAATTGTAATTTAAGGATACAAAAATGGGTTCAGGATATTATTGATATTGTTGTAACAGACCAGTTATCCATTTTAAAGTGGTTATGCTGCCGGATTTTCGTAAAGCATTTAATGTCACACCCTGACTTTTGCGGAAGCGTATGAGTGGGACACCGAAGCACTCATAAGTACCATGAGTGGGGTTCGGCCGTACCCGTTAGATCTAACCTTCGTCCCTAATTAAGAGTTAATGACATTTCAAATTTAATCTATGCTCACATGATCTAATAGTTCATTTCATAGTCAATTCATACCGTTTAAACATTCGTAACATGTATTCCACCCCCGAGAGTTATAAAACCAAAAACAGTTAAGAGAAAAGGGGGACATGAACTCACTGTTTTGCGTCTTCGGTACACGTAACTCAAATCTCGTCAGCAAACACGACTACCTACAATGTACTAGGGTCTATTAGACGAACGGGTCGTGCCTTGCCTTAGTATTTACGTTTTGAGTTACGTTTCTATTAATATTATCCCAAGTTATAATTTCTTGTTAAAATAATGATTATTTTAATTTTAAATTATATTTTATTTTGGAATAATAGTTTAAACAGTATTTTTGTAATAATACTTCTCAAGTATTTATTTTCGTACTTCCTTCCCAAGGATGTGGGTATCTCATACATGTATATTTGCATTCTTGTATTTGTAGTGCCAAAATAATATATTTCCAGAAAATATATATTTTTCTCAAAAATCATATATCTTCTAAATATACTAAGAAAATATATTTTTACTTCCAAAATAATATATTCTCTCTTTGTTGAAAATATGATATACTTTGCAATAATAATAAAAATCATATTTTCATTTCTTTTGTATCCAAAATAGTATTTACCAAAAATATGTTCATAAATGTATTTTCTGGAATATTTGTAAGTTACATTCTATCGTTCGGTTCCACAATATTAAATGGGTAACTTATATATGTATTCCTTGTGATTTTTGGTATTATTTTGGATTGTAAATTCTTGGTATTTTTGTTAAGTTATATTACTTTAAACCCTAAAATAATATAACTAAGACACAAAGTATACAAATAATCACACACAATGTGTCTTTAATGTAAATATATATTCTAAATATATTTATCCATTTTTTATTTATAAAAACCAACCTCCAATATTTGTATTTTTGTAACAAAATCTATGGCAGAGTTTATATTGAAAACCATAGTTAAAACACACTTGTAAATATTTGTTTAGAAAAGTGTTTATATTTTTAGAAAATCTATGGTTTCCCCTAAAAATGGAGGTGTCCATGCTATTAAAGCATATCATTTTCTTTTCAAAATCAGCACAACAATCAACAATCAATCTACACTTACCGAGTGCCAAAACAATGCCATTTACATAACAATCATGAACTTGAACTTTCATAAAAACTTGTAGTAACTTGGTAGTGTGTTTAGTAGACTTAGTTACCCTTTAAAGTGTGTTTACCTCTTTAAAAATCTCATTCTTGGAAGATTTAGGTGTTTACAACTTGTAAACATGTTTTACAAAAACATTTCTTTATGACATCTTCTTGTTTCACATGTGTTTCTACACTTGTTTTATCACCAAAAATAGTGTTTGTTTGTTTGTGTAAAAACCAAATCCATGTAAATCTTGTTATTTAACTTGGTTTTTTTTGAAAACTATTTTTGAAATCATCCAAGTTTATGTCTAGTAATCATGTTATATGCTTAATTATTCATAAAATCATTTTCATACTTCAAGTTCATGAAAACATAAAGCATGATGATCTTGATCTTTCACAAGATCACCACCCTGACTTACTAGATCATGTGTTTAATCACAATCTAGTAGGTTTCTTATGATGTCTAACATCACTAACACAAATCATCAATCATCAAGAAGCAAATCAACTCTAATTATCATGTATTCATATGTTAATAAGCTTATGTTAAAGATTCATGATTATGTTCTTTAGTGTTCTTCAAGATTAACAATGTTCATCATCTTTTAACCAACAAAATTAGAAGTAACAAGGGATGATAAGGGCCTTACTACTAGCTCTATGGCTAGGGATGAACACAAGATGTTGAGGATGATAAATGTGTTGGGTAAAAGCAAATGAGAAAGTTCCTTCAAGATCCAAGACCACCAAACTTCCTTAGACACCTTCTTGCACCTTAGGATGAACTTGGAATGGATGATCAATGCTTGGCAATGGTGGTGGTGTGAGGGGTGTTCTCGGCCGAGACCAAGAGAAGGAGAGGAGAAGAAAGTGTGTGTGAAGTGTAGGTGAAGTTATGAGCTCTAAATCCTCCATCCAATACTTATAACCATATTAGAGTTTTATCCAAAGGTTAATATGCTTCTTAAGTACACAACAAATCCTTCAACAAATCTTAGGAGATTAAGGAAATCTTGGGGTGGGGCCACATATGTGATCATCCACTTAAGGGGGGGGGGGTATTGGTTGTGTTTCAATGGTAGATTAGGAGATCTAGTTAGTTTTCAAGTATAATGGTTAGTGTTTATGTGTATTAGGTGTTATATAGTGTGTTAGGGTGTTCGGGGATCATAACTAGCTCAGAAATAATAAAACAATGCTTCTAGTATAATTTTGGTGTTTCGGGTAGTGTCTAGTTGTTCGGTTAGATACCGGCTCGTTAAAGTGTCAAACTATACCGTTTAGTGATCTTTATGTACCCTTTTCTGACCCTTTTAATTCCCGACACTTAGGAAAGCATCCAGGACCGTTTAGTCATATTTTTGCATGTTACTAGCTTGTTAAAAAGCTGATTTTTGCTGAATTATGTTGAATTCAACACTTTATGTGGGTCTTAGGCACTTTTCGGCACTTAAACAATCACTTAGGCATGCAGTTTTATGGTCCTTACTTCCCTACACACTATCCTAGTGTAGCACTTGGTTGTGGGGCTCATTCTGTGTCTTAACATCATGTCTATCTAAGTACTGAACTCCCGTCAGTGCTTTTAGTTTGTCTGATAATGGTGCCAATTTTGTTCTGTGCATTATTAGAACTATATCGTGTTGCATGTAGTAATGATAAAAGTCTTGCAACATGAAATGCCATTGTATGTATATAACAGTAATCAGAAATTCATTTGTCTTGTAAACTATACCATGCACAGTTCTTAAACACATATTACACTCCAATTATTGTACGGAAAAGTGACAGTTGTCACATTCTCCCCCCGTTAAAAGAATTTTATCCTGAAATTCGAGCGATGCCATCGGTCGCAGGGGAGTTGTGAATCAAATGTGGTCACTTAGGTTTAAAATTGGTCTTCATGTTCCCAAGTAACTCTGGGCCATGATATGAATTCCAACGTACTCAAATAAATCAATTACGTCTTCTCTGTGTTTTGTGGACTCTTAGTCCGCAACCTTAACAGGTTCTATAGTAAATTGGAGTTTGTCGTTGACGTGAATCTTGTTTGTGGGAATAACGACTGTTCCTTGAGTCAGACTCCTCTAAAGACTAGATACGTGGAATGTGTCGCGATCACTACTGATCTTTTCTGGAAGTTTCAGCTTGTGAGCAATGGTCCCGATCCCTACCAGGATCTTGAAAGGTCAAATATACCGGGGGTCCAACCTTCCACGTTTTCCAAATCGCACCACGCCTTCCCAAGGTTAGGCTCCCATTAAAGCCATACTTCTTATCTCAAATTCCTATGATTTCCGCCGCTCGTCGGCGAAATCTTTCTGTATTCCTCGGGCTGTCTTGATATGATCACATATCTGAACGATCTTGCCTCTAATTTTTCCTGAACCAACTCGGGCCAGTAGATTGTTTATCTCCGGTCTCCGTTCAACACAACGGGGATCGACTTATTATGTTCCATTTAAAGCTTCACACGAAGCGGTTTAAACAGCGGTGTGATAAATACTGTTGTAGGAAAACTCCACTAAGGGCAAGTGAGTGTTCCAACTTTTCATCAAAGTTTATCACACAAGCACGTAACATGTCCATACAGTCTGCATCGTTCAGTAGCTCAGTTCATCTTCGTTAATATTTAAGTTCTTATGATCAACGGTGTGCTGCAACACTTGTGATCAGTAAAGGTCGTGCAGCGTTTTCTTTCAGGTAATGACGTCAAATTTGCGGCGCGCAATTACTGTATCTAGATCAAGGTTTCTTCTCATGATCCCTTAATCAACGTGACGCGTATGCAATGTCGTGGTCTCGTTGCATTGACGCGTAATCGAGACTTAGTCGAGAAGCGTCACATAATTGCAACTCTAACTCCTTAGCTCTTGATTGCAGGGTTGGCATGAATCTCATTCTTATCCACCATGTATCCCAAAGTTCTTACCTCGCGAATTCGAAATCCGCCCTTCGACATCCTAGCACATAACTGTTCTTTCTCTAAGAGTCACAAGGTAAATTGCAGATGTTGCTCACGACCTTCCTTGGTCGTTGGGGATATAAGAATGTAGTCAATAAATATAATCATGATCTAGCAAGGCATGGCTTACACATTCGATTCATGAGGTCCATGAATACTGTCGATGCATGTGTTAAGCCAAATGGTACGACAAGGAACTGGTAATGCTCGAAGCGAGTCCTAAAGGTTGTTTTAGGGATATTTCCTTCTTGTATTCGCAGTTGAGGACATCCTGTCCTCGAGTCGATCTTTGAGTGGTAACTAGAACCTTTCGATTGGTCTGTTCATGTCATCAATCCTTGGCAAAGGATACCGATCCTTGATATCCAATTCTCTGAAATTGATGCAAAGTGGAAACCGCCGACTTTCTTCTCGTGCCCTTAACTAAGGACACCATGTCCTTAATTCCATCTTGGAGTAGTAGCTGGGACCTTGTAGTTTGTTGACAAGTCATCGGTTCTCGGTAAGGGGTACCGATTCTTGTTGGCTAGTTGTCTATCTCCCTGTAACCCATGCGTAATACTTTTCTCCCTCATTATTCCCTCTGAGTTCCTCTCAGATTAGGCTATGTACACGTGTAAAAACTGTTGTCTTGTTTCCTAACGAATAACACTAGGGCTTCCCAGGGTGAAAAACTCGACCTGGTAGATTTCCTCTGTCTAGCAGCTCTCACAGCTACATCAGAGGCTCTTGAATCTCGAACGAAACTAGATGGTAAGACGTTATCTTGTCACTGGTGCCGCTCCTGGCACGAGGTTCATCCTAAACTTCTCTTGTCGTTGGGGGGGGGGGGGTATTCCTAGCAAATCTTCAGGAAAGGCTTCTTGGTCTCTTAAGTTTCCAAAATATAGTCCTTAATCATCTCTTTCGATTAACTAACCTTCCATTCGCCAATTATGGGATGTCTATTCTACTCGAAACTAGGCCAAGTAGTTCTTAAGTTCTAAGGATACGAGATTAAAGTTGATGCCAGTATTAATCAGAAATGGATGCATAGAATTTGGTTAATAGGGAACGTACCCGTAACCGCATCTGGATCCTGGCGTGCTTCACGAGCTCCGATCGTGAAGACCCTTCCTTGCTTGGTTCTTCCTAGGGCAATCTTTCCTAAAATGCCCTACTACACCACACCTGTAGCAGCCTGGAATTTTCCCATTATCTCTTTCGTCTGGATCCTTCGCCCAACAGGCATCCTTGCTGTGCCCTTCCTTTCCACACTTTCCGCACTTACGCCTCAGACATTGACCTTCATGGTAAAAATTGCATTCCTCGCACCTCGGCTTAGTCCCCAAGTAAACCTTACCACCAGCCTTATTAGTGGCTCCATAAGCTTTCCTGACACACGACGGGTTCACTTCCTTTCTTTTGTTTGCTTTAGGGCTTCCATAGCTGACTTGGGTGCCTATCTTTAGGTTTGAAGACTTCCTCTTCTTGTTGCCTGATGACTCCACATGAGTCTCTTTCTTGTTATCCTCAGATTCCGAAAAATTTCCCATGCGTAGAACTTCTTCAGTAAGAGTGACACTCAAATCGATAGCCTCTGTGATGGTTGGGGGCTTTGAGGTAGTAACCATGCTCCTGATTTGAGGTGCAAGTCCCCAAATGAATCGCTCAATCCTCTTAAATTCCGGCTTGACTAAGTAGGGAACGACCCTAGACAAGTCGTGAAATCGTTGGACGTACTCATAAATCTTCAGCCCGTCCATTTTCAAATTCCAGAACTCCACCTCAAGCTTCTGGATTTCAGCCCTAGAACATTATTTCTTCTCCATCATTTCCTTGAGCTTGTCCCAGCTCAGTGCATAAGCAGCATCTTCACCAAGGGTCTGAACCTGAAGGTTCCACCAGGAGAGTGTGCCATCTAAAAACAACCCTGAGATAAAGGTAACACTCCGCTGGGGCGAACAGTTACTCATTCTTAGAACGGAGTCAGTCTTTTCTGCCCAAAGAACAAACGCAACGGCACCTCTTGTGCCATCAAAATTCAATGGCTTGTAGTCCAGGAACTGTTTATAGGTGCAGCCAGTTGGAGGGCTATTTCCGGTAGTGCCACCGTTGTGTTTAGAGCGGAGGGCTTCATGTCGTGCAATTGCCTGTGAAATGCGTTCTTGAAGCTCGGCTTCTGTCCTTGGTAACATACTGGTGTCTGTGTCTCGTCTGGGCGGCATTCTCTTCTATCAAAAGGTATGAGGTAGGTTAGACAACATTCCATAATTGTCTCTGAGGTACATAGCACCATAAGCCAACATGTAATCACCCAATATCACATGCATATATACTTAACAATGTATGAACGCGGAGACACTTACTGAGCCTTCACATAGACTTGGCAACTTGGCTTATTGTTTGTAATGGGAAAAATAAAATGAACTCGAGGCTACATCGCCTCGGTCATACTAGTTTCATGAGGTGGTAGTTGTTTTCCTTCTACATAGCTTTACAAGTATACTTTCCTTGAGATGGGGGTTGTTCATGTAGGGGTGATAGAGAGTGTAACATCACTGAATCTTTCCGAATGTTATCCATCTTCACTTGCTTAAATATCGGTTCTCAAACGTCTCGTACACGGGTAGAAGTGTCAGACACGAAGTAGGCAAAGACAGTTTTCCTACTTTATAAAGTGCTAAAGAAATGGTCTATGTATTGTTCTACCAGATGAAGGTGTGAACACCTATAGATTATTTTTGGAGGGATGGTGATCTTTAACCTGACCCACAGAGTCCACCAGGATTTCCATGCACTACAAGTTGTTATTACGTGGGCCCCCGTAATAATAAATTGTCTTGCACAGTTACCCCAATTTTCCCTCGACCAAGCAGATGATCAACCAAGGAGGGGACACTACTGTCCTTATACCTCTGACATGAAAAGGACCATTGCAGTGGTCCACGCGCTGACATTCGCTATAGTTACGCGCGAACAGGCACGATGATTAAACGTAATAGGAATAAGGAGAATTCCAAGTAGTTGGGGGGCACCTTCAAGATGAATACTTCATCTTCCTTGTCTGGTCAAGTGTGTCGTCAATCTCGCTTCACAAAAGCCGCAGGGACCTCGTCCCGCTGATTAAGAAGTTGTTCAAGGTTGCCGCCTCTGCCTCGCCGTCACTACCGTAGTTAGGCACCTTCACGATCGAGAGGGAAGAGCAGCCATCTCCTACGGAAGCAAGCTCAGAATCTCGTTTGGTAATTACTCCAGCCATGAGCTTTGCAATGAACGCGAGGCCGATAGCTTCATCGTGCGAGTAAGAATAATAATAGGATTCAGAGTCGAAGGTATCTTATTCACGTCAATAATTATTCCGTACACTTATTCGTATGTATATATTGATAAACAAATATGTTACTTAGCATAAACATGCAATTCGATGTATCATATCACATATAACTCTCGTTTATCCTTTGGGGGGGGGGGGGTTATTTTGTCTTTGGCAAGTCTATCCCACATAGACTATGCCTTAATTAGCACCTTAGTTTGGGGTATTCTCCTCCCTACTAATGTCCTTGCCTTGTCTTTTCTTTGAAAAATGTTTGACTCATGGATCTAGACGCTTACGTGAATGCAATGAAATCCCTTTTGTAAAATGTTTTTGTGAGAGAATTCTGGTGATTGTAGTCTAGACTCGAGAAGGAATCTTAGTTCACTACAATCGAAGCTCTGATACCAAACTGTCACACCCTGACTTTTGTGAAAGCGTATGATGTGTGACTGGTTTAATATCATTGCATTCAATCATAATAAACAACTATATGATCAAAAGGATGTTCATCCATTCATTAAGTAAAAGTATTACAAATACCAGTTATTTAAGTTTCGAACAACACAACCTTCGACTAAGATACAATTCAACATAAGTGGATGACATCTTAAACTTGGAATTTACTTCTAGAAACAACACCCGTGCTCAAGATCCAACTTGTTACCTGAAATACATGTAATTTTGGAAAACATCAACAAAATTTGAGCGAGTTCATGCGTTTTGTGTGAGTACTGGCAAACTTGTAAACCTTTGAGAGAATCCTTTGAAAACAGGTATGAAAAGCGTGTATGAACATACCAAATAAATGTTTTACAAGGACATTAAAGCATGTAAGGACATAGGGAGCACTCGAAATGAGTAGGCTTATACCCTTGTCGATTTCCCTCGACTATGTCGAATTCACCTTCGACTATGTCAATTCACCTTGACTATTGTCGATTCACCTCGACTAATGTCGATTTACCTCGACTGGGACACCGAAGCACTCATAAGTACCATGAGTGGGGTTCGGCCGTACCCGTTAGATCTAACCTTCGTCTATAATTAAGAGTTAATGGCATTTCGAATTTAATCAATGCTCACATGATCTAATAGTTCATTTCATAGTCAATTCATACCGTTTAAACATTCGTAACATGTATTCCACCCCCGAGAGTTATAAAACCGAAAACAGTTAAGAGAAAAGGGGGACATGAACTCACTGTTTTGCGTCTTCGGTACTCGTAACTCAAATCTCGTCAGCAAACATGACTACCTACAATGTACTAGGGTCTATTAGACGAACGGGCCGTGCCTTGCCTTAGTATTTACGTTTTGAGTTACGTTTCTCTTAATATTATCCCAAGTTTTTATTTCTTGTTAAAATAATGATTATTTTAACTTTAAATTATATTTAATTTTGGAATAATAGTTTAAACAGTATTTTTGTAATAATACTTCTCAAGTATTTATTTTCGTACTTCCTTCCCAAGGATGGGGGTATCTCATACATGTATATTTGCATTCTTGTATTTGTAGTCCCAAAATAATATATTTCCAGAAAATATATACTTTTCTCAAAAATCATATATCTTCTAAATATACTAAGAAAATATATTTTTACTTCTAAAATAATATATTCTCTCTTTGTTAAAAATATGATATACTTTGTAATAATAATAAAAATCATATTTTCATTTCTTTTGTATCCAAGATAGTATTCAACAAAAATATGTTCATAAATGTATTTTTCGGAATATTTGTAAGTTACATTCTATCGTTCGGTTCCACAATATTAAGTGGGTAACTTATATATGTATTCCTTGTGATTTTTGGTATTATTTTGGATTGTAAATTCTTGGTATTTTGTTAAGTTATATTACTTTAAACCCTAAAATAAAATAACTAAGACACAAAGTTTACAAATAATCAAACACAATGTGTCTTTAATGTAAATATATATTCTAAATATATTTATCCATTTTTTATTTATAAAAACTAACCTCCAAAACTTGTATTTTTGTAACAAAATCTATGGCATAGTTTATATTGAAAACAATAGTTAAAACACACTTGTAAATATTTGTTTAGAAAATATTTTTCTAAGTGTTTATATTTTTAGAAAATTTTGCCATAGTTTCCCCCTAAAAATAGAGGTGTCCATGCTATCAAAGCATATCATTTTCTTTTCAAAATCAGCACAACAATCAACAATCAATCTACACTTACCGAGTGCCAAAACAATGCCATTTACATAACAATCATGAATTTGAACTTTCATAAAAACTTGTAGTAACTTGGTAGTGTGTTTAGTAGACTTAGTTACCCTTTAAAGTGTGTTTACCTCTTTAAAAATCTCATTCTTGGAAGATTTAGGTGTTTACAACTTGTAAACATGTTTTACAAAAACATTTCTTTATGACATCTTCTTGTTTCACATGTGTTTATACACTTGTTTTATCACCAAAAATAGTGTTTGTTTATGTAAAAACCAAATCCATGTAAATCTTGTTATTTAACTTGGTTTCTTTGGAAAACTATTTTTGAAATCATCCAACTTTATGTCTATTAATCATGTTATATGCTTCATTATTCATAAAATCATTTTCGTACTTCAAGTTCATGAAAACATAAAGCATGATGATCTTGGTCTTTCACAAGATCACCACCCTAACTTACTAGATCATGTGTTTAATCACAATCTAGTAGGTTTCTTATGATGTCTAACATCACTAACACAAATCATCAATCATCAAGAAGCAAATCAACTCTAATCATCATGTATTCATATGTTAATAAGCTTATGTTAAAGATTCATGATTATGTTCTTTAGTGTTCTTCAAGATTAACAATGTTCATCATCTTTTAACCAACAAAATTAGAAGTAACAAGTGATGATAAGGGCCTTACTACTAGCTCTATGGCTAGGGATGAACACAAGATGTTGAGGATGATAAATGTGTTGGGTAAAAGCAAATGAGAAAGGTCCTTCAAGATCCAAGACCACCAAACTTCCTTAGACACCTTCTTGCACCTTAGGATGAACTTGGAATGGATGATCAATGCTTGGCAATGGTGGTGGTGTGAGGGGTGTTCTCGGCCGAGACCAAGAGAAGGAGAGGAGAAGAAAGTGTGTGTGAAGTGTAGGTGAAGTTATGAGCTCTAAATCCTCCATCCAATACTTATAACCATATTAGAGTTTTATCCAAAGGTTAATATGCTTTTTAAGTACACAACAAATCCTTCAACAAATCTTAGGAGATTAAGGAAATCTTGGGGTGGGGCCACATATGTGATCGTCCACTTAAGGGGGGGGGGGGGTATTGGTTGCAATGGTAGATTAGGAGATCTATTTAGTTTTCAAGTATAATGGTTAGTGTTTATGTGTATTAGGTGTTATAAAGTGTGTTAGGGTGTTCGGGGATCATAACTAGCTCAGAAATAATAAAACAATGCTTCTAGTATAATTTTGGTGTTTCGGGTAGTGTCCGGTTGTTCGGTTAGATACCGGCTCGTTAAAGTGTCAAACTATACTGTTTAGTGATCTTTATGTACCCTTTTGTGACCGTTTTAATTCTCTACACTTAGGAAAGCATTCAGGACCATTTAGTCATATTTTTGCATGTTACTAGCTTGTTAAAAACTGATTTTTGCTGAATTATGCTGAATTCAGCACTTTATGTGTGTCTTAGGCACTTTCCGGCACTTAAACTATCACTTAGGCATGTAGTTTTGTGGTCCTTACTTCCCTACACACTATCCTAGTGTATCACTTGGTTCTGGGGCTCATTCTGTGTTTTAACATCATGTCTGTCTAAGTACTGAACTCCCGTCAGTGCTTTTAGTTTGTCTGATAATGGTGCCAATTCTGTTCTGTGCATTATTAGAACTATATCGTGTTGCATGTAGTAATGATAAAAGTCTTGCAACATGAAATGCCATTGTATGTATATAACAGTAATCAGAAATTCATTTGTCTTGTAAACTATACCATGCACAGTTCTTAAACACAGATTACTGTCCAATTATTGTACGAAATGTACGGAAAAGTGACAGTTGTCACATTTAATGTATGTATATTTTATTGTTAAATGCAGGAAAACCTTGAAGAAGAGTATAATAGATCATTGTCGTGCTCGGGTGGGGATGACATGGCGGTTGATCAAGTTGGGTGTCTTAAAAAGCTTTAGGGACTCGCCATTATCACTTACGGGGCGTTGGACGAGTTTTGAAAAGTGTAACACCCGAACTATTCCCTAATGTAAATAGGGATGTAGAGGATGAGCATTGGCGAAGACAAGAAGAAGCTAATGAGAAGTTGCGAAAAGATAATGCGGCTTTGAAAGCACAAATGAAACATATATTGAAGTTGGTACTTCCTGGCTCGCCATTTCCACTTGAAGAAGAAGATGATCACGAAGAGGAACAAGAGGAGGAACAAGAAGATTAACAAGAAGATGATGAATTTGTTTAACTTAGTTTCGTTTTGCTTAGAAGAATGTGTTTGAATGATATATTGCAACTTTTAAGTATTTAGATGTTATGGCTATTATATTAGAATTGACCTTAGTTTGATTTTAAAATTTGTTGTTTGAACGCATTGATGTTTACAGCTTTTAATTTAGGAAACCTGGAATATTAGAAAAAAATATCAAAATTTTTCAACAATAACGACGAAATGTAGTTGCAATCGGTGACAGAATAAAAATCCATCTGCAACCTATAACGACTAAATATAGTCTCTATAGGAGAAAAATCTTATATTTGTAAAAACCCTATAGCGACTAAATTTAGTGTCCATAGAAGAAAAATCTTATAATTGTAAAAAACCTATAGCGACCAAATTTAGTCTTTAAAGGTGAAATTGCAGAAAATTGTAAAAACTCTATAGAGACTAAAAATAGTCGCTGTAAGTCAATCTATAGCGACGCCTTTATACCGACGAAAATTACATCATGTTACGACGGATCAATAGCAACGACCCTGTTGCGACTAATTTTGGTCGCAATAGGTTACAGGGACGGAATTTCGTCGCGAAAAGTCTTTTTTGGGTTGTCGCTAAAGGTCCGATTTCTTGTAGTGATTATTGAGTTTAGAGCGATAAGGTATTAGGGATACGTTTCTTATGTCTTAAAAATTTAAATCAGGTTACCATTTTTTAAGAGTGGGGTTATTAGTTTAACTTTGAGTTCGAGAAATTTTGTTTGATACGATGTGATTTTGAAGAGATTTGTTTGAACGCGATTTGAATAAGTCAAAGCTGAAATTGCATGATGTTGAACTTAAGAAAGGGTAGGCAAGATAAATATCTTCTGAAGAAACAATTTGATGTGTTATAACATTTGCATAATGAACCTTTCGATGATTCGATAATGAACCTTTCGATGATTTGATTACAAGATTTTCCCTACTGATAAATGAACTGGATGAATATCGAGTGTCTCCTTCTTATAATGAAGTGAATGAGAAGCTACTAAATGCATTGCCATTAAGCTGGAAAGTTCACTCAGTGTGGATAAAAGAACATAATGATTTGAGTACATCAACTCTTAAGGAAGTAATCAGCAGGTTACAATTCAATAACTTGAATACGACACCCTAGGTAAATTCTAGCTGTTGTTCAACATCTGCATGCATTAACTGTGCTAAAAAGGTTAACATGTTTAAGGGCCACAATATTAAACTCTGAGAGGATTTGGACAAACTGGATCAGGCAAATAAAATATTGAAACTAAATGAGAAAATCTACAAAAATAAAATTGAAGCATTAACTAAAGATGTTTCAGGATTAAAAATAAAAATTCTTAATCAATAAGATGCTATGGATAACTATCTTTACTATAATAGATGTTTCTCATAAGGAATTTGTTGAAGCAACCAGTGAAATTTGGAATCTAAAGCAAAACTTTTAAACTTAAAAACTTCATCTTTTGTTTTGGATAATATCATCAATTCACAAGAATTATACTTCTTTGCCTAAAGATAACAAAAGGGTAACATTTATGATGTTGATGAATTTTTGGACATCGAAGAAAAGTTTTCAAGATGCATAGGAAATGACACTACTAGAAAATTTGGCAATTGTCACCAAAATTTGCTACCAAAAAAATCGGTGGCAAATTTAGCCACCTATTTCCCACGGATATATAAATTAAGCGTACTCAGCATCGTTTGGTAGCAAAGCGGTGGAAAATTTTGCCACCATCTATTTTTGGTGACAGATGCGTGGAAAAATAAGAATAACTTCCACTACTAGAAAACATGGTTTTTGTCATGTAATTTTTTGTTACAAAATGGTAGCAATTTCCTTGTTGTCACCAGTTTACCACCGAAAATACGGTGACAAAAACACCCGTGTCAATTGCCCTAATGCCACCAAATAGCCACCATTTTTATATTTTGCTACCTTATTTTTACCACCACAAAATTGGTCAAAATTATTTGCCACCACTTCATGTTTGCTACGCTCCGCCTTGTTTGCCACCGAGTTTGCCACCAAATTGTGACACGTTTTCATACCATTTAGCCACTGATATTGCCACCATTTATCGATATTGCCACCATTTAGCCACCGATATTGCCACCATTTAGCCACAGATAATATTGACAGATGTATGAAAAAATGATTTCGGGGATGTACCTGGAAGAAATTCTTCATAGAGTTTTGCTTAGGATGGCCAATGAGGATCTTAGAGTGGTCAGACACAAACTAAAAGACATTTTAGAGGTACATTTTTTAAACTAGCCAAGCCAATAGAATAGAGGTGAAAATTGACACAATTTCATAATACAGATTTAAAAATAGAGTTGGATCGTTGTCTAAACAATATAGATTTTTTAATAATTTTACACAAAAGTGATCCACCAACTAAGGGACTCTGGTTTTGGACAAATATGCTAAGAGTATTTTCTGTTGAAAGACAACTATTTATAAAAAAAACAGGACGAAAAAGAATTCGGGTCAGCCCAACGCGATTCGTTCTGAAACTTACTCGTCCTATACATGTTTGCCACCTCTATGATTAACATAGTCGAGAAAGTTGGTCATTACTAACCCAAACACTTTGGTTGCAGATATCTAACACATCTTTGAAGACACGAAAGCTCATAGTCAAGCTTTGCAATGTCATTGCCACACGAGGGGCCCGTCTTGCTGTGGCTGGGATTTTGGGCATTTTGAAGAAAACCGGAAGGGATACTGCCAAAAACTGGGCATTTTGGGCATTTTGAAAGCAATGGACGGCGGTTTATATGAGCATTACACTGAATACAGGTGTGTAGTTAATTAGTTATAATTTGCAATAAAATTTTGTGATTTGTTGGCCTTAGATGTTTTATATTTTTGTTTAGGTGTAAAGATGGAAGCGACAACGATATATAATGCATAGAGAGCATGCGTGTTCATGAAGCATTCCACACATATTCGCTTTTGTTTAGCGTACATTGTTACTTGGTGTCTTATTTGAGCCGACTATCCGTGTTTTTTATGTTTTAGTAATCAACAATTCACTTAAAGACTTCGTGCAATCTAAGTTACTGAAATTGTATCCAACCTTTCTTTTTTATTTTAGGCATATTATACATGTTGTAAACTCATTTGACGAGTTCATATTTTTTATATGCTTTCGAAAATGAGATGTTTTATATAATTTTGGGATTTTATTAGACTTTTTTATATTATTTGTAGTTTTATTGATATGTAATTTTGATGAAAATAGCTGGGAGAAAAAAAAAATCTGAATTAAAAACCAATATTCCAGTAATTAGTAAATGGTAGCAAATAACTAGCGGTCACAACTTGGTCGCAAATTGGTGTAAAAAATGGTGGCTAAATGGTGGAAATATCGGGGGCTAAATGGTATCAAAACTCGCAAATTGTGTAAAAAATGGTGGCTAAATGGTGGCAATATCGGTGGCTAAATGGTGGCAATATCGATAAATGGTGGCAATATCAGTGGCTAAATGGTATGAAAACGTGTCACAATTTGGTGGCAAACTCGGTGACAAACTCGGTGGCAAACAAGGCGGAGCGTAGCAAACATGAAGTGGTGGCAAATAATTTTGACCAATTTTGTGGTGGTAAAAATAAGGTAGCAAAATATAAAAATGGTGGCTATTTGGTGGCATTAGGGCAATTGACACGGGTGTTTTTGTCACCGTATTTTCGGTGGTAAACTGGTGACAACAAGGAAATTGCTACCATTTTGTAACAAAAAATTACATGACAAAAACCATGTTTTCTAGTAGTGTGATGGTAGTAATGTTGGTGATGATGAAATTGAAATAGAAGAAATTAATATGACAATTAAAACTCCACAAAAGGTTAGTGTAAATAAAAATATTCCACAATAAAATTTTGTTCGCGTGGAATCAGTTGGTAAAAAGAAAACACAAATAATACCCTTTATAAAATTTGTGAAAAGTGTAAATATTCCAAATAAAGATTCTAAATGTAAAAATTCTAAAAAATGTAATTTTCAACAAAAAGATAATAAAACAAAATAAAAAACAAAACCTTGAAAAGTTCAAAAAGTTGAAAAACAAGTTTTTAGTTATTATAATAAAAAAATATTCACCAATCATCATCACGATCGTTAAATCATAATTTCTAACATGTTTTTAAGAACCAAGGTTACATGAGTAAAGGTCACAGTCATATGAATCCTTATCATGATGAACAGTGGCGAAGCTTCGCCCCCCCCCCTCCGTGCCCGCCATTTTTCAAAAACCGGGGGTGGAAACGTATATACCTAAAAAATTTCTATACGAAAGTACTATTCATAACACTACGCATCGAAAAGTTCGAGGGGTCGGGCGCCCCCTCGGAAGTCTTCTAAGCGGCGCCCCTGATGACGAAAGAAGTAGAGTTGCTAGTGGAAAAGTATATAATTACATAAGAATGTGTTTGAACTATGAAAAAATTGGACACATTGCACTCAATTGTTTTTAAGAAAAGAGTGCTAAATTAATTTTATTTGAAAAATGAAGTTTCACTGTGGCATTAAAGGTCATATTATGAAATTTTGTCCTAAAAATAAAATCTGTTGACGTGCCAAAGTAAATCAAAATTAGGGATGATAATGGGACGAGTTTGGGATGAGTTTAGGTAATTAATCCCAATCTCAAACCTGATTAGATTAGGTTATACTCGTCGGGTTTCTATCTAGTAATTACCTGTTGGATATCGGGTATGCTTGCGAGTTTTGAGTAAACCGGTTACTATAAAAAAAATTACCCGTTAGGTATAACCAACCCAAAACCCATCCGGTATTTATTAGGTAACTACTAATTACATTTTGCATTACCATTATAAAAATATATCAACTAACTACAATGTATTTAAATAAAATACCAAAATGTATATAAAAAGTATTCAAATGCATTGATATATCATATACACACACACACACACACACACACACACATATTTAAAAAGAAATAAAAATTATATCAGGTAAACTGCAGGTTATACTTTATTGGGTAATCAGGTCGGGTAATCAAGTATATCACTAAATCCCAAACCTACGAAAAAAATAAAAACTAATTTCAAACCCACTCCTATACCTGATTACCCAACCCAAATCAGTCACAGATGTGTCGAGTTTCAGGTTTATCCATCTAGTTTGGGTTCGATTTCCATCTCTAATCAAAATTGGATTGAAAACACAAACTTCAAAAGTTAAGCTTTCACAAGCACAACAAGATAAATTTCGAAAAAAAGAAGAAAACGAGAATATCTTGAAAACTTTTATCTTCTAAATCAATTGAACAAAGTTTTTCAGATATTAAAAAGAAATCTTAGGTTAATGAAAAGAAACTTTTCAATGAGAGAATTATTATAAATTGATTGTGAAGCCAAACATTTGGAAACAAAATGTTTCTTGAAATGAATCTTTTGATTCATCAGAAGGTTCATGAGTTTAGATGATAAATGGGGTTTTCATCGGGTACAAGTTACGTATACTGAAGAATTTAGCCTATCCAAGTCCATGATCGACTGGACCCCATTGACTAACAAAGTTGTTGAATATGTGCATGACATCAATGAGGATAGTTGATATACCAATTGACAGTGATTGTACCTAAGAAACACTGAGGCTGTCAAAGTACAGGTTTACATATTATATCCAAACAAACATTTTCTCGAGTTCACATTCAAAGCATTTTTGTTAGTTTAATGTCGGAGAATAATGTTTTGAAACTTCTGTTTTTAAGCGTTAATTGTTAGACCCTCAAATTCCACATGCGGAGTTCTACCGCGAGACATTTGACAAACCAGGATCACAGTCATTAGCCATATTGACCGACCACTATAGGTTCAAAATTTTTCCTGTTTACTCATTCATGAGCAAATACTGTTTATACAATTGAGTTGCGGAAGCGTAAATAATTACAAAATCAAATAGCTAATGTAACTAAAGCCGAGTCTAAATGTTTCATGAAATCAATGCGACTCCATAATGCGTCCTAGTCCTGATGTGTGATACATTAGCGACCTGAGAAAGACATACAAGAACATGTGTCAACACATAATGATAAGTGAGTTCATAGGTTTTTGTTCACATATGTAAAACAATTCATCACTTCAGTTGTTTACAGTTTATAGTAGTGATTAGCAGTTTCTTGTTATATTTGGAGGTAACTAACCTATATGTTATGTCACTAAGTGTATGAAACCGAAGCTGACTGTTTATGCGTTGTTTGCTTTGATGACCAGGTCTATCACTGACCACGGTGATGTCATAGGCAAATTTAACACCCATTCGACAATTATCGGTCGATTTAACGCGACTAACTCGGGTGGGGCAGTAGTACTATTCAAAATCCCTTTGCTATAATCCAACATTCACGGCCCGAAATGAAGGACTTACTGTGATAAATGTACACTTTCATGACCATAACTAATATAACAAAAACCTTAATAGTTGTGACGTTACTTTACCGTAATGTTATGACAATACTAACCGTCAGTGGCGGATTGAGCCCTGTTTTGTGGGTTCACATGAACCCATTCGGTTTGGAAAAAAATGGAAACAAATTAGTGAGAACTTTGTATGATTTAAAAAAATAATGATAATGTACCAAAACGAACCCACTGAAAGAAGTTTCTAGATCCGTCACTGCTAACCGTAACGTTATGACATTACTTTACTGAAATGTAAGGCATTCTTTCTCCCATGTGTTTTAGTAAAAGTTAAAAAAGTGGTAGGTGTGGTCAACCACGTCCTGATATGGTTACCATTTTAGTGTGAGTTATCATTCACGTAAGTCACTTGAATTCTACAAATATACTAACACTTAATATGCATACATGTTGGCAACTAGTTGTTCGTTCGTGTGATTATGTGCATGTGTATAACTCATAACATGATGTTCGTTTAGATGACAATTAACAAGTAAAACCTTGTACTACAAGCAATTGCACTTATACACATATTCATCAAGTTTCAACAGTTTCAGCCCAACGTATGTTGTTGAGCTGTTTTGTGATTTTCGTTTAAAATAGTAAACGGACGAGCAAAATTACCAGTAATTTATGAGACGTGTCATTTGCTCCACAAAGATTTGTAAAATTTTATCAAAGTCTAGTTGTTCACAGAAAAACCACCAAAAATCTTTCAGCACATAAAGGGCAATTTCATCACACTTTGTCGACAATTTACATTATATTTTATAGAAATATCCTCGTCGATCCGATTGACGAAATTCCAGTTGGAGAATATTGTAACCTCCTAGGAATATCTACTGTAAAAATTTCATGTATTAACTCCAAGCATGGACCAAGTTATGACGTTCGTTACAAGCTGCCATTTCTGCAGAAAAATACAACCTTTACCTGTATTTCTGTTTTAATCTTTTGCCTGACCTAAGCTTGTTGAAAAATTATGAATCTAGTTGGGTTTGAAAGCTATTTCATTAAAATTCATTTTAGACTCAAGAACAACTTGTTTCATCATGTTTTGGCCCCGTTATAGCCAATACAAACCGGCTGTAAAAATCTGCACATAAGCTGTTTGTAATCAGATCTTATAAAAGTTGTTCGTGATCGTGTTATCAAACTTTTTGACGACTAAAACGTGTATAATAGTATGTAGACCAGTTAAATCATAAATTTATCATCAAGATCATGTTATAACTCAAAAATCTGAAGCATACATGCATATATACGAAACTATGATTTAATAAACTTCATAAACATAAAGTTTCTAATAAACCCTAGGTTTCAATCATCAAGTAACATCAAAATGTAGCCGTGTATAAACAGAAACTATAACATAAAGATACATGCATATATATGAAACTAAAATTTAATAAACATCATAAACATAAAGATTCAAGCAAACCCTAGGTTTCAATCATCAAGTAACATCAAAACGCAGCCATTTATAAACAAAAACTACATCAACATTAAGATATAATACCAGAAGAGTTTGCGATTAGCTTGAGAAGACTGAAAGAGTTGAGAGCATTGTGATGATTCAGCGTTCATAGAGAAGGAATGAGATGCGGGTTCTGATAGTGGCGATTATGTCACACCCCGAAATATCTGAGCTGGCGTGACTGGACCGGTATCTTCATTGCACAGCGGAATCAGTTAATGATTAGAGTTCTAGAAAACGAATTCCCACTAAGTACTCGAATCCTCATGGTTCTCCTATTCGAACTATGCCATAATTTCTGAAATGTAACCAGAGAAAGAAACATGCGAAAAATCAACATAAAGTTGAGCGAGTTCATAGTTTGTTTGTAAAAGATTTGAAATAAATCTTTTCGAATAACCGGTTTTTGAAATATTGTTGAGAAAACGAATTTAAAATCATTTTCTTTTGCATGTTGTATGGAAACTTTGTAATCGTGAAACTTCGTATTCGTAACGCATTATGTTCGTAAAACCTTATATTTGTAAACCCTTGTGTTTGAAAACTGTTGGGATTGAGCCACCCTACCAGAGGAACAGATAATTAAAGCCAAAACTGGATCAGAGCAGTGGATCCAGAATAAGCAGATGTTCATACAAGTCTCTCCCCTTGATAGTGATTTCAACATCTGCTGACCTCCTATCTACTGATCGTGCAAACTGCTGACCCACAACTGCTGTTCAAGTAAAGACCTGATGAAAGAACTAAAGCTCTGCAGTTCAATCTACTGCCTTGGTTCAAGCACTGCTGATCCGGACAAGTACTGCTGGGTTCACTGCAGTGGAGGGATGCAGCAGTTGTTTATTCTGTCTTTATGTAATGTAATGTAATAGCAGTAGTTAGCATAGCAGTGTTTGTATTGATCAGAGGTTAGAGTTTGTTAGGAGGTTAGATGTCACTTTCATGGTGAAGTCAGCTTAGATGCTCAGTGGTTTGCTAGTGCCTATAAATAGAACAGTGCTCTGTACTGTTCTATTAGCTCTTTGCAAAACCGTCTTCTCTGCACGAACAAACACTGAGCTCTGGCTGAGGGGGAGTTTGTATTAAACATTGCGTTGTAATAGTTGTTGAAATTAAATTCAATCTTTCGGTTCATTGAGAAAAGTGTTTGATAAAAGCAATACTCTCGTTTGATTGTATGCAAAGTTTGTTTCCATCTTAATTCCGCTGCACAACTCATCCATCTTCATTCTAATTCAAACGAAAAATACAATCAAAACCAAACTCAGATCCAACAATTGGTATCAGAGCTAGGACAGTCAAATTTGATTTAACAATCATTTTGACATAAATAGTTCAGCTCAAAATCGTTGATATCGATTGTTTGATCGTTTTTGTTGAAAAACATAGCAAGGTTTAATCTCCATTAAAGTTGATTAATCAGTGCCTGTAAAACAACCAGGATGACGTCACAATCACAAGATGATAAGAATAATGTTGGCTCGCTTTTTAAACCACCCATGCTTAAACGTAATGAATACAACATCTGGGAGAGAATGATGGGTCACATCCTTGCTCAACAGAACATTGGATGTTGGAGGTCTGTTGTTTTTGGTCCCCATGTTCCTATGGTGCCAAGTGCTGAGGATCCAAAGAAGTTCGTACCAAAACCTTATGAAAACTATACTGAAACTGATTTTCAAAAGTTCGAACTCGATGCCAAAGCATTTAGCATCATAGCATCTTCATTACCTAATGAGATCTATGCTGGTCTGTTACATTGTAACAGTGCCAAAGAGCTATGGGATGCATTGACGGAACAGTTTGGGGGAACTGAAGAAGTTATTGAAAACAATAGGGAAATTCTGAATCAGCAGTATGAAACCTTCTGTCACATTAAGGGTGAATCATTGACCCAACAATTTGAACGTTTTAGTTGTCTCATCAGTGAGCTAAGGCTTGTTAAGGTTGAATTTTCAAAATCAACACAAAATAGCAGGTTTCTTAGATCGCTACCTGATAAATGGGACACAATTGCATTTGTGACTAGAAACTCTGTTGAGTTCAAAGATCTGACCCTGACCCAACTTCATGGTAGACTCCTGACATATGAAAAGGAGTTGAACCAGAAAAAGAAGTTGCAAGAGTCTGGAAAAGCTACTGATGATTACTCATTCGGTAGCACAGCTCTTCTTGGCCAGGAAGAATCTGGTAGCAGTGGTAAGGAACAGGGTTATGATCATTTCATTGATATAACAGCTGGTGGAAACTTTACCAACCCTGATCCTCACTCTGTAAATTATGCTTTTACTGCAAACAGTGAAAACCAGATGTCAGATAATTTGTGCTTTGAACTCAATGATTTGCAACATTTTGATCCCACTGACTTAGAGGAGATGGACATTTTGCATCAGTTGGCTTTGCTTAGTGTGAGAACAAGCAAATTCTACAAAAGAACAAGGAGAAAATTCCCAGGGTTACATGGGAATCTAAGGGTTGGGTTGGATAAATCGAAAATCAAGTGTTACAAGTGCAATAGGCTAGGTCATTTCGCTAGGGAATGCAGGAGTCAAACTACTGGTCCTATAATCACTCATCCTAGCTCAAACCCTAGACCTCAAAATCAAAGCACTGTGCATTATACCCAATATACCCCTACAGCTCATGTTAACACTGCTCATTATGCTGTTGCCCCTGTGCCTATGCATTATGTCCAAACCACTGTTCCACAGATTCAGTATGTTCAAACCCCTGTCCCCCAGGCACAAGTGCAACCTGTTGCACCTCAAACAGCTGCTCCAGCAGTGGTACAACCAGATCAGCAAAGCTTTTTCACTCAAGGCTTTGTTGACTGGAGCAGCATGCCTGATGAGCTTGGTGATGAAAATTTTGCACTCTATGCTTCTGATGAACCTTCTAATGATGAATTTTGTTTGATGGCATTAGAGTCAATACCAGAGGGGATTGAAACTGAAGGTGAATAGCTAAGTGATGAAACAGTGGATGAGGTGACTGAAGCAGTTGTTAATGCAGTTGCTGGTGAATTGCTGCTGGGAGAAAATTCAGAAACCCTGATTGAACCACTGACAGACCCCTGGTCCAAAGAGGACAAAGAAGAAGAGGAAGAGAAGAAAGCAGGTGAGAAAGAAGTTAGAGCTGATGATGATGAAGAAAATCATCAATGTGATTGTGCAATGATGGCTGCTGCCAAGGTATCTCCTCAAGTTCTTGAAAAACTGTGTTCTGACAATTGCATTATTGCTTTTGCTAACATCAAAGAGGTAAATGAAAACCTTCGGAATAAAATCTTAACTGATGAAGTCAAATTTGAAAGTTCTTTAAAAGAACTTAAAAACAAATTGACTGAAAAAAAGAAAGAGATCAGCAGTCTTAAAGAAGAGCAAAGCATAACCAAGACTCAACTCCAAACTATGGTAGAAAAATACCAAGTTTGCAAAAAGGAGTTGGAGTCCACCCAGATCATCTGTGAAAAATGGGTGGAATCATGCAAAGGGTATGAGGTTATGCTTGAAAAACAGATTAAAAGCAATGTAAAATTTGGTGTTGGTTATAGAAAACATGATGATGAAAACACTGCTTTTGAAAAATCGGTTCAAACCACTGATGTAACCACTGAGTTCATCCCCACAAACAAGAATGGCCAAGAAGTGAAAATCACTGATAAACTTGGTAACAAAATCACACTTGACAGACCAATGGGATCTTCTACTTTTGGGGAGCTTGAAAAATATCAGTTTAAACCAACATGGTCTGATGAGTGTGATATTCTTGAAAATTTCAAGCCCATGGACTTTACATCAACTGCTGGTGTTAAAGCTCCAAAAGCTAAAATCATTCCTCTCAAGGACATCCCAACAGAGGTTAAAACCTCTGCTGCAAAGGAGTCCGAAAGAGAAAGAAGAAAGAAAAGATCACTAACCTGTTTTGTGAATTTTGTGAGAAAAGGAATCATCTAACAAAAGACTGGTTCCATTTAAAAGCTTATGATTTGAACAAAACAAGTGTCATTGTTCCAGCTGAAAGCTGCATTGTTTGTGGTAAAACAAACCACAAAACTCAAGCATGTGTGTATCTCAAAAACTTTGATGTGAAAAAGAATGAGTACATTGCTAAAACATCCTTGAGTCCATCAACATCATCTGTCAAATTCACCAAAAACCAACCACTATTTATGCCAGTTCAAACAGCTGTCACAAAATAGCTGAACCAAACATCTGTCAAAAGAGATGTTCAGGTTACTGATGCATCCCCTGGCAATCAATTCAGAAGAGGTAAGGATAAACAGTCTTACCAAAGGATTCCACACGTTTATGAGACCTACAAAAGGCCCTCTAAACCTAAAGTGAACAGGCATCCTTTTGGGTACCAACAGGTGATTGGTCAAGACCCCCAACAGTGGTTAGCAAGAAACAGTACTAAAACTGTCCAAACCCCTGACCTTACCACTGTCCATCAATGTGCATCCATCCCAGACACTGTTGAGACCCCATCCAAAGCCTTGTTGGCTTTGGAAACCCTAATGAACTAATCCTTTTACTTCATGTGCAGGGAGCGTCTGCCTGTTTAGATAGCCTTTGGTATGTTGATAGTGGAGGCTCCAGGCACATGACTGGATGTAAAGCCCTACTCAAAGATTTCAAAATTCATGGAGGGGGTGATATATCCTTTGGGAATAACAGTAAAGGGAAAGTTCTGGGGTCTGGTACAGTACAATCTGGCAATGTAAAATTTGAAAATGTCAATCTGATAGACAGTCTGAAATTCAACCTCCTGAGTGTTTCACAAATGAGTGACAAGGGGTATGGGTCATTCTTCACAAAGGAGTGTTGTAGGATTGTTGGACCAGAAATGGTCAAAAAGATTGAAGCAATAATAAAAACTGGTCAAACAAAACTTGTTTCTCAAAGAAGTGGCAATGTTTATGTTGTTGATATGTCTAAAGAGTGTCCTAGAGCTGATGCCTGTCTGTTCTCAGCTGCCTCTAACAAAGAGACAGAACTTTGGCACAGAAGACTGGGGCACACAAATCTTAAGACAATCACTGAAATTTCAAAAAATGGTTTGGTAAGAGGCCTACCACAAAAATTGTTTTCATGTCCTGAACATTGCATTTCTTGTTTAAAAGGAAAACAACATAAAAGTTCCCATAAGTCCATTGAAGAGTCCAAAACAACCCAGTGTTTGCAAATGCTACACATGGATTTGTTTGGCCCAGTTCAAGTCATGAGTCTCAAGAAGAAAAGATATTGTTTGGTTATTGTTGATGACTTCTCTAGGTTTACATGGACTTTCTTTTTACACTCAAAAGATGAGACTGCATGCATTTTGCAAGACTTTGTGACACAGGTTGAAAAACAATTTGACCTTCCAGTAAAAGTCTTCAGGAGTGACAATGGCACAAAATTTAAAAATAAGGAGTTGGATGCCTTCTGTGTGAAGAAAGGGATTGTAAGGCAGTACAGCATCCCTAGAACACTAGAGCAAAATGGGGTAGTTGAAAGAAAGAACAGAACTTTGATTGAGGCTGCCAGAACCATGCTTGCTGATTCAGGTTTGCCATTAACTTTTTGGGCAGAGGCAGTAAACACTGCTTGCTATGTCCAAAACAGAGTTTTAATAAACCCCAGGCACAAAAAGACTGCTTATGAATTCTGTATAAAATCAAACCATTGATCTCTTACTTCAAGGTATTTGGCTGCCCATGCTTTATTTTGAACTTAAAAGACTCCATTTCAAAATTTGCAGCCAAAATTGATTGTGGTTATCATCTGGGATACTCAACCACTGCCAAGGCCTACAAAGTGTTTAATACACGGACCAAGGCAGTGGAGGAGACCTTGAATGTAAAGTTCAATGAACTTTCATCAATGAAAATCCCAGCAAATCCTGCAGATCTGTTTGATCTTGATAAATTCACTTTTGAAAATACTGCTGTCAAGACTAACAGTGCAGGTCCATCAGAGGATGTGAAATCATAATCCCTCAAAGGTCTGCCACAATGGGAAAAGCATCATTTGTTCAAAACAGAAGTCAAAGCTCAACCACTGCTACCTCAACATTTGTTGACCAAAGTAGCCCATCAACCACTGCTTCCACATCCTCAAACACTGCTGACAAAAGTCCCCAAACGGTGGATAAAAGTCAGCATGTGTCCACTTCATTACCTCCCATTCCACCACCTTTTGAAGCCACTGCTGGATCATCAAAGTCACCAGAAGTGGTTAGCTCAGATGATACACATTTGCAGCCTTTACCAACAAATGCCATCATTCCATACCAAGGAGATTTAATCTACTTGAGATCTCATCCACCTGACCAAATCATTGGCAACATCAATGAAGGGGTGCTCACAAGAAGCCAAACCCAAAACATTTGTCTTTTTGCTGGCTTTCTATCACTCCATCAGCCAGTCAAGTACCAAGAGGCACTGAAAGACAACAGCTGGGTAGAAGCCATGCTAGAGGAGCTCCAACATTTTAAAAGACAACAAGTATGGGAGCTTGTACCATTGCCATAAGAGGTTAGTCCCATTGGCACAAAGTGGGTCTTCAAAAACAAAACTGATGAAAGGGGTATTGTTGTCAAAAATAAAGCCAGGCTTGTGGTTCAAGGTTACAGACAGGAAGAGGGGATTGGTTATGATGAAACTTTTGCCCCTGTAGCAAGATTGGAAGCTATAAGACTGTTCCTGGCCTTTGCTGTCAACCACAACATGAAGGTGTTCCAAATGGATATCAAAAGTGCTTTCCTCTATGGTACAATTCAAGAAGAGGTGTATGTGTGTCAACCTCCAGGTTTTGAGGATCCATTTTATCCAGATCATGTCTACAGGCTGAACAAAGCCCTGTATGGCCTGAAACAAGCACCAAGGGCCTGGTATGAAACTCTTTCCACCTTTCTACTCTCAAATGGTTTCAAAAGAGGTACCATTGATAAAACAGTGTTTTTAAAATGGAGAGGAAAGGATTTAATGATTGTCCAAATTTATGTGGATGACATTATTTTTGGAAGCACATGTAACAAAATGTGTGAAGAGTTTAGGGAACTCATGACAGCTGAGTTTGAAATGAGTGCAATGGGTGAGCTGCAATGCTTTCTTGGTCTCCAAGATCAGCAAATGCAAAATGGAACTTTCATTCATCAAAGCAAATATGCAAAAGAACTTTTAAACAAATTTGATATGAATGATTGTAAACCATGCAGCACACCCATGGCAACAAATAAGCTGGTCATGTCTGATGAAAAGGATGAGCTGATTGACCAAACTCTTTATAGAAGCATGATTGTGTCTCTTTTGTACCTAACTGCATCTAGGCCAGACATCATGTTTGCAACTTGTGTTTATGCAAGAAGTCAATCAGCCCCTAGAAAATCCAACCTTATTGCTGTAAAAAGGATATTCAGATACATAAAAAGTGCTCCCACACTTGGTATCTGGTATCTAGCTAATGGGAATATCAAGCTTTCAGGATTTTCAGACAGTGACTTTGCTGGATGTAACACCACAAGGAAGTCCACATCAGGAGGGTGGCAGTTTCTAGGTGATTGCTTAGTTTCATGGCAAAGCAAAAAGCAAGCAGCTGTTTCAACATCCACTGCTGAAGCTGAATACATTGCTGCTGCAAGCTGTACAGCCCAACTCCTGTGGCTTCAAAATCAGCTGCTGGATTTTGGTATCACTGCCTTAAAGACACCACTTATGTTGGATAGCCAGGCAGCAGAAAATATCATCAGAAATCCAGTTTCCCACTTAACCACCAAGCACATTGACATCAGACATCACTTTGTGAGGGATTGCTATGAAAAAGGTTTGATTTCTCTGCATCATGTTCCAACTAAAGACCAGCTGGCAGATGTGCTCACAAAAGCATTAGATACTGCCACCTTTGAAAGCTTGGTCTCTAGGATTGGCATGCTAAACATGGAATAACAAGCAACATCTTATTTTTCTATGAATAAAAGCATTAAAATGTTTTCAGAAAATCAAATATCCATCCTTAAAAATAGCTAAAAATGAAGTTTTCATTAAAATCCTTAAAAGTCTGCCATAACCACTGTTTGTTCAAAAGTCTGCTCTACTTTAAAGTATGTCCACTGCTGAAAGCCATCCTATGTCCTCTCATTTCCTTGATAAACTCTGTTGTTCAAAAGCAGTGTCTTATCCACTGATATGCTATCCACTGATAGTGAAAATCATCCACTGCTTCCATTTTACCGTTGTAACCACTGCCTTCATCAGTAACTTTCATAAAAGTACTGTCCTTCATTTCATCAGAGTTTGGCATGTGGGCAGTACATAGTGGTCAGTACTTTTATAACCGCTGCCACGTCAGCCTTCACTTTTTCCTCTATAAAACCTCCCACTTCACACCAAAACAGGGTTTTACTGTCGAATTGAATTCTCAAAAATTCTCTTCTCAAAGCAGTTTTTTCTTCAAATTCCTTCACAAATCTCTTCGATCATCATCTCCAAAATGACAAAATCGAAGTCATCTGCAAAACCCATTTCCAAATCCACATCTAAACAAGCCTCTCAAAAGGCAACACCCACCGAAATTCCACACAAACCATCTCACAATCTTCTGGGTTTACTCACAAAACCCAGCACAACAGATATTTTCGATTCCATCCTTGCTACCATCTCCGCATCAAAGTACAAAACTTTGTTAACAGCGGATGCACCAATTTACTTGACAACCCAAAGAGAATTTTGGAAGAATGCAACCCTTGAAAAACAAGGAGACACTGTAATAGCCATCCATTCTTCTCTAAAGGGAAAAGCTGTCAAGATTACACCACAATCAATTTCAGAGGTCTTTCAACTCGATGATCAGGAAGGTACAATTTCTTTCCCCAAAAACGAGTTAAAAAATGATTTTCTGGAAAGAGGGTATAATGCAGAAGTAAAAAAGGATACCTTACAAAAAGGTTACTTCCCTTCTGCAACAAGGTTTTTATTTCATACCCTTCTCTTGTGTGTTTTAAACAAAACCACTGCTTTTAATGAAATACCATTAAAAATTCAAAATCTGGGATATGCTATTCTTCAAGAAGAAAATTTTAATTATTCCCGGGAAATTTTTAATGATCTGGTTAAAAATGTTGAAACAAAATCATTCTTACTGTTTCCAAGATTTCTAAGCTATTATTTTGAAAAGAAATTCAGTAAGGATGATATTGCTGCAATAAACCAAGGTGACTCTTTACAAATGCACAGCTTAACTGCTGAAACTTTTACCAGAATGTCAACACCTTGCAAAACACAAGCAGAGGTGCCTGAGCAGAATTTAGCAGCTACCACTGCTCCTCAGGTATCTGCTGCTGAGCCCACTGCTCAAGGTGATCAAAGTAGCAACACAACTGCTTTGAAACCCACACCTAAAACGACCAAAAAGCCACAGAAAAAGAAAAATAAAAAACCCCCCAAACCAATAAAAAAGGCAACTCTGGAGGATGAGATACCAGAGCAAATGCCTGTGACAACACAAAAGTCACACGAAACCACTGCTGCTTCTTCCTCACAGCAGTTGGTACAAATATCTCAACCCATAACCGAAACTCCTCCTGCTTCTTCTAAAAAAGAACAGGTTGTACACATAGGGACTGCACATCATGATGCTCTAGATTCACTTGTTTCCATCATCCACAGCCCAATGCCCGGGGCAAATCCTCTTTCTACACCAAACATCACATCCACAATTCCCCCACCAACTAAACTTTTGTTGGATGCAATAGATTTGAACCAGGCACTAACCAGTCCTTCTCAATCACCTATTAATGAGAATATACCTCAACAAATGACTGGGTCTGATGTATCAATCCTTGCTAACCCACCAACACAACCTGAGGAGGTTACACCCCTTGAGTTACAAGTAACTCTTGGTGGTATTCCAAGTGAAGCAGCCACTACAAATGTTGAACCCACTGGTTTACATTTGGACAGTGGTTACATCAATAAGACTTCCTTGGAGGCAATTCCTTACATAGCACCTCTGCCAACCACCAGTGGATTTATTTTTACCACTGGCAACATCAAAAGGTTGTCAAGTGTTGAAGGAAGAAGACCCCAGTACCAAGAAAAAGGGGCATCAGTGGTTAATGTTTGGAGTACACTCCCTACCTTAACCACTGATACAACCACTGCTAGTGGGAAATCAGATGATCCCATTAAATTGGGTGATGGTTTAAAATATTTGGAAATGACGGAACGTGTTGATAAACTGGATACTTTAGTTGCAGATATCAAAGAAATGCTGCAACAGTTGTTGACAGTACAAAAGATGCAATCCACTGTTGTTCCACCTCAAGCACCTGCTCCATCACAAGCATCTGCTACAAATGAGCTCTGGAACCTCTTCCAATGTAACACCTGTGCCTTCATGGCCATCAAACAAATACCAAACCAATGAAATATTATATTTCATACTTGGGATTTGTAAAAATATGTGTATCATTTGCATATATCAAATTTCGTTCAATTTCAAGCTTTAAATCGCTTTCTGGAGGGTTATACGCGCTCTGATGTGTAGATATAACCAGTTTAATCCAACGAACACTCCGGAATAGTGAAATAGTCTTAACATACCTTAAATAACCTTTACATAACTTAGATATAAGTTTTGGAAGGTTTGGTGTGGTGAAATCAAAGTTTAATCGCTTACAGGGACTAAAGTTGACAAACTGCGAAAGTATGCCAATTTGAACTGTAACAGACCTTCCGGAACATGACCATAAGTTAAACATACCATAAATATCCTTTACATAGCTTAGAAATAGGCTTTGAGGTGTTCGGTATGCTAAAATAAACTTTTGTGTCATTCAGGGACTAAAAGCGTCAAAAAGTGCACAAGTTTGCATTTTTACGCATAACTTACGTTCTGAATACATCCGGACATCCAAAAATTTATGTAAGCATGACTATATTATGCTTTAGTGTTTGGCTTGCCAAAAATCCATTCGTCGCGTCATTTGGATCGTTTTTCGCGCTTGTGCGCATTCCGTCGTAATTAACCGAACATCGCGACCGTACGGCCAAACGAACCGACATCCGAGATATTTTTGAACACATTTTAAGTTCCCTATACTTTAACTTCATTTTAGAGCTTTGAAATGGGGTTAACGGGCCTTAAACGTGTCGAAAATGGCCTAAATACAGTTCAGGGACCAAAAGTGTAATTCTGCCAAAATAGTGCCTAGCGGTGCGCTACACTTTAAGCGTAGCGGTGCGCTAGGGGTCTGCTGACCAGATTCAGAGTTTCTAAAC
Source organism: Helianthus tuberosus (assembly GCA_030545235.1). Lineage (NCBI taxonomy): Eukaryota > Viridiplantae > Streptophyta > Magnoliopsida > Asterales > Asteraceae > Helianthus > Helianthus tuberosus. The sequence goes on from CM060358.1 coordinate 154,339,823, forward strand.
AGCAGGCTGCAGCTGTTTTAACCTCACCCACAAGTTCCTAATTGCCTAGTCATGTTGATAAGAACCATTTTAAGCTTCCATAAGGTTCCGACAAGTGTACGGCCTTGATCGTTTCCCCTTTTCCAAGAAACGATCTCAACGGTTACCCGAATACTATAAATACCCCACCCCCATATGCTTTAAAACTTACAAGAATTCTGATTTTGAGAGCTCTAAGTTGAAACCATTGTTTCATACCTGAGTTCTTGAGTCGGGATTAGCATTCGGGGACCCTTCGTAAGTATTCTTTCGTTCTTTTCCTTATTTTTACTGCTTTTCGAGTCAGAAAGTCAAACTTTGTTTGACTTTCAGCGTTGACCAGTAATGGTCAATGCGAAGTTCGTAGGAACTTCGCAACGTGAGTGTAATCACGTTGGTCATAGTCCCTTGGGACTATGCCCACTGATTACCACGTTGTCTAGGGTCGTAGGGTAGGCGATCTAATAAATCGCCTATACCTTCGAACCCGACCCAGTTTGGTCGATCATTAGGATCCGACCAAGCACATTAGGTGACCATAGTAGGTAGGGAATAACCTTCCGAGGTTATACCCTATGGTCACATCGTTTAAGTAGTTGTATGATAGGTAGTTTATATGCCTTAGGTAAATTACCAGAATACCCTTTTCATGTATAATTGGTAATTAAGCATATGTAACCTAAACTTTTGTCACATAACTGATTATGTAACATGTTTAGGCATATAACACTTGTCATAGGACTAGTTAGGCGGTCCAAACGCGTTTCACGCGCACGACGCGTTAAAGTAGCATAAGCTTCCTAAACGGGTCGTAATGGGTCGATAAGACTTAGGTTAAGTTTCATTTAGCATGTAGGCCTTGTTAAACCATATCACATGAGTTCCTACACTCATTTGGTTTACAAACCCTAATGCTACCCAATCTTCCGATTTAGGTCCGGTTAATTAACATAGTTACCTATATTAGGTGCCGTTTGATTTCCGTGATCTCTAGCATTGTTTGGTTGTTACTCAAGGACTACTGAGCATTCTCAAGTGAGTACATAGACCCCTCTTTTACTGTTTTCCAAACTGTTTTGGGGTGGAATACATGTGCCTACTTGTTACTTTCAAGCTTTCCTGTTTTCACATCATATACTGCTATGTTCGTTAGTACATTATAGTACATGATTTCATTACATTTTATGCTATTTATGTCCATTGCGTGCATACTTAGTACATTGTTTTTCATCACATGCTTACATTTTGGTATGACATTTGGTTTGTTTACATGGGACAATACATTCATTAACACCGATCATGCCGTTCGTTAGTAGGTAGTGGTACCATAGGAATTGACAACTCCCGTTCCGGACGTCCCAGGGAAAGGGGATGAAAGGAATGACCGAATTCGTTGTTATTAAGACAGATAGACCTTTAATTTGTTTAAAGGGTTTATCACCACAGTCGCCAGGCTTGGATGTATGCATTTTCACAATACCGCATAAATGTTCATTATCAGTATAGCATGCATTTAGACATTTTAACATGATTGACCTTGATCATGCATTTTCACAAGACATAATGTTGATTTAAACTACGTTTTACTTCAATACTATGTTCTTGTGCATATGGTTTAGTTGACACATTTCGCTAGCCATACAGGACATTTTGACATAGACATTAGACATAGACATTTTAACATGATTGACCTTGATCATGCATTTAGACATTTTAACATGATTGACCTTGATCATGCATTTAGACATTTTAACATGATTGACCTTGATCATGCATTTAGACATTTTAACATGATTGACCTTGATCATGCATTTAGACATTTTAACATGATTGACCTTGATCATGCATTTTCACAAGACATAATGTTGATTTAAACTACGTTTTACTTCAATACTATGTTCTTGTGCATATGGTTTAGTTGACACATTTCGCTAGCCATACAGGACATTTTGACATAGACATTAGACATAGACATTTTAACATGATTGACCTTGATCATGCATTTAGACATTTTAACATGATTGACCTTGATCATGCATATAGACATTTTAACATGATTGACCTTGATCATGCATTTTCACAAGACATAATGTTGATTTAAACTACGTTTTACTTCAATACTATGTTCTTGTGCATATGGTTTAGTTGAGACATTTCGCTAGCCATACAGGACATTTTGACATAGACATTAGACATAGACATTTTAACATGATTGACATTGATCATGCATTTACACAAAACATAACGTTGATTTAAACACAGTTTTACTTCAATACTTTGTTTTTGTGCATTTCACCTATGGTTTAGTTGATGCGTTTTCACTAGCCATACATATCATTTAGGTTACACATTACATGATTTACATTGATCATTGCATTTTGACATATTATTCAATACATTTGACAAATTCATTTATACATGGACAATTTACATTGTTGGTTTGGTTTGATTAAGTGATTAAGTAACGATGCGTGTGTAATATGATACAAACATGGTGGATACGCCGCTGGTACTTCCTATATATAAGTGTTTGTATGGTATTACATATCGTAGCGTTATTTGAATCATTTCAGTTTGAGACATAGAACATTTTATACAAATAACATATTTTTCACAAGACATTGTTTTACAAGCAACCTATCTAATACAAACTCATTTTACATGGTTATTCATTTAACCATACATTATTTATACATATCATCTGATCTTATCGATTTTCAAATGATTTACAAAACAAAGCAAATAACAAGGTTCATGACTAAACATTTTCTCAAACATAAGTCATGAAACCTATTTTCACAAAACCTATGTATCTCACCGGCATTTTTATGCTGACGTACCATATTTTCACATGTGTTTTTCAGGAAATGAAGCATAGGATTGATCAAGATACACTTAGGCGGACATGGGCCTTAGTGACAATAAAAGATGCAGACTAGTTAATTGTTGTATTTCCATGTTTGTTTAGACATTGTAACACTTTTAAATCAATAAAGCGAAACTTCAATTGCCATGGATTTGAAACAATTAATTCTGTTACAACACTCCCCGATATTTCCGCCACGTTTTGTATGTTCCACGTGGTCGGGGTGTGACAGAAAAGATGGTATCAGAGCCAATGGTTATAGGGAATTAGGTTATTAGTAATGCTTTGACCTAGTCTATAACTTTCTTAGGACCCTAACGCGAGTTTACTTGCGTTTAGTCATAAAACAATACCGTCACCTATCCTTAGGCGACGATCACACAAGAACATAAAATTCAAAACCGCTTTGAAAACTAATCATCTGTTCTAGGATGATTGATTACTAGGTTTTGAACCCTCAGTTATAAGGTTTTGAACTCTCTGTTATATGGTTTTGAACCCCTTTGAATTTTCAAAATCTCGTCAAGGTATTGGGTTTTAAATAATGTGAACACGTGCAAACTGGAAGGGTGAATGCCTGTATTCTGGGTTTTCTGTCTAGGCAAGCACTTCGTATACATCTCATCAGACGCGAGACCAGTTGTGCTTACCTGGGAATTCTCGGGATGAGTGTTCACTTATAGGCGAGCATGTCTTCAGTGATACATTAATAAGACCTGTTTACCTTGATTAGTCACCGTCTCATTTGTTTGCCTTAGGTAACAAACAAATGATCGCAATTTTCATGCGTTATCATTCTGTTTTGATTGTCCAAAAATCTTTCACCTGTTTCCCCCTATGCCTTTCTTTTTCTTCAAGAATGTCTCTTCATCACGATGACGCCCAGATATCTGAGCAAGCAGTCAAATTAGCTCAGCGAATAGGCGAAGTAGTCCTGAAGACTGTTGAATTAGCTACTGCCATGTATCATCTCCAGGATGAAGCCACTCAAGAGTCACCAAGACAGGCAGGACCTAGTCAGGCGACAACACCATCAGCCAATAAACCAATCGAGGAATCAAAGACCATGGATGAACGATCGCCTAAGAAGTCAAAGAAGCGAAAGGCTCCTCAAAACTTCGCCGTGGTCGCTCACAATGGTCGAGCCGTTCCCAACCAACCAGCTCAGCCACCTGCAAAGAAAACGTATGCCGGTACTGCACCTCATTGTGCATGCTGCAACGGTCATCACTCGTTACAACAAGTTTGCTGGCAATGCACGACGTGTGGTAAACTTGGGCATTTGGCCAAGGTTTGTCGTTTGGGACAAAATCAGGCTGCTCAGGTTCAAGCTCCGGTTCAAGGGAACGCTGCGAAATTCCCACTGGGTTCATGTTTCAACTGCGGAGAGATTGGTCACTTCCGCCACAACTGCCCAAAGCTTGCTAATGCAAATCCAACCCTTGGATGAGCATTCGGCTGAACAAAGGATATTGCTGTCTTATGCCTTTGTTTCTTTTGTTCTCATGTATTGTGAAACAATATGTCTTGTTCATAAATAAAAGTTGTTGTTCACAATTCTGATATACAAATATAATTACATGTATGTATGACTTTTCCTATGTTACCTACATCAAGGAACTATGTTCCTTACAAACTACTCTTGTGATTCTCTCTTTCAAATGATCGCTCATGATTCCTTCGAAAATTTTAAGTACTCGTTTCACTCTATGAAACAAAGTACAGAAAATTAAGTGACATTATGAGTAATCGTGCTTTTCGCACATCTGTGCCTTTAAATCCTTGGCTAGATAACTAAGGGTATTTTCAAATCTCATACCCATTACGTTTTGTTTTTTTTTTCAACCTACACAGTACCAGTATTTCAAAACAATCTTCATGATCTCAAAACATTTCATATAGTTTGAAAACAATTTTTCTAGATGCATTGTCTATGTTATTTCAAAAACATTGGCCATGTTATCAAAACCAACCTTTCAAATTTCAAAATATTTCATATAGTCTGAAGACAATATTAATACAATACATTTTCTTATTAAGTGCATGATTTCGAAAAGCATCGTATAATCTTTTTCAAAAACCTTATACATAATTTCAAAATTCATATCGCATGATTTTAAAACATTTTTATAAATATACTTACCTAGTACACCTACTTTATGATTTCAAAATATTATATATAAGGTTTCAAAAACATTTTTCCCATGCATAGTTTTCCAAATATATTTTCCTCACACATTTACTTAACCTTCAAATTCTGCTTCATATGTCGCCTTGACATATCTAGCATCTCAACCTCATAAGCATTTTACTTCATGTTTTGACTTAAGCACATCCCATGCAAGAATTCAAAGCATCTTCAACTTCTAAAATCCATATGGGATCTTTTTATCTCCATAATTAGACTCTTGTGGATGATTATCATTCAAATCAGAGTCCTTAATTGGATTCCATGTGTACCTAAATTCGAACATTTCGGTTACTTATAATCGAAATCGAATTTTTCTTTTAAAGATCTTTCTATTTTTATAGATAGATTCTCGAAAATGTTTAAAGTACCAAATGAAATCCACAAGATGGATTCCTAGTGTGCTTTAAATATATGTACTCTGTTAGCAGAACAAACTTCTAGTTAAACAATTTTGTGGTTATGTGACTATGTGTTTATTCATCTTATGTTTTCTTTCATGCATTTTTGTGTTTTAATACTCTGGATATTCGTTATCCAAATCCTCGCAGGATCTTTCATATCTTCATATGAGAGATTCGTAGCAGGATATTCAAAGGTGCTACCTTCAATCCTTAATGGGCTTCTATGTAATAGTTAAGACCCTTGGATTATATAAGTACCGCTCCATGGTTCATAAGAGACCCTTTTTAGTGGTCTAGTCTAAAAGATTGATTAACAATTTGGTTAGAGAACGACATCTAGTGATGTAGCTGAACAGACTCCTTGATAGTCTATTTAGATCATTTATTGATTTAATTAAAAGGACTCTATGGCGGTCTAGTTACACTCATCACAGGATTGTTCATTTGGTTTTCCCCTACACATTATAAAATAGACTGTGTGAACTGTGCAAGGAATTCTCTAATTATGGATGCGCACATAATTATGAAATTTAGTGCACAGAAATCCAGTAAGATTTATTATGTGAAGGAACCGATAGTGACAACAATAACAAAATGAGAACGATGTAATGGAGGCATGGTGGACGCACCAATGACGCTTTATATACTTGTATATAAGTGTCCCTCTTACATTGCAAGCATAATGTTATTAAGGTTACTAGAAGTTCAAGAACCCTAACAAATGTTATTCGATCTTTTCAACTTCATATTTCCAAGCTCTCACAAGTTTCCTCTAAATAAATTTCGGGACGAAATTTCCTAAAGTAGGGGAGACTGTAACACCTGTGCCTTCATGGCCATCAAACAAATACCAAACCAATGAAATATTATATTTCATACTTGGGATTTGTAAAAATATGTGTATCATTTGCATATATCAAATTTCGTTCAATTTCAAGCTTTAAATCGCTTTCTGGAGGGTTATACGCGCTCTGATGTGTAGATATAACCAGTTTAATCCAACGAACACTCCGGAATAGTGAAATAGGCTTAACATACCTTAAATAACCTTTACATAACTTAGATATAAGTTTTGGAAGGTTTGGTGTGGTGAAATCAAAGTTTAATCGCTTACAGGGACTAAAGTTGACAAACTGCGAAAGTATGCCAATTTGAACTGTAACAGACCTTCCGGAACATGACCATAAGTTAAACATACAATAAATATCCTTTACATAGCTTAGAAATAGGCTTTGAGGTGTTCGGTATGCTAAAATAAACTTTTGTGTCATTCAGGGACTAAAAGCGTCAAAAAGTGCACAAGTTTGCATTTTTACGCATAACTTACGTTCTGAATACATCCGGACATCCAAAAATTTATGTAAGCATGACTATATTATGCTTTAGTGTTTGGCTTGCCAAAAATCCATTCGTCGCGTCATTTGGATCGTTTTTCGCGCTTGTGCGCATTCCGTCGTAATTAACCGAACATCGCGACCGTACGGCCAAACGAACCGACATCCGAGATATTTTTGAACACATTTTAAGTTCCCTATACTTTAACTTCATTTTAGAGCTTTGAAATGGGGTTAACGGGCCTTAAACGTGTCGAAAATGGCCTAAATACAGTTCAGGGACCAAAAGTGTAATTCTGCCAAAATAGTGCCTAGCGGTGCGCTACACTTTAAGCGTAGCGGTGCGCTAGGGGTCTGCTGACCAGATTCAGAGTTTCTAAACAGCAGGCTGCAGCTGTTTTAACCTCACCCACAAGTTCCTAATTGCCTAGTCATGTTGATAAGAACCATTTTAAGCTTCCATAAGGTTCCGACAAGTGTACGGCCTTGATCGTTTCCCCTTTTCCAAGAAACGATCTCAACGGTTACCCGAATACTATAAATACCCCACCCCCATATGCTTTAAAACTTACAAGAATTCTGATTTTGAGAGCTCTAAGTTGAAACCATTGTTTCATACCTGAGTTCTTGAGTCGGGATTAGCATTCGGGGACCCTTCGTAAGTATTCTTTCGTTCTTTTCCTTATTTTTACTGCTTTTCGAGTCAGAAAGTCAAACTTTGTTTGACTTTCAGCGTTGACCAGTAATGGTCAATGCGAAGTTCGTAGGAACTTCGCAACGTGAGTGTAATCACGTTGGTCATAGTCCCTTGGGACTATGCCCACTGATTACCACGTTGTCTAGGGTCGTAGGGTAGGCGATCTAATAAATCGCCTATACCTTCGAACCCGACCCAGTTTGGTCGATCATTAGGATCCGACCAAGCACATTAGGTGACCATAGTAGGTAGGGAATAACCTTCCGAGGTTATACCCTATGGTCACATCGTTTAAGTAGTTGTATGATAGGTAGTTTATATGCCTTAGGTAAATTACCAGAATACCCTTTTCATGTATAATTGGTAATTAAGCATATGTAACCTAAACTTTTGTCACATAACTGATTATGTAACATGTTTAGGCATATAACACTTGTCATAGGACTAGTTAGGCGGTCCAAACGCGTTTCACGCGCACGACGCGTTAAAGTAGCATAAGCTTCCTAAACGGGTCGTAATGGGTCGATAAGACTTAGGTTAAGTTTCATTTAGCATGTAGGCCTTGTTAAACCATATCACATGAGTTCCTACACTCATTTGGTTTACAAACCCTAATGCTACCCAATCTTCCGATTTAGGTCCGGTTAATTAACATAGTTACCTATATTAGGTGCCGTTTGATTTCCGTGATCTCTAGCATTGTTTGGTTGTTACTCAAGGACTACTGAGCATTCTCAAGTGAGTACATAGACCCCTCTTTTACTGTTTTCCAAACTGTTTTGGGGTGGAATACATGTGCCTACTTGTTACTTTCAAGCTTTCCTGTTTTCACATCATATACTGCTATGTTCGTTAGTACATTATAGTACATGATTTCATTACATTTTATGCTATTTATGTCCATTGCGTGCATACTTAGTACATTGTTTTTCATCACATGCTTACATTTTGGTATGACATTTGGTTTGTTTACATGGGACAATACATTCATTAACACCGATCATGCCGTTCGTTAGTAGGTAGTGGTACCATAGGAATTGACAACTCCCGTTCCGGACGTCCCAGGGAAAGGGGATGAAAGGAATGACCGAATTCGTTGTTATTAAGACAGATAGACCTTTAATTTGTTTAAAGGGTTTATCACCACAGTCGCCAGGCTTGGATGTATGCATTTTCACAATACCGCATAAATGTTCATTATCAGTATAGCATGCATTTAGACATTTTAACATGATTGACCTTGATCATGCATTTTCACAAGACATAATGTTGATTTAAACTACGTTTTACTTCAATACTATATTCTTGTGCATATGGTTTAGTTGACACATTTCGCTAGCCATACAGGACATTTTGACATAGACATTAGACATAGACATTTTAACATGATTGACCTTGATCATGCATTTAGACATTTTAACATGATTGACCTTGATCATGCATTTAGACATTTTAACATGATTGACCTTGATCATGCATTTAGACATTTTAACATGATTGACCTTGATCATGCATTTAGACATTTTAACATGATTGACCTTGATCATGCATTTTCACAAGACATAATGTTGATTTAAACTACGTTTTACTTCAATACTATGTTCTTGTGCATATGGTTTAGTTGACACATTTCGCTAGCCATACAGGACATTTTGACATAGACATTAGACATAGACATTTTAACATGATTGACCTTGATCATGCATTTAGACATTTTAACATGATTGACCTTGATCATGCATATAGACATTTTAACATGATTGACCTTGATCATGCATTTTCACAAGACATAATGTTGATTTAAACTACGTTTTACTTCAATACTATGTTCTTGTGCATATGGTTTAGTTGAGACATTTCGCTAGCCATACAGGACATTTTGACATAGACATTAGACATAGACATTTTAACATGATTGACATTGATCATGCATTTACACAAAACATAACGTTGATTTAAACACAGTTTTACTTCAATACTTTGTTTTTGTGCATTTCACCTATGGTTTAGTTGATGCGTTTTCACTAGCCATACATATCATTTAGGTTACACATTACATGATTTACATTGATCATTGCATTTTGACATATTATTCAATACATTTGACAAATTCATTTATACATGGACAATTTACATTGTTGGTTTGGTTTGATTAAGTGATTAAGTAACGATGCGTGTGTAATATGATACAAACATGGTGGATACGCCGCTGGTACTTCCTATATATAAGTGTTTGTATGGTATTACATATCGTAGCGTTATTTGAATCATTTCAGTTTGAGACATAGAACATTTTATACAAATAACATATTTTTCACAAGACATTGTTTTACAAGCAACCTATCTAATACAAACTCATTTTACATGGTTATTCATTTAACCATACATTATTTATACATATCATCTGATCTTATCGATTTTCAAATGATTTACAAAACAAAGCAAATAACAAGGTTCATGACTAAACATTTTCTCAAACATAAGTCATGAAACCTATTTTCACAAAACCTATGTATCTCACCGGCATTTTTATGCTGACGTACCATATTTTCACATGTGTTTTTCAGGAAATGAAGCATAGGATTGATCAAGATACACTTAGGCGGACATGGGCCTTAGTGACAATAAAAGATGCAGACTAGTTAATTGTTGTATTTCCATGTTTGTTTAGACATTGTAACACTTTTAAATCAATAAAGCGAAACTTCAATTGCCATGGATTTGAAACAATTAATTCTGTTACAACACTCCCCGATATTTCCGCCACGTTTTGTATGTTCCACGTGGTCGGGGTGTGACATCCAACCTTTTCTCCAACAACAAAAAGAAATGGCTGATCAGCAACATGAACTACATGTCCAAAAGCTGAGAAACATAATGGAGTCTAGGTACAAGAACAGTCAAGCAGATATTAAGGCAATCAAGGCCCATTTATTGGAAACCACTGGCACTGCTCCTCCAACAGTACTTTTCATTGATCAACTTCCCCCAGATAATGCCAAAAAGGGGGAGAAAATTCAGGAGTGGAAAAAGAAGGGAATAGATGATGGTCTTTACATTGAACCAGAAAAAGATGCTATGACCAGAAAAATTCCTTTGCCAGATGGTAGCAAAAAGGTTGATGCTACCCAAGAAGCACTTGATGAATGAGTAGGAAGTGTAAAAAGGGATAGAGTGGCAAAGGATATTTCAAGGTGGAATGAGAAGAAAAGAGCTTTCATGGAGCTGTATGCGCAGGGTTGTTCTGAGTCAAAGGATACTAAAAATCCTAAGCCAAAAAGGAAACCTAAGTCCATCCCATCCAGAATTCCAAAGCATATTCCAAAACCACCATCCAAAAGCCATCAGCATCAAACCTCCACTCAAACAGCTGTTGTAACTCCTGCTGTATCAACTACTGCTGGTACTTCAGAGGTTTCAACATCTGTTATCACTTCAACACACACCACAACCACTGCTTTACCACCACCATCATCACCACCAAAAACAAACTCACCACCATCGCCTCCTGCCAAAAAGCAAAAGACAACAGATGTTACAACATCTGCTGTTATGGCAACAGTGGTTGAAACACCAGTTGTTTCGACAGCTGTTAGTCAACCACAAACCACTGCCACTCAAACTATCACCACTATTCCACCCAAAGCATCATCAGTCCCTCCTCAAACAAAAAGGAGAAGGCTAATTCTAAAAGATGATGACACATCTCCACCACCTACATCTTCAAAATCGCTGTCACTTGTCACAATTCCAAAACCCATGCCTCTCTCTTAAGCTCAAATTCTAAAGCCATTACCTCCTGCTGGTGTCTCATTTCCTCTGGAACTCATTACAGTTAGGGAAGAAATCAAATTCTTTTACTATGAGGATGACCCAGCTAAAAGGAGTTTGCCATCAGTTGAAGGATATCCAAGGCCTAACAATATTGAAGAATATTTGAAACTCAAGGTCAAGCAAGCAGAGGATATCTCAATAAAAAATAAACAAGGGAAATCTGATAGAGAATTTCAGCAAAACTATCAGTTTCTACTCACACAGGTCAGAGCTATGGAGCAATTTGCCAAAAATGTATATCAGCAAATCTCAGAAAGGGCAGATGAGTCCTTGAGAAAAGACTACATTGAGAACATCATGACCTACAAGAAATACAAGGGGGAGAAACACATGTACAAAAACTGGACCATTCCTGAGCTTGAAAAAGAGGCAGCCAGAATTCAAGAAATGATCAAAAATAAGGTCAAGCGGACTCCTACTGAAAAATTCAAACAATTTGAAGCTGATAAGATCTTAGAGTTGAAGAGAATGAAAGAGGAGCTGATAGCAGCTGATTATGGGTCAAAGAATTCTATGACAAAGTAGGGAGAAGATAGGGTCAGGGCTACCTACAAAAAGTTAGAGGAATTTAGAAAGAAAGATCCAACAGTTCCACAAAAGCCTGACTACTCCAAAGCAGAGGTCTCAAAAAGACCATCAAAGCTGCAAATCAAAAGAACCACTGCTCCAGCTGGTGCTGCCATCTACAAAAGAAGGAGTCAAAACCAGTCAGGTGCTGAAACAGTTCAAGATCTAAAAGCTGGAAATGCTGTTGTAAAAGAGGGCATTAGATTAATAATGAAAGAAGATCTTGAATTGGAACAATCTGCAAGTACTGCTCAGCTAGTCATGAATAGGCCAGCATCTCCAAACTCCTCATCAAATAAAAATCTCCCAAGAAACCCATCAGGCTCAAAAGTACTAAAGTGGGAAACTGACAAACAGACCCATGTACTGACTATGTTCAGGTCTGATGGAGACGTGAAGAAAATATCAAGGGAACAAGCACTTGGCCTAAGTCTTGAAGATTTGCAGGATCTCCTTGATCTTCCACTTAGCAGGGATGATGATGATACAGATGCCTTAACCTTTGAACTACAACTTAAAGGGCAAATAAGGGAACTGTTGATGAGGCAATAAAGTTCCACAATAATGAAGAGTTTTGGCATTATCTGTTCCAGGGGGGAGATTGTTGGGATTGAACCCTACCAGAGGAACAGATAATTAAAGCCAAAACTGGATCAGAGCAATGGATCCAGAATAAGCAGATGTTCATACAAGTCTCTCCCCTTGATAGTGATTTCAACATCTGCTGACCTCCTATCTACTGATCGTGCAAACTGCTGACCCACAACTGCTGTTCAAGTAAAGACCTGATGAAAGAACTAAAGCTCTGCTGTTCAATCTACTGCCTTGGTTCAAGCACTGCTGATCCGGACAAGTACTGCTGGGTTCACAGCAGTGGAGGGATGCATCAGTTGTTTATTCTGTCTTTATGTAATGTAATAGCAGTAGTTAGCATAGCAGTGTTTGTATTGATCAGAGGTTAGAGTTTGTTAGGAGGTTAGATGTCACTTTCATGGTGACGTCAGCTTAGATGCTCAGTGGTTTGCTAGTGCCTATAAATAGAACAGTGCTCTGTACTGTTCTATTAGCTCTTTGCAAAACCGTCTTCTCTGCACGAACAAACACTGAGCTCTGGCTGAGGGGGAGTTTGTATTAAACATTGCATTGTAATCGTTGTTGAAATTAAATTCAATCTTTCGGTTCATTGTGAAAAGTGTTTGATAAAAGCAATACTCTCGTTTGATTGTATGCAAAGTTTGTTTCCATCTTAATTCCGCTGCACAACTCATCCATCTTCATTCTAATTCAAACGAAAAATACAATCAAAACCAAACTCAGATCCAACAAAAACTTTGCGTAACCGTCATGTTTTCCCTGACATTGACAACATGCATGCATTATCCTATGCGTTGTATTTGTATAAAACATGGTATGTAAGTGTAAGTTTGTAGACTGTAACACGTAAGTTTGTAAGTTGTAAATTCAAGGAAATCGGAGATCGCTAATGGTTTGCAAGGCCATTAACATATGTGACGACATAGGAAGCATCCAAACCATATGCATTTTTCCGTCGATTTATGACTAGAGACATAAAAGAACTCTAGGTAGAACGTGGCCCAGAGTATGGCTGCCTGAAACCCATTAGATCTAACCTTTTGTTCTATGGTCTAGGTATATAGGTTATTAATGGTGCTTAAGTCTCACCCTATTCGTGACATGTTCTATTGTATCATTCCTTAGTTTAACGTACCCTTTGTACTTGTATTTTCCCGTAGTTTAGAAAGCTAGAATACGTATGTATGCACATTTCGAAAAATACGCTTGTTTGAAAAACTGGTATAGTTAACGTAAACCTTTTGTAAACCATTTATGTTTATGGTAATTCACAAACCATTTGTATTAGTCAAAACATGTTCAAAAGCATGGTTTAGAAATGTGTAATGTATGTTCATAAAAAACCTTGTATGCTTTTGCAAAACGTGCATGTCTTTCCAACCCGAAAACATTTAGAAAAATGTAAAACTGTAAAAATGTGGGGTTATGAACTCACCTGGATTTCCATATGCAAAGCTACGTAAATAGGACTTCGTGATGTCGTTTCCAAGACGTGACTCGCTAGCGTGCCTTCTATAATATCCCTAACACGGTATATCTTATAAGTTTCTAAATAAATGTGGTAACCAAACTACGTGTCACCGAGCTCTACCGAATCATTAACCGAACGATTCTACGGTAAGTTGTTAACTTAATGAAAACGATTAAGTTATACTTGTTTGTTCGTTTATTGTCGGTAATAATTTAATAAGTCTTGGAAAGAAACTTAAGGACATAGAGGTAAACAAGAAACTTAAGTTTGTAGAGAAACCCATTCAGATTGAAGATAGAAAGATCAAGAATCTCAAACACAAGAGACTAGTTCTGGTCAAAGTGAAATGGGATTCCAAGAGAGGACCAGAATGCACTTGGGAGCTCGAGTCAGAAATGCAAAGAAAATAACCACACCTGTTCCAGTAGACCTCGAGCATGAGATCTAAAACAAGGTGGGGAGGATATAACAACCCTCCTAGAACCCTTAACGTGACCCTAAAACATTCCTTATATACCTCGTATGCAAGAAACGGACCCTAAATACCTTTATATCTATAAAAATCAAATAAAAACCAAAAACACATTCGCTCGTGGGCCGTGACCCAGACACCGGAGTCTGTCACAGGGTGCGAGGACCATGGTTTCTCAGACAAGTCATTGCGCCCCGTGTCCAGTGACTCGACACACCTATAACTTGACACGACCAAGCTATATTTGACACATATGTTCTCGCGGGCCGTGACTCGTTATCCGTCAAGCCTATAAATAGAGGCTTCAGGCCTCATTTGTTCCTCGTTCATTTTCTGAATTCTCTCTCAACTTTCTGTTAGCTATAATACTCGGGAAATAATACCCTATAAAGTGAAGCTCTGCCTCGTTGTAAGTATTATAACCCTGGTTGTTACCCTACACGATTGATCTAGTGCTCCGTAATGCATGTCAAGGCTCTGCATGACTCAGTCATTGGAGTTCTATCTCATGTTACACCCGATTGATCTCGGACTCCGTAATGCATGTCAAGGCTCTGCTTGACTCAGTCATTGGAGTTCTGTCTTGGAGTTGTACGGTTAATGTGATTTGGGTTATTTTACTTACACGAGTGCATTGTTTAATTTAATAGATAATAACCAGGAGATACAACAGGAAGTCTTAGTTTTACCTAAGTAAACAATGTGAGTGCATCTGCTTTTTGCCATCTTTTGTAAATTACTTTTGTGAGTCAAAATGTTTTACCAAAACCTCAAATGTTTTAAATTACACTTAACAGTAATTGAGTATTTGTGATTCTACAATTACTACCAGTATATTGGGGTTTTGTATACATTACTTGAAACTCGTTACTATCGAAATAGTAGCGTGACCCAAGTCAGGATTGACAATACCAGGAAAAAAGGGTAATTGGATAGATATAAGCAAATGTAATTGCGGATGCCCTCGATATTGTAAAGTGATAAAATTGTTTTGATTAAGCCGGGATGCACTCGCCGGTTTTCATGCTGATAAAACTTTTTAAAACGCATTTCAGGTAACTTAATGTGAAGCTATTAGAAGCCAGCTGGAGAGCACTGAAGGCTTGGAAAAGTGGCTATAAAAGTTACCTAAATAAAAAGGAGTTTTATCTTTCGATAAACTAGGATTTATCCCTATAAATATATTGTAATGAAAACTTGGGTTTTATCCCATTTGTTTATTATAAAAATTTGGTGTTTTAACTCTGATAAAATATTTCCTAACTACGGTCCTGATGAAAGTTTTCCGCTACATAATTAATAAACACCGATACCACCGACTCTGAGCACGCTGCCGGCCGCCTCCCAAAGCAGGGGGTCGGGGGCTGTGACATAGGGGATAAATTTCCTTAAGCCAAAAAGATTTTGTATCTTTTCGTGAGTTTAGGGATAGTTAAAATTTTGAAAAACTCTAAAAAATGTTGAGAAAATTTAAGAAAATGAGTTTTCATGTACCAAAAAAGAAGAAATGATAGTATATCAGTTGATAGCGTGTCACATTAAAACATAGAGCTATTAAAAGATAGTGGCATCATCCCACAATTTGATGCAAGGCTTGACATCAATCTAAAAACATCATGGTGATCTAAACACAACGAAGTAAAAACCATGTTGATGAACACCTCATGAGCATATGGTCTTGATATTGTAATCTTGTTTGATAGATTGACAAATTTAAAGGAACTAGGTGTTTATAGTGTTTAACATCTGGGACATCAAGCTTGCTCTTCTGTTATACAATGGTATAGACCTAGAGCACCTTGATGTTTTCCAATGCTTAGAAGTAAAACCCTGAAAAGTAGATTTCCTTGTCTGCTGAGTTAAATACTGTCATGGTATACATGTTCCACGCATTCTAAAAAGCAAGTAAGAAAATAACTATATGGTTTATTCCTTAGTCTAACTCTATCATCTTTGTTTACATTTGTATAGATGTGAGGCTTTAGTACCTAACATTTAGCCAAATTTATAGATGCAAGCATTATACTCACTTGTATAAGGAAAACTTATACCTTGATATAGGAGTATGTCAATGTGTTTGGGAATGACTATGGATTAGTTTTTAGTCATATATTAATCGTATCACGGAGTATTGCATATAACTATTGTGTCTGAGTTTAAGTGGATGGCAATACCGATGATCGTCTTGGACTACTATCTAAAATGTTAAATATTTGAACAAAGTGTGTAATGGGCTAATCAAATACTGTTATGACCTTTTTGCACACGATTCTCACAAAATGAGTTACTGTAAAAAAAATTGAGTTTTGTGGTTATATTTGAAAATTTCCAAAATAATTTCCTTGTTTTTTTTTTGTTCCATTAACGAAATACCAAAAAGATTATCAGTGTATTTTAATATAAACTTTCAAAATTTCAAAAAGATTTTATTTTTCAATTTCTTATTGATAGTCTTCCATATTGAGCTGATAAACAAAGATTTTACAAATGCACGAAAATATAATCAGATAAGCATAAGCTTATCTATGATGTGAAAAAAGTCTAATAAGACTTTC
The DNA here is from genome assembly GCA_030545235.1 of Helianthus tuberosus. Taxonomy (NCBI): domain Eukaryota; kingdom Viridiplantae; phylum Streptophyta; class Magnoliopsida; order Asterales; family Asteraceae; genus Helianthus; species Helianthus tuberosus. Next base: position 154,356,823 of record CM060358.1, read on the forward strand.
AAGATATTGTTTGTTAGGGGCTGTTTGGTAGCCTCTTAATAACCATTCAGATGCTACCTCTTAATGGTTTAAAACCTCTGAATGAATAAGAGGTAATCTCAAGTCTGAATGGTTAAGAGGTAACCTCTGAATGGTAAATCATCACATGTCACATTCTTCTACCTTCTCATTGGTAAAATTTTGAATAGTTTCATTAAGAGGTAGCCTCTTAATAACCATTCAGAGGCTACCAAACAACCCCTTAGTTTTAAACATATGGTTGCTGCTAAAAGCATGATGTGTAGAATTTAGAGAACTCACCAGAGTGAATAATTTATAAAGATCACAAGTTAGGATCGTCCTATATCTTTTGAAGTACTCAATGTTAAAAGATTGAAAGAGATATGATTTTGAAGGCATCAACCTAAGGGCAGTCTATTGATGCAACTAGAGGTTGACGTTCCAAATTGATGAAGTAATGTATCAGACTAAACAAGACTGATGATATCAGCTATTGGCAGGGGGGTCTGCTGATGTAGAATTGGTGCCTCTAGCTGGGAGATTGTTTAGATAACATTTTATTAAGTTTTGGTCTTGATTATTTGGTTTCAGTAAGTCAGCTAGTTAAGTGAGTTAATTTAGTTAAGAGGGAGTCCGTATACGCTACTAGCTTAGTAGCGTACACACAAACCCTATAAATATGGTTTGTGTTTGTTTGTTTCGACAATTGTTCATGTTCTATCGAATTGTAAAGTTACTTTATAATTTGGAATCATAAACATAGTTTAATTATGTTGTGTTCAAGGGTTGACCGATTAGAGATTCTGCATCTAATCGATTTGTGAATTGGCTGAATTCCCTGTTCTTCAAGTTTCATGAAAAGTAAGTTAAGAACTAGAATTACAATATGGGACGATAAAATGCAAAGTAGATGAATTATTTGGAACATCAAGGAGCCCTTATATAGTCATTTATTCTATCCAAGGTCGCTTTCTCATATGATGTGATATGGAGAAAAATGCAAAATTTCCAAGAGATTTTGGTACTTAAGGACTTTAAAGGAACACACTTTGTGGTTTAACACATGTAATTACTTAAACTCTTAGGCCTTATATAAAACTACTTCTTTGTTCACCTCATATGTATTATAATATAGTGTGTACATATATCTATACTATATATATATATATACATATCCAAAGGACTTCTTAAAGTCCATAAAAGTTTCCTTAAAACACCCCTAAAGCATGCTGTACAAGTCTTTTAAGCACCATTGAACTTCAGTTTCCAATTATACCCTTTCCCCTAAACTAAACAACGGACACACAAACTAGGGTTTCAGATTTCAAAACATTTCAAAATGCCGCTCCCCTCTCTCTCTCTCTCTCTCTGGCGATTCAGGAACGATTTCACCAGATCTATGAAGTTTCAACAGATCGATGAAGATTCTGACCTCCTGGTTCCGTTTTCCGGCTTTTATTGGCGTTTTGCAACATTCGTCAAGGGTAACTGACACCGTCCTTTTGATTCTGAACACTATTTCTTCATGTATTCACTGGATTTTACTTACGTTTGTGTTTTAAGATGGATTTTCTTGTAGGTCATGGTTTGAAGACTAGATGCGATTCCCGTCATGTATATGGAGGTGACCGAGGTTGGAGACAACAAAATCATGGAGAAGAATCAGATCTCGGTGGTTGGAGTTCCAGATGCGATTCCCGTCAAGTATATGGAGGTGACCGAGGTTTTAATTTCAGTATAGTGGATAAATTCCCATATTTGTGTGTTCATGTGAAGTTTTGTACTTATCAATTGAATTTACAGTTTTTCAATCTATGTGAACGAGGTTTTAATTTCAGTACAATGGATAAATTACTTGATAATGTGTGATTTCAGTCTTCATTAGGGTTTCTAAGTCACAATGATACACGTTTAATTATCATATGTTTTCGCAAGTGCTTAATGTCATACCCTGGTAGAGAAATTGATAGATGTGTGTTTTCGCTTATGTTCTTGAATGGGATCATTCCTAAAGTTCTTTTGGGTAGATTGACTATTGAAATGTGTTTATGATGTTATTTCTTGTATTGACTTGATATGTTAATGATGACAGGAATACATCAACCCACATTGGATGGGTGTTATCTACTTCCTGCAATTTTATGAAATAGGTCGAAGTAGATAAACTGAAAATAATGTTTTTGTGCAAGTGTGAAGTCATTTTGGACTGTTTATCTTATAAATCTTGTTTTTTTATTACCAAGATTACACGGTAAGATAATCTTGTTTTTTTATATATTTTTTGGAGATTTAGATTTTTGTTTGGAAAAAGATATAGATTTTTTTTTGTGGTGTAGAATGTCCAACTCTAAAGAAAGTTCCACATGTTTTGGTGGTTCATGGTGAAAGCGATGGTAGGCAGGAGCATATGAAGGTTTGCGTCAATCAAAATTATCAAATATGAATTTGAATCATTCTGTTGGCATTCACTTTTTTACCTATTTATTATTTATTATTTTTTTTATAGAGAAACAGACCTTCAAATTGGGTTTTGCACAAACCTCCATTACCCATTGCATGGGGGACACACCATTCCAAAGCGATGTTTTTGGTGTATCCTCAGGGAATTCGAATTATCGTCCATACAGCAAACTTAATCTATGTCGATTGGAATAACAAAAGCCAGGGTTTGTGGATGCAAGATTTCCTGTGGAAACACGACGGTTCAGATAAAGGAAGTGGATTTGAATCTGATCTTATTGATTATCTTAGTGCACTAAAGGTACTATACTACTGCATCTCGACTATTGTAGATTATTTTATTTTAAATTACGTAACTAACTTTATAATAACTGCAGTGGCCTGAGTTTTTTGTTCAATTCCCTGAACGAGGCAACTTCAGCCTCAATTCATCTTTTTTTAAGAAATTTGATTACAGCAAAGTAACGGTAACCTTTGTTTCAAATTTCTGTAAAGAAAGTTTGATGTTTGTTAGTATTGCTTAAATTTAGTTTATTAAAACTGGGTAAATACAAATTTCAGGTAAGGTTAATAGCTTCTGTACCCGGATATCATTCAGGTTCAAATATAAAGAAATGGGGACACATGAAGATCCGTTCAGTTCTACAGGATTGTGTTTTTTGATAAAGAATTCCGAAACGCACCACTTATATATCAGGTATGGAGCACATATTTTGTTTTTACTGTGGCATTTTTGACACGTTTACTTATGAATGGGTCTATTTGGGTTATGTTTTATCTATTACGGATCAAACATGTAATACATATGTGTATATGTATATAGTGAAAAGTGTAAAATACAAACTAATAAGAAAGATTGCTCAATTATGTAATTTCAGGCGGATGTTGAAACGGACGAGGTGTATGCCCAAATGACGTTGCAGCCGTTGACCCCTGTAATCTCACATTAATGTCTTAAATCTTAATGTTGTTTGTTTGTTGTAATATTTACTGATATTTTAATAATTTTGATGTAATATTCTTTTAGCAAGAACAAAAGGATACATTTCTTCCGGTTGAGCTGCGTACTCTAAGCAGACAGCCAGCTAACTACTTTTGCAAGACGTTAACCGCCAGTGATATGAGGACTCACGGAGGATTCTCTGTTCCTCGACGGGCAGCAGAAAAAGTTTTCCCTCCACTGGTAAATTACTTTTCTACCCCACCTTTCAGTTTTAGCGTTAGAAATGGATAATTACAATTTACACCATTGTTTTCTGTTGTACAGGATTTTACGCAGCAGCCACCCGCACAGGAACTTATTGCACGGGACCTACATGACTTCGAATGGAAGTTCAGACATATTTTTCGCGATGGGTCTCATCGTCATTTAAGCTCTCATACAAGATCATTCCATTTAGCCATTTAGGTCAATGCTGTGTCCATAAAATATTCATATTACATGTTTTGTTTTGTTTTATGCAGGGCAGCCCAAACGTCACCTTGTTTTATGCAGGGCAGCCGCAACAAGTTTATACGGTAAGCGATCGGTGCACTTCCACTAAAATGATTTCGTAAACTATATCTCGAGAAGTAACAATAATATTAATCGTTATTGTAGATGGGTACTTTTTTTTTCATTTCAGGGCCACAAGAAATGGATTACTGGTATATCTTAGGAACCGGTATACCTCAGTTCGCCATGTCGTCGTGAATTTGTTTGATTTGGATTCATTTGATTGTCCAACTGAGTCAACCAAAATACTCAATTACTGATCAGAAATACAACGTTTCTGCAGATAGTTTTTGCAAGCCCAGCGCTGCAAAAAGTGGCTGTGATTCAGACTACTGTTGGTCGCATCGAATCCACAGGTTCAAGTACGCCACGTGGTGCGCCTATGTTTAGAGCATCTTAAAGATGAAGTTAGTATGCGGTACTTCCACAGTCTCCGTAACAAATTCTGGTTGATGGTACTACCAGACGTGAAGGAGAAGTCGTCTACTAATAAGGTTCCCGTTATTGACGTCACATGGTTAGGTTACTTTAAGGTGTTGGGCATGCTTGTTTTTTTCAACTTACATAGACTATTATAAAAACAAATGTACCTTCAAAGCTGTGCGTTTATTAATTGTTTTTCTGTGGATGTACATTTCAGTATATACATTGGACATATCATACGTGGAAGGCGATCTGAAGGCACTCTTCGAAAGAAGTGCAATGATAGATTAGATGTAAAGTTGATTCTTGATGATAACGACGATGGCAATTTTCATGAACAGTGGGATCAAAATGTTTTTTTTTGTTTTTTTTTTCGGGCCAGGAAGTTGTTGAGGAGCAAGACAAGGTTTTCAAAGAAGTTATCGAACCTTTAGAAAATGTGGCATAATGGACGGTTCAGGTAGAATGGGTAATGTGTCAAAACGGTTAAGGTAATTAGTGTGTTTACCCACATCTTAAAAACCCCTCATAACATAACTAGAATCACACATTTTTTTTTGTTTTCTCCTGAAGCCGGTAACCGGCCGTCGCACAATAACCACCAAACGCCATCACGAAATTACCTATCGCCCCACACCGCTGATTCTCTGCCGCTGAAGAAGGCCGCAACCGACCCTCACGTTCTGCTACACTGCCACCATCATCGTCGCACGCCACATCGGAAACTACATCCCCGTACATAGCCCTTAACTCACCAACCTAAGTGATATGTTTCCCGCCGCATCGCGCGGGTAAACGACTAGTATATATATATATATATATATATATATATATATATATATATATATAGTGGAGGGTTCAAATGAGAAGAATTTTTTTGTAAGAATAAAAAAGAACAAACTTCAACCAATAATAATGCTTCATTTTACTTCATTTAATTTTTGTATTTAATATGGGTGTAAGGGTATATTGGTAAAATTAGATAGATCATTAATTCTTAGTCTTCCTTTTTAATAGCTCACTAAATTAAATTTGTAACTTATTTAAAAAATATATATATATATATATTTTCAAAGAAGAAAAAAATTAATTTAAAGTGTATGATAAATTATGAGGTGTGTAGGATGAATTACGGTTGTGTAGGTTAAATTTCAGTATATGTAGGATAAATTTCAAAAACGTGTAGGATAAATTTTGATGTGTCTAGGAAAAAATTTTAGTGTGTAGGATGATACTCTTTATGACTAATTAATTAGTAAAAAATAATAATAAATGAGATGAAAGAAAAACTATTTAATGTTTTACAATTGTACCCTTTATTCTTTTTTTTTTCTCAATTTATTTTTCTTCTCAAATGAACCTCCCCCTCTATATATATATATATATATATATATATATCAAAGAAAAGAGAAAAATAAGTTTAAACCAATAACAATGCTTCATTTAAGTTTTTGAATTTAATGTTATTGTAACGGCATATAGGTAAATTCACATTATTGTTTAATTTATTGGGGTGGGGTTCGGCTACAAAGTCTATTTTTCCTACAAAGTGTACAAAGTCATAAAACACCATAATTTTAGCCATAAAACACACTCAAAACACATAAATAACAGAATGAGGATCACTAAAACACAATATTTAAACCTTAAAAGTCCATAAAAACTTCCAACACACCATTGTAGATTTTATGGATATAAAACCATGGGCGGATCTTAATAGGGTTGTGGCAGGGCCACGGCCCGGGCAAGTTTTTCGGCCGTAGTGCTAATTTTCCGCATTTCGATCGAAAATTTTTATATATACTATGTTTGGCCCGGGCTTTTTTTAGTGCCCGTGTCTTTCGGCCCTGGCACGTTCAACGGGCAAGATCCGCCACTGTATAAAACACAAAATGATAATCAACATAAAACACATTAATGCTAGTCATTCGATAATGAAAGCCTTATCATCCAAAATACAACACAAAACCCACAAATACGACGTTTTGGTAATCTTCACTTTGTTATTTGTGGGTTTTGATTGTGTTTTATGGTTGATGTTATTGTGTTTTATGACTTTTTACACTTTGTAGGAAAAATGAGATTTGTAGACAACTTCCACCCTAATTTATTGGATTCCCCTAAATTAGCTAACTACGTTAAAGTGATAACTCTTTTTCAAAATATATTCTTTCAAAATAAACTTAATTTTCAGTGTAACATATATTTCAGTATGTGTAAAATAAAGTGTAAGACAAATGTAGAATGAATTTCTCTATGTGTATGATATATGTAGACTAAATTTTTTATATGCGTATGATACATTTTAATACGTGTAGGATGTGATGTTTTTGACTAATTAATTTAAGTGTGATTAAGTAGGATGTGATGTATTTTACTAATTAATTCAAGTGTGATTAAGATGAGGAGAGATAATCTATTTAGTGTTTTTGATTAAATAATTAAAAATTTTGCCCAACCATCATTAATGCTATAGTGGTGGCCACGGGTATTTAAGTTTCACCTATGTTGGGTCCGGTTGAGTTTTCCCCTACAGGTCTCAAGTTTGAGTCTGGGTGATAGGGGTTTCTTATTGAGAGGTTTGAATTAAGGAACTATTGTGCGAGGGGGCTCTCTAACGTGGCCCGGTTAAAACAACGTATACTAGACCTCCCGACATTTACGATAATTTACACCTTTCAAAAACAAAATTTTAATTTTGCCCCCTCTCTCTTTGAAAACAGGAGTCCTATGTGATCGTACAACAATTGCACTCCATCATCAACGGCCCTAGTTTTACTTTATGGTCTTCGTTTACTCGAATGGGACGTCGTGATCGACAACTACATTCATCAAAACCGCATATTCCAACTTAGAAGTCAGGAATAAGCAGCGTATAACATCACACTTGCTACCTCTCAAGAACCAATTTAGTCAAGGCCAAAATTTCCAAAGTAGAAAACATCGTAATTGAATGTGACATACCCACTTGCACGCCGTGTTCTCCAAGCAACGTTTTTTCTTAACTATTATTACAAGGAAAAACTCAATAATTTACATTTTAAAAAAATTCAAAAACTCTTTTAAAATAGAATTTATTACCATTTCAATCTTATTAAATCTCTTCAAACATATCAATATATATATATCCATGTATGTGACCATATACACTACAAGAACACCCTAGAGCCAGAAACCAAGATCATGGATGAAACTTATCTTTTATTCATTTCTTTTCTATTTTTAGTTCCTCTCGTTTTTCTTGTCAAATTGCTTACACACAAGGGAATAAATCTTCCACCAGGTCCACCTTCTATCCCAATAATTGGCCATCTTCATCTAATCAATGGACATGTTCATAGAGTGTTAGAACACCTTTCTTCCAAGTATGGTCCTGTTATGGCTCTTCGGTTTGGCACACGCCCGGTTGTTGTCATAACCTCACCTTTAGCAGCCGAAGAATGCTTCACCAAAAACGACATTGTTTTAGCCAATAGACCACTTCTTCTAAGCGGCAAATATCTCGACTACGACCACTCCACAGTTGGTGCCGCACCCTATGGTCAACTGTGGAGAGATCTTCGTCGCATTATGACCCTTGAACTTTTCTCAACAGCTCGACTTAAATCTTACTTGGATGTCCGTGAAGATGAGGTTAGATCATTAATCAAGAATCTTTATCAAGATTCTTCTCAAGATTTTACAAAAGTAGAAATGAGGTCCAGAATTCAAGGGTTATCATTTAACATAGTCATGAAAATGATTGCTGACAAACGGTTCTATGGGTCTGGCATAGAGGACCTTGAGGAGGCTAGTCGATTTAGGGATGTAATAAGGGATGTTTTTGAGGTCAGTGGTGCATCAAATCCTGGAGATTTCATTCCATTTTTAAGATGGATAGATTTTCAGGGTTTCGAGAAGAGGTTAATGAAACTGCATAAGAAATGCGATAGGTTTTCGCAAAATCTAATAGAAGAAATCAGGAGTAGACGGTGTGTTTCTTCATTGGACAAAGGAGATGACAAGACATTTATCGACGCTATGCTTTCTTTGCAGGAATCCGAACCAGAATACTACACTGATGATATAATCAAAGGCAATATATTGGTATGTATGTTCATTGACTACTTTTATTCAGATCAAAGTTTAGAAAAGGACCATTCAGTTTTATGACAGAAACTTTGGTTTTAAGATTGGAAAATCTGAGAAAATGGTCACTATTCAGTTTTAAGCACATGATTTTACTTTTACATAAGTAACCATTTTAACCAAAAACTTCAAAACACTTGATTGTGTGAACGGTGAAGTGCTTGTGTTCACATCTAAAAGAAAATATTTTAGTGTATAGGAACCAAAGTTTCATTGGTTAAACATGCTGAGTTCGGGTTTTGGCGGACCTGTCATTACCTAATTGGTTATTGCGACAACGCCATTTTCAATTTTAAAGCTCAAGCTATGTTACATCTTTTAGTTGAGTTATACTTTCTCGTAATATTTTATAATGGCCAGATAGTAAAGTTTTATTTATTTATTTATTTATTTATTTATTATTTTTTTTCAAGTAATCAAATAGACAAAATTAGTCAAGACCACTATTTTCATGCATCTTCCTTTTAAACAGATATGATTATATAAAAGTCTAGTGCATGAAGTTGACTTCAAAAATTACATTAAATTCTAATTAAATTTTACAGTATGACAAAAGTATCCTAATTCTGTATAATTTTGTATAATTTCTTGATTAAGAATTCTTAAAAAATAAAAAAACTATCACAGTCCTGCTATTGACAATTAAAAATATGTCACATCAAATTGAAAGTGGTCTCTGTTGTTATATAATATAATATGATAATTTCCCTATCAATATTCCTTTGGTTCTCAACTTTATGGCTTTGTAGATATTGCTACAAGCGGGAACCGACACTTCATCAGGGACAATAGAGTGGGCTATGGCGCTTCTACTGAATCATCCGGATGTGTTAGAGAGAGCTAGAAAAGAACTTGATAATTATATTGGACAAACACGTTTGGTACAAGAGGCTGATCTTATCAATCTGCCATACATCCAATGCATCATCAACGAAACATTAAGACTATACCCAGCAGGGCCATTGTTGGTGCCACATGAGCCTTCACAAGATTGCACAATTGGAGGGTATGATGTGGCTCGTGGCACAATGGTATTGGTGAATGCATGGGCCATCCATAGGGACCCAATGATTTGGGATGATCCGTTAAGTTTCAAGCCAGAGAGGTTTGAGAAAGTAGGAAACGAGGGGTATCGTTTTATACCATTTGGAATGGGTCGTCGACAGTGTCCTGGGTCAGGTCTTGCAAATCGGATTATGGCGTTAGCATTGGCATCATTGATCCAATGCTTTGAATGGAAAAGGGTTGGTGAAGATTTGGTAGATTTGTCGGAAGGGAAAGGTCTAAGCATGCCCAAAGATGTACCATTGGAAGCAATGTGTAGAATACGGCAAAGAATGAGTCATCTTATCTTAGCCCTATGAGACCTTGTCTCATAATAAATGTTGAATGATATCCTAATTAGTTGTTTTATCTTATTTTGTTAAAATAAATGTAAAATATTCAAGTTTATATATATGTTGTGGTTTTATAATATATAGTCGGTTATAACTTATAACACGTACTCATAATATATATTGGTAAGTATCATAGCTCACGAGATCGGTTGGTGGTTTTATAATATATATAATATAATTTAGTCAGGTATACTAGAACTAAGGGTGCTACCATATGTACATACCCCGACCACATGCACACCAACATATTTATTATAGTTCTCTATACTACCAACGTTATACAACCGTATAACTTTTCAGTAAAAGATAAAGTTTTGTGCATCGTGTCTGATGAGTGTAAAGCATTTTTTATACATGATAAACGTTTTTCTTATATGTGATTTTAAAAGGGGCAACATTAAAAACTAGAAACTCTTGAGGGAACGAAAAACATTAGTTGTCAATTTTCAGTTGGTACGAAAGTAAAATTATAAATAAGACATTTGTATAGCGTTTCCCTGACCATTAACCCGTCTAAAAGTGACACTAATCAAGTGTATCCATCCATGTGTTATAATAACAAATAAAGACCTGCCTCTCATAAATGCGTGCAAACAAATAAAGACCTGCCTCTCATAAATGTTTGCAAGAGTTAATTAAGTTTTTTTTCCATGTGCTTTTTAAAAAATCAGTATTTCAGTTCATTAGTTTAAAAATTGCTATAACAGTCCCTTTGGTTTCACTTTCGTCACTATTACAGTCTAACCACACACGCGTCATCTAGTTATTCTGTTAGTATATTTGAAATGACCATAATGTCCCATGACCGTTTGAAGAATCAGCATGTATAGCATCTTAAACGAATAATGCCCTAGATTCCAGCTTAGACTTAGTCCACATCATTCACAACCTGCACATGATTATTAGAAAACATAGAGAACAATTGTTAGAAAACCATAAATAATGATAAGGATCCTTGATACTCAGGCTCCTTGCACTATCCGCTAAGGATAATTGATCCAGGCAACATCTCAGAATATATGATCCACAATTAGTAAAACCTATTCCCTAACAATAACTCTATTTATTTTAATTGTAATTTTAATTACAGGGGCATTATGGTCATTTCAAATAGACTAACAGAATATGTGGATGAAGTTAGTGAAGGTGGACAACAGTAGTTACGAAATTGAAAAAAACATGGACTATTTTGGCAATTTTAAACTAATGGACTGAAACAGTGATTTTGAACAAACCACATGGACGAAAAACGTAATTAACTCAATATGCAACCTTGTTACGTGAGTGAAATGTACTATAGCTATTTGTACCAATGTTACAGCTTGATATACACATTATTCTTGCATCTAATTTTCCCCTTTTGCCTGCCCCGTATTTTTCTCTTCACACCTCACATACCTTTCTTAATGCAACATGTGTTTTGATATCCTATTCCTTCCCTAACACTCAAGCTTTAGAGGGAGAATCGAGATTCCGACCGATACGCTCCATTAATATTATTAGAGTATATTAGTGTATGTAGAGGTTGTTGCTAGCTAGAGTTAGTTAGAGTTGGTTAGTTAGTTTATGTGAGGTTGTTAGTGTAGTATATATATGTACCTATCTCATTTAATGTAAATAGTTCATAATGTTCATTCTAAAGAAATCACAGAGCAATCTTATTTCTCACATGGTATCAGAGCCATACCTGGCTCTTATCTGATTCCGGCAAATATCTCCGGCGAGATCGCATCTTCTCCGGCGAAATTGTATCTTCTCCGGCGTGTTATTTTTCTCTGTGATTTTTCTTTCCTCACTTTTCTTCTTCCGATTTCTTTCTCCAATTCTTTGTTCATGACTACTGATTCTACTTCTCCTTCATCTTCATTCATGCCTAATAAACTTGAATACAATAACTTTCTGAACTGGCAACATCAGGTTCTTATGATTCTGAGAACACTTGGTCTATTAAGGCACTTAAACAGTAACATACATGTTCCATCAAGCGATTCAGATGAACTTGAAGCTTGGAGCAACGCTGATGGATATGTCTTAGCATTTAATACACCAAATTTATCATTGTCTTTGATTCAATTAGCAACAGGAACTACTCCAGCTTCTGAACTTTGGGAAAAAATGAGGAAAATTGTTCGATTCGTGTTGCAAGTGTTGAATCTAGGGTTTATAATGGTGAATAAATGAATTTGGGATGTTTGATGATTTTGAGCAGTTTAGAGTTCCGTCAGATGGTGATTATGGTTTCTCTACTCCGTCACCGTTGAGTAGAATTTTTGGACAGAATATTTGTGATGTTGCACACATCGTAGAAAACTTGGGTTCTGGGGTTTCTACAAAGAGGGAATTTGGGAATTATGATTTTGATTCAGTAGGATCACATGATCCATAAATTTTTGACAAAATTGCATAAATCAACCTTTATGTTACACCTAAACTGCACTTCATACCTTTCACTATGAAATCGGAAAAATCCAACCTTTATGTTCACGTTTTGATACAGGGAACAACCTTTAACACTAATACCGTTAGATTTCTTGGTTAAGTCACCTCACATGCAAAGCATGTGAGGGCTTTTTAGTCTTTATAAATCCTTATTTAAATGTATATATTTAAAAAAATAAATAAACCACAACAACCCACCATGAACCATCATTTTCTTCTCCGGTAACCACTAACAATCCTCCGGCGACTCAAATTCAGTTACAAGTCCAACGAGTCAAAGTTTTCTCCGGCGAGTTCAAAGTTTTGCACGTACAACTCCGGCGACGTCACCCTTCACATTTGCAGGAACAAATCAAACCAGGTTCACATTGAAGGAGATTGTGGTGATCGAAGATGATGAGAAAATGATCGGTGATGCGACGATGAGAGACTGGTTACGATGGTGGTGGTATCACCTTCCGTACAATCTCCTGACGCCCCTGTCATGTTAACAACATCCTCCAAACCAAATAGATAGTGTGAACCACAATCTTCAACTGACGCATCAGGGACCTTAATTGCTTCTGTATTGTGCAGCTCAGAAATGTGTTGAATTGCTCATCTGTTTTCTTAGTCTTCTCTTTTTGCCGTTGATGCTCTGTTCTAACTATGTTAATAGTTTTGGATGCTTTTTTTAACAACCAATGAATTTGATGTGATCAAAGGAGGATCTGATTAGCTAGGTTACATGATCATGATACTATTATTCGAATAAATGATGTAAAATATGCAATCAAGATTCTATTTTTATGCAATTTTCTTGAATTTTGATGATAGTGATACTGTGATGCAGCTTTGTAACAAATAATTGCTTGATATTTTGCCATTCATAATCCTAATTTCTAAATACCTTTTTTTATGTATATAGGATAGTTCTCACTTGTGAACAGATCCCTTACTTTTCTTATAGTTCATTAGGATACACTAGTTTGCTTTTGTATGGTGATGGTTTTAACTTTTAAGCCAATAATATATATTAGTTTAATAAAGCGTGGCACATTTAGGCGAGAAAGGCATCACTTCTGATGGTGTGAGGCGAAAAGTGTGGCAGAGAGTGAGATGGTGTGGTTGTCGGAGTCGGTGAAGATAAAATGCCGCCGGTGGAGGTGGCTGTCGGAAAGTGTGGTGTTAACCAGGGATGAAGATGACAACCTTAAAATGATTAAAAGGATAATTGAGGGGTGGTTTATATAAAAAACCATTAAAATATAACTGAAATGACATTAATACCCTCACATGCTTTGCATGTGAGGTGACTTAACCAAAATCTAACAATGTTAGTGTTAAAGGTTGACCCTTGTATCAAAATGTGAACATAAAGGTTGAGTTTGGCCGATTTCATAGTGAATGGTATGAAGTGCAGTTCAGGTATAACATAAAGGTTGATTTGTGCAATTTAGTCTAAATTTTTTATGGGGTTTGGGCTCAACCTTTACTTTTGGGCCGAAGGTCTTCAACAAATTCTTTTACACAACCCATTGTTACTTCATCACTTCACTTTGGGCCAACTGCATAGCCCGCTGGATTTTCTAGTAGTTTTGATCTTGGATTTGGGCTCACTCAGTACTCTACTTGGGCTAACCATCATAATTCCCCTCATTTTTGTTTGATGGCAGATTTATCTCGTATATGCGAGTACGTTGATTCGTGGATACCCGACTCTGGTGCCACCGCTCACATGTCTGCTGAGTTTTCTCTTTTGTTTGACTTAGTTCTGTATAGTGGTTTTGAAAAAGTCTTTGTCGGAAATGGTGTGTCTCTCACTATTTCACACGTTGGTACAGTTTTACTTCATTTATCTGATTATACTCTTTCTCTTAGGCATGTAGTTGTGGCTCCTGACTTAGTCAAGAACCTTTTATCGATTACGCAGTTAATGATTGATCATCCTATAGCTGTTGTTTTCTCACATATTGGTCTGTCTATTCAGACTCTTGAAGGACAACTCCTCCACCATACACGTGCTACTCTGCATTAGCTATATTCACTTGCTGCTTTCACTTCTGTTTCTCGTGAGACTTGGCATTCTCGGTTGGGTCATCCATTTGATGATGTTTTGTCTAGATGTCCGTTTTTATGTCTGACAAACAAAACCACACACACACACATTGTACTGCTTGTAGTGTTTCAAAATAGACTAGATTGTCTTTTACATTGGTTGTCACAGATTCCACTATGCCTTTAGATACATTGTGATATCTGAGGTGCCTCACCTATAATGTATAGAGATGGATACTGAAATTTCATTACTTTCATTGATGATTTTAGTCGATTTACATGGTTGTATCCTTTGACTTTTCGTTCTCAAGCGGTTGATTGCTTTCGGCATTTCAAATTGCTTGTTGAGAACCTCTTCTCCTGTACTATCAAACATCTTTAGCGTAATGGTGTTTCTATGGCTCATTTTGTTTTAGATTCCGGCATTGCTTATCAAATTTCATGTCCGTATACTCTCCAATAGAATGGGGTTACTGAGCGGAAAAATCGCCAAATTTCTCAGGTAGCCCGAGCTTTATTGTTTCATGCTCGGTTACCAAAGAAATTCTGGTATGATGCATATGCCACTGTTGCTTTCCTTATTAAGCGGTTACCATCACCGGATCTTCATTAGTCATCTCCTTACGAGATTCTAATTAGATCTCATCGCGATTATTATATTTTCCGCACTTTTGGGTGTTTGTGTTATCCGTTTCTTGGTGATACTCGTGCGGATAAACTCTTACCTAAATCTACTCCTTGTATCTTTGTTGGCTATGCTCCAAATCATCTTGGTTATCTCTGTTATGATCCTTGTACTTCTCGTACTTATATATCATGACATGTTCGTTTTCATGAGATGATTTTTGATATTCGCGATTCTTCTACTTCTACTTCTTCTTCCTCTATTTCTACTCCATCATTCTCTATTCCTCCTCCTTTGTTCATTCCTCCCCATCCTCCTCCTATTTATCATGCTTCTTCTTTTCTTTATACTTTTTCTCATCCTTCTCATTCTCCATCCTTACCACCACCCCCTCCTCCTCCTGTTCCGACTCACTCGATGGTTACTCGTTATCGTGATCACACGCTGCAACCACTCCAGTTTCTTGATCATGTTCTCTTTCATGCTCCCAATACTCCCACCATTGAGCCTTCTACATTTTGACTGGCTCAGCAGTGGTTGTTTGGTGGTATGCAATGCGTCCTGAGATTAGTGCTTTACATGCCAACCAGACCTGACGTCAGGTTCAGGCTCCCACTGATGCTAACATTGTTGGTTGTAAGTGGGTTTATAGGATTAAGCGTAATACTGATGGTTCCGTGAGTCGATACAAAGCCCGGCTTGTTGCGAAAGGCTTTCATCAGACTGAGGGTGTTGATTATACTGAGACATTCAGCCCGGTGGTTAAACCTGCCACTATTCGTCTTGTTCTCTCTGTTGCTTTTTTCCCGCGGATGGGTCATTAGACAGGTTGATGTCAACAATGCCTTTCTTCCCGACCTCATCATGTTTGCTTACTGTACAAGGCTCTTTACGGCCTGAAGCAGGCACCAAGAGCTTGGTTTTCCAAGCTATCATCAGCTCTTATTTCGAGTGGATTCTCAGTGTCTCTCTGACACATCTCTCTTTGTCTATAATCGAGATTAGATCAAATGTTATGTCTTGGTTTATGTGTATGACATTATTATCACTGGGAGCTCTTCTGAATTTGTTACTGGATTGATTGAGCGCTTGCATTCATAGTGTGCGCTCAAGGATTTGGGAGTTCTATCCTATTTCTTGGGTATTCAGGCTACTTTCACAGATGATGTTCTACATCTATCCCAACAGCGTTATCAACTTGATTTATTACAACGCACTGGTCTAGCTAAGTGTAGACCTTTGACTGGTCCTACTTTATACCAGAGTACAGGTGGTGCTTTACAGTATTTGGTATTGACTCGACCCGAGGTTGCTTATGCGGTCAGTAAGGTGTCACGGTTCTTACATACACCTACTGATCGTCACTAGGTTACAGTCAAGCGTATTTTGAGATTTCTTCGTGGACGATTTCTCATGGATTGAGTATTCTGCGGTCTGATAGTTGTGATATACATGCTTATTCTGATGCTGATATGGCCGGTTGTCCTGATGATCAACGGTCTACTACTGGTTATTGTATATTCTTGTACCCACCCTCATTAGTTGGAATTCCAAGAAACAACATACTATTGCTCGGTCTAGTACATAGGCCAAGTATCGTGCTTTAGCTCATACTACTGCAGAGGTTCGTTGGATTTTATCTCTTTTACAACATTGATGCTACTTATCTTGCAGTCAACATGGTGTTTCACCAGCGCACCAAACATCTTGAGGTTGACTTGAATTTTATTCGGGATATGGTTCTGGATCGTGTTTTATCAGTGAGGTATGTTCCTACTATGGTTTAGATTGCTGATCTTCTGACCGAAGGGTTGTCTTCCTCTCGGTTTGACACTTTGAGAAGGAGCGGACCCACATAGAGTGGGTCGGGGTCCCCGGACCCCAATGTTTTTTAAAAGATTAGTAGATTGGGTATATTAAATTGTATAAGGACCCCATAAATACAATTAGGTGGACACCATAGAAAGAAAAGTAAACCTGATGTAGTGGTTAATCCCTCTCTTTACCAACAAGATATCATGGGTTCAATCCTTGTATAGCTCGTTTTTCCTGTTTTTTTTTTTAATCTAGTTCAAACCTCGCTATGATCCGACCTGAACGAGGACCGACCCGAAAATTTTAACATTTTGTTATGAAAATTTTGAACACCGAAAAAAATGGAGCGCATTGAAAAAATATCCTGGGACCACCTGTGAGTTCCAAGCTTCATGTAGTGTAGCTGTCTCCCATTATGCTTGAGGGGACATACTATAGAGTATATTAGTGTATGCAGAGGTTGTTGCTAGCCAGAGTTAGTTAGTTTATGTGAGGTTCTTAGTGGTGTATATATATATATATATGTACTAAACAGTTCATAATGTTCATTCTAATGAAATCACAGAGAATCTTACTTCTCATAAATATTATATAAATATATTTTGTCTACTTTATCCTTAACTCAATTTGGACATCCTGATATGGACAACATCCTCCATCAAAACCACATATCCTAAATGAGAAGTCAAGCATAAGCAGCGTGATCAATGACATCACAATTCTTGTTTTTCATGCAACGCCTATATATTCTCTATATTATACGGGCGCTCGAGGGTAAAAGTGAAAGTGCTCTAATTTTAACGTTATTTTACTAATTTCGTGAAAATAGTGGTGACGTTGATAGCCAAAAGACAAGGGATGCATGCACTAATCGGCGTTTGTCTCAATTGCCGAGTGTTATGCGCCTTATGTCCAAGTCTTGATACAAAACTACTATCAAGCAGGGGGTCTCACTGGAAGCAGTCTCTCTATTCCTATGGGGTAGAGGTAAGACTGTGTACATCTTACCCTTCTCAGACCCTACCTTAGCTTTGCTATTGGTGAGATATGTTGAGTATGATGATGATGATGATGATTATATTCAACTGAGATAACATCGTCGTAGTCGAATGCAACAGCTGCCCCCCTTTGTTCTGCAATCGTTTTACTTTGTCAAAATATAATTCATTGCCTCTCTTCTAACATTTTAATTTTGTGGACCATGAGTAAGAAAAATAAAACTTACACCACAAGTTACATAGAAAGAAAAATAAAACTTTTACTTTGTCAAACTTTATTTGTACACTCAAGTATCAATATATACATTGCAAGAACACCAAGAGACACAAACTAAGATCATGGATGAAACTCATCTTTTCTTCATTTCTTTTTTCTGTTTACTTCCTCTCATATATCTTGTCAAATTGCTTACACACCAAAAGGGGAAAAATCTTCCACCAAGTCCACCTTCTATCCCAATAATTGGCCATCTTCATCTTATCAATGGACATGCTCATAGAGTGTTACAACACCTTTCTTCCAAGTATGGTCCTATCATGGCTCTACGGTTCGGCTCACGTCCTGTGGTTGTCATAACCTCACCATCAGCAGTCGAAGAATGTTTCACAAAAAACGATATTGTTTTAGCCAATAGACCACTTCTTCTAAGTGGCAAGTATCTCGACTACAACCAATCCACAGTTGGGGCTGCGCCGTATGGTCAACTTTGGAGAGATCTTCGCCGTATTATGACCCTTGAACTTTTCTCAACAGCTCGACTAAAATCTTACACTGGTGTCCGAGAAGATGAAGTTAGATCATTGATCAAGAATCTTTATCGAGATTCTTTTCAAAATTTTACCAAAGTAGAAATGAGGTCCAGAATTCAAGGGTTATCATTTAACATAGTCATGAAAATGATTGCTGATAAACGGTTCTATGGGACTGGCATAGAGGCCCTTGAGGAGGCTGGTGAATTTAAGGATGTAATAAGGGATGTTTTTGAGGTCAGTGGTGCATCAAATCCTGGAGATTTCATTCCATTTTTAAGATGGATAGATTTTCAGGGTTTCGAGAAGAGGTTAATGAAACTGCATAAGAAATGCGATTGCTTTTCGCAGAAATTGATAGATGATATTAGGACTAAACGGTGTGGTTCTTCGTCGTATGAAGGAAATGACATGACATTCATAGATGCTATGCTTTCTTTGCAGGAATCAGAACCAGAATACTACACTGATGATATAATCAAAGGCAATATATTGGTATGTGTATTCATAGTTTATCGCCTCCTTTTATTTAGATCAAAGTCTTAAAAAGGTCCATCAATCAGCTGTATTGAAACTTTGGTTTTAAGTTTTAACTTGGGGAAATCAAAAAAATACGGTTTGGTTATGGATTTATAATACATAAATTGTCAATCTGATTTTTGATCAATCTTTAAAAATATGTAATCGGGTGAAGGGTTGTCACATTTGAAGAAATAATATTTTTAATGATCAAATGTAAAAAGTTCATTAGTCAGGCAAGATGGTTGTGACATGTCATTTTATGTTTTATATTTAAGGTCGGTGTTATCACTAGATTGGTTGCTTGAATATAACTTTCTTGAATTTGTAAGACAAAACCGAGTAAAGGTCAATTTTAAGGCTAAAAGTGTACAAAGAAATAATAGCTTTTAATGATCAAACGTAAAAAAGTCATTGGTCAGGCAAGATGGCTGTGACATGTCAATTTAGACTTTTTATTTAAGCTAGGTGTTATCACTAGATTGGTTGTTTGAATATAACTTTTTTTTATTTGCAAGACAAAAACCGCGTAAAGATCAATTTTAAGGCCAAATTTGGTGTCGCCGCTATTGCTGAATATTCTTCTAGTGAAAACTATACAAATGTCGATATTTTTGGTCCAAAACGTTCACATATTGAGGTTTAAGGCTAAAACCACACAATTTGTGATCTACACAACTGCAAAGCACACTTTCATTAATGACCACAGAATTCTGAAAAGATCTAAGAAAAACTACTTTTGTTATTGCCCTTGACAATCCATTAGTGAGCGCAAATAGATCCCACAAAACCCCTAACAAGAACTTTTTGTTGATACATATATGTGGACGCGACTCGGTTCGGCGCGACTCGTTTCGGTTCGACCCGGTTAGTTTCGGCTCAAGCCCGACGTCACGACATTCCTCCGTCGTGCGCCCCAGAGTTCGACACGCGAAGCACGGAGAGCCAAGAACGTTTCCCGCTTGACACATCATCATGACATCATCATGATGATGTCATGATGATGTCAAGACTTTGACTAAGCTTCACAAATATGAAACAGTTTGAATTCTACGTGCATGGCATGAAAAGGAGTTTGGGCCTTAAAATGTTTGGGTCAAAGCCCACATCGACGAAACTGATTGGAAGTCGAGGAAACACACTTGTTTCATCGACATAGATGCTGTTTCGTCACCCTTGTTCTATTTCGTCGATGGTCATGTTGATTCGTCGAGTCTTTAGTTTGTTTCGTCATGTCTCGTGTATCTGTGAGTATATATAGTGGGTTATCCTTCTGTTTCACATATGAACACAGTAGACACAAGAGGAGACACAAGAACAGAGCACACACACACGAGAGCTTTGAGAGAGTTTGCAAAATACATTTGTAAACATTGCTTTGTAACTGAACTTTTCATAGTATTAATACAGAGGTGTTAATCGGTGAATCTTGCGTGTCGTGTATTTACGTGTTCGATCTCGGTTTGCTTTCCCGGTTGGATTCCGCACAACCGGGTTGGTTTGTACACAAGGATTAGGCGACTAGATCCTCCCCTAGCCGGACCTACAAGTGGTATCAGAGCCTTGGCTCTTCTCCTTGTTAAAACCGAGGTGTTTTCGGGTTGTTTTTCGGGTCTTTGGAGTTTATCATTTTCTGAAAATTCTGTCTAAAATCTCGAAAATCATCAGGTTTTGCTGAAAGTTCTTATAAAAACCTTGTTGTTTATCATTTTCACATGTTAAAAGTGGGTTTTTAGTGAAGTTTTATGCAAAAATTGTGTTTCGGAAATTTACGGTTCACCGGAAAACTCATAAGTTTACCGGAAAATTCAAAGGTTCTGGGTGTGTTCTTCATACATTCAAGGAATCTTCAAAGTGTTCTTGGATAATTATTGTGTTTAGAATTAAAAGTGAAATTAAAATTGCAACTTGATTAAAATATTGTTAGCCATCATTTGGTTGGTGATTTGAGCATACTTTGAGCCGAAAGTTGTGTCTGTGTCAGAAACCAAACTCACCAACTTCTGCAACCTTATCCTATCAGTTTGGTCACAAAGGAACTAACTTGTTTCGTCATACATTGGGCCTTAAACTGGGCTGGGCTGTTTCGTCATTTAGGAGCCCAAAACCAGAAATTCAGTTTCGTCAAATATATAACAGTCTGTTTCGTCAACATACAAAACACATCAGTTTCGTCCCATCCATATCCTATTGTGTTTTGTCGCATAACATCAAACAAGATCTGTTTCGTCGATTTGCAAGCCCAAAGGCAGTTTCGTCGTCTTAGTTGGGCCTTTGATTCGTCAAACCCAATACACCAAATCTGTTTCGTAAAAGTTACAAAACAATTTCAGTTTCGTCAACAAAGCCAAAGTCTGTTTCGTGGGACTGTGTTTCGTCGAGACACTTATAATTTTAAACAGAAGGTTGGAAGAAGGTGTTTAACTGTTTGTTTGAGGTGTGATTTTCAGGTATTATTATTCTTGATCAAAAATGAATCCAAGATGGGGTACTCCGGTAAATACAGAGATGTATTTTGGTACTCCGTCTCCGGATAGTGGAAAGTATACAAATACCAGTTTATCTCCTGCATGGGCCGAATCTCCCGCACCGAAACGATCTATCAGAGCAACTGATATGTTCGGAAATCCATTACCTGTTCGATCTACCGGACCAACAGATCTGTACGGAAATCCGCTTCAACCAGTTCCTCAACCAGTGCCTCAACAGCAAACCCAAAGGCCTCCTATGACAACAGATTTATATGGCAATCCGATACAAGTTCCAGCAAAGCCAGCTCAAACAACAGACTTGTATGGAAATCCTCTACAGCCAGCTCCACAACAGCAAGTCTATCGGCCATCTACTGTTATCGCTTGTTTTGCTGAGGTTGTCAAGGTTTTAAATCACGCCAGTGGTGGAGAATCTTCCACCAATGGTGAAGAATCTTCTGAGGATGAAGACTCTTCCGGTTATAGTGGAAGCTCAGATGAAGAATCCTCCACTTCAGGTAATGATCATGTGGATGAGACATCAAGTGCGTCAGTCGATGCAAATATTGATGAGCTTTTGGAGGAAGCTGCAGCAGGAACTGATAGAAGATCTATTTTGGTGGATCAAGCTGCTTATTCTTCGTCTTCTCTCCATTCAGCCTTTATGGCTAATGTCGACAGCTCATCAAGTCAGGTATGTGTCGATGAACCCACTGCTGCTATTTGTGATCATTGTGCTAGATTAAGTGATAGATGTGCTGATTTGGATGCAAACATGTCTGAGTTGCAAGCAAACATGATGCTTTACAAGCTAGTTTGTTTGACTTGCAAGACAAACATGTTTCGTTGAATGATAAGTGGTGCGAATTGCAAAGCAAACACGAGGCTTTGCAAGAGAAATATGATGTGACATTCATCCACAATCAAAAGTTGACCGTGGATCTTTCTAAGTGCACAGAAGCCAACATGTTTTATGAAAACCATGAAAAGGAATTTAAATCGATGATTGAAACATTAAAGAAAGATAAAACAGAGCTGACAAAAATGGTTTCCAGAAAACAAACTGACATAAATTTGTATATCACACGTCTTGAGATAATGCAAAAAGAAATGGCTTGTGTGAAAACTGAAAGTGAGGCGATCCAACTTAAGCTAGACAGTTATTTGAGCTCTAGCTATGTGTTGGATCACATCATTGACGTACAGAAAGAGAAACGGGATGTCACATGCATTGGATACAAGAAATGTCCACCACCTGTGAGACACAATTATGATGCCATGCCTGATGAGGAGGATAGAACTTTCTTTGAACCATCTGTTCCTCTAGATGTTAATGAATTTGCAGCAGGACTCGGATACAAGAAAGAGGTATCATCAGATTCAGATGTGTCAGCAGATACATGTGTGTCTTCTGCCGAACTGAATCAGGATCCTCCAGTTGTGATTGAGGATGCTGATTCTTCTGATGATGAATCTGATGATACTGATTCAGCAAAGTCTGATGCGGTGATCAAAGAAGAGGACATACCTCTTGAGAATCACATTCTTTGTGATCCACCTGCAAAACCGTCTGTGATTGCTACAGCCAAGTCTGTTGAATCCTCGTCTGAAAGCTGTGAAAGCGTGAACTTGCTTTACACATTGATTGGATCTGATAAAATATATTCAGACAAGGACTTCCCTATCAAAAATGTCAATCAATCTTTGATTGATAAAGTTTTCTAAGATTCTACCAGTAAGTTTTTGGGAAAGTCGAGCCCAGGAGTTGTAGTAACTCAGTGTGCTCCTATCCCAAAATCCGAAGTTAGAAAGAAATATGGGAATCAAAAATTGCAAAAACAAAACAATCAACGAAAGCAAAATCACGCTGCCCAAGGAAATGGAAAAGGCAAACAGAGCCAAAACAAGAAAAAGGACCAGAAGGTAAACTTTGTGAAATCAAAGGGAACGGACAAAATTGAAACGTTTGAAAACAAATCTAACTTAGATTTTGTTAAACAAGCAACAGTGTTGAAAAGAAATGAACCAAACTGTTCGAAACCTAGTACCTCGAGATCACAAAGTTCATCATCATCGGCAAGACGATCACATGATACTTCGGGGTTTGTTGAACGAAGATCATGTTTTGAATGTGGGACAATTGGTCATATAATTCGAAATTGTCCGTATCTTCATAAATTAAAAGCCAAAGAAGATGATCCCCGTGAACGAAATTACCGAAAGAGATTTGTTTCACCAAAACAGGACCCTCGTCTTGTTAAACAACAAGAAGTGAAACAGAGAAAGAAACAACGGAAAAATGTTGAAAAGGTTTTAAAACCGGACGTTGTCCAAACAAAATCTGTTGAATCAAATGTTAAACTTGAAAACCAAAAACAGATTTGGAAACCAAAATTGGAAATTGTTTCAGGGGGAGCCACATCAATTCCGAATCATCGGGAAATGGATGTCACAATTCTCGATGATGACGGACGACCCAAGTCTGTGAAGGCTTGGGTCCCCCTCTCCAACTAATCTCTGAATGAGAGTGCAGGATGTTCCAGGAGGAACTATTGATAGTCTTAGGATTGTTGATAGTGGAGCGTCCATGCACAAGATCGGCGACACCAGGCTCCGAAATATTGTTACATTTAGGAGAATATTGTTGCCATTGATGGAGAGAGGAGAAAAGAAGACAAAAATGTCTGATGAAAGAATGTTGTTGAATGAAGTTGAAAAATTCGACATGATGAGATATGTACCAAAATTTGGTTGTTATGGTTTTTGATCGGGTCCTCAGGAAAGATTCCAATGAAAAGTACGCGCCTGTAGCACGTCTGAAGCTTTTCGAAGATTCATGGATTTTTCTTCCACAAGAAGTTCAAAGTCCACAAGATGAACGTGTAGGGTACTTTTCTCTACGGTGTGATTGAAGAAAATATGTTGGTTGATCAAACTACACCGGGTGTGCGGATGCCTTGGCGTGGATTGAACAACCGCACACTACTTCTCAAAGAGAAAGACAAAGACCTTTGCTGGTACAATGTGGAAGACCAGCCGGACCCGGAGGTTTCTGATCTTGTTGCTGTGAAGAGATCTCTAAGTAGCTACAAAATTGACTTAGAAATCCACACCGGGTGGATATCCAGTTTGGGAGAGCACTCAGATTCCTTGCAATGTAAGAAGCAGTTGCAGGATACGGTTTTGAATTTCTAATCTCTCCTATACTTGTTGATATTTTAGCTGCTTTATGAATTATTATCCTCTCGTACAGCACTCTTTGACCTGACACATTGATCTCGAATATCACCTCACACGTGATTGTTTCACTATGAAACTCATCAATGTTGTCATGGTCCACACCGATGACCAACGTGCCGACCTTTTTACCAAAGCATTTGACAAATCAAGATTTGACTATTTATTATTGGTAAACGGCATTAAGGTCAAGCAAGAGTAAAACCAACATCGGAAAATCATTTTTGTAAATACCTTTGTGTTTTAAATTTATCTTAGTTTGTTGATTTTAGGGGGAGTAAATCCAAAATTTGAAAATCCAAAAACATCGAAAAATTTCAAAAACACAAAATCAATAGAAAAACAAAAATGAGTTTCCTTGCGAGCAAAAGAGAAAATGATAGTACATCAGTGGTCTGTCCAAACCTCTTTAAACCTAAACTGTAAAACGATAAGCAGCTCTATATAAGATGTATCGGTAGGCTCACAATCATTTTAAAGTGTGCAGGGTGATATAAACTTAAATCGACTGAAGACCAGGTGGGAACCATTCATTGGCATATGGTCTTAGTACCGAAATTTCGTTTGAGAGATTGCCGAGGTTCTGAAATATTCGGTCTTTATGCTGCTTATCATCTGGGTATCATGGTTGTATCTTTTACCGAAAAATTAACGGGGACGCAAGTCTAGATCTTCCATGATACCATACATACGTGTACATATTGCATTCGACCTCAATAAGTGATAAACAATCACATGTCCAAACAAATAAGTGATAATATATCACATTTATCCGGGAGTCAAGTTCGTCTCTCTGCTGTACGAAAGTACTGACCTGTTCACGGACTTGCTCCTGTGCCCTCATGCATCTGAAAACCAAGTTCCTCATCAATAAGTGATTCTATCACATAGGGCTTGTTTTCAATCAAAATAAGTGAGTTTCTCACATTCTTTATACGGTCAAACAGATGATAATCGGTATACTCACCGGTAAGATGAACCCTCGTGCATACCTTGATACGGGAATGTGTCGTGATGTGTGTTGGTGCACTTATGTCTGCACTTTGTCTGTATTCGGTCACGATGTAAAACGATGTCTTTGTTAGTCTTGTAAGTTTGACCAAGTCAACCATCCTCCTGGTTTGACTTGGCCAAACAGTTAGATATGGTTGTAATATGGCTGGGTCGAAGGATAAGTCATCGAAGGATTGTCCTATATCCTTCGATGATCAGCTCGAAACATGAACCTTCGATAGATGGACCACGAAAGATCACATCTTTCGAGGTACATCTGGATCATTCGAGCTCTTTCTGATCGACAGATGATCTTGCGATCAGTCTGTCTGATCCTTCGACCGGACCTGCTGTTTTGGGTATAAATACCCGTGTGTTGTGTTCATTTCGAGAGAGTTCGAGAGTCAGACACCCAGACAGATAAGAAAAACACACACACACTGAGAGAGTTTACAGGACTAATTTGTAAACCTTGTGCTTGTAACTGGACCTTTCATACGTTTAATACAAGTGGTGTTAATCGTTGAGTCTTGTGTGTTTATCATTGTGCTTGTTCTATCTCGGTTTGCTATTTCGGTTGGATTCCGCACAACCGGAGTGGTTCGTATACAAGGATTAGGCGACTAGATCCTCCCCTAGCCGGACCTACAAGTGGTATCAGAGCCTTGGCTCTTCTCCTTGTTAAAACCGAGTGTTTTCGGGTGTTTTCCGAGTGTTTGAAGTTTATATTTTTCTGGAAAAACTTGTTAAAATCGGGTGTAAGCTTGTATTTTTGCTTGGTGTTTTGTTGAAAACCTTGTTGTTCATCATATTCTCATGTTAGTTTTTGGTTTTCATTAAACATTTTAGCAAAATCTTGTGTTTGGTAGTTTAAATTTCACCGAAAATTTATAAGTGTTCTTGTTATATTCATAGTGTTCTTGATAAAACTACACTTTTGATCTTAAAAATTTTAAATTACAAAGTGTTTGTTTGTGTTGGAAGTTGTTTTCTGATTAAAATATTGGGATCATTACCTGTTTGGTGAAAGCCTGCATATTCAGAACTGAAGGATATGGTCTGAACATACTTTCTGCCGAAAGTTTTTACCAACCCGTCAACTTTTCACCAACCTGTCACATTTGTCAAACGTGTCAGAGCTGTTCGAAAGATATCATTCGAAGTCGAAAGATCATCTTTCGACCAAAGGAGGTTCGACAGATAGTCATCCTTCGAGCATCCTTCGAAGTGTGAGACTTATCTTTCGTTCCAAGGAATATTTTCGAAACATACATCTTTCGGTCTACAGTACGTTTTCGAAGGATAAGGATCCTTCGTTGGAGAATCTTTCGAAAACATTGTTCGAAACTCAACAGTGATCTTTCGAACCCTGTTGATCTTTCGAACAAGTGTTGATCTTTCGATCCTTAGTCTGTTTGTGTTTAACAGTTTGTGTTGTTCAAGTCTTTCGAACAGGTATCTTTCGGCTGATCAAAAATGAATCCAAGGTGGAATACTTTGGTAAATACAGATATGTATTTTGGTACTCCGTCATCTTCCGCACCGGTATCTTCTCAAGCTAATGCAATTTCTACCGGTCAATGGGCATTTGTATCAAATCAAGTTCCAAGTGTTCAAAGCATTCTCTTAAGCGAGAGCGAAACTGGAAGTTTGAATAGACCTCCAAAGTTGATGCACTTGTATGAATATCCAGGATGGATTGATAGATTTCATACATACGTTCTTGGCCAAAATACAGAATTGTGGTTGCGGTTTATTACTGATTTCGACCAAACAATAGAGGTTGCCGCATCATCTACAGCTACGTTTGCAGATCTCACGGAAGATCAGAAGAAAGTCTATGATCTAGAAAAGAAGGCATACGCCATTCTCACTCAGGCCTTAAGCAAAGATATTTATCATCAATTCGTCAGTTACAAGACAACGAAGAGGTTGTGGGACGCGTTGAAAACAAGGGGCGTAGGAAATGAAGCAACACGTCAATTGAGAAAAGAACTGCTGAAGAAAGAGTTTGATGGTTTTACTTGTATGGAGAATGAGTCGTTGGGTGATTTGACAAGTCGATTTAATCACTTGTTGACTGAATTGACAAATTTTGGGGTAGTTACAACTCCTGTAGAGATTGTGAAAAGGTTTGCAGATGCCTTGCCACCTCAGTGGAATACGTTCTTGGAAATCATGAAGTACAATGGTACTTTAGCTACAACGAGCTTCAACGACTTTGTTCAAATTCTAGAAAACAAGAATCAGGAAGAAACTCTGAAGGCAAAAAGAATTCCCGTGCCTCAAAATCCTGAAATGTATTTTGGAACCTCTAGCACCTCTACAAAACCTTCTTCGCATGCTCCAATTCAAACAGCATTTGTGACTAGCACTGACATGTATGGCAATACTATCCAAGTGCCAGTTCCTCCAAAGACAGACATGTATGGAAATCTACTGGAACCAGTCCCTCAATCAGCACCACAACAGCAACGACCTCTCAGACCAACTGATATGTTCGGAAATCCTTTACCAGTTCGATCTCCCGCAACAACAGACATGTATGGGAATCCACTTCCTCCTCAATCTACTGTACCAACAGATATGTACGGGAATCCTCTTCCTCCTCAACAGCAAGCTTGTTATGGAAGCACATCATCTGCTGGTCAGCAATCAAAGCCAAATACAGTACGGCTCGACACCTCAAGCTTTTCTAAAGTCAGTGTGGAAGTAGCAAAGGAACACATGGAGCTGCTAAACACTGTGGTGAGCGCATACTGTGGATTAGTGGAGGGTCAGATTGGTAATATTAATCTGACACAAGAAGACTATCAGCAGATTGATAAAGAGGAGATGGAGATGATGGACATTAAGTGGGCCTTTGCCAGTGCTGTTAGGCGAGCAAAGGATTTCATGGAAAGAACAGGCCGAACCAGCTTGGAAAGCAAGAAAGACACCAAGTATGGGTTTGATAAACAGGCTGTTAAATGCTTCAACTGTGGTGAACGTGGTCATTTCAAGCGTGAATGTACAAGACCATCTCAGCATGGGAACCAGAATCCTTTCCGAGGTCAAGGCAACAGGGCAAATCAGAACCAAGGAAGGAACAACGAGCGAACACTGGTGCCTGTCAACAACCAGAGTCAAGCAGGACCATCTAATGCCAACCAGGCACTTGTGGTTCAAGTAGATGAAGGCTGTGATTGGTCAATCCAATTAGGAAATGATGCTCCGGATGGAACAGCGTGTTTTGCTGAGATTGTCAAGGATCTTAATCACACCAGTGGTGGAGAATCTTCCGCCAATGGTGGTGACTCTTCTGAGGATGAAGATTCTTCTGGTTACAGCAGAAGTTCGGATGAAGAATCCTCGAGCTCAGGCGATGATCATGTGGATGAGACATCAAATGCGTTAATCGATGCAGATATTGATGAACTCTTGGAAGAAACTGCAGCAGGAATTCAAAGAAGATCTATTTTGGTGGATCAAGCTGCTTATTCTTTGTCTTCTCTCCATTCAGCCTTTATGGCGAATGTCGACAGTTCATCAAGTCAGGTATGTGTCGATGAACCCACTTCTGTTAGCTGTGATAACTGTGATAGTTTGCGTGTTAAATGTGCTGATTTAGAAGCAAACATGTCTGAGTTGCAAGGCAAACATGATGCTTTACAAGCTAGTTTGTTTGACTTGCAAGACAAACATGTTTCTATGAATGATAGGTGGTGTGAATTGCAAAGCAAACACGAGGCTTTGCAAGAGAAATATGATGTGACTTTCATTCACAATCAGAAATTGACCGTTGATCTTTCAAAGTGCACTGAAGCCAACATGTTTTATGAAAACCATGAAAAGGAATTTAAGTCAATGATTGAAACGTTAAAGAAAGATAAAACAGAGCTGACAAAAATGGTTTCCAGAAAACAAACTGACATTAACCTGTATATAACTCGTCTTGAGGTAATGCAAAAGGAAATGGCTTGTGTTAAAACTGAAAGTGAGGCGATCCGACTCAAGTTAGACAGTTATTTGAGCTCTAGCTATGTGTTGGATCACATCATTGATGTTCAGAAAGAGAAACGGGATGTCACATGCATAGGTTACAAGAAATGTCCACCACCCGTGAGAAACAATTTTGATGCTTTGCCTGATGAGGAGTATAGGACTCACTTTGAGCCATCTGTTCCTTTGGACGTTGAGGAATTTGCAGCAGGACTCGGATACAAGAAAGAAGTATCGTCAGATTCAGATGTGTCAGCAGATACTTTTGTAACTGCTGAACAGAATCAGGATCCTCCAGTTGTGATTGAGGATACTGATTCTTCTGATGATGAGTCTGATGATACTGATTCGGAAAAGTCTGATGCAGTAATCAAAGAAGAGGACATACCTCTTGAGAATCATATCCTATGTGATCCTCCAACAAAACCTGCTAAGACTGTTCCAACCGAGTCCACATCTGCAAAAGAGTCGGAGAGTGTGGATTTGCTGTACACTCTTGTTGGTGATGATAAAATCTATTCAGACAAAGATTTTCCTATTAAAAATGTTAATCAATCTTTAATCAGTAAAGTCTTTGAAAATTCTACAAGTAAGTTTTTGGGAAAGACAGGACCACATGTTACAGTCACACAGTGTCCTCCTATCCCTAAGGCTGAAGTTAGAAAACAATTTGGGAACAAGAAATTACCAACAGTGCCAAAACAGCAAAACCATACCAAACCAAATGGTAAGGCACCGATTCAAAATCAAAAGAAGCCGAATCAGAAGAAGAAGAAGAAGAATGTGAACTTTGTGAAATCGAAAGGAACGGACAAAATTGCAAAGTTTGAAAATCAATCTAATTTAGATTTTGTCAAGAAAGCAACTGTAATGAAAAGGAATGAACCAAGTTGTTCAAAACCTAGTACCTCGGGATCACAAAGTTCATCATCGGCAAGACGATCACATGATACTTCGGGGTTTATTGAACGAAGATCATGTTTTGAATGTGGTACAATCGGGCATATCATTCGAAATTGCCCGTATCTTCATAAACAAAAAGGCATAGTTGATGATCCCCGTGAACACAATCACCAAAAACGATCTGTTTCTGTAAAACAAGATCCCCTCCTTGTAAAAGAAAGGGAAAAGAAACAGAAACGCCAACAGGTGAAGAAAATTGAAAAAGCAATTAAAACTGATGCGGTTAACAAATCATCTGTTTCTGTCAAACCAGAAAATTCAAAAACTTCTGACAACCATGAAGTTAAAATTTTAAAGAATAACACTGGTATAACAAAACAGACCTGGAAACCAAAAACAGTTAAAGAATCAGGGGGACCATCACAATTTTCAAATCATCAAAGAATAGAGGTTATTGTCATTGATGAAAATGGAAGACCCAAGACCACAATGGCTTGGGTCCCCATCTCCAACTAATTATGTGAGTTCATGTGCAGGGTGTTCCAGGAGGAACTATCAGTAGTCATTGGATTGTTGATAGTGGGGCATCCAGGCACATAACAGGCGACATGAAGCTTCTCTACGACGTCAAATCTATTAGAGGAGGTTATGTTGCTTTTGCTGGAGATAAGGGCGGATATATAACGGGTGAAGGAATGATTTCCAACGGGGTTGTTAGCTTTGATAAGATCAACTTTGTGCAACAACTTGATCACAATCTTCTTAGTGTTTCTCAAATTTGTGATAAGCAGTTCTCAGTACACTTTGATGCTAATGGATGTTATGTACTGAAACCCGGCTTCAAAATTCCAAAAGAATGGATTCTCTTGTCGGCTCCAAGGATAAATGATTTGTATGTCCTTGATATGAGCCAAGCTATCACAACGTCTGCACAAGCAACATGTTTCGTTTCCAAAGCCACAGAAAAAGACACAATCTCTTGGCATAGACGAATGGGTCACATTCACTTACGCAAAATGAATCATTTGGTATCAAATGAATTGGTGAATGGTGTTCCTCTTAAAAATTTTCATCTTCAAGACGTCTGTGTGTCGTGCCAGAAAGGAAAACAAACGAAGAAGCGACACCCTACAAAGAAAGTCAACACAGTGGCTGTTCCTCTTGAACGTTTGCACATGGATTTGTTCGGTCCTGTCAAGCACAAAAGCATTAGGAATGATCAATATTGCCTCGTGATAACTGATGATTATTCAAGATTTTCTTGGGTGGCGTTCATGGCACATAAGAGTGAAACCTTCGGTATTATTAAAAATTTGATCATTCAGATTGAGAATCTTTACAACTTGAAGGTTAGGCGGATACGTAGTGACAATGGTACTGAATTCAAAAATCATGCCATGGCGGAGTTTTGCACTTCAAATGGTATTCTTCACGAATTTAGTGCAGCTTATACTCCTCAACAAAATGGCGTCGCTGAACGTAAGAACCGCACATTGATCGAGACTGCTAGGACTATGTTGGTAGAGTCGCAGCTGCCCATTCCATTCTGGACTGAAGCTGTGTCCTCTGCATGCTATACGTTGAACCGAGTCCTTACAGTCAAAAGGCACAACAAGACCTGCTTTGAGCTTATTAACAAACGGAAATGAGATTTGTCATACCTTGAACCGTTTGGAGCTCCTTGCACTATAATCGATCCAAATGGAAAGTTCGGGGCAAGAGCAATTGAGGGATACTTTCTTGGGTATTCCACCCCGAACTTAAGAGTCTGGAATCTAGAGACTAAAAGGGTCGAAGAATGGTCTGAAGTCAGAGTACAAAGGCACACTTTTCCAGTTAGAAATCCTGGTCAGCCTTGGATGTTTGAGTACGATGACTTTTTCAATTCGATCAATGTTGAAGCAGTTGAAGAAAGTGCTGCGGCTATGATGTTTTTCGAGAGTGACAATGCAACAGATTCACCGTTGGTTCGTCCCATTATAGTCAATCAAGAACCATCTTCAGTGAATAATAATGCTCTCGACAATGAGGATTTTCATGATGCTTCCGAATTGAACGAATCTTCAGAGGATGATGAATTTCTAGATGCAGATCAAGAAGCTCCAACAGCAGTTCATGGTATTTCAGAGGGTACTCCTCCAGTGGATGTCCCTAGAACAGCTGAAGCTACTGCATCATCCTCTTCGTCAATTCCGGGACTTGAATTGATTGTTGATCTCAATCTCAACAATATGGGTACAAATATTCCAGTTCAAGATAATCCAGAAACAAGGATTCATAATACCCATCCTCAACAAAACATCATCGGAAATGTACAAAGTGGCGTTCAAACAAGAAACATGTTGCGGAACAACAACAATGCAGGCTTGTATACAGCTATCCGAGAATCTGGTCAACAAAATGATTGGTCTTTCGCGTGTTATGTCTCACAGGAAGAGCCAAGAACTTGGAAAGATGCTTTGAAAGATAGCTCTTGGGTTGAAGCAATGCAGGAAGAACTGCAACAATTCCAGAAGCTTGGTGTCTGGAAACTCGTAGAGAAACCTGCTGGTTATAAGAAGATTGGTACCCGTTGGGTGTTTAAATGCAAAAAGGATGACCGTGGTATCGTTATTCGAAACAAAGCAAGGCTAGTCGTTCAAGGTTTTCGTCAGATTGAAGGAATCGACTACAACGAAGTGTATGCACCAGTTGCACGTCTTGAAGCAATTCGGATTTTTCTGGCTTATGCCTCATTCAAAGGCTTCAAGGTATACCAGATGGACGTGAAAAGTGCATTCTTACATGGTGTGGTAGAAGAAGAGGTGTACGTCGAACAGCCTCCAGGTTTTGAAGATCCTATCCATCCCGATCGGGTTTGGTTGCTCAACAAAGCTCTCTATGGTCTTCATCAAGCACCGCGAGCTTGGTACGCAACCTTATCTAATTATCTGCTGGAGAATGGATTTCGGAGAGGTCTTATCGATTGTACTCTTTTCATCAAAGAACAAGATGGAGATCTTCTACTGGTACAGGTATATGTTGATGATATTATTTTTGGTTCTACTAATGATGTTTTGTGTAGGGATTTCGAGCGTGTAATGCAGGATAAATTCGAGATGAGTGCTATGGGGGAAATGACTTTCTTTTTGGGTCTGCAAGTACAACAAACCGAGTCTGGGATTTTCATCCATCAGACTAAATATGTTGGTGACATCTTGAGCCGGTTCCAGATGTCAGATGCAACGCCCATCGGTACCCCATTACCACAAAATCACGGAATTACTCCAGACTTGAAGGGACAAGAAACTAGCCCCTCATACTACCGCGCGATGATCGGATCTCTTATGTACCTCACAGCATCAAGACCAGATATAATGTACCCAACGTGCCTGCTTGCCAGATATCAAGTCAACCCGAAGGCCTCACATCTTGCTGCTGTAAAAAGGATTTTTCGTTATTTGAAGGGTTACCCTGACACCGGTCTGTGGTACCCTAGGGATAATAACTTTGACTTGATCGCATTCAGTGATTCTGATTTTGGCGGATGCAAAATCGACGGCAAATCCACAACGGCTGGATGTCAGTTTTTAGGAAATCGCCTAGTCACATGGCAGTGCAAGAAGCAGACATGCGTCGCTACATCAACATGCGAAGCTGAATACATTGCTGCCTCAAGTTGTTGCTCCCAAGTCCTGTGGATACAACAACAAATGCGTGATTACGGTTTTGAATTCCTAACTACTCCTATTTACGTTGATAATTCTGCTGCTTTACAGATCACTAAAAATCCGGTGCAGCATTCAAAGACTAAGCACATCGAAATTAAGTATCACTTCATACGTGATTGCTTTGAGAAAAGGCTAATCGATGTTGCTTACGTCCACACCGATGACCAACGTGCCGACCTTTTTACCAAAGCTTTTGACAAATCAAGATTTGACTATTTATTACTGATAAACGGCATTAAGGTCAAGCAAGAGTAATCCACATCGGAAAATCATTTTTGTAAATACCTTTGTTTTTTTTTTAAAATTTGTCTTAGTTTATTGATTTTAGGGGGAGTAAATCCAAAAATTTGAAAAATCCAAAAACATTGAAAATTTTCAAAAACACAAAAACAATAGAAAAACAAAAATGAGTTTCCTGGCGAGCAAAAGAGAAAGTGATAGTACATCAGTGGTCTGTCTAAACCTCTTTAAACCTTAAATGAAAAACGATAAGCAGCTCTATATAAGATGTATCGGTAGGCTCACAATCATTTTAAAGTGTGCAGGGTGATATAAACTTAAAATCGACTGAAGACTGGGTGGGAACCATTCATTGGCATATGGTCTTAGTACCGAAATTTCGTTTGAGAGATTGCCGAGGTTCTGAAATATTCGGTCTTTATGCTGCTTATCATCTGGGTATCATGGTTGTATCTTTTACCGAAAAATAACGGGGACGCAAGTCTAGATCTTCCATGATACTATACATACGTGTACATACTGCATACGACCTCAATAAGTGATAAACAATCACATGCCCCTCATCAATAAGTGATAAAATATCACAAATTCTTTCCGGGAGTCAAGTTCGTCTCTCTGCTGTACGAAAGTACTGACCTGTTCACGGACTTGCTCCTGTGCCCTCATGCATATGAAAATCAAGTTCCTCATAAATAAGTGATTCTATCACATAGGGCTTGTTTTCAAATCAAATAAGTGAGAATCTCACATCATATACGGTCAAACAGATGATAATCGGTATACTCACCGGTAAGATGAACCCTTGTGCATACCTTGATACGGGAATGTGTCGTGATGTGGATGAACACCGGTCGGTAAGTATAAATCATACCTTAATGTATCCCCTCGCCATGATTACATCTGATAAGTTGAGCTTATGTGGACAACAATACCGATAATTGTTATAGGATGCTTATCTTAATGTTAACTAATTGAACAACAAGAGCGTTTTGGCATGACCGTACACTGATATGATTCTCTTACCCTCGAAACTCGCAAAAAGAATGTCTGTAAATATTTATTTAATGCTTTCAGTTTCTGCATCTTTGCATATATTTATTTACTGCTTTCAGTCTTTACATTTGAAATACTCAAAAAGTCCAAAAAGATTTTAGGTGTGTTTTAATATAAACTTTCTAAAAGCCAAAAAGATTTTATTTCTATCTTATTTTCGATTGTACGATGTTGGATCTCGAGTCTTCGTTGCCTGAAACCTGAACGAAAACCAAAACGACTAAATCTTCATAAACGGTCGAAATTTGCAAGTTTTGAAAGTTAAAGACTAAAATTGACAATTTATTAAGCTTTCAAACTGTCGGACGGTGTTTGTTTTAAACAATGGTCACATGTGTGTCGGTTGCTTATGATATTCCAGGCAGTTGTTCTCATTACGCGTTTAGATTTCTTGCATGTGCAGATTCTAAAGGCAAGGAGAACATGGTCGATGACCAGCTTCGGAATGAAGACACGACGTGAAGGCACTCAAATGATGAAGATGATCGAGTTGCCGCTGACCATCATCAACACCACAAGGATCTCACTTCATAAAGAACAAGACTTTCACGAGCATAACTCAAGGGGGAGCTTATGTTAAGGGGGAGTTTGTCAACACACTTCCTACATGAAACGGGGAGTTTGTTGGTACACTTTCTGCTTTCAAGACGTGAAGACTTTGAAGATCCTCCGACATTGAAGACTTGAATAGAAGTCAAAGACTTGAAGACACGAGAACTTACAAGAATGAAGATCGAGACAAAGCTACAGCCAGACAAAGCTACAGCCAAGGGGGAGTTTGTTGGTGCACTTATGTCTGCACTTTGTCTGTATTCGGTCACGATGTAAAACGATGTCTTTGTTAGTCTTGTAAGTTTGACCAAGTCAACCATCCTCCTGGTTTGACTTGGCCAAACAGTTAGATATGGTTGTAATATGGCTGGGTCGAAGGATAAGTCATCGAAGGATTGTCCTATATCCTTCGATGATCAGCTCGAAACATGAACCTTCGATAGATGGACCACGAAAGATCACATCTTTCGAGGTACATCTGGATCATTCGAGCTCTTTCTGATCGACATATGATCTTTCGATCAGTCTGTCTGATCCTTCGACCGGACCTGCTGTTTTGGGTATAAATACCCGTGTGTTGTGTTCATTTCGAGAGAGTTCGAGAGTCAGACACCCAGACAGATAAGAAAAACACACACACACTGAGAGAGTTTACAGGACTAATTTGTAAACCTTGTGCTTGTAACTGGACCTTTCATACGTTTAATACAAGTGGTGTTAATCGTTGAGTCTTGTGTGTTTATCATTGTGCTTGTTCTCTCTCGGTTTGCTATTTCGGTTGGATTCCGCACAACCGGAGTGGTTCGTATACAAGGATTAGGCGACTAGATCCTCCCCTAGCCGGACCTACAATGTGGATGAACACCGGTCGGTAAGTATAAATCATACCTTAACGTATCCCCTCGCCATGATTACATCTGATAAGTTGAGCTTAAGTGGACAACAATACCGATAATTGTTATAAGATGCTTATCTTAATGTTAATTAATTGAACAAAGAGAGCGTTTTGGCATGACCGTACACTGATATGATTCTCTTACCCTCGAAACTCACAAAAGGAATGTCTGTAAATATTTATTTAATGCTTTCAGTTTTTGCAACTTTGTATATATTTATTTACTGCTTTCGGTCTTTACTTTCGAAATATTCAAAAATACCAAAAAGATTTTAGGTGTGTTTTAATATAAACTTTCTAAAAGCCAAAAAGATTTTTTTTCTATTTTATTTTCGATCGTACGATGTTGGAGCTCGAGTCTTCGTTACCTGAAACCTGATTGAAAACCAAAACGACTAAATCTTCATAAACGGTCGAAATTTGCAAAGTGTTGAAAGTTAAAAACTAAAATTGATAAATTTGTTAAACTTTCAAACTGTCGGACGGTGTTTGATTAAACAATGGTCACACGTGTGTCGTTTGTTTATGTTTCGATATTCCAAGCAGTTGTTCTCATTACGCGTTTAGATTTCTTGCATGTGCAGATTCGAAAGGCTAGGAGAACATGGTCGATGACAAGCATTGGAATGAAGACACGATGTGAAGGCGCTCAAATGATAAAGATGATCGAGTTGCCGCTGGCCATCATCAACACCACAAGGATCTCAAGTTGTAAAGATCAAGTCTTTCACGAGCATAACTCAAGGGAGAGCTTATGTTAAGGGGGAGTTTGTCAACACACTTCCTACATGATACGGATAGTTTGTTGATACACTTTCTGCTTTCAAGACGTGAAGACTATGAAGATCCTCCGACATAGAAGACATGAAAGGTGAATCTCGCGAGTAGCGTCCAAGGGGGAGTTTGTTGATACATATATGTGGATGCGACTCGGTTCGGCGCGACTCGTTTCGGTTCGACCCGGTTAGGTTCGGCTCAAGCCCGACGTCACGACATTCCTCCGTCGTGCGCCCCAGAGTTCGACACGCGAAGCACGGAGAGCCAAGAACGTTTCCCGCTTGACACATCATCATGATGATGTCATGATCATGTCAAGACTTTGACTAAGCTTCACAAATATGAAACAGTTTGAATTCTACGTGCATGGCATGAAAAGGAGTTTGGGCCTTAAAATGTTTGGGTCAAAGCCCACATCGACGAAACTGATTGGAAGTCGAGGAAACACACTTGTTTCATCGACATAGATGCTGTTTCGTCACCCTTGTTCTATTTCGTCGATGGTCATGTTGATTCGTCGAGTCTTTAGTTTGTTTCGTCATGTCTCGTGTATCTGTGAGTATATATAGTGGGTTATCCTTCTGTTTCACATATGAACACAGTAGACACAAGAGGAGACACAAGAACAGAGCACACACACACGAGAGCTTTGAGAGAGTTTGCAAAATACATTTGTAAACATTGCTTTGTAACTGAACTTTTCATAGTATTAATACAGAGGTGTTAATCGGTGAATCTTGCGTGTCGTGTATTTACGTGTTCGATCTCGGTTTGCTTTCCCGGTTGGATTCCGCACAACCGGGTTGGTTTGTACACAAGGATTAGGCGACTAGATCCTCCCCTAGCCGGACCTACACTTTTGTTTAACTTGGTGATTACCGTATCGCAAACAAATCCAATACAACCCCTTAAGAAATCTTTTTAGTTGTTCTCGGTGACCACATACGGATTACCAATAGATGCCACAAAACTCGGCAATCCATCACTAAATATTTATTAGTGATCCGTTGGTATTAAATCTTTTGACGATTTTCCAAATATTCGTTGGTAATGTTCGTCGGTGATCCGTGACCAAAAGGTTGTCAGTGATCCATTGGTAAAAATTATACCTGCCCTACTTTTCCCAAGGATTTTCAATGACGGTCGATATGACTTTTTAAAGTATGCTATATTTCGTGTAATACTTTTTGCGATGAAATATTTATATTGTGTAAAGTTATAATACGTCTATTTAAGTTATATGTTAGATGTCTAGTGCATGAAAGCTAATATAAAATATATTTTAAACGACACTTTTTGACAAAATATTCTAACTTTGTATAACTTGTTGATTAAGAGTTCTTAATTTAAAAGTTATAATAGTCTATTTATTGTGAATCGGTATAACTTGTTTATTAAGAGTTCTTAATTTAAAAATTATAATAGTCTATTTATAGTGAATCAAAAATACATCACATCAAAATTGAAAGTTAAGGCTTTTGCATAGAGTGGTCTCAGTTAGTATTATAAGTTTAATATATATGCTGTTAACTATTCTCTTGGTTCATATGAGTAGACATTGCTACAAGCGGGGACAGACACTTCATCCGTAACTATAGAGTGGGCTATGGCGCTTTTACTGAATCATCCTGAAGTATTAGAGAGAGCTAGAACAGAACTTGATAATTATATTGCACAAGAACGTATGGTTGAAGAGGCTGATCTTTCCAATCTACCATACATCCAATGCATCGTCAATGAAACATTAAGACTATTCCCGGCAGGGCCATTGTTAGTGCCACATGAGCCATCACAAGATTGCACCATTGGAGGGTTCGATGTGGCTCGTGGCACAATGGTGTTGGTTAATGCATGGGCCATCCATAGGGACCCAATGGTTTGGGACGACTCATTAAGTTTCAAGCCAGAAAGGTTTGAGAATGTGGCAAACGAGGGGTATCGTTTTATACCGTTTGGTATGGGTCGTCGACAATGTCCAGGATCAGGTCTAGCGAATCGAGTTATGGGGTTAGCTTTGGCATCTTTGATCCAGTGCTTTGAATGGGAAAGGGTTGGTAATGAGTTGGTGCGTTTGTCAGAAGGAAAAGGTCTAACCATGCCGAAAGATGAGCCATTGGAGGCAATGTGTAGAGTACGACAGAGAATGGGTCATATTCTTAAAGAAATATGAGACTTATCTCATAAATCAAAAAATTCATATAGTTAAAATCACTTGCATCATTTACCAACATGTGGGTATGTATGAAGTCTTGTCATGAAAGCTGGTTCATTCTACTGTATTATAATATAATATTATTTTGATGTATAAGTGTTTTTAAACAACCTTTAACTCAAACGTTTTGTTATACTTATTCTATAACTATTGGAAATCCATGCAGTATGGTATTTAGTTAGTTGTTATTGGTCCAGTTTGATATGGCACCGGTTTGATATCATTGGCATTCGATATTGCAACCCAAAGAAAATATAAAAACATAAAGTCCCGATATGCCCAAATGGATAGCGACTGAGGTGTATATCATTCAAAAACAATAAAATCCAATATCAACAATGGTTCCGAGGTACATGTACTGATGTTGTTCAGACGGGTATCAGTTCGGTTCCGATACTACCACTTGTTATAACTTAATACCAACACATTACTTTATTTTGAATACAACTTCGTTTTTTCGAAAGTTATACAAGAATGTTGAGAAAAAACAAATCAAAGCTACGTATTCAACTTTTAAAAAGTTGATGTACCAAAATTACTTTAGAAAATTTAACTCAAATGAAAGTTAAATAGGTTAGAGTCGTATATTATTCTTAGTATAAAGGGTAAAACATAAACTTATTAAAAGTGGAACTATTCATACCGACATTTGAATATATATACTATATGTAATGCATAAGAGAATGATATTTTAACATACAACAAAAGTTAGAGTTTTTTACCAAAGTAATGCTTGTTTCAAAAACATAATCACAAGTAATGCTACACTAAAAAAAATTTCACTAATAATGCAAAAGCCATTGTGAATGGCGATTTTTTTCTTTCTTGTAGCCTTTTCAGAATATGCAGGGATGTGTAAGACTTTGCAGGAGACATTTCACTGGACAAGGTACCATCTCCATTACAAATGGCGAAAAGTTATAATTCTGCACATATAGCCATTACAAATGGCGAAAACTAAAAACTCTGCACATATAGCCATTACAAATGGCGAAAAGTAAAAAAGTCTGCCAATATTTCCATTGTTATTGGCGATTTCTGCCAACATGTCTCATAAACTGAAAAGCCTGCATATCTTGAAGCTTCTACAAGACTCACTATCTCCACATTTGCAAATGAAGAGTTTAAAGAGACTGAAAGAAATTGTAACCGAGAGTGATATGAATAAGCGATCAGTAGAAGCTGTTGGAGCAGCTGATTACCTAGCTTACATAGTAAACATGTCGTTATCGTCACCGGTGGGAGATGAAGCTGTCAGCATCCTTTACCACCTTCGGTTATCTGGTACAGGCCTTAAGGCAATGTTTGGAAAGAATGGAGAGTTTGCAGAAACGTTGACTTGCGTGATGCAACGCATCTCCAGCTACGAGTCAATAGCTTTCGCAGTGTTGTTGCTCAAGTCGATGATTGAAGTAGCCGAGCCCATTCAAGTAATATCGTTAAAACTTCAATTTTTCATCCAGCTTACACATTTTTTGGTGAAACAAATTTCCGAATGGCGAATTGATCGAAAGTAGCCATTCAGAAGTCGTGGGGCAGAAGTAGCCATTCAGAATGGCGAATTGATCAAAAGTCGCCATTAACAATGGCTTATGTTGCAGAAATCGCCATTACAAATGGCTACTTGTGCAGAATATAACTTTTCGCCATTACAAATGGCTATTTGGGTACAGAACTTCAAGTTTTCGCCATTAACAATGGCTTTTTGTGCAAGATTTCAAAAAAATCACCATTAACAATGGCTTTTGTACCTGGGCCAATGATTGGGTCTTACACATTCCCTGCATAATTCTGAAAAGGCTACAAGAAAGAAAAAAATCGCCATTCACAATGGCTTTCGCATCATTTGTGAAATTTTTTTGAATGTAGTATTACTTGTGATTATGTTTTGGAAACAAGCATTACTTTGGTAAAAAACTCCAAAAGTTAAGAACTTTTTTTAATTTAATTCATAAGTTACTTTGGTAAATAAGTCTTTCAAACATTAGTTACATTTTAACTTCTCATCTTTATTATACTTGAATCCATCGTATTCAACCAAATTCTAGTTAATTAATTATTTACATTTTATTCCTTTATAAAAAACTAATTACTCCCACAATATTTAAAGGGGAATTGACCTGTAATAATCCCAACTATAGGTCTTTCACATTGACAGTCCCACCTTTAAATATTCCCCCCACCAGTCCCACCTTTCACCTACTTTTCTTACACCGCTCCGCCGTTAAAAAAACTTAACGGGGTTATGTTTTTTTTCCAAATAACAAACAGTTTTTTACGGCTTTTGATCAGATTGACGATACAAGTCCATTGATGTAAAACTTACCTTGAAACGGTACTACAAACGATGAAAACAACGCTTCAATTCGGTTGTTTAAATTTCCAATTAACAAAAATCAAGTCATTTGTAGCACCATTTCGATGCAACTTTTACATCAATGGATTTGTATCGGCGTTCTGATCAAAAGCCTAAAAAATATGTTTGTAATTTGGAAAAAAGCTTAAATCCGTTATATTTTTTTAACGGGGGACCGGTGTAGGAAAAATAGGTAAAATGTGAGACATGTGGGGGGAATATTCAAAGGTGTGACTGTCAATGACCAATGACTGCTAATTGGAATTATTACAGGCTAATTCCCCATTTTTAAATGCTCATAACTTTTTCATATATTAATATATTTTTTAAAAAGTCACAATAAAAACTAACATTTTATTATCTTTAATTATAGTATAGTATTGCTATAGTTTTCTTAATTAAAAAAAATGAAATATGTTACGTGATTATCAATGTCTACGGATGAACAATAACCGAATCGTTAACCAAAACCGAACCGAAAAAAAAAAACAAACCGAAATCAATCAAAAACTACTTTAACTAATAACCGATTAACCAAACACCAAACTAACCAAAAAATGTTC
This sequence comes from Helianthus tuberosus, assembly GCA_030545235.1. Taxonomy (NCBI): domain Eukaryota; kingdom Viridiplantae; phylum Streptophyta; class Magnoliopsida; order Asterales; family Asteraceae; genus Helianthus; species Helianthus tuberosus. Next base: position 154,399,852 of record CM060358.1, read on the forward strand.
ATCGTTTTTTTTTTCTGATCGGTGCATTTTGAGTACACTTTACTTTGTATTAATCATATTAAAAGTGCATTAATATTAGAATAAAATATGATTCATTGAATGTGGTTTTATTATCATAAGGGTTAAGGTAAAAACAAACTAAAATGATAAAATTAGAGAAAAAACTAAATAGTAATAATTAATATCTTGTATCCTGTCAATGACCTCTAGCTCAAGTGATAGGAGTACTTAAGTTCTTCTTTGAAGACTAAAGTTAAATTCCCATTTGGTGCAAAAATAGAGTGAGGCATTGTTGGGCAGTGATAGCAGACTTAGGGAAACCTAAGTTCGATCCTTTAGCCAAACGAGTTTTACTGGTAATTTACCGCCGTTTCTACGGGCTGGTGGGTTACCAGGTTTTCCCCGAAATTGGTGGTGGACGACTCGTGTTACTCTCGAAGTACTCCGTTTGTCCAATGAGTGCTTCGAGAGTGCTCGGTATTGATTTGTTAGCCGTTCAAAAAAAATCTTGTAACCTTAATTAAAGTTAATAATTAATATCTTGTAACCTTATTTAAATCTACATTATATTAGGTTGAGATATACTTATTATTATACTAATAAATAAATCAATTCAAATGGGTTTGTATGGTGCGATTAATGAAATTAAAAGTCCTTATCTTTTGATAATTTAGTGCTGGTAGTTTGAAGAGTAAAAAGATAAAATTAATTGGCATTGCATGTGGGCTTTTATCAAGATTCCAAATTTTAATTAGAGAAAAGTGTTCGGATATTATTTGTGGTTTACTCAGATTTCACCTAGAGTCCTTACACTTTTAAAATTACACTTAAAGTCTTCAACTTTTGTAAATTCGTTCTCGGATAGTCCTTAGTGTGGATGGGGGTTAGTTTGTCCAGTTAAGTGAGTGTGAAATTACCTAAATGCCCTTACTGTTAAATTAATAACTAAAAAATTAAAATAAAAGTAATTAGTATTTAAATATTTATGTGGGACCCACCACCCACCCCACGACTTCATCTTCTCCACCCTTCACCACCACCACCATCTCCACGTTTCACTACCACCACCATCCACCTTTCACAACCATAACTAACCCCCACCCCACCTTCCCTCCTCTGCAGACAAACCCACAACTACCTTCATCGAGCACCTCTCGTCTCTCTCTAACCGTAAAAGAAATGTAACACCTGTGTCATTTCAACCATCAAACAAATGCCAAACCAATGAAACATTGTATTTCATACTTTGGACTTGTATAAATATGTGTATCTTTTGCACATATCAACTCTTGTTCGATTTCAAACTCTAAATCGCTTTCTGGAAGGTTATACACGCACTAATGCGTAAATATAACCAATTTAATCCAACGAACACTCCGGAATAATGAAATAGGCTTAACATACCTTGAATAACCTTTACATAACTTATATATAAGTTTTGGAAGGTTTGGTGTGGTGAAATCAAGTTAAATCGCTTACAGGGACTAAAGTTGACAAACTGCGAAAGTATGCCAATTTGAACTGTAACAGACATTCCGGAACATGACCATAAGTTAAACACACCATAAATATCCTTTACATAGCTTAGAAATAGGCTTTAATGGGTTCGGTGTGCTAAAATAAACTTTTGGGTCATTCAGGGACTAAAAGTGTCAAAAAGTGCACAAGTTTGCATTTTCGCGCATAACTTACGTTCTGAATACATCCGGACATCCAAAAATTTATGTAAGCACTAAAATATTTTATTTTAGTGTTCGCCATAAGAAAACATGCAGAAACTCAGTTTTTCGCATTCGGGACCAGATTCGATGTATTAGCCGTTGTTTAATTCACAACCACACATTCTAAATTTGCTTAGTCAGCGGATAAGGATGGAATTTAGGCACCATGACTTTGCAACACATGTATGGATGGAATTTAAGCACCTAAACACCATGACTTTGCAACACATGTATGGATGGAATTTAAGCACCTAAACACCATAACTTTGCAACACATGTACGGATGGGATTAAGGCACGTTTTCCATGAAACGATCTTAACGGTTCGGGTATTCCTATAAATACCCATCCACCCCCATTGCTAAAATCACTAGAATCTTGATCTTAGGAACTCTAAGTTGAAACCATTGTTTCATACCTGAGATTTTTGAATCGAGTTTAGCATTCGGGGACCCTTCGTAAGTATTCTTTCGTTCTTTTCCTTATTTTATTGCTTTTCGAGTCAGAAAGTCAAACTTTGTTTGACTTTCAGCGTTGACCAGTAATGGTCAATGCGAAGTTCGTTTGAACTTCGCAACGTGAGTGTAATCACGTTGGTCATAGTCCCTTGGGACTATGCCCACTGATTACCACGTTGTCTAGGGTCGTAGGGTAAGCGATCTGATAAATCGCTTATACCTCGAACCCGACCCATTTGGTCGATCATTAGGATCCGACCAAATACATTAGGTGACCATAGTAGGTAGGGAATAACCTTCCGAGGTTATACCCTATGGTCACATCGTTTAAGTAGTTGTATGATAGGTAGTTTATATGCCTTAGGTAAATTACCAGAATACCCTTTTCATGTATAATTGGTAATTAAGCATATGTAACCTAAACCTTTGTCACATAACTGATTATGTAACATGTTTAAGGCATATAACACTTGTCATAGGACTAGTTAGGCGGTCCGAACGCGTTTCACGCGAACGACGCGTTAAAGTAGCATAAGCTACCTAAACGGGTCGTAATGGGTCGTAGACACTTAGGTTAAGTTTCATTTAGTATGTAGGCTTTGTTAAACCAAATGACACGAGTCTCTACACTCGTTTGGTTTACAAACCCTAATGCTACCCAATCTTCCGATCTAGGTCCGGTTTATTAACATAGTTACCTATACTAGGTGTCGTTTGATATCCGCGATCTCTAGCATTATTTAGTTGTCACTCCAGAACTACTGAGCAATCTCAGGTGAGTACATAGACCCCTCTTTTACTGTTTTCCAAACTGTTTTGGGGTGGAACACATGTGCCTACTTGTTACTTTCATGCTTTCCTGTTTTAACATCATATACTGCTATGTTCGTTAGTACATTATAGTACATGATTTTATGACATTTCATGCTAGGTGTGCCCAATTGTGTGCATTACTTAGTACATCGTTTTACATGACATTTTGACATAGACATTTGACATAGACATTTCGGCATAGACATTTTAACATGATTGACATTTGATCATGCATTTCCCACAAAACATAACTTTGATTTAAACCAAGATTTACTTCAATACTTTGTTTTGTGCATATGGTTTAGTTGAGACATTTCACTTGCCATACATGACATCTTGACATGAACACTTTGACATATTACCCAATACATTTGACAATTGATTTAAACATAGACTTCTTACATTGGTTGGTTTGGTTTGATTAAGTGATTAAGTAACGATGCGTGTGTAATATGATACAAACATGGTGGATACGCCGCTGGTACTTCCTATATATAAGTGTTTGTATGGTATTACATATCATAGCGTTATTTGAATCATTTCAGTTTGAGACATAGAACATTTTATACAAATAACATACTTTTCACAAGACATTGATTTATAAACATCTTATCTTATGCAAACATATTTTACTTGGTTATTCATTTAACCCTACATTTATTTATACTTATCATCTGATCTTATCGATTTTCAAATGATTTACAAAGCAAAGCAAATAACAAGGTTCATGACTAAACATTTTCTCAAACATAAGTCATGAAACCTATTTTCACAAAACCTATGTATCTCACAGGCATTTTTATGCTGACGTACCTATTTTCACATGTGTTTTTCAGGAACTGTTGCATAAGATGTTCAAGATACACATAGGCAGACTTGGGCTTTAGTGATAATAAAAGATGCAAGACTAGTTAATTATGTTGTATTTCTTGTTTGTTAAGACATTGTAACACTTTTAATCAATAAAACGAAACTTCAATTGCCATGGATTTGAAACAATTAATTCTGTTACAACACTCCCCGACATTTCCGCCACATTTTGTATGTTCTACGTGGTCGGGGTGTGACAAGAAACAACCATCAAACACGCATATGCAACCTGTTTCACGGAAATTTGCCGATCATCTTACCTGCAAATTGCCCCCATCATCTTCAAACCTACATCGGTGATCTGCAAATCATCCCACCCGCATCAGACCTGCAACCACTAAATGCTAGCAAATATGGATCACAATTGAACAACCTGCAACCATCTGCAAATCTGGATCGCGTCTAAATAACCTGTAAATCTGCAAACCTTTTAATCGTGTCCGCAAACCTGCAACCTGGTGGACTTGAAGCTGTCTGTCACACCCTCAAAAATCCACAATCGGAGTATTACCGCGAGGCGTGTGACTGACCAGGATCATACCACCAATCATAATAACCAAGTAATTAACGTAAAGTAAAACCATAGCAAACCAATTTAAAAGTTCACCAAACCAAAGTCCAAAACCAAATTTAAAAGTCACCGGAAGCATAAGTTCAAAAACCAAAATAATAATTTGACGTTTCATAAGGTTATCATGAACAACAACGGTTCATGTCCCACAACGACTCTTTCTCAAATGCAAGCTCTAGCAAATAACCTAACGACCTGCAAGGCATGTAACAACGAATCAACAACAATGTAGAGCGAGTTCACTGTTGGTTGTCCATTTTAATGTTGTTCCAAAAACCATAAGTTATTTCGAAAACCATGAGTTAACCAGTTCCTTGTTTCCTAAATCATTTACCGTGGGGGCTACCCCATGTTGTAAACCACTAGACCCGTTACCATATCGACTACTGCCTTAAGTCATGTTTATGTGCCCTACGTCAATTTCTATCATCATTGACAGTTCCCAAGTACATTAGTCCACTCCCGTCCTCTGCGGCACGGTGTGAGGCTTGTCAGACCTAATAGCGCTATTTAACTAATGGCCCGTTCGCCATCGGCCCTGTGATTAATTCGATATACAAATGAGGGACTTTATGATAGAGTTTTGTCTATTAAGTTCTATGTTGTCATCCTTCCCAAGGAGGATGGAGGTACGTATTCTACCCAAGGAGAACACGCAGGTTCAATGTTGTCATCCTTCCCAAGGAGGATGGAGGTGCGTACTCTACCCATGGAGAATACGCAGGTTATCAATGTTATTCCTTAACTCATTCCCAAACCACTGGGAATCCCATGCCTTGTAGAAAGTGTGAACTCACCTTTGGTTGCTCGGTTGAACTCTTAAAATAGCTAACGGTCGGGGTTGGTCGATCACATCCTAATATGATTACCAATTAGTTTATTAATGATTTCAATTAAAGCACAAAGTTCCTACACGTATCTATCACATAACATGCACTCACTTTAACTGCTCATGCCCATACGTACATACATCCCTCCTATAACTACTCAAGGGCAAGCATACGAGATTTCACATAACACTTTCATTGACATACAACAAGTTGGATCATTATCGAACAACATAACCGACATTTAGACACGCAAATCACCACATTTATTGTTTCAGCTTTAACATCCAAAACTGGGCTGTTTTCGAGTACTTTAATAAAATAGTTAACTTATTCCAAAATTCCCAAAATTTTAAAGAATGTTTTAGCCGATCAAAATTTTATTGTGTAAAAATCTCGAGATTCAATTCATTACCAATTATTTTATAAAAATCATTTACCCGGCTGCAATCAGATTCGTCACTTTCTAACTGCAGTCCACGGAGTATAGTCTTATTTAGACAGCACTTTGGCATTCGTTACTTAATCACTGTACTTTTAACTTTGAAAACAAGTAGGGTTTTGAAAACAATTTGGTAAAAAGAGAATGACTCACCTTGTTAACATATAGTCTTGATTAAACAAGCCTCTTGATCCTATGCTTTCTGATAACTAAGCATTTACTTTATAGTTTTGAATCTTCTGATGATTAAACCTCTTGTTTGGTTGTAAGTTTATGGATCAGAGTTTTCTGATAGTTAAACATTTAGTTTAACAGAGTGGAATACGTATTAGTGCAAAAACCATATCAAACCTAATGATGGTCAAGAGATCAGAACCTTAACGAAATTCACAAAGTATAGTCTTATTTAGACAGCACTTTGGCATTCGTTAGTTGGTTCCCGAATCGATCGAAAAGAATATCGTATCGGTGATTATTTGTTAGAACACCAACGTATAGAGAGAAGAATAGAAGAAATGAGCAAAGAAAAATGAATCCTAAGCTTCCTATTTATAGGTAAGGGATAAGTCTTATCCCATATAGAACTTCCCTAGGTGTTATTTACCCATATACACATTCCTTAGTTGAACCTTTCCTAGATAAAACCTTCCTTAGATAATATTTTCCTTAGATAATACCTACCCCATATATACATATTTAGATATTATCTACCTCATGTATATCTTTTAGTTGTTTAACTTATTAACTTACTTAGCTGATTAATTAATCTTACTTAGCTTAGTTAATCTTACTTAGCTTAATTAATCTTACTTAACTGATTAATTAATCTTACTTAGCTTAATTAATCTTACTTAACTGGTTAATTACATAATTTATTTAGTCGATTAATTAACTTAATTAGCTGCTTAACTGCTAAATTTTACTTAACCATTAAGTTTACTTAAACACTAAGTTTACTTAATCGCTAAGTATTCTAGTTTAGCAGCTCCCTGGTTACGAGTTCTAATTTCTAGATAAAATGGAACTCATATTAGCGTATTAACCCAATTCAACTTTAACGATAATCACGAAATCAAAACCCTCACGATGAATGACAACGTATAGCCGTATACCGGCAGCACTTAAACATCCATTGGATCGGTTTCAATCGATCGGATAACGTATCGTATCAGTGATTCCTGGTCGGGTTGGTCATCTGGGTCGAACTAGGGGTTCTGTTGGCTAACACGTTGTCAAAGTGTCTCGACATAATGACACACCATCAAAACGACCAAGTGTAGGACGAACGGAACAACCGTAACGGATTGCTATCCGACCGGATTACTATCCGATCGGATAGGTCATCCGAACGGATTGCCATCCGAACGGATCACACTTGGGTCCCACCTTTAAAACAATCTTAGCTGAAGTTTGAGTATCGAACGAATTGCAATCCGATCGGATGACCATCTGACTGGATTACTCTTCGGATCATGAGATACTAAGACTTTAAAGACTAAAACAATTTTCAACATGTTCATTACCAGAGTTGCCACCCGATCGGATGGACATCCGATCGAGTGACACTTCTGCTTAGAGCTTGCCTTCACTAAGTAATCTCACCACTAAGTTGCCGTCCGACCGGACCACTGTCCGACCGGATGACCATCCGAACGGATTGTCATCCGCACGACTCACTATCCGATCGATCGACTTGATGGGTAGAGATACTTCAATGTTTTCAAAATGCTACAACGAAAACTTCAAAAGTCAAGCCATCATACACAAACACATTCTTCTTATAGGAAGAAACAATCCACTTGAATCGTCATCCGACCGGACAACTGTCTGACCGGATGACCATCCGAACGGATTGTTATCCGCACGGATTACTATCCGATTGGATTACCATCCGATCGAACCACTATCCGACCCATTTGCACTTCGCACCATTTGACGCGTAAAACGTCACTTATCGTTATGCTATCGAATCTATTCAGGCTAACCTTACTCGCTAAGCGCTCCCTTCAATCCATTCACCACTGTGAGTATACTCGATCCCTTTTTGCTTTACGCACTTTTGGGTGTTACATACGTTACAAATATTCAAACTACAACAATCACACTACTCAATACTATTTGAACGCTAACCGTTAATGCATGTTATACGTGGCTTATGAATGCTTGTTTGTTATGTTTACACATGGAATGCTGTCTACCTGCCTTAGCAATGATAGTACTATAGTTTGGACTCAGCACCTGTTCACACGGGGGTTGTTAAGGACCATTACGTGCTTGGATTACGGTGGTAATCATGTATTGCGAACTGCCTCGGGCAGTCAACTCGCAGTCATTGGTATCGATGGATCTATGTCGATAACTAACGTGCTTCATTTCACTATGTGTACGTGCTGGTTATGCGTAAACGAATTCGAACTCTATATGCTATTATCAAACTTGTATGCTCACCTTTACATTTTATGTATTGACATTATTTTAACGTATGCGACAGGTGCTTAGGGCGCACACTTGGTAGGAATTTGAAGCTAGAATAAAGCTTTAGAGCCCAACAAATAGTTGTCTGTAGTGGTCAAACTAAGGGTCTCTAGAAGCATATAAACAATTGTTGTCCATTTAAATCTGAGTTGTCGAAACAGAATATTTGCCTGGATTTTTGTCTGTAATAGTTATTTTGCTGTTTGAGATACGGTATGGGACGTATTATTTAAATTGAATAGTATTGATAATTGTTATGGAAACTTCTGGACAATCTGTTTCGCTCAGTGCCATGCCCCGATGTTTCCACCATCGGTTGGGGTGTGACAACCTTGATGTTTTCCAAGCCAATGCTTAGAAGTAAAACCCTGAAAAGTAGATTTCCTTGTCTGCTGAGCTGAATACTTTCATGGTATACATGTTCCACTCATTCTAAAAAGAAAGTAAGAAAATAACTATATGGTATATTCCTTACTCAAACTCTATCTTCTTTGCTTACGTTTGTATAGATGTGAGGCTTTAGTACATAACATTTAGCCAAATTTATAGATGCAAGCATAATACTCACTTGTATAAGGAAAGCTTATACCTTGATATGGGAGTACGTCAATGTGTTTAGGAATGACTATAGATTAGCTTTTAGTCATATCTTAATCATATCACGGAGTATTGCATATAAAAATTGTGTCTGAGTTTAAGTGGATGGCAAGACCGATGATCGTCTTGGACTACTATCTAAAATGTTAAATATTTGAACAAAGTGTGTAATGGGCTAATCAAATATTGTTATGACCTTTTTGCACATGATTCTCACAAAATGAGTTATTGTAAAAATATTGAGTTTTTGTGGTTATATTTGAAAAAATCCAAAATAATTTCCTTGTTTTTTTGTTCTATTAACGAAATACCAAAAAGATTATCAGTGTGTTTTAATATAAACTATCAAAATTTCAAAAAGATTTTATTTTTCAAATTCTTATTGATAGTCTTCCATATTGAGCTGATAAACAAAGATTTTACAAACGCACGAAAATATAATCGGATAAGCATAAGTTTATCTATGATGTGAAAAAGTCTAATAAGACTTTCAAGATATTGTTTGTTAGTGTGAAACATATGGTTGCTGCTAAAAGCAGGAGGTGTAGAATTTAGAAAACTCACCAGAGTGAATAATTTACAAAGATCACAAGTTAGGATCGTCCTCCTATATCTTTTGAAGCACTCAATGTTAAAAAAATGAAAGAGATAAGATTTTGAAGGCATCAACCTAAGGGGAGTCTATTGATGCATCTAGAGGTTGACGTTCCAAATTGATGATGTAATGTATCAGACTAAACAAGACTGATGATAGAAGATCTTCAGCAATTGGCAAGGGGGGAGGGGGGTCTGCTGATGTAGAATTGGTGCCTCTAGCTGGGAGATTGTTTAGATAACATTTTATTAAGTTTTGTTCTTGATTAGTTGGTTTCAGTAAGTCAGCTAGTTAAGTGAGTTAATTCAGTTAAGAGGGAGTCCGTATACTACTAGCTTAGTAGCGTACACACAAACCCTATAAATATGGGTTGTGTTTGTTTGTTTCGACAATTGTTCATGTTCTATCGAATTGTAAAGTTACTTTATAAATTTGGAATCATAAACATTGTTTAATTATGTTGTATTCATGGGTTGACCGATTAGATATTCCACATCTAATCGATTTGTGAATTGGTTGAATTCCCTGTTCTTCAAGTTTCATGAAAAGCAAGTTAAGAACTGGAATTACAATATGGGACAGATAAAATGTGAAGTAGGTGAATTATTTGGAACACCAAGGAGCCATTATAGAGTCATTTATTCTATCCAAGGTCGCTTTCTCATATGATGTGAGATGGAGAAAAATGCAAAATTTCCAAGAGATTTTGGTATTTGAGGACTTTAAAGGAACGTACTTTGTGTTTTAACACATGTAATTACTTAAACTCTTAGACCTTATGTAAAACTACTTCTTTGTTCACCTCATATGTATTATAATATAATGTGTATATATATATATATATATATATATATATATATATATAAGAGTAAATTACGTTTTTGGCCCCTGTGGTTATATCAGTTTTACTATATTGGCCCAAAATAAGAATTTTTAACAGATCAGCCCCCATGGTCCCATTATCTAACCGTTTTGGCCCCTAAGTCTAACCAAACCCTAACCCTGGTTAATTTCTTGGTCACATGGGTTGCACATGATGGGTAAAATTGTAATTTCCCCTCCTCCTTTTATGACTTTATAAATAAAACCCGAAATCATCATTTTCTTGAACAAATCAGATCATCATCTGCATCTCTCTTGAACAAAAACCCAGATCTGATTTCTTGAACAAATCATATCATCATCATCTGCGTGTCTTGAACAAATCATCATCTGCATCTCTTGAACAAAAACCCAGATCTGATTTCTTTAACAAATCAGATCATCATCATCTGCGTGTCTTGAACAAATAGTACGGTTGATTGATGGTATGGTGATGATGGTGGTGAAGAACGGTGACCGGAGAAGACGATTGATGTGGGTTACCAGTGATGATGAGAGGGTGGTTCACGGTTGTAGGTGGTGGTTGTGGTGGACATCGGAGGTTGGTTCGACAGGGAAGACGATGGAGAAGAACGGCCGGTGGATATCAACTCCGTTCAAACATCCGGCGACGATTGACGCAGCGACGATCGATTCCGTTCAAACATCCGGCGACGATTGAATCACCCAGGTCAGTCGGATTTGGGGGTTTCATTCGAACACACAAAACATTGAATTTGGGTTTTGTTTTTTATTTGTTCTTTGACAATTTTGTGTTAAGAATTTAGGGGGTGTTTGGATGTTGTTTATGTGGGGATGATGATGACGATGATCTGGGTTAGATGATGATTGTTCTTGAAGATTAGGGTTTGAAGATGATGATGTGCAGATGATGGGTTCTTGTTCTTGAATTTAGGTTTTGTTTTTTTTTATTTGTTCATGTTCATGAAGATCTGAAACTGATGAAGATGAAGAGTGTTCTTGAAATCTGGGTAAGTTCATGTAGATGAAGAGTGTTCTTGAAATCTGATGAAGATCTGAAACTGATGTGCAGAAACTTTTGTTAATAGAAATTAGATTTAAATGGGAAGAGAAATTACAAAAATACCCTTGCATGTGACAAATAATTAACCAGGGTAATGGATGGAGTTAGTCTCAGGGGCCAAAACGGTTAGATAATGGGACCATGGGGGCTGATCTGTTAAAAATTCTTATTTTGGGCCATTATAGTAAAACTGATATAACCACAGGGGCCAAAAACGTAATTTACTCTATATATAATGTATATATATATATATAAAAGAAAAGAAAAAATAAGTTTAAACCAATAATAATGCTTCATTTAAAATTTTGTATTTAATGTTATTGTAAGGGCATATAGGTAAATTCACATTATTGATTAATTTATTGGGGTTGGGTTTGGCTACAAAGTCTATTTTTCCTATAAAGTGTACAAAGTCATAAAACACCACAATTTCAGCCATAAAACACACTCAAAACACATTAATAAAAGAATGAGGATCACTAAAACACAATATTCAAACCCTAAAAGTCCATAAAAACTTTAAACACACCATCGTAGAACTATGGATATAAAGCAAAACATGATAATCAACATAAAACACACTAATGCTAGTCATTCGATAATCAAAGCCTTATCATCCAAAATACAACACAAAACCCACAAATACGACGTTTTGGTAATCTTCACTTTGTCATTTGTGGGTTTGATTGTGTTTTATGGTTGATGCTATTGTGTTTTTTGACTTTTTATACTTTGTAGGAAAAATAGACTTTGTAGCCAACTTCCACCCTAATTTATTGGATTCCCCTAAATTAGCTAACTACGTTAAACGATAACTCCTTTTCAAAATATATTCTTTCAAAATATACTTAACTAGAATTAAGCACCCCCGCGTTGCGGCGGGGGCCTAAAACTATGCCAAATAACATCAATGCCACACCGCTAGTAGCGACAACCAACACTGAAGTTGCGGCGTGTTAATGCGAAGAAAATAAGACTGAAACATATAACATATAAAAAATTACTATGTCGATTTAGGACCCACGCGTTGCGACAAACTTGTTAAATGAAAAAATATACGTAAAAACGTTAAACCACACACGCACGTTGCGCCGTGTTAACTCGAAAAATAACGTAGAAAAGAATAACTAAGTCGATGTAGGGTTCACCTGTTGCGGCGAACTTGCCAATGGGGGAAATAGACACGTTGCGACATACCTGTCAAATGTGAAAAAGTAGATCAAAAACATTGAAACACACACGCACGTTGCGACGTATTAATTCGCAAATTTTAGAACGAAACGTAAAACAAAAAACTTGCGAAAGATAAAAAGTATGGGGGACCAAAGTTGTAAATAAAAAAGTTTTGGGTTAAATTACAAAAGATGAAAAGTTTTGGGTTAAAAGTAAACAAATTAAGAGGGTTAAAATACAAAAGATGAAAACATTTGGGTTAAAAGTGAAAAATCACAATTTTTTTTTGAAAAACACCCCATACTTGAGGTATAACAACACATTGCAACAATGTGTTGCAAATTTATATTAAGGAAATTTTCAGTATAATATATATTTCAATATGTGTAAAATAAAGTGTAAGACAAATGTAGAATGAATTATGATATATGTAGACCAGTGTTGCAAAAATCGGCCTAGGCGGCCGATTAATCGGCGCCTAGGCGGCTAGTTACTGACTAATTTTGAGCTAGTCGGCCAATTAATCGGAGTCGGTCAAAGTCGGTCAAAATCGGTCCTAGGCGGTCAAAAATCGGATTAATCGGCCTATATTAATCGGTTAAAATCGGTCAAAATCGGTCCCAGGCGGTCCTAGGCGGTCAAAATTGGTCAGAATCAGTCAAAATCGGTCAAAATCGAACCATACTATCTGAAACTTGAAGTATTTATGTGAATTTTGAAGTATTATTTTTATATTATTGGGTATATATATATAATTTTGAAAAAATACATATAAAAATCTCAATCCGATTAATCCCGATTAATCCCTAGGCGGTACCTCACCGCCCGACTAGCGCCTAGCGCCTTCTACAACACTGATGTAGACTAAATTTTTGTATGCGTATGATACATTTTAATACGTGTAGGATGTGATGTTTTTGACTAATTAATTTAAGTGTGATTAAGTAGGATGTGATGTTTTTGACTAATTAATTCAAGTGTGATTAAGATGAGGAGAGATAATCTATTTAGTGTTTTTACTAAATAATTAAAAATTTTGCCCAACAATCATTAATGCTATAGTGGTGGCTATGGGTATTTAAGTTTTACATATGTTGGATTCGGGTGAGTTTTCCTCTACACGTCTCAAGTTTGAGTCTGAGTGATAGGAGTTTCTTATTGAGATGTTTAAAGTAAGGATCTATTGTGCGTGGAGCTCTCTAACGTGGACCCAGTTAAGACAACGTATGCTAAACCTCCCGACATTTACGATAATTTACACCTTTCAAAAAAAAAAAAAAAAATTAATTTTGCCCCCTCCCTCCTTGAAAACAGGAGTCCTATGTGATCGTACCACAATTGCACTCCTTCATCAACGGCCCTAGTTTTACTTTATGGTCTTCGTTTACTCCAGGCCAAAATAAGCAGCGTATCACATTACATTTGCTACCTTTCAAGAACCAATTTAGTCCAGGCCAAAATTTCCAAAGTAGAAAACATCGTAATTGAATGTGACATACCCACTTGCACGCCGTGGCCTCCAAGCAACGTTTTTTCTTAACTATTACTCCCCCGTCCCACTAAAAGTGTCTTATTTTGAATTTTCAAAGTCTTTATTTATAAACTTTGACCTTAAATAATTTTGTTTGTGTTAAGATAATACTTGATGAAAGTTATATGATTTGAGTGTGTTTTACAAGTGTTTTTATCGGGTTAATTTTCATCAAGTTTTATATAACACAAAAAAATATATAATTAAAGTCAAAGTTTATAAATAAAGATTTTGAAAATTCAAAATAAGACACATTTAATGGTACGGAGGGAGTATTATTATAAGGAAAAACTCAATAATTTACATTTTAAAAATATTCAAAAACTCTTTTAAAATAGAATTTATTACCATTTCAATCTTATTAAATCTCTTCAAACGTGTCAATATATATATATATATCCATGTATGTGACCATATACACTACAAGAACACCCTAGAGACAGAAACCAAGATCATGGATGAAACTTATCTTTTATTCATTTCTTTTCTATTTTTAGTTCCTCTAGTTTTTCTTGTCAAATTGCTTACACACAAGGGAAGAAATCTTCCACCAGGTCCACCTTCTATCCCAATAATTGGCCATCTTCATCTAATCAATGGACATGTTCATAGAGTGTTACAACACATTTCTTCCAAGTATGGTCCTGTTAGAGGACCCGGGGTGGTAGCGTGGTGGGCCTTTTCCACGCGTGGAAGAATTGCAAACACCGCCACCGCCACTATGTTTCACACGTTCAATGTTTAACGCGTTGAATGGAACACGCGTTGAAGAAATCAAAATGTTGCAGTTGTTTATGACCGTTTGCATGTTTGACTGTTTTTTTTTAATATAAATTCACAAAACAACTTTTCACAGCTCTTTTAATAAAAAAAATCCGACCGTTGCTTGGTTTGACCGTTTGGAACATTGTGTTTAATAAAAAAAAATACCTTTAAAACCTTCTATATAAACTTCACAATTTTTTATACCATTTCACCCACACCAAATCACAAACACATTCTATCACATATTTCACAAATGGATTTTCCTACGGATTCGACGTTTCCGATGGACAGTGATAGCGAATCGTCTTCCGACAATGAAACGCTTAAATATTTGTGTCGGTGTATAACGAACTTGAATCAAGTTCGTCCCGCCCAAAGAAGAAGATGGTGAATCGTGATCGTATACATGCCAACGAAGTGTTAATGAACGATTATTTTGTGGAGAATCCGATCTACAATGCCGAAAAGTTTAGAGATCGGTTTCGTTTACCAAAAGAATTATTCTTAAAGATTGTTGGAGACATCGAAGCAACTGAAGAATGGTTTCAAGAAAGTTACGACGCGAGGGGCAAACCTAGTTTCACGCCGATACAAAAATGCACGTCCGTCATTCGCCAACTAGCGACAGGTAACCCTCCCGATGAATTTGATGAATACCTAGCTATGTCGGACAGAACTTCACGTGAATGTCTGCAATTTTTTTGTAACGCGGTCATAAAATTGTATGCTAACGAGTTTTTACGTAAACCCACGAGCCACGACATCTCACGTATTTACGCCGCACACGAGGCTAGATGGCATTTTCCCGGGATGCTCGGTAGCATTGATTGTACCCATATCGAGTGGAGAAATTGTCCAAGAGAGTTGCGAGGGGCGTATGTTAGGGGTGACATCAAGAGACCAACCATCATACTAGAAGCGGTGGCGTCGAATGATTTATGGATTTGGCATTCGTATTTCGGTGTTCCAGGTTCAAACAACGACATCAATGTTTTGCACACGTCGACGTTGTTCCAAACAGTAACGGATGGTACCGCACCCGTCTGTCCATTCTATGTTAATGGACGATATTACAGACGAGGCTTTTTTCTTGTGGATGGTATCTACCCACCATGGTCTATTTTTGTGAAAGCTCCTTCGTTTCCTGTCGAGGCTAAAGAAAAGGCGTTCAAGAAGTTGCAAGAATCGGCAAGAAAAGATGTTGAGAGGGCTTTTGGTGTTTTAAAGGGTAGATGGGGCATTCTAAGCCGACCGGTTCGTGCGATGAACAAGAACTCGATACATAGCATAGTGTATGCATGTATCATTTTGCACAATATGTTAATCAAACAAGACGGACGTGCAATATCTCCAGATTGGGTGCCGGATCCTCCTACACAAGTTCACGTTCCCGAAAATATCCAACTACAGTTGCGTGATGAAGAAACTCACTTTCGGTTGAGATTCGATTTAATCGAACTAGTAGGTTCTTTAGGTTTGGAATTTCCTAATTCGGACGAGGAGTAGAGTATCTTTATGTATTTTTTTTTTAATTGTAGTCTAAAATATTGAACTAGTATGTTTTAATTTAATTGAAATTTATAATTTATAATTTTAGTGTTTCATTGTTAATTTATAATGTAAAAAAATAAAACTGTGTACTTTTTTTATTAAAAACAGCTTTGAAAAACCATTTAAAAAAAAAAAACTGTTTTTAAAAAAACAGTTTACCTTTTTATAAAAAAACAGATTTAAAAAAAACAGTTTTCAGTTTTATAAAAAACAGATTTAAAAAAAACAGTTTACAGTTTTATAAAAAAACAGAATTTAAAAAAACAGTTTTCAGTTAAAAAAAAACAGTTTTCAGTTTAAAAAAAAAACAGAATTTAAAAAAAACAGAATTTAAAAAAACGGAATTTATAATTAAAAAAATAAAAAATAAAAAAATTAGTGAGTGATGGAATTTGTACAAGTGATGACCATTTCCAGCAAAAAAGGGTGTGAGTGATGGAAATAATGGTTGATGACATGGCAGAACCTGATTGGATGTTGTCAGTGATGGAATTGGGTGTGAGTGATTCCACCCCTACCCCTCTTATGGCTCTTCAGTTTGGCACACGCCCGGTTGTTGTCATAACCTCACCATCAGCAGCCGAAGAATGCTTCACCAAAAACGACATTGTTTTAGCCAATAGACCACTTCTTCTAAGCGGCAAATATCTCGACTACGACCACTCCACAGTTGGTGCCGCACCCTATGGTCAACTGTGGAGATATCTTCGTCGCATTATGACCCTTGAACTTCTCTCAACGGCTTGACTTAAATCTTACTTGGGTGTCCGTGAAGATGAGGTTAGATCATTAATCAAGAATCTTTATCAAGATTCTTCTCAAGATTTTACAAAAGTAGAAATGAGGTCCAGAATTCAAGGGTTATCATTTAACATAGTCATGAAAATGATTGCTGACAAAAGGTTCTATGGGTCTGGCATAGAGGACCTTGAGGAGGCTAGTCGATTTAGGGATGTAATAAGGGATGTTTTTGAGGTCAGTGGTGCATCAAATCCTGGAGATTTCATTCCATTTTTAAGATGGATAGATTTTCAGGGTTTCGAGAAGAGGTTAATGAAGCTGCATAAGAAATGCGATAAGTTTTCGCAAAATCTAATAGAAGAAATCAGGATTAAACGGTGTGGTTCTTCATTGGACAAAGGAGATGACAAGACATTTATCGACACTATGCTTTCTTTGCAGGAATCAGAACCAGAATATTACACTGATGATATAATCAAAGGCAATATATTGGTATGTATGTTCTTTGACTACTCTTATTCAGATCAAAGTTTACAAAAGGACCATTCAGTTTTATGACAGAAACTTTGGTTTTAAGATTGGAAAATCTGAGAAAATGGTCACTACTGAGTTTTAAGCACACGATTTTACATAAGTAACCATTTTAATCAAAAACTTTAAAACACTTGATTGTGTGAACGGTGAAGTGTTTGTGTTCACATCTAAATGAAAATATTTTAGGCCATAGGTACAAAAGTTTCATTGGTTAAACATGCCGAGTTCGGGTTTTGGCGGACCGGCCTGTCCAGTGGCGAAGGATAGAAGGGGCGGGGAGGGGCGCTCGACCCCCCGAACTTTTCGCTCAGTAGTATTATATATGTAGTTTTCGTATAGAAAATTTTGGATATATACGTTTTCGACCCCCCGGTTCTATAGAAATTTTTTGGTATATAAGTTTTCGACCCCCTGTCATTCGGGTCAAGTTTCGCTACTGGACCTGTCATTACCTAATTGGTTATTGCGACACCGCCATTTTCAATTTTAAAGCTAAAGCCATGTCATTTGTGGACATGCATGTCCACAAGACATCTTTTAATTGAGTTATACTTTCTGTTAATATTTTATAATGGCCAGATAGTAATTTTTTTTTAAGTAATCAAATAGACAAAATTAGTCAAGACCACAATTTTCAAACATCTTCCTTTTAAACAGATATGATTATATAAAATCTAGTCCATGAAGTTGACTTCAAAAATTACATTAAATTCTAATAAAATTTTAGAATATCACAAAAGTATCCTAATTCTGTATAATTTTGTATAATTTCTTGATTAAGAATTCTTAAAAAATAAAAACTATCATAGTCCTACTATTGAGAATTAAAAATATGTCACATCAAATTGAAAGTGGTCTCTGTTGTTATATAATATAATATGATAACTTCCCTATCAATATTCCTTTGGTTCTCAACTTTTAAGGCTTTGTAGATATTGCTACAAGCGGGAACCGACACTTCATCAGGGACAATAGAGTGGGCCATGGGGCTTCTACTGAATCATCCGGATGTGTTAGAGAGAGCTAGAAAAGAACTTGATAATTATATTGGACAAACACGTTTGGTACAAGAGGCTGATCTTATCAATCTGCCATACATCCAATGCATCATCAACGAAACATTAAGACTATTCCCAGCAGGGCCATTGTTGGTATTATTTCTTTATTGTTTTATTATTTTCTTTGGTATTATGGACTCATTTTACATTTAAGAATTGATCAAGATTTAAGATTATTTTCTTACGTCAAAGTGACTGGAATGTACTCTTCACCAACATGGGTCGGCTCTGCCAGGTCCCATCTCTACATATAACAGGTATAAAAAAAGCATTCTGTAGAAACAAAATGTAAGCCAATAACTATGGTCTAACCATCTACAGTTAGGTTTGTGCATATTTAACCCAATTTGTATTTATGTCTATGCAAGGCGTCGTATGTTTGCGTCTTGCTTGCTACATCCAAGGAATTATAATGAAAGATGAAGGTACTGTTTGTGTGACTGCGTTCAACCCGTTAACTACGATAATTGAAGCTATATTGTTTTTACTTTTTCTTTGATTTGAGTTTTGAATAATGCATACTGAACTGGTAATCATCAATATTTTAATTCTCTATTGTCTTTTATTTCTATATTGTAGTCAAAGTTGTTTTAACTAATTTCCTAATTTTAATAGCTTTTACTTAATTTTTCTAAATTAAAACTCCAATCAGTGCCGATTTGAAGGGATTTCATATTCCTTAATTGTGTTTTTTTTAATTTGAAATTTTTTTCTCTTTCTAATATAACGTAGAAGTAATTCGGATTTTTATTTTTGGTAATCAATCCTTTTCCATTCTCAAAACTTTAATTTCGGTAACTTTAAAAATTTAAATTTAACCTATTTTAGTTTGTATAACAACTTAAAATAAATCTCATACTTTTTATTATATATACATGTTCTAAAACCTCTTCCTCAAACCCGGTTTAGATTTCTTAAACATATTGAGATATCAGTTTTCAATATGGAACCTCAAAACATAACCATGTTGAACAATCTCATCCGAAATTAAGAAGTTCAATATTGGACAGGTTTCTATATCACTTTTGTAAAACAAAATTTTACTTTATAATATTTTATATATAATATATTTACAATGTATACTTACTATGATTATTTTTGTGATTTGACTTTATTTTTTTTCTTTTTTTTTCTATATATAGGACCCAAACACCGATTACGGCAAGCGCGATATCTTTGAAGTCTATGATGTCGATAACTCTATGCCTTGCTCTTCTGCCAAGCGTATGAATTCAAATAGCAAAGGCGATGATAAGGATTATGAGTGAACATTCGAGCGTTCGCATATTGAATAATGAGGCTTACTTTGTTTTCAAGGATAATATTACAAACTTTTATATTAATATATTTTATTTCTGATGTTATTTACATTATTTCCTTTAAATTAATATGAATGCTTCTTTTGTTTTTAATGTTCGTTGTTGTTAAGTTTTGGATTTCACTATACTTTTTCTTTTAAATTGAGGTATTTGATAGTATATATATAGATATACTGTACGTGATTTGTGACGTTGATTTAGTAGGCTAAAAAAAGGAGTGATCATATACATACATCAATGGGTTTACAAAAAGTAGTTTTGGATTTCACTATACTTTCACTATACTTTTCAACAACTGTAAGATGAAGCACAAAAATGATGGGTTTAACAGCAATTGATCGAATTGTTTAGTGAGAACATAAAGGAGTGATCATATACATACATCAATGGGTTTAAAACTATTAATATTAGTTTTAATCATCGTTGTTGTAAAGCTTTGCCAACATTACTTAAATTTTAGAATTTCAATATCATTCTCATTTTTTATTCGGCTCCCAACCTGCTTATCCAACTAATCACTATTATTTCCTTTATGCTTAATTGAGCTATTTGACCGAGATTTACAATAATGTTCGCCGTTTCCATTTTTAAACAAATCAAGAACCTGGGGTATCTTTTTTGTATATGGGTATGGTGGAACTGGGAAAACATTCTTATGGAAGACCTTAGCTTCAGCCGTTCGTTCTAAAGGTGAAATTGTAATAAACGTCGCTTCAAGTGGTATTGCGTCCTTACTTCTTTCTCGCGGTAGGACCGCACACTCAAGGTTTCATATACCCATTAATCTAATAGAGGATTCAATGTGTCATATTAAGCCAAATAGTGATATTGCGAACTTAATTAAGGAGGCAAAGTTGATTATATGGGACGAGGCACCAATGGTCCACAAACATGCCTTTGAGGCTTTAGATAGGTCAATGACAGATGTTTTTTCAGGTGGTACAAGTATACGTTCGGAAGTTCCATTCGGAGGTAAAGTTATCGTTTTTGGTGGTGACTTTAGACAGATTCTTCCAGTTATTCCTAATGGAAGTAGACAGGAAATTGTGAATGCATCCTTGAGCTCATCATATATATGGTCAAAGTGCAAATTGTTAAAGTTGACTAAAAACATGCGACTGACTGTCGGAGCTCAAACTTCGAATATGGAATCAATTAAAAAATTCGCCAAATGGCTACTTGATATTGGTGAAGGAAAAGTTGGTGGTGATAACGATGGTGACGCCATTATAGAGATACCTGAAGATTTGTTAATCAATGATGTATCTGATCCGATTCAAAGTTTAATTGACTTTGTCTATCCTTCGCTAATGGAACAGTTTAAAAATCCCGGGTTTTTTTTCAGAACGAGCAATCCTAGCACCTAAAAATGAAGTAGTTCACGACATTAATGATCGCTTGCTAGCGTTATTTCCCGGTGAAGAGAAGGAGTATTTGAGTTCTGATAGTATTTGCCAAACCGAGCAAATGCTTGATCCGTTTCAAGAAAGTTTATACTCTACGGAAAATCTCAATGCTCTTAAGATTTCAGGTTTACCTAATCACAGATTAGTACTAAAAGTTGGAGTTCCGGTAATGCTTCTCAGAAATATCGATCAACAAAACGGGTT
This sequence comes from Helianthus tuberosus, assembly GCA_030545235.1. Lineage (NCBI taxonomy): Eukaryota > Viridiplantae > Streptophyta > Magnoliopsida > Asterales > Asteraceae > Helianthus > Helianthus tuberosus. The sequence goes on from CM060358.1 coordinate 154,421,408, forward strand.
ATGTAATGGAACTAGACTTCAGATTACTTTTCTTGGTAAACGAGTAATCGAAGTTGAAGTAATATCCGGCGGAAATATTGGATCAAGGGTTTTTATTCCGAGGATTAACATGATACCTTCAGACAAAAAAATCCCTTTTCAATTTCAACGCAGACAATTTCCGTTATCCGTATGCTTTGCCATGACCATTAACAAAAGTCAAGGACAGTCATTATCTAAAGTTGGTCTATATCTAAAAGATCATGTTTTCACGCACGGTCAACTGTATGTTGCGCTATCAAGAGTTAAGAGGAGAGATGGTGTGAAGATTTTAATATTCGATGATGAAGGAAAACCAACAAATCAAACTTCCAACGTCGTTTACAAAGAGATTTTTGGCAACTTATGATATATAATTTTTTCTTTCTTTCCGTTGACTTTTAACTTTTGTCCTCTTATATTAATGTTACCTGTTGGTTTATTTTGTATTTGTTCAACAAGTTCTTATATTCTTGTGTTTTTTATGTATTTCAACATTTTTGTCTTAAAATTTAAAGAAATAATATGTTACATTTTAATAAAAATCAAGTTTTTTAACTAATAAAATTAAACTACCCGCGAAGCAGTCGCGGGTGATAACCTAGTTTTGGATATATACGTTTTCGACCCCCCGGCTCTATAGAAATTTTTTGGTATATAAGTTTTCGACCCCCTGTCATTCGGGTCAAGTTTCGCTACTGGACCTGTCATTACCTAATTGGTTATTGCGACACCGCCATTTTCAATTTTAAAGCTAAAGCCATGTCATTTGTGGACATGCATGTCCACAAGACATCTTTTAATTGAGTTATACTTTCTGTTAATATTTTATAATGGCCAGATAGTAATTTTTTTTTAAGTAATCAAATAGACAAAATTAGTCAAGACCACAATTTTCAAACATCTTCCTTTTAAACAGATATGATTATATAAAATCTAGTCCATGAAGTTGACTTCAAAAATTACATTAAATTCTAATAAAATTTTAGAATATCACAAAAGTATCCTAATTCTGTATAATTTTGTATAATTTCTTGATTAAGAATTCTTAAAAAATAAAAACTATCATAGTCCTACTATTGAGAATTAAAAATATGTCACATCAAATTGAAAGTGGTCTCTGTTGTTATATAATATAATATGATAACTTCCCTATCAATATTCCTTTGGTTCTCAACTTTTAAGGCTTTGTAGATATTGCTACAAGCGGGAACCGACACTTCATCAGGGACAATAGAGTGGGCCATGGCGCTTCTACTGAATCATCCGGATGTGTTAGAGAGAGCTAGAAAAGAACTTGATAATTATATTGGACAAACACGTTTGGTACAAGAGGCTGATCTTATCAATCTGCCATACATCCAATGCATCATCAACGAAACATTAAGACTATTCCCAGCAGGGCCATTGTTGGTCCCACATGAGCCTTCACAAGATTGCACAATTGGAGGGTTTGATGTGGCTCGTGGCACAATGGTATTGGTGAATGCATGGGCCATCCATAGGGACCCAATGATTTGGGATGATCCGTTAAGTTTCAAGCCAGAGAGGTTTGAGAAAGTAGGAAACGAAGGGTATCGTTTTATACCATTTGGAATGGGTCGTCGACAGTGTCCTGGGTCAGGTCTTGCAAATCGGATTATGGCGTTAGCATTGGCATCATTGATCCAATGCTTTGAATGGGAAAGGGTTGGTGAAGATTTGGTAGATTTGTCGGAAGGAAAAGGTCTAACCATGCCCAAAGATGTACCATTAGAAGCAATGTGTAGAATACGGCAAAAAATGAGTCATCTTATCTTAGCCTGACCTTGTCTCATACTGAATATTGAATGAAATCCTTTTAAATGTTTTATTTTATTTTGTTAAAATGAGTGTAAAATATTCAAGTTTATATATATATATGGTGTGGTCTTATAAATATATAATCGGTTACAACTTATAACATGCACTCATAATATATATTGGTAAGTATGCAGTAGCTCACGAGATCGGTTGGAGGTTTTATAAAATATATAATATAGTTTGGGTGCTACCATATGCGCATACCCAGACCAAATGCACACCAACATACAGGGGCGGATCCAGTATACAAACACCGGGTTCCCAGGAACCCAGTGTTTTCGGAAAAAAACGTTTTTTTGTAGTGTAAATCTTGTATGATTTGGAAAAAAACGTTTTTTTGTAGTGTAAACCTTGTATGATTTGGAAAAAGGAACCCAGTGATTTTTCCGGCTGGATCCGCCACTGCCAACATATTTGTTATAGTTCTCTATACTACCAACGTTATACAGCCGTATAACTTTTCAGTAAAAGATAAAGTTTTGTGCATCGTGTGTGATAAGTGTAAAGCATTTTTTTTACATGATAAAAGCTTTTCTTATATGTAATTTTAAAAGGGGCAACATTAACAACTAGAAACTCTTGAGGGAAAAACATTAGTTGTCAATTTCAGTTGGTACGAAAGTAAAATTATAAATAAGACATTTTGTATAGCGTTCCCCTGACCATTAACCCGTCTAAAAGTGACACTAATCAAGTGTATGCATCCACGCGTTATAATAACAAATAAAGACCTGCCTATCATACATGCATGCAAACAAATAAAGACCTGCCTCTCATAAATGCATGCAAACAAAAAATAATAAAAAAAGTAAAATAAAAATTCTTGGATGCTTCTCGATTAGTCTATAGATGAAACAGATTTTATGAAAAAAAATCAATAAGAAATGCATGGCAGCATTCGTTTCGTAGCAAGATTAGGATTCAATTAGATTTATGTGAAAGCTATCAACTAGTTCTGCACAGACTGGATATATGGACAATTACATGAAACTTCAATCAATGTAAGAGATTACCAAGCATTTTTCTTATCTTCAATATTCGAGTAATTATATAATCCTATTAAAAGTAACTTAAGACATGATGGTTTAGATCACACCTCTTCAAAAAGTCACAGCCCTTCAAACTACTTTTATATACATCACACCCTTACAAAAAGTCGCAACCTTTCAAACTACTTCTAAATATATCATACCCCTTACCAACTTGAGGTTTGTACCCCTTCATATTAAAGTCGCGTTGGTTAGAAATTCTAATGATAGACAACAATATTATGTTAAGTCAAAAATTTTAACCCACACAATTTTTAAATAAAGAGATACAAACTTAATTATATAATTTCTAACCGACATGACTTTTAAACGAAGGGGTACAAACTTATATATATAATTTCTAACCAACATGTACCCCTTAATTTAACACACATGCCCTTTTTGTTAGGATCTGAGTTTGTTCTGATTGTGTTGTTTAACAAAATGAATAATGAAAGAAGGTACGTCAGAGAATAATTGCAGCGGAAATTGAAAGTAAACTTTATAACACAATCAAAGAAGAATAGTTTTCAACACACATGAATTCATTAGTCGAAAGATTGAATCAATTACGAAAGTTCAACTATGCATGCATGTATACTATACTCCCCCTAGCCTGAGCTCAAAGTTGTTCGTACAAAATGAGTGTGTGTGCAAAGAGCTAATAGAACAGTACAGGTACTGTTCTATTTATAGTATAAATCTAACCACTGAGCCTCTTGGCTGACGACACCTAGACAATGACATCTAACAGACTAACAACCTCTAAACACTGATGCTAAACAGACACTGTTACATTGAAATACTGATACACTAAACACTGATACTCCTATCCGTTGTTGATGCTTAAACACTGATGCAGCTGAGCAGTGCTTTCCTCATAGGATGATCAGGCCTTTGAGTCAGCAGTACTTGGACGTCAACAGGGCTTTGATAATTAGCACTAGATAGATCTTCATCAGTCTTTGTAACCAGCAGTCTTTAGAGGAACAGTTGTTGAGTAGATCAGACTTTAGGATGATCGGCTGATAGAAACATTGTCATTGGAGGGAACTTAGATCATGCACTGCTAATTAAGGATCAACTGTTTGAGAACCAGTTTTGGATTTTGAATCATCTGTTCTTCAAAGAAGTATTGCATGGGCCAATAATCTCCCCCTAGTACAGATGATGCCAAAACACTTCTTTATTTTTTATCTTTATTCTCTCATCAGCTTTTCCCGAATTTACCCTTTGAATTGGAGCTCAGAATTCAAGGAATCTTCATCATCTTCATCCCTATGAAGTTGAAGTTCTAAAAGATCTTGGAGGTCAGCTGCACCCAGACCTAGTGCATCCTCCCTTGATATATGTTCAACTCTACCATTGGACTTGAGCAGGGTCAATACGTGTGTCTTTTTGTCAAACTTCCATTTTAGGATTTTTGAGTCCAATGGGTTTCTTGGGACAAGTTTTATTTGTGATGAGTTTGGGGATGGAGGTCTACTTGTTAGCCTTTTGACAGTTTCAGCAAGTTGAGCTTAAAGTTTCAAGGAAGCATCATCCAATCCATACAACAATTGATTTTTGAGTGCCTCTTTTCTGATGTCAGCTTCTCTCTTTTCATCTTCATCATCCATCTGCTGCTGTCTTTTTCTTTGATTCAAGACCTGGATGGATACATCAGAGGATGTGAACAGCTTTGTAAGAGAGAGGGTCTGCTCTTGAGGCTTATCAGTGGTTTGGTCTTTGTAAACTGGCTTCATGGGAGCTGTAGGATCTGTTTCTCTTAGTTTTTCCAACTTATCATATATCTCATCAACATATTGCCTGTATCATCTTCCAATGGCCCTTGCATTCCCATACTTGGCTACTACCAGCTCAGCTCTCTTCCTCTTGTATTCTAAGGCAAGATCTGCACTGGATTTCTTAAACTTGTTCCAGTTTGGAGAATTCTTCCTCATTTGAGGGTCATTCTTCTTTCTTTCACATTTGTTTGCTTCTTCTTTAAGAGCTGTGAGAGGCCAGTCTTTGAATTGATGCTCTTTAGCTAGGTATGGTTTGTCTCTCATGATAAGTTCTATGAGATCTTTCCTTAGCTCCGTTTGAAAATCAGCATTGGGTGTCAGATTTGACATCTTCTTGCTCAAGTCTCTTGCAAAGTCTTCCAGTTTTCTGACTTTACTTAGCCCATGCTGCATTCGACTTGATAAGTTGGTGTCACCCTTCCCTTTACTCTCTTGTTTAGCAATGTGTTCAACTTGTTTGGCTTTCAATTTCAGATACTCATCCATGTTCCTTGGAGTTCTGAAGCCATGAAGAGATGGGAAGGTTCTCTTAGATGGATCATCCTCTGTATAAAATTGTAACATTTCATTTCGAACTGCTGGCAGTTCCAGAGGATATTGTACTGCCACTGGTATGTCTCGTGAAGGGTTGTGATCAGTGAGTGGTTGAGTAAATGGATTTGATGTTGGTGATGGTGGTGGAATAAATGGTTCAGGTGAAGTTTGAATGAATGGTGAGGATGATAAAGGAGTAGGTGCAGGTATATCTTCTTCATGCACTGTGAACTTCCTTTTTCTTGTATAAACTGATTTTGGTGAGGGAGTTTTTGAAGGAGTATGGGCTATAGGAGTGAAAATTGATTGTGATGGGAATTGAAATGTTGTGGGAGTAGTGGATTGACTAACAACTGGTGTCTCATGTCACACCCTGACCTTTGCGGAAGCGTATGATGTGTGACTTGTTCAATACCATTGCATTCAATTTTAATAAACAACTATATGATTAAAATTATGTTCATCCATTCATAAAGTTTAAAATATTACAAACACCAGTCAATTAAGTTTCAAACGACACAACCTCTGATTGAGTTACAAAACCAACAAAAGTGGATGACATCTAAACTTGTTAATCATATTCCGAAACAACACCAGCGCCCAAGATCCAACTTTTTTCCTGAAATACATGTAATTTTGAAAACATTAACAAAAGTTGAGCGAGTTCATGCATTTTGTATAAATACTGATAAACTTGTAAACGTTTGAGAGACTCCTTTGAAAACAGGTATGAAAAGCATCTATAAACAGATCAAATTAATGTTTTACAAGGACACTAATGTATGTGAAGACATAGGGAACACTCAATATGAGTAGGCTTATACCCTCGTCGATTTCCCTCGACTGTGTCGAATTTCCCTTCGACTGTGTCAATTTACCTTGACTGTGTCAATTTACCTTGACTGTGTCAAATTACCTTGACTGTGTCAAATTACCATTGACCGTTGTCGAATTACCTCGACTGGGACACCAAAGCACTCAAGTGGTCACTTAAGGACCATGAGTGTGGCTCGGCCGTACCCGTTAGATCTAACCTTCGTCCATATTTATGAGAGTTAATGGCATTTCAATTTCAATATATGCTCACATGATCTATAATTCATTTCATAGCCAATTCATACCATTTAAACGTATGCAACATGTATTCCACCCCCGAGAGTTATAAATCCGAAAACAGTTAAGAGAAAAGGGGGACATGAACTCACAGTTTTGCGTTATTCAATCCGACGTAATTCAAGCTGCTACTAGTGTGCACGACTACCTACAACGTACTACGGTCTATTAGACGAGCGGGTCGTGCCTTGATTTAGTATTAATTAGTGTCTTTGAGTTACGTTTCTTTGTGTCCTTAATATTATTCCAAGTTATATAATTATTTGTCAAAATAATAAATATTTTAACTTAAATTATATTTATGAATTTTGGAATATTAGTTAAAATAATACATTTTAACTTGTTAAGTTTAAGTATTTGTACTTGTATAGCTTCCCAAGGATGGGTGTATTTGTATTCGTATTCTTATCCTTTTATATTTTTGCCAAGTATCGATTGCGTATTCCGATGTGTAATTATACGTACGAGAATACGTATTTTGATTGTGTTTATTAAGTATCACATACTTATTTTTTTTAATAAAAAAATACATCAATATATATTCCCAAAATATGTATTTTTAGAAATATTACATAGAAAAATTATTCATAATTCCTTGGCAAAATATTTATACTTTTTATATAAGTCTAAAAAATAATATATTTTCAAGTCTAACTTAGAAAATATATATAAATCTATTTTCACCCAAAAATAATATGTCCAAAGTTTATTTAAGAAAATATATATTTTCTCCCAAAAATAATATATCTTCTAATAATTCCAAGAAAATATATATTTTTACTTACCAAAATAATATATTTTCTCCTTGTAAAAAAATACGAAATATTTTGCAATTATTGTAAAAATTATATTTTTGTTTTCTTGGTGTCCAAAATACTAATTACCAAAATATACTTATGAATTTATTTCCGGAATATTTTTGTGAGTTATATTCCTTGTTTGGTTTCTTTCAATATTTTGGATATATTATATACATTTGTTTTCTTGGAATTTTGATAACATTTTGTATTGTAATTTTTGGTATTTTGGTGAGTTATAATATTTCAAGTCCTAAAATAATATAACTAATACACATAATATACAAATAATCACACACATGGTGACATCTAAATATATATTCTCCTAAATACATATTTAGTCACTTTTATTATCAAAAACCAACCTCCAATATTTTGTAACAAAAATTATGACAAACTTTATATGAAAAATCATGGTTAAAATATACTTGTAAATATTTGTTTAAATATATTTTCCTAAGTGTTTAATTTCTATAAAAAATTTGGCATAGTTTTCCCTTAAAAATGGAGGTTTCCATGCTTTCAAAGCATATCATTTTCTTTTGTAAATCATCACAATCAACAATAAATCAACAAATACTTACCAATTTGCCAAAATCAAGCATTATTCACTACTTCATGAACTTGAAAATTTATAAAAATTTGTAGTAACTTACTAGTGTGTTTAGTAAGCTTATTACCCAATAAAGTGTGGTTATTTATTTAAGAACATCATTATTGAAGAAGTTAGATGTTTACAACTTGTGAATAAATTTTCTAAAAATATTTCTTCTTGAGTTTTTCTTGTTAAATTTATATTTCTACACTTGATTAACCACTAAAAATATGGTTAATCTCTTTAGGAACCAAGTTTAGGTAATTCTTGTATTTTAACTTTGTTTCTTGAGAAATCTATCTTTGAAATCATCATTCTACAAGTCTTATAACGTGTTTCATACTTCATTATACATAAAAACAACTTCATCTTTCAAGTTCATGTTTACATAAAGGATGATCATTATGATTTCTTCAAGATCCATCCTTATACTTGCTAGATCATGTGTTTAATCATCATCTAGCAAGGTTATTATGATGATCAACATCATAAACATAAGAAATCAACAATCAAGTATACTACATACACTTAAAACAACTTGTTCTTCATGTATTTAAGCTTTTTATTCATGTTTATGCTTATGTTTTCTTGAGGTTCTTTAGATTAACATGATACATAACACTTTAACCATCAAAATCATTAGTAAAAATAGGATCAAAGAGTCTTACTACTAGCACTAAGGCTAGGGAAGAACAAGAAGCAAGATGATGAAGAAAATAGGTGGTTAATAGCTCCTAGTGAAGGTCCTTCCAATTCCGTTGCTTCCCACCTTCTTAGATAGGCTTGAGACACCTTAGAATCACCTTGGATTGGAGGATGGAAGCTAAAAAATGATGGTGATGGTGTGCTTGGTTTGAGCCGTAAGTTAGAGGGAAGGAAGAGAGGAGATGGTGAATGTTGTAAGTGTTAGAATGAAATGGGTTATGTTTGGTGGTCTTTATAAAAAATGTCTTCCAACATCTTTTTATTCCTTTGTCCATATGTTTCAAAATCTCTAGACATATCACTTTAAATATTGAAATAAAATCCACCATGTGGGACCCATGTCCCAACTGGTTATGGGGGGGGGGGGGTATGTGGTTGTGTTTCAAGTATTAGTTACTTCATTCTAGTTAGATTCCAAGTATTAAATTTAGAGATTTAGGTGTATAGTGTTTATAAGAGGTAATATGATGTTCGGTGACCATAACTAGCCTCACAACACTAAAACAATGTTTCTAGAGAAAATTTGGTGTTTCGGGTAGTGTCCGGTTGTTCGGTTGGTTACCGGTTCGTTAAAGTGCTAAATTGCGCAGTTTAGTGTGCTTTATGTTGTATTTTATGACAGTTTCAGTTCCCGACACTTAGAAAAGTATTCTGGACCGTTAAACCACATTTCTGCATTATATTTAGATGTTAAAAGTTGAATTTTTGCTGAATTTGTTTATTTTCTGCAGAATTCTGCAGTTTTAATGTGTTTCTGGCATTTTCCGACACCTGAGTTATCACTAGGAAGGCAGTTTTGTGATCCCTACTTTCCTACACACTATACTAGTGTAACACTTGGTCCTGGGGCTTATTTTGTGTCTTATCATCATGTCCGTCTAAGTACTGAACTCCCGTCAGTACTTTTAGTTTGTCTGATAACTGTGCTAACTCTGCTCTGTGCATTAATATAACTATATTGTGTTGCATGTAGTAATGATAAAAGTCTTGCAACATGAAATACCATTGTATGTATATAACAGTAATCAAAATTTCATTCGTCTTGTAAACTAAATCATGCACAGTTATTAAAGCACAGATTACTATTTAATTATTGTACGTAATGCATGGAAAAGTGCCAGTTGTGACATTCTCCCCCTGTTAAAAGAATTTTGTCCCGAAATTCAAGCTATGCCATCGGTCGCAGGGGAGTTGCGAATCAAATGTGGTCACTTAGGCTTAATTTGGTCTAGTATACCGTGGGTTCAATCTCCCACGCTTTCCAAATCGTACCACGCCTTTCCAAGGCGAGACTTTCCTTAAAACTATATCTCCAACATCAAACTCCAAAGGTTTCCGCCGCTTATCGGCGTAGCCTTTCTGTACATCACGTGCTGACTTGATACGACCACGTTTCCGATGGATCTTGTCTGTAGTTTTCTGAACCCGGGCCAGTAAATCATTTAACCTTGGTCTCCGCCTAACACAAAGGGGACCGATACTTACGTTCCTATAAAGCTTTGCGCGAGATGGCCTAAACGGCGGTGTGATAAATATTATTGTAGGAAAACTTCACTAAGGGCAAGTGAGTATTCCAACTTCTCATCTGTGAGAACTGTACTCTGTAATCGATGTACGATGTAAAACAATGATGATTATTAATAAAACAATGTGATTTGGTGTTACTATATGTGTTTTTATGTTATTATGTGTGTATTTGTGTTTGGTGAATTTTCAATTAGATTCGACTCCAATTTCAAGCTTTAAATCGCTTTCTGGAAGGTTATACGCAAACTGGTGCATAAACGCAGTCAGTATAATGCGAAAAACACTCCGGAATAGTGACATAGGCTTAAAATAACTTAAATAACCTCCACATAACTTTGAAATAATTTTTGGATGGTTTGGTGTGTTGAAATCAACTTTGTTCGATCGCAGGGACTATTTGTGTCAAACTGCAAAACTATACTGATTTGTATAGTAACGAACACTCCGAAACTTGATCATAAGTTAAACATACCCTAAATATCCTTTAAATAGCTTAGAAATAGGCTTTGAGGGGTTCGGTATGCTAAAACAAACTTTATTGGTCATTCAGGGACTAAAAGCGTCAAAAAGTGCACAAGTTTGCATTTTCGCGCATATCTTACGTTCTGAATATATCCGGACATCCAAAAATTTATGTAATCATTAAAATATTTTATTTTAGTGATTGGCATGATAAAATTCCATTCGTCGCTTAATTTGGATCGTTTTTGCGTTCGTTACGACTTCCGTCGTAATTAACCGAACAACGCAACCGTACGACCAAACGAGCCGACATCCGAGATATTTTTGAGCATGTTTTAAGTTCCCTATACTTTAACTTCATTTTAGAGCCTTGAAATGAGGTTAACGGGGCTTAAACGTGTCAAAAATGAGCCAAAATGCAAGTTTCTGAAGTGCAGGGACCTGTTTTGTCATTTCTGGAAAGTAGGCTAGGCAGGCCGCGTAAGGGAGAGTGTATATCTATGCGGGCCGCATGGCCTTGTCAGACAGAAACTTCAGAAACAGCTATTTGACCGAGATTTACAATAATGTTCGCCGTTTCCATTTTTAAACAAATCAAGAACCTGGGGTATCTTTTTTGTATATGGGTATGGTGGAACTGGGAAAACATTCTTATGGAAGACCTTAGCTTCAGCCGTTCGTTCTAAAGGTGAAATTGTAATAAACGTCGCTTCAAGTGGTATTGCGTCCTTACTTCTTTCTCGCGGTAGGACCGCACACTCAAGGTTTCATATACCCATTAATCTAATAGAGGATTCAATGTGTCATATTAAGCCAAATAGTGATATTGCGAACTTAATTAAGGAGGCAAAGTTGATTATATGGGACGAGGCACCAATGGTCCACAAACATGCCTTTGAGGCTTTAGATAGGTCAATGACAGATGTTTTTTCAGGTGGTACAAGTATACGTTCGGAAGTTCCATTCGGAGGTAAAGTTATCGTTTTTGGTGGTGACTTTAGACAGATTCTTCCAGTTATTCCTAATGGAAGTAGACAGGAAATTGTGAATGCATCCTTGAGCTCATCATATATATGGTCAAAGTGCAAATTGTTAAAGTTGACTAAAAACATGCGACTGACTGTCGGAGCTCAAACTTCGAATATGGAATCAATTAAAAAATTCGCCAAATGGCTACTTGATATTGGTGAAGGAAAAGTTGGTGGTGATAACGATGGTGACGCCATTATAGAGATACCTGAAGATTTGTTAATCAATGATGTATCTGATCCGATTCAAAGTTTAATTGACTTTGTCTATCCTTCGCTAATGGAACAGTTTAAAAATCCCGGGTTTTTTTTCAGAACGAGCAATCCTAGCACCTAAAAATGAAGTAGTTCACGACATTAATGATCGCTTGCTAGCGTTATTTCCCGGTGAAGAGAAGGAGTATTTGAGTTCTGATAGTATTTGCCAAACCGAGCAAATGCTTGATCCGTTTCAAGAAAGTTTATACTCTACGGAAAATCTCAATGCTCTTAAGATTTCAGGTTTACCTAATCACAGATTAGTACTAAAAGTTGGAGTTCCGGTAATGCTTCTCAGAAATATCGATCAACAAAACGGGTTATGTAATGGAACTAGACTTCAGATTACTTTTCTTGGTAAACGAGTAATCGAAGTTGAAGTAATATCCGGCGGAAATATTGGATCAAGGGTTTTTATTCCGAGGATTAACATGATACCTTCAGACAAAAAAATCCCTTTTCAATTTCAACGCAGACAATTTCCGTTATCCGTATGCTTTGCCATGACCATTAACAAAAGTCAAGGACAGTCATTATCTAAAGTTGGTCTATATCTAAAAGATCCTGTTTTCACGCACGGTCAACTGTATGTTGCGCTATCAAGAGTTAAGAGGAGAGATGGTGTGAAGATTTTAATATTCGATGATGAAGGAAAACCAACAAATCAAACTTCCAACGTCGTTTACAAAGAGATTTTTGGCAACTTATGATATATAATTTTTTCTTTCTTTCCGTTGACTTTTAACTTTTGTCCTCTTATATTAATGTTACCTGTTGGTTTATTTTGTATTTGTTCAACAAGTTCTTATATTCTTGTGTTTTTTATGTATTTCAACATTTTTGTCTTAAAATTTAAAGAAATAATATGTTACATTTTAATAAAAATCAAGTTTTTTAACTAATAAAATTAAACTACCCGCGAAGCAGTCGCGGGTGATAACCTAGTTTTGGATATATACGTTTTCGACCCCCCGGCTCTATAGAAATTTTTTGGTATATAAGTTTTCGACCCCCTGTCATTCGGGTCAAGTTTCGCTACTGGACCTGTCATTACCTAATTGGTTATTGCGACACCGCCATTTTCAATTTTAAAGCTAAAGCCATGTCATTTGTGGACATGCATGTCCACAAGACATCTTTTAATTGAGTTATACTTTCTGTTAATATTTTATAATGGCCAGATAGTAATTTTTTTTTAAGTAATCAAATAGACAAAATTAGTCAAGACCACAATTTTCAAACATCTTCCTTTTAAACAGATATGATTATATAAAATCTAGTCCATGAAGTTGACTTCAAAAATTACATTAAATTCTAATAAAATTTTAGAATATCACAAAAGTATCCTAATTCTGTATAATTTTGTATAATTTCTTGATTAAGAATTCTTAAAAAATAAAAACTATCATAGTCCTACTATTGAGAATTAAAAATATGTCACATCAAATTGAAAGTGGTCTCTGTTGTTATATAATATAATATGATAACTTCCCTATCAATATTCCTTTGGTTCTCAACTTTTAAGGCTTTGTAGATATTGCTACAAGCGGGAACCGACACTTCATCAGGGACAATAGAGTGGGCCATGGCGCTTCTACTGAATCATCCGGATGTGTTAGAGAGAGCTAGAAAAGAACTTGATAATTATATTGGACAAACACGTTTGGTACAAGAGGCTGATCTTATCAATCTGCCATACATCCAATGCATCATCAACGAAACATTAAGACTATTCCCAGCAGGGCCATTGTTGGTCCCACATGAGCCTTCACAAGATTGCACAATTGGAGGGTTTGATGTGGCTCGTGGCACAATGGTATTGGTGAATGCATGGGCCATCCATAGGGACCCAATGATTTGGGATGATCCGTTAAGTTTCAAGCCAGAGAGGTTTGAGAAAGTAGGAAACGAAGGGTATCGTTTTATACCATTTGGAATGGGTCGTCGACAGTGTCCTGGGTCAGGTCTTGCAAATCGGATTATGGCGTTAGCATTGGCATCATTGATCCAATGCTTTGAATGGGAAAGGGTTGGTGAAGATTTGGTAGATTTGTCGGAAGGAAAAGGTCTAACCATGCCCAAAGATGTACCATTAGAAGCAATGTGTAGAATACGGCAAAAAATGAGTCATCTTATCTTAGCCTGACCTTGTCTCATACTGAATATTGAATGAAATCCTTTTAAATGTTTTATTTTATTTTGTTAAAATGAGTGTAAAATATTCAAGTTTATATATATATATGGTGTGGTCTTATAAATATATAATCGGTTACAACTTATAACATGCACTCATAATATATATTGGTAAGTATGCAGTAGCTCACGAGATCGGTTGGAGGTTTTATAAAATATATAATATAGTTTGGGTGCTACCATATGCGCATACCCAGACCAAATGCACACCAACATACAGGGGCGGATCCAGTATACAAACACCGGGTTCCCAGGAACCCAGTGTTTTCGGAAAAAAACGTTTTTTTGTAGTGTAAATCTTGTATGATTTGGAAAAAAAACGTTTTTTTGTAGTGTAAACCTTGTATGATTTGGAAAAAGGAACCCAGTGATTTTTCCGGCTGGATCCGCCACTGCCAACATATTTGTTATAGTTCTCTATACTACCAACGTTATACAGCCGTATAACTTTTCAGTAAAAGATAAAGTTTTGTGCATCGTGTGTGATAAGGGGGGACGGGCTCGTCCGTTAATCTATCACGGAAGCCCAAATCAACGCGTTATTTCCACCGCCGGCCACCACTTCAACGCGTTATGTATTCAACGGAAACCGATTTTCGTGATGTATTCAACGCGTTATGTTTTATTTTTGTGAGGGTATTTGTTGGTTGGGGGGAAATTGTTGGGTGTGGTGGTGAGTGATGACCACCCCGCCTAAAAAAGGTTGTGAGTGATGGAAAAATGGTTGCTGACATGGCGGAACTTGATTGGTGCTTGTGAGTGATAGAATCCATCACTAGTTAACCGCCCCGCCCCCCCTAAGTGTAAAGCATTTTTTTTACATGATAAAAGCTTTTCTTATATGTAATTTTAAAAGGGGCAACATTAACAACTAGAAACTCTTGAGGGAAAAACATTAGTTGTCAATTTCAGTTGGTACGAAAGTAAAATTATAAATAAGACATTTTGTATAGCGTTCCCCTGACCATTAACCCGTCTAAAAGTGACACTAATCAAGTGTATGCATCCACGCGTTATAATAACAAATAAAGACCTGCCTATCATACATGCATGCAAACAAATAAAGACCTGCCTCTCATAAATGCATGCAAACAAAAAATAATAAAAAAAGTAAAATAAAAATTCTTGGATGCTTCTCGATTAGTCTATAGATGAAACAGATTTTATGAAAAAAAATCAATAAGAAATGCATGGCAGCATTCGTTTCGTAGCAAGATTAGGATTCAATTAGATTTATGTGAAAGCTATCAACTAGTTCTGCACAGACTGGATATATGGACAATTACATGAAACTTCAATCAATGTAAGAGATTACCAAGCATTTTTCTTATCTTCAATATTCGAGTAATTATATAATCCTATTAAAAGTAACTTAAGACATGATGGTTTAGATCACACCTCTTTAAAAAGTCACAGCCCTTCAAACTACTTTTATATACATCACACCCTTACAAAAAGTCACAACCTTTCAAACTACTTCTAAATATATCATACCCCTTACCAACTTGAGGTTTGTACCCCTTCATATTAAAGTCGCGTTGGTTAGAAATTCTAATGATAGACAACAATATTATGTTAAGTCAAAAATTTTAACCCACACAATTTTTAAATAAAGAGATACAAACTTAATTATATAATTTCTAACCGACATGACTTTTAAACGAAGGGGTACAAACTTATATATATAATTTCTAACCAACATGTACCCCTTAATTTAACACACATGCCCTTTTTGTTAGGATCTGAGTTTGTTCTGATTGTGTTGTTTAACAAAATGAATAATGAAAGAAGGTACGTCAGAGAATAATTGCAGCGGAAATTGAAAGTAAACTTTATAACACAATCAAAGAAGAATAGTTTTCAACACACATGAATTCATTAGTCGAAAGATTGAATCAATTACGAAAGTTCAACTATGCATGCATGTATACTATACTCCCCCTAGCCTGAGCTCAAAGTTGTTCGTACAAAATGAGTGTGTGTGCAAAGAGCTAATAGAACAGTACAGGTACTATTCTATTTATAGTATAAATCTAACCACTGAGCCTCTTGGCTGACGACACCTAGACAATGACATCTAACAGACTAACAACCTCTAAACACTGATGCTAAACAGACACTGTTACATTGAAATACTGATACACTAAACACTGATACTCCTATCCGTTGTTGATGCTTAAACACTGATGCAGCTGAGCAGTGCTTTCCTCATAGGATGATCAGGCCTTTGAGTCAGCAGTACTTGGACGTCAACAGGGCTTTGATAATTAGCACTAGATAGATCTTCATCAGTCTTTGTAACCAGCAGTCTTTAGAGGAACAGTTGTTGAGTAGATCAGACTTTAGGATGATCGGCTGATAGAAACATTGTCATTGGAGGGAACTTAGATCATGCACTGCTAATTAAGGATCAACTGTTTGAGAACCAGTTTTGGATTTTGAATCATCTGTTCTTCAAAGAAGTATTGCATGGGCCAATAATCTCCCCCTAGTACAGATGATGCCAAAACACTTCTTTATTTTTTATCTTTATTCTCTCATCAGCTTTTCCCGAATTTACCCTTTGAATTGGAGCTCAGAATTCAAGGAATCTTCATCATCTTCATCCCTATGAAGTTGAAGTTCTAAAAGATCTTGGAGGTCAGCTGCACCCAGACCTAGTGCATCCTCCCTTGATATATGTTCAACTCTACCATTGGACTTGAGCAGGGTCAATACGTGTGTCTTTTTGTCAAACTTCCATTTTAGGATTTTTGAGTCCAATGGGTTTCTTGGGACAAGTTTTATTTGTGATGAGTTTGGGGATGGAGGTCTACTTGTTAGCCTTTTGACAGTTTCAGCAAGTTGAGCTTAAAGTTTCAAGGAAGCATCATCCAATCCATACAACAATTGATTTTTGAGTGCCTCTTTTCTGATGTCAGCTTCTCTCTTTTCATCTTCATCATCCATCTGCTGCTGTCTTTTTCTTTGATTCAAGACCTGGATGGATACATCAGAGGATGTGAACAGCTTTGTAAGAGAGAGGGTCTGCTCTTGAGGCTTATCAGTGGTTTGGTCTTTGTAAACTGGCTTCATGGGAGCTGTAGGATCTGTTTCTCTTAGTTTTTCCAACTTATCATATATCTCATCAACATATTGCCTGTATCATCTTCCAATGGCCCTTGCATTCCCATACTTGGCTACTACCAGCTCAGCTCTCTTCCTCTTGTATTCTAAGGCAAGATCTGCACTGGATTTCTTAAACTTGTTCCAGTTTGGAGAATTCTTCCTCATTTGAGGGTCATTCTTCTTTCTTTCACATTTGTTTGCTTCTTCTTTAAGAGCTGTGAGAGGCCAGTCTTTGAATTGATGCTCTTTAGCTAGGTATGGTTTGTCTCTCATGATAAGTTCTATGAGATCTTTCCTTAGCTCCGTTTGAAAATCAGCATTGGGTGTCAGATTTGACATCTTCTTGCTCAAGTCTCTTGCAAAGTCTTCCAGTTTTCTGACTTTACTTAGCCCATGCTGCATTCGACTTGATAAGTTGGTGTCACCCTTCCCTTTACTCTCTTGTTTAGCAATGTGTTCAACTTGTTTGGCTTTCAATTTCAGATACTCATCCATGTTCCTTGGAGTTCTGAAGCCATGAAGAGATGGGAAGGTTCTCTTAGATGGATCATCCTCTGTATAAAATTGTAACATTTCATTTCGAACTGCTGGCAGTTCCAGAGGATATTGTACTGCCACTGGTATGTCTCGTGAAGGGTTGTGATCAGTGAGTGGTTGAGTAAATGGATTTGATGTTGGTGATGGTGGTGGAATAAATGGTTCAGGTGAAGTTTGAATGAATGGTGAGGATGATAAAGGAGTAGGTGCAGGTATATCTTCTTCATGCACTGTGAACTTCCTTTTTCTTGTATAAACTGATTTTGGTGAGGGAGTTTTTGAAGGAGTATGGGCTATAGGAGTGAAAATTGATTGTGATGGGAATTGAAATGTTGTGGGAGTAGTGGATTGACTAACAACTGGTGTCTCATGTCACACCCTGACCTTTGCGGAAGCGTATGATGTGTGACTTGTTCAATACCATTGCATTCAATTTTAATAAACAACTATATGATTAAAATTATGTTCATCCATTCATAAAGTTTAAAATATTACAAACACCAGTCAATTAAGTTTCAAACGACACAACCTCTGATTGAGTTACAAAACCAACAAAAGTGGATGACATCTAAACTTGTTAATCATATTCCGAAACAACACCAGCGCCCAAGATCCAACTTTTTTCCTGAAATACATGTAATTTTGAAAACATTAACAAAAGTTGAGCGAGTTCATGCATTTTGTATAAATACTGATAAACTTGTAAACGTTTGAGAGACTCCTTTGAAAACAGGTATGAAAAGCATCTATAAACAGATCAAATTAATTTTTACACGGACACTAATGTATGTGAAGACATAGGGAACACTCAATATGAGTAGGCTTATACCCTCGTCGATTTCCCTCGACTGTGTCGAATTTCCCTTCGACTGTGTCAATTTACCTTGACTGTGTCAATTTACCTTGACTGTGTCAAATTACCTTGACTGTGTCAAATTACCATTGACCGTTGTCGAATTACCTCGACTGGGACACCAAAGCACTCAAGTGGTCACTTAAGGACCATGAGTGTGGCTCGGCCGTACCCGTTAGATCTAACCTTCGTCCATATTTATGAGAGTTAATGGCATTTCAATTTCAATATATGCTCACATGATCTATAATTCATTTCATAGCCAATTCATACCATTTAAACGTATGCAACATGTATTCCACCCCCGAGAGTTATAAATCCGAAAACAGTTAAGAGAAAAGGGGGACATGAACTCACAGTTTTGCGTTATTCAATCCGACGTAATTCAAGCTGCTACTAGTGTGCACGACTACCTACAACGTACTACGGTCTATTAGACGAGCGGGTCGTGCCTTGATTTAGTATTAATTAGTGTCTTTGAGTTACGTTTCTTTGTGTCCTTAATATTATTCCAAGTTATATAATTATTTGTCAAAATAATAAATATTTTAACTTAAATTATATTTATGAATTTTGGAATATTAGTTAAAATAATACATTTTAACTTGTTAAGTTTAAGTATTTGTACTTGTATAGCTTCCCAAGGATGGGTGTATTTGTATTCGTATTCTTATCCTTTTATATTTTTGCCAAGTATCGATTGCGTATTCCGATGTGTAATTATACGTACGAGAATACGTATTTTGATTGTGTTTATTAAGTATCACATACTTATTTTTTTTAATAAAAAAATACATCAATATATATTCCCAAAATATGTATTTTTAGAAATATTACATAGAAAAATTATTCATAATTCCTTGGCAAAATATTTATACTTTTTATATAAGTCTAAAAAATAATATATTTTCAAGTCTAACTTAGAAAATATATATAAATCTATTTTCACCCAAAAATAATATGTCCAAAGTTTATTTAAGAAAATATATATTTTCTCCCAAAAATAATATATCTTCTAATAATTCCAAGAAAATATATATTTTTACTTACCAAAATAATATATTTTCTCCTTGTAAAAAAATACGAAATATTTTGCAATTATTGTAAAAATTATATTTTTGTTTTCTTGGTGAACAAAATACTAATTACCAAAATATACTTATGAATTTATTTCCGGAATATTTTTGTGAGTTATATTCCTTGTTTGGTTTCTTTCAATATTTTGGATATATTATATACATTTGTTTTCTTGGAATTTTGATAACATTTTGTATTGTAATTTTTGGTATTTTGGTGAGTTATAATATTTCAAGTCCTAAAATAATATAACTAATACACATAATATACAAATAATCACACACATGGTGACATCTAAATATATATTCTCCTAAATACATATTTAGTCACTTTTATTATCAAAAACCAACCTCCAATATTTTGTAACAAAAATTATGACAAACTTTATATGAAAAATCATGGTTAAAATATACTTGTAAATATTTGTTTAAATATATTTTCCTAAGTGTTTAATTTCTATAAAAAATTTGGCATAGTTTTCCCTTAAAAATGGAGGTTTCCATGCTTTCAAAGCATATCATTTTCTTTTGTAAATCATCACAATCAACAATAAATCAACAAATACTTACCAATTTGCCAAAATCAAGCATTATTCACTACTTCATGAACTTGAAAATTTATAAAAATTTGTAGTAACTTACTAGTGTGTTTAGTAAGCTTGTTACCCAATAAAGTGTGGTTATTTATTTAAGAACATCATTATTGAAGAAGTTAGATGTTTACAACTTGTGAATAAATTTTCTAAAAATATTTCTTCTTGAGTTTTTCTTGTTAAATTTATATTTCTACACTTGATTAACCACTAAAAATATGGTTAATCTCTTTAGGAACCAAGTTTAGGTAATTCTTGTATTTTAACTTTGTTTCTTGAGAAATCTATCTTTGAAATCATCATTCTACAAGTCTTATAACGTGTTTCATACTTCATTATACATAAAAACAACTTCATCTTTCAAGTTCATGTTTACATAAAGGATGATCATTATGATTTCTTCAAGATCCATCCTTATACTTGCTAGATCATGTGTTTAATCATCATCTAGCAAGGTTATTATGATGATCAACATCATAAACATAAGAAATCAACAATCAAGTATACTACATACACTTAAAACAACTTGTTCTTCATGTATTTAAGCTTTTTATTCATGTTTATGCTTATGTTTTCTTGAGGTTCTTTAGATTAACATGATACATAACACTTTAACCATCAAAATCATTAGTAAAAATAGGATCAAAGAGTCTTACTACTAGCACTAAGGCTAGGGAAGAACAAGAAGCAAGATGATGAAGAAAATAGGTGGTTAATAGCTCCTAGTGAAGGTCCTTCCAATTCCGTTGCTTCCCACCTTCTTAGATAGGCTTGAGACACCTTAGAATCACCTTGGATTGGAGGATGGAAGCTAAAAAATGATGGTGATGGTGTGCTTGGTTTGAGCCGTAAGTTAGAGGGAAGGAAGAGAGGAGATGGTGAATGTTGTAAGTGTTAGAATGAAATGGGTTATGTTTGGTGGTCTTTATAAAAAATGTCTTCCAACATCTTTTTATTCCTTTGTCCATATGTTTCAAAATCTCTAGACATATCACTTTAAATATTGAAATAAAATCCACCATGTGGGACCCATGTCCCAACTGGTTATGGGGGGGGGGGGGGGGTATGTGGTTGTGTTTCAAGTATTAGTTACTTCATTCTAGTTAGATTCCAAGTATTAAATTTAGAGATTTAGGTGTATAGTGTTTATAAGAGGTAATATGATGTTCGGTGACCATAACTAGCCTCACAACACTAAAACAATGTTTCTAGAGAAAATTTGGTGTTTCGGGTAGTGTCCGGTTGTTCGGTTGGTTACCGGTTCGTTAAAGTGCTAAATTGCGCAGTTTAGTGTGCTTTATGTTGTATTTTATGACAGTTTCAGTTCCCGACACTTAGAAAAGTATTCTGGACCGTTAAACCACATTTCTGCATTATATTTAGATGTTAAAAGTTGAATTTTTGCTGAATTTGTTTATTTTCTGCAGAATTCTGCAGTTTTAATGTGTTTCTGGCATTTTCCGACACCTGAGTTATCACTAGGAAGGCAGTTTTGTGATCCCTACTTTCCTACACACTATACTAGTGTAACACTTGGTCCTGGGGCTTATTTTGTGTCTTATCATCATGTCCGTCTAAGTACTGAACTCCCGTCAGTACTTTTAGTTTGTCTGATAACTGTGCTAACTCTGCTCTGTGCATTAATATAACTATATTGTGTTGCATGTAGTAATGATAAAAGTCTTGCAACATGAAATACCATTGTATGTATATAACAGTAATCAAAATTTCATTCGTCTTGTAAACTAAATCATGCACAGTTATTAAAGCACAGATTACTGTTTAATTATTGTACGTAATGCATGGAAAAGTGCCAGTTGTGACATTCTCCCCCTGTTAAAAGAATTTTGTCCCGAAATTCAAGCTATGCCATCGGTCGCAGGGGAGTTGCGAATCAAATGTGGTCACTTAGGCTTAATTTGGTCTAGTATACCGTGGGTTCAATCTCCCACGCTTTCCAAATCGTACCACGCCTTTCCAAGGCGAGACTTTCCTTAAAACTATATCTCCAACATCAAACTCCAAAGGTTTCCGCCGCTTATCGGCGTAGCCTTTCTGTACATCACGTGATGACTTGATACGACCACGTTTCCGATGGATCTTGTCTGTAGTTTTCTGAACCCGGGCCAGTAAATCATTTAACCTTGGTCTCCGCCTAACACAAAGGGGACCGATACTTACGTTCCTATAAAGCTTTGCGCGAGATGGCCTAAACGGCGGTGTGATAAATATTATTGTAGGAAAACTTCACTAAGGGCAAGTGAGTATTCCAACTTCTCATCTGTGAGAACTGTACTCTGTAATCGATGTACGATGTAAAACAATGATGATTATTAATAAAACAATGTGATTTGGTGTTACTATATGTGTTTTGATGTTATTATGTGTGTATTTGTGTTTGGTGAATTTTCAATTAGATTCGACTCCAATTTCAAGCTTTAAATCGCTTTCTGGAAGGTTATACGCAAACTGGTGCATAAACGCAGTCAGTATAATGCGAAAAACACTCCGGAATAGTGACATAGGCTTAAAATAACTTAAATAACCTCCACATAACTTTGAAATAATTTTTGGATGGTTTGGTGTGTTGAAATCAACTTTGTTCGATCGCAGGGACTATTTGTGTCAAACTGCAAAACTATACTGATTTGTATAGTAACGAACACTCCGAAACTTGATCATAAGTTAAACATACCCTAAATATCCTTTAAATAGCTTAGAAATAGGCTTTGAGGGGTTCGGTATGCTAAAACAAACTTTATTGGTCATTCAGGGACTAAAAGCGTCAAAAAGTGCACAAGTTTGCATTTTCGCGCATATCTTACGTTCTGAATATATCCGGACATCCAAAAATTTATGTAATCATTAAAATATTTTATTTTAGTGATTGGCATGATAAAATTCCATTCGTCGCTTAATTTGGATCGTTTTTGCGTTCGTTACGACTTCCGTCGTAATTAACCGAACAACGCAACCGTACGACCAAACGAGCCGACATCCGAGATATTTTTGAGCATGTTTTAAGTTCCCTATACTTTAACTTCATTTTAGAGCCTTGAAATGAGGTTAACGGGGCTTAAACGTGTCAAAAATGAGCCAAAATGCAAGTTTCTGAAGTGCAGGGACCTGTTTTGTCATTTCTGGAAAGTAGGCTAGGCAGGCCGCGTAAGGGAGAGTGTATATCTATGCGGGCCGCATGGCCTTGTCAGACAGAAACTTCAGAAACAGCAATCTGGGCCAAATTCAGGGGTTTTAATGTAATATTTGCAATACCTGGAGCTGTTTTTCGGCTCCCATTGTATTCTAATACCATTAACCCAAATGTATGGCCAAGATCACTCCCTCAAACCACTTGGAATCATCCTGTTGATCCTAACTTACTATAAATAACAACCCCCACTTCATTCCATTCTCACACTTGATCTGAAATCAGCTCTAAGTTGGGGTGTTTGCACTTCATACCTGAGCTATTTTAGATCAAACATCCTTCTTGGACCCTTTGTAAGTCCTCTTCTTGCTTGTTCTTGTATTTCAAGCATGAAAGTCAAACAAAGTTTGACTTTCAGCTTTGACCAGTCAATGGTCAACACAAAGTTCCGTTGAACTTTGCAACGTGAGCGTAATCACGATGGTTATAGTCCCTTGTGACTATACCTACTGATTACTACGTTGACTAGGCGTAGTGACGAGTCGTAGTTTCGGCCAGAATGCGTATTAATGCGTATTTTGTAACCAAACTACTCTTGGGTATCAAAACCGTTTGTTTTGATATCAAAACCTGTTTTCTAACTTAACTAAACATGTTCTAGCATGTTTAGCTCGTCACTTTTAGTTTGGTGCTTGTGTAGAGTCGTAAGTCAAGCGGACTAAACACCCGCTTAGACTTTCGAAAACGACCCGTTTGGTCGATCATTAGGATCCAACCAAACATGTTTAGTGACCATAGTTGCATAGGGAATAACCTTCCGATTTTATACCTTATGGTCACTTAGGTTTAATTAGTTGTATGATAAGTAGTCTATATGCCTTAGGTAAATGACCAAAATGCCCTTTTCATGCATAATTGGTAATTAAGCATATGTAACATAAACTTTTTTCACGTAACTGTTTATGCAACACATTTAAACATGTTTAGGCATATAACACTTGTCATAGGGCTAGTTAGACGTCTCGAATGCGCTTTTGCGCGCACGACACGTTAAAGTAGCGTAAGCTACCTTAATGGGTCGCAACGGGTCGAAAGCACTTAGGTTAGGTTCCGATTTAGGATGTAGGATTTGTTAAACCATATCACATGAGTTCCAACACTCATTTGGTTTACAAGACCTCATTCTGTCCGATCTTCCGATTTAGGTGTCTATTGTTTGACTAGTGATTCGATTACTAGGTGCTGTTTGATTTCTCTGGTTTGCTCGAGTTTATTGAAGTTATATTGATTGAGGATACTTTGCACTCCAAGTGAGTATATAGTTCCCCTATTTTACTGTTTTCAATTGTTTTGGGGTGATTCATATGTGCTAAATGTTTTCAAGGTTTTAACGCTGGTTTTCAAAACGATTTTCGATATTATAACGATGATTTCAAAAACGATTAAGATGGTTTATATTAAACTAATAACGATTTCAATAAAGTGAATAAACTAGTTGGTTGTAATTAAATAACGAATGGCATTCATTAGCATTGATCAAGCCGACCAGTATTAGGTTATGGTACCATAGGATCTGACAAATCTCATTATCATACTGCACCCATGGTTATGTGTGGGTTAGGTGGGTAACGACTGAATCTGAATATGAATTTACCCTTTGGTGGTTTATTAATACGACAAGCGAGGTAGTCGAGTCACGAAGGTTTGAATGTTATTAGCGAGGCGACCACAAATAGTTTTCACACTTAAAACGAGGATGATTTAAACGATTTAAACGAATTATCGATTTGGGAACGATTCATACGAGATTAAACGAGTTGGATAAACGATTGGTTTTTGGTTAAGTGTTTAGATAACGGGACGGGTGTAATATGATGAAAACATGGTAGATACGCCGCTGGTACTTCTTATATATAAGTGTTTTCAACATATTACATACCGTGGCGTTATTTAGTTCACTTGGGTAAACGATTTTGAAACGATGTCACACAAACGAGGTTTTCGAAATGATATAAACCATACGAGATTTATTAACGAGTTTTATTAACGATTTAATACGAGATTTATTAACGAGTTTTATTAACGATTTAATACGAGATATTTTACAAATTGCTTTACTAAAACAAATGTTTTTGGGTTAAGAATCATGGCTACGAGGTTTTATAAACTATAACCCGTTTGATTTGAGTTGGTTAATTAAGTTGCAATATTATACTCTTTTCAAAACAAGGTTTTTAACAAAGTATTGCAACATTTAAACTAGCCATGAATCCGACACTCCTATAAAACCTATGTACTCGCCAGCATTTCTTTGCTGACTTTGTTTTTACATATGTTTCAGGTATTGATGCTTGATGATGATTACTAGGATGCATGAGTCACATAGGATCTGGACGAGGCCTTAGTGACATAATAACAATATTAGTCGATATGTAACTTGTTTGTTTTGAGTTAAGACAATGTTAATGTTTAATATTATCAATAAAACGAAACAGTTTTGTATCCATGGTTATGAAACGATATTTCTGCCACGACACTCCCCGATGTTTCCGCCGCGGTTTTGTTGTTTTAACGCGGTCGGGGTGTGACATCATCAAAGTCCATCACAAAAGCACGTAGCATGTCTACCAAAGTCTGTATCGTTCGTTTGCTCTGGCCGTCCGTCTGAGGGTGAAATGTAGTACTAAGGTCCAATCGTGACCTAAACGCCTTTTGAAACGTCTGCCATATCCTTGGAATAAAACGACCATCTCGGTCGGATAAGATAGAATCAGGCACTCGATGACGTGCCACAACCTTTCTAGGCTAATTCTCTGCTAATTCCCTTGTGCTGTCTTCCTCACTGTTTGGTAGGAAATGTGCAGTCTTAGTGTGTCGGTCAATAATCACCCAAATCATATCTCAACCTCTTTGGGTTCTTGGTAGCTTTGTAATTAAAATTCCGTTGAGACTCGTTCCCACTTCCACATGGGAATCTCGGGCTGTTGCAGCAGCCCTGATGGTTTCTGGTATTCTGTCTCAACTTTGGCACAAGTAAGACAGTTACCCACATAGGTAGCTATATCAGTTTCTCACTTGGGCCACCCATACTAATCCTTCAAGTCTTGGTACATCTTGTCGGATCCAGGATGGATCGAGTACCTTGACCTATGAGTCTTGTCCCAAAACAAGCGTACGTAAATTGTCGCGAAATAGAACCCAAAGTCGTTTCATGAAGTATAATGTTCCATCTTCCTTATGTAATAACTGCACTTCCATTCTACGTAACGCTTCAGCTTGAAGGCTTCCTGGTTTGAGCACCTCATGCTCAGCTTCACGAAT
Organism: Helianthus tuberosus; assembly: GCA_030545235.1. Lineage (NCBI taxonomy): Eukaryota > Viridiplantae > Streptophyta > Magnoliopsida > Asterales > Asteraceae > Helianthus > Helianthus tuberosus. The sequence continues at coordinate 154,447,931 of CM060358.1, forward strand.
CCGAGTAGCGAAATTCGTCTGTATGGTCATCTCTAAGGCTCGCACCCTTAGAAGCTTTGCGCGAACCTTGAGGCTCAAGAACGCTTGCCTTGTTCAGGTGATACTTAATCTCACAATCATATCCATTTAGTAGCTCAATCCATCTTCGTTATCTCATATTTTAGTCCTTATGATCAAAGATGTGCTGCGAACAATTGTGATCAGTAAAGATCATGCAGCGTTTCCCATACAAGTAATAACGCCAAATCTTCAATGCACAATTACTGCACCTAGTTCAAGGTCTCTTCTCATGATCCTTTAATCAACGTGACGCGTACGCGATGACTTGGTCTCGTTGCATCAACACGCAATCGAGATCTTGTCGAAAAACATTACAAAAACCGCAATTCTATTGGTACTGTCAGGTGAAGACAAGATAGGTATCGTCTGGGTTTGGGTTGTTAGCGGTTGTGTAATCCTTGAAAATTTTTCTAGGAGTCGTCTGATACAGCATACAATCCCCAAAAATTCTTTGTTGTGTCTTAGGGACTCCTTAGTTCTTGATTGCAGGGTCGACATGAATCTCATTCTTATCCACCACGTGACCTAAGAATCTTGTCTCGTGAATCCAAGGTTCGCACTTCGATATTCTAGCGCACAACTGTTCTTTCTCTAAGAGTTCCAAGATAAATTTTAGATGTTGCTCATGACCTTCCTTGGTATCTAAGCATATAGGAATGTAGTCAATAAATAAAATCACGACCTTATCCAGGTATGGCTTATACACCTTATTCGTGAGATCCATGAATACTGTTACTGGGTTTGTTAAGCCAAACGGCGTGACAAGGAGTTCGAGATGTCCATATCGAGTCCTAAAGGTCGTTTTAGGGATACTTTCTTCTTGTATTCGCAGTTGAGGACACCCTAACCTTAAGTCGATCTTCGAGTAGTAACTAGAACCTTGTAATTGGTTGAACAAGTCATCAATCCCTGGGCAAAGGATAACGGTCCTTGATATCCAATTCTCTAAAGTTGATGTAAAACGGAAACTGCTATCTTTCTTCTTAAAGAATAATACTGGGGCTTCCCAAGGTGAGAAGCTCAGCTTGGTAGATTTCCTCTGCCTAGCAGCTCTAACAGTTGCATCGGAGGCTCCTGTGTCTCGGACGGAGCTAGTCGGTAAGGTGCCATTCGTCACTGGTGCCACTCCTAGCACTAGGTTTATCCTAAACTCCTCTTGTCACTGTGGAAGTAACCCATACAAGTCTTCATGGAAGGCTTCTGGAAATACTCCACCACGGGGATGTCTTCAGGCTTTGGCTTCTTGGTCTCCTTAATGACAACATGAACAAGGGAGGCTATGCAGCCTATCCGGAGGCGCATCTACGTCTCTATGACCAATGCGAGATGTCGCAAATCCACCGCCTTATGGGGCCTAGTGCCCTCGCATCTATTGCAAGAAGGTTGTGTACTATAAGTCTTTCATCATTCGTAAGAGGGATGCGAATGATTTTCCTTATGTCAAACAACTTCAGCTCTATCCTTGGATATCCAATCCAAGCTGACTACAATATCATGACTTCCCAAGTCAACGGTAATAGAAGGTTCCTGCCTTCTAAGTTCCAAAATACAATCCTTAATCATCTCATTCGATTTAACTAACCTTCCATTTGCCAATTCTAAAGAATACGAGGCATCTATCCTACTTGTAACTAGGCCAAGTAGGTTCTTAATTCCTAAGGATACAAGGTTAATGTCGGCGCCAGTATCAATCAAAATGGATGCATAGTGTTGGTTAATATGGAACGTACCCGTAACCGCATCTGGATCCTGGCGTGCTTCACGAGCGCCGATCATGAAGACCCTTCCTTGCTTGGTTCTTCCTAGGGAAATCTTTACTAAAGTGACCCACGTCCCCACATTAGAAGCATTATTGTTTCCGTCTTGGTTGCCGCCATCATTTCCTCCTTGTTTGGGATACTTCACCCAACAGGCGTCCTTGCTATGTCCTTCTTTTCCACACCTATCACACTTAGGCCTCAAACATCGACCTTCATGGTGGAACTTGCATTCCTTGGATCTCGGCTTAGTCCCCAAGTAAACCTTACCACCGACCTTACTGGTGGCTCCATAAGCTCGCATACCACGAGGCGAGTTCAGTTCCCTTCCTTTGTTTGCTTTAGAGCTTTCATAACTGACTTGGGTGCCTATCTTTAGGTTCGAAGACTTTCTTTTGTTGTTGTCCGAAGACTCCACATGAGTTTCTTTCTTGTTTACCTCAGATCCCGAAAACTTTCCCATACGAAGAGCTTCTTCAGTAGTGTAACCCTCAAATCAATAGCCTCTATGAGAGTTGGAGGCTTTGAGTCAGTAACCATGCTTAGGATTTGAGGTGCAAGTACCCAAATGAATCGCTCAATCCTCTTGAACTCCGGCTCGACTAAGTAGGGAATAACCCCAGACAAGTCATGAAAGCGTTGGACGTACTCATAGATCTTCGGCCCGTCCATTTTCGAATTCCAAAACTCAGTCTCAAGCTTCTGGATTTCGGCCCTAGAATAGTATTTCTTCCGCATCAATTCTTTGAGCTTGTCCCAGGTCAGTGCATAAGCAGTAGCTTCACCAAGGGTTTGAACCTGAAGGTTCCACCAGGAGAGTGCACCATCAAAAAACAACCCTGAGATATAGTTAACTCTTTGCTCGAGCGAACATTTACTCATTCTCAGAACGGAGTCAGTCTTTTTTGCCCAACGAACAAAAGCAACGGCACCTCCTATGCCATCAAAATTCAATGGCTTGCAGTCCAGGAACTGTTTATAGGTGCAGCCAGTTGGAGGGATACTTTCGGGAGTGCCACCGCTGTGTTCAGAGCGAAGGGCTTCATGCTGCGCTATAGCTTGGGAAATGCGCTCATTGAGTTCGACCTTAGTTAACGTAATGGTGTCCGTGTCACGTCTGGGCGGCATTTTCTTCTGTCAAAAGGTATGGGGTAGGTTAGACAACCTTCCATAATTGTCTATAAGGTACATATTACCACAAGCAAACATGTAATCACCCAATATCACATGCATATATATTCAACAACGTATAAGTAAGAAAACAACCACTAAGCTTTCATATATGTTTGACAACTTAACTTATTGTTTGTAATAGGGAAAACAAAATGAACTCGAGGTTACATCACCTCGGTCATACAAGTTCCATAATATGGAAGTAGTAGTTATTTTCCTTCTACATTGGTTTTCTTCGGTCTTTAGCTTCACAAAGACGGGTATACTTCCCAAGAGATAGGGGTTGTACATATAGGGGTGATAGAGAGTGTAAAGTTGCTGAATCTTTTCCGAGAGTTATCCATCTTCACTTGCTTAGATATCGGTTCCCAAACGACTCGTACGGGTAGAAGTGTCGGACACGAAGTAGGCGAAGGCAGATTTCCTACTTTGTAGAGTGCTATAGCAACTGTCTAGGTATTGTTCTACTAGATGAAGGTGTGAACACTTAGAAATTTTTTGGTGGGTGGTGATCATTAGTTTGACCCGCAGAGTCCACCAGGATTTCCATACACTACAAGTCGTTATTACGTGGGCCCCCGTAATAATAAATTGTCTTGCACGGTCACGCCAACTTTCCCTCATTCAAAGCAGATGATCCACCAAAGAGGGGACACTACTGTCCTTATACCTCCGTCATGCAAAGGACCATTGTGGTGGTCCATGCGCTAACATCCGTTATCGTTACGCGCGAATAGGCACGATGATTAAAAGTAATAGGAATAAGGAGAATTCCTAGTAGTGGGAGGGGCACCTTCAAGATGAGTACTTCATCTTCCTACTCTGGACAAGAGCGTCTTCAATCTTGTTTCGTAAAAGCCACAGGGACCTCGTCCTGCTGATACGGGTGTTGTCCAAGGTTTCCTCCTCCGCCTCGTTGTCACTACCGTAGTCAGGCACCTTCGCATTCGAGAAGGAAGAACAACCATCACCTACGGAAACAAGCTCAAAATCTCGTTTGGTAATCACTCCAGCCATGAGCTTTGCAGTAAACGCGAGGTCGATAGCTTCATCGTGCGAGTCAAGAACAATAATAGGATTCGGAGTCGTAGGTATCTCGTTCACGTTAATAATTATTCCGTACACTTATACATATATATATTAATAAATAAATATGTTATTTAGCATAAACAGGCAGATAGATGCATCATATGACATATAACTCTCGTTTGTCCTTTCGGGGGGGGGGGGGGGTATTTTGTCTTTGGTAAGTCTATCTCACGTAGACTATACCTTAGTTGGCACTTTAATTTTGGGTATTCTCCACCCTACTAATGTCCTTGCCTTGTATTTTCTTTGAAAAATGTTTGAGTCATGGATCTTGACGATTTCGCAATGCAATGAAAAAATCCTTTTTGTAAAAATGTTTTCGTGAGAGAGTTCCTAGTGATTGTTGTCTAGACTCGAGAAGGAATCCTAGTTCACTACAATCGAAGCTCTGATACCAAACTGTCACACCCTGACCTTTGCGGAAGCGTATGATGTGTGACTTGTTCAATACCATTGCATTCAAATTTAATAAAAAACTATATGATTAAAATGATGTTCATCCATTCATAAAGTTTAAAATATTACAAACACCAATCAATTAAGTTTCAAACGACACAACCTCTGATTGAGTTACAAAACCAACAAAAGTAGATGACATCTAAACTTGTTAATCATATTCCGAAACAACACCAGCGCCCAAGATCCAACTTGTTTCCTGAAATACATGTAATTTTGAAAACATCAACACGCGTACACGTACGCAATACAGTGTTGCATGTAGTAATGATAAAAGTCTTGAAACATGAAATACCATTGTATGTATATAACAGTAATCAAAATTTCATTCGTCTTGTAAACTAAATCATGCACAGTTATTAAAGCACATATTACTGTTTAATTATTGTACGAAATACATGGAAAAGTGCCAGTTGTCACATTCTCCCCACGTTAAAAGAATTTCGTCCCGAAATTCAAGCTATGCCAACGGTCGCAGGGGAGTTGCGAATCAAATATGGTCACTTAGGCTTAATTTGGTCTAGTATACCATGGGTTCAACCTCCCACGCTTTCCAAATCGTACCACGCCTTTCCAAGGCGAGACTTTCCTTAAAACTATATCTCCAACATCAAACTCCAACGGTTTCCGCCGCTTATCGGCGTAGCCTTTCTGTACATCACGTGCTGACTTGATACGACCATGTATCCGATCGATCTTGTCTGTAGTTTCCTGAACCAACTCGGGCTAGTAAACCGTTTAACCTTGGTCTCCGCCTAACACAAAGGGGACCGATACTTACATTCCTATAAAGCTTTGCGCGAGACCGCCTAAACGGCGGTGTGATAAATATTATTGTAGGAAAACTTCACTAAGGGCAAGTGAGTATTCCAACTTCTCATCAAAGTCCATCACACAAGCACGTAGCATGTCTACCAAAGTCTGTATCGTTCGTTTTCTCTGGCCGTCAGTCTGAGGGTGAAATGTAGTACTAAGGTCCAATCGTGACCTAAACGCCTTTTAAAACGTCTGCCATATCCTTGGAACAAAACGAACATCTCGGTCGGACAAGATAGAATCAGGCACTCGATGACGTGCCACAACCTTTCTAGGCTAATTCTTTGCTTATTCCCTTATGTTGTCTTCCTCACTGTATGGTAGGAAATGTGCAGTCTTGGTGTGTCGGTCAATAATCACCCAAATCATATCTCGACCACTTTGGGTTCTTGGTAGCTTTGTAATCAAAATTCCATTGAGACGCTTTCCCACTTCCACATGGGAATCTCGGGCTGTTGCAACAGCCCTGATGGTTTCTGGTATTCTGTCTCAACTTCGGCACAAGTAAGACAGTTACCCACATAGGTAGCTATATCATTTTCTGACTTGGGCCACCCATACTAATCCTTCAAGTCTTGGTACATCTTGTCGGATCCAGGATGGATCGAGTACCATGACCTATGAGTCTTGTCCCAAAACAAGCGTACGTAAATTGTCGCAAAACGGAACCCAAAGTCGTTTCATGAAGTATAATGTTCCATCTTCCTTAGGTAATAACTGCACTTCCATTCTACGTAACGCTTCAGCTCGAAGGCTTCCTGGTTTGAGCACCTCATGCTCTGCTTCACGAATCCAAGTAGCAGAATTCGTCTGTATGGTCATCTTTAAGACTCGCACCCTTAGAAGCTTTGCGCGATCCTTGAGGCTCAAGGCGTCCTATTACAACGCTTGCCTTGTTCAGGTGATACTTAATCTCACAATCATATCCATTCAGTAGCTAAATCCATCTTCGTTATCTCATATTTTAGTCTTTATGATCAAAGATGTGCTGCGAACCATTGTGATCAGTAAAGATCATGCAGCTTTTCCCATACAAATAATGATGCCAAATCTTCAATGCGCAATTACTGCACCTAGTTCAAGGTCTCTTCACATGATCCTTTAATCAACGATGACACGTACGCGTACGCGTGCCCACATTTGAAGCAACCTGGAACTCTACCATTATCGTTTCCGTCTTGGTTGACGCCATCATTTCCTCCTTGTTTGGGATACTTCGCCCAAAAGGCGTCCTTGCTGTGTCCTTCTTTTCCACACCTATCACACTTAGGCCTTAAACATCGACCTTCATGGTGGAACTTGGATTCCTTGCATCTCGGCTTAGTCCCCAAGTAAACCTTACCACCGACCTTAGTGGTGGCTCCATAAGCTCGCATGCCACGAGGCGAGTCCACTTCCCTTCCTTTGTTTGATTTAGAGCTTTCATAACTGACTTTTGTGCCTATCTTTAGGTTTGTAGACTTTCTTTTGTTGTTGCCCGAAGACTCCACATGAGTTTCTTTCTTGTTTGCCTCAGATCCCGAAAACTTTCCCGTACGAAGAGCTTCTTCAGTAAGTGTAACACTCAAATCAATAGCCTCTGTGATTGGATGGAGGCTTTGAGGCAGTAACCATGCTTAGGATTTGAGGTGCAAGTCCCCAAATGAATCGCTCAATCCTATTGAACTCCGACTCGACTAAGTAGGGAACAACCCTAGACAAGTCGTAAAAGCGTTGGACGTACTCAGAGATCTTTGGCCCATTCATTTTCAAATTCCAGAACTCAGTCTCAAGCTTCTGGATTTCGGCCCTAGAACAGTATTTCTTACGCATCAATTCCTTGAGCTCGTCCCAGCTCAGTGCATAAGCAGTAGCTTCACCAAAGGTCTAAACCTGAAGGTTCCACCAGGAGGGTGCGCCGTCCAAAAACAACCCTGAGATATAGTTAACTCTCTGCTCGGGCGAACATTTACTCATTCTCAGAACGGAGTTAGTCTTTTCTGCCCAATGAACAAAAGTAACTGCACCTCCTGTGCCATCAAAATTCAATGGCTTGCAGGCCAGGATCTGTTTATAGGTGCAGCCAGTTGGAGGGTTACTTCCGGGAGTGCCACCGCTGTGTTCAGAGCGAAGGGCTTCATGCTGCGCTATAGCTTGGGAAATGTGCTCATTGAGTTCGGCCTTAGTTAACGTAATGGTGTCTGTGTCACGTCTGGGCGGCATTTTCTTCTGTCAAAAGGTATGGGGTAGGTTAGACAACATTCCATAGTTGTCTATGAGGTACATATTACCACAAGCAAACATGTAATCACCCAATATCACATGCATATATAATCAACAATGTATAAGTAAGAAAACAACCACTGAGCTTTCATATATGTTTGACAACTTGACTTTTTGTTTGTAATAAGGAAAACAAAATAAACTCGAGGTTACATCACCTCGGTCATACAAGTTCCATAATATGAAAGTAGTAGTAATTTTCCTTCTACATTGGTTATCTTAGGTCTTTAGCTTCACAAAGAGGGGTATACTTCCCAAGAGATGGAGGTTGTACATATAGGGGTGATAGAGAGTGTAAAGTTGCTGAATCTTTTCCGAGAGTTATCCATCTTCACTTGCTTAGATATCGGTTCCTAAACGACTCGTACGGGTAGAATTATCGGACACGAAGTAGGCAAAGGCAGATTTCCTACTTTGTAGAGTGCTATAGCAACTGTCAAGGTATTGTTCTACTAGATGAAGGTGTGAACACTTAGAAATTTTTTGGTGGGTGGTGATCATTAGCTTGACCCACAGAGTCTACCAGGATTTCCATACACTACAAGTCGTTATTACGTGAGCCCTCGTAATAATAAATTGTCTTGCACGCTCACCCCAACTTTCCCTCGTTCAAAGCAGACGATCCACCAAAGAGGGGACACTACTGTCCTTATACCTCCGTCATGGAAAGGACCATTGTGGTAGTCCGTGCGCTAACATCCGTTATCGTTACGCGCAAATATGCACGATGATTAAACATAATAGGAATAAGGAGAATTCCTAGTAGTGGGAGGGGCACCTTCAAGATGATTACTTCATCTTCCTAGTCTAGACAAGAGCGTCTTCAATCTTGTTTCGCAAAAGCCACTGGGACCTCGTCCTGCTGATACGGGTGTTGTCCAAGGTTGCCTCCTCCGCCTCACTGTCACTACCGTAGTCAGGCACCTTCACATTCGAGAAGGAAGAACAGCCATCACCTACGGAAACAAGCTTAGAATCTCGTTTGGTAATCACTCCAGCCATGAGCTTTGAAGTAAACACGAGGTCGATAGCTTCATCGTGCGAGTCAAGAACAATAATATGATTCGGAGTCGTAGGTATCTCGTTCACGTCAATAATTATTCCGTACACTTATACACATATATATTAATAAATAAATATGTTACTTAGCATAAACAACTAGATAGATGCAACATATCACATATAACTCTCGTTTGTCCTTGCGGGGGGGGGGGGATTTTGTCTTTGGCAAGTCTATCTCACGTAGACTATGCCTTAGTTGGCACTTTAATTTAGGGTATTCTCCTCCCTACTAATGTCCTTGCCTTGTCTTTTCTTTGAAAAATGTTTGACTCATGGATCTTGAGGCTTTCGCAATGCAACGAAAAATCCTTTTTGTAAAAATGTTTTCGTGAGAGAGTTCCTAGTGATTGTAGTCTAGACTCGAGAAGGAATCCTAGTTCACTACAATCGAAGCTCTGATACCAAACTGTCACACCCTGACCTTTGCGGAAGCGTATGATGTGTGACTTGTTCAATACCATTGCATTCAATTTTAATAAAAAACTATATGATTAAAGTGATGTTCATCCATTCATAAAGTTTAAAATATTACAAACACCAGTCAATTAAGTTTCAAACGACACAACCTCTGATTGAGTTACAAAACCAAAAAAAGTGGATGACATCTAAACTTGTTAATCATATTCCAAAACAACACCAGTGCCCAAGATCCAACTTGTTTCCTGAAATACATGTAATTTTGAAAACATCAACAAAAGTTGAGCGAGTTCATGCATTTTGTATAAATACTGATAAACTTGTAAACGTTTTAGAGACTCCTTTGAAAACAGGTATGAAAAGTATCTATAAACAGATCAAATTAATGTTTTGCAAGGACATTAATGTATGTGAAGACATAGGGAGCACTCAATATGAGTAGGCTTATACCCTCGTCGATTTCACTCGACTGTGTCGAATTTACCTTCGACTGTGTCAATTTACCTTGACTGTGTCAATTTACCTTGACTGTGTCAAATTACCTTGACTGTGTCAAATTACGGTTGACCGTTGTCGAATTACCTCGACTGGGACACCAAAGAACTCAAGTGGTCACTTAAAGACCATGAGTGGGGCTCGGTCGTACCCGTTAGATCTAACCTTCGTCCATATTTATGAGAGTTAATGGCATTTCAATTTCAATCTATGCTCACATGATCTATAATTCATTTCATAGCCAATTCATACCATTTAAACGTATGCAACATGTATTCCACCCCCGAGAGTTATAAATCCGAAAACAGTTAAGAGAAAAGGGGGACATGAACTCACAGTTTTGCGTTCTTCAATCCGACATAACTCAAGCTGCTACTAGTGTACATGACTACCTACAACATACTACGGTCTATTAGACGAGCGGGTCATGCCATGACTTAGTATTAATTAGTGTCTTTGAGTTACGTTTCTCTGTGTCCTTAATATTATTCCAAGTTATATAATTATTTGTTAAAATAATAAATATTTTAACTTAAATTATATTTATGAATTTTGGAATATTAGTTAAAATAATACATTTTAACTTGTCAAGTTTATGTATTCGTACTTGTATAGCTTCCCAAGGATGGGTGTATTTGTATTCGTATTCTTATTCTTCTATATTTTTGCCAAGTATCGATGGCGTATTCCGGTGTGTAATTATACGTACAAGAATATGTATTTTTATTGTGTTTATTAAGTATCTCATACTTAGTTTTTTTAATAAAAAAAATACATCAATATATATTCCCAAAATATATATCTTAAGAAATATTACAAAGAAAAATTATTCATAATTTTTCCTTGGCAAAATATTTATACTTTTTATATAAGTCTCAAAAATAATATATTTTCGAGTCTAACTTAGAAAAAATATATAAATCTATTTTCACCCAAAAATAATATGTCCAAAGTTTATTTAAGAAAATATATATTTTCTCCCAAAAATAATATATCTTCTAATAATTCCAAGAAAATATATATTTTTACTTACCAAAATAATATATTTTCTCCGTGTAAAAAAATATGATATATTTTGCAATTATTGTAAAAATCATATTTTTGTTTTGTTGATGTCCAAAATACTAATTACCAAAATATACTTATGAATTTATTTCCGGAATATTTTTGTGAGTTATATTCATTGTTTGGTTTCTTCCAATATTTTGGATATATTTTATACATTTTTTTCTTGGAATTTTGATAACATTTTGTATTGTAATTTTTGGTATTTTGGTGAGTTATATTATTTTAAGTCCTAAAATAATATAACTAATACACATAATATACAAATAATCACACACATGGTGATATCTAAATATATATTCTCCTAAATACATATTTAGTCACTTTTATTATCAAAAACCAACCTCCAATATTTTGTAATTTTTGTAACAAAAATTATGGCAAACTTTATACAAAAAATCATGGTTAAAATATACTTGTAAATATTTGTTTAAAAATATTTTCCTAAGTGTTTAATTTCTAAAAATTTTTTGGCATAGTTTCCCCTTAAAAATGGAGGTTTCTATGCTTTCAAAGCATATCATTTTCTTTTGTAAATCATCACAATTAGCAATAAATCAACCAATACTTACCAATTTGCCAAAATCAAGCATTATTCACTACTTAATGAACTTGAAAATTTATAAAAATTTGTAGTAACTTACTATTGTGTTTAGTAAGCTTAGTTACCCTTTAAAGTGTGGTTATTTATTTAAGAACATCATTATTGAAGAAGTTAGATGTTTACAACTTGTGAATAAATTTTCTAAAAATATTTCTTCATGAGTTTTTTCTTGTTAAATTTATATTTCTACACTTGATTAACCACTAAAAATGTGGTTAATCTCTTTAAGAACCAAGTTTAAGTAATTCTTGTATTTTAACTTAGTTTCTTGAGAAATCTATCTTTGAAATCATCATTCTACAAGTCTTATAACGTGTTTCATACTTCATTATATATAAAAACAACTTCATCTTTCAAGTTCATGTTTACATAAAGGATGATCATTATGATTTCTTCAAGATCCATCCTTATACTTGCTAGATCATATGTTTAATCATCATCTATCAAGGTTATTATGATGATCAACGTCATAAACATAAGAAATCAATAATCAACTATACTAAATACACTTAAAACAACTTGTTCTTCATGTATTTAAGCTATTTATTCATGTTTATGCTTATGTTTTCTTGAGGTTCTTTAGATTAACATGATACATAACACTTTAACCATCAAAATCATGAGTAAAAATAGGATCAAAGAGTCTTACTACTAGCACTAAGGCTAGGGAAGAACAAGAAGCAAGATGATGAAGAAAATAGGTGGTTAATAGCTCCTAGTGAAGGTCCTTCCAATTCCGATGCTTCCCACCTTCTTAGATAGGCTTGAGACACCTTAGAATCTCCTTGGATTGGAGGATGGAAGCTAAAAAGTGATGGTGATGGTGTGCTTGGTTTGAGCCGTAAGTTAGAGGGAAGGAAGAGAGGAGATGGTGAATGTTGTAAGTGTTAGAATGAAATGGGTTATGTTTGGTGGTCTTTATAAAAAATGTCTTCCAACATCTTTTTATTCCTTGGTCCAAATGTTTCAAAATCTCTAGACATATCACTTTAAATATTGAAATAAAATCCACCATGTGGGACCTATGTCCCAACCGGTTATGGGGGGGGGGGTATGTGGTTGTGTTTCAAGTATTAGTTACTTCATTCTAGTTAGATTCCAAGTATTAAATTTAGGGATTTAGGTGTTTAGTGTTTATAAGAGGTAATATGATGTTCGGTGACCATAACTAGCCTCACAACACTAAAACAATGTTTCTAGAGAAAATTTGGTGTTTCGGGTAGTGTCCGGTTGTTCGGTTGGTTACCGGTTCGTTAAAGTGCTAAATTGCGCAGTTTAGTGTGCTTTATGTTGTATTTTATGACAGTTTCGGTTCCCGACACTTAGGAAAGTATTCTGGACCGTTAAAGCACATTTTTGTATTATATTTAGATGTTAAAAGCTGAATTTTTGCTGAATTTGTTTATTTTCTACAGAATTCTGCAGTTTTAATGTGTTTCTGGCACTTTCCGGCACCTGAGTTATCACTAGGAAGGCAGTTTTGTAATCCCTACTTTCCTACACACTATACTAGTGTAACACTTGGTCCTGGGGCTTGTTTTGTGTCTTATCATCATGTCTGTCTAAGTACTGAACTCCCGTCAGTACTTTTAGTTTGTCTGATAACTGTGCTAACTCTGCTCTGTGCATTAATAGAACTATATTGTGTTGCATGTAGTAATGATAAAAGTCTTGCAACATGAAATGCCATTGTATGTATATAACAGTAATCAAAATTTCATTCGTCTTGTAAACTAAATCATGCACAGTTATTAAAGCACATATTACTGTTTAATTATTGTATGGAATGCATGGAAAAGTGCCAGTTGTCACATGTCAACCACTGTTGTCTTAACATCTGTTGAACCTTTTGTAGTATCAACATCTGTTGTAGTGGAGGATGGTTATGATGATGGTTTTGTTTTCTCCTTTTTGGAAGGTGGTTTTTTAGGCGAGGGTGTTGGTTTAGGTGTAGCAGTGGGTGGCTTTTTGGTACCAGAAGTGGTTTTGAGACCAGCAGTGGTTGGCTTTTCAGGAGTTTGTTTTTGGGTGTTGGTTTAGGGAATATGGTAAGTGGAGGTTTGTTGTGTTTGTATGATTTCTTTCTGTTTGAAGTGCCCAGATCCTTTTTCTTTATTTCCCAATCTTTCAACTCCTTTTGTTCCCTTTTCCAAATCCTCTATTTTGTTTCATTCTGATTCTTTATAGTCTTCTTTCTATCAACTTCATCATCTGCTAGAATGTTTAGGGTTTCATCAACTCCTTTTTTTCTTTTCTTTGACAGATGCTTCAGCAGAGGTTGTTGAAGACTTCTTTGCAGGCTCTGCCATTTGTTTTGGCATATTTCTTGGTGTGGGCATGCCAAAAATTTCATGTCATGTTTCTCTCCCTTTTTGGCATTATCTTGATCATCATCTTTTTCGAAGATAGGTGCAAGGGTAGTGCCAGTCATCTTTGTAAGGGCTTCTTTGATTATTTTGATTTCTTGACCTTCCTTGTTTTTGGTAATTACTTCAACAAAGCTAGACTCAATTTCAGCAGTGTTTTCAGTTTGCTCATGTTTTCTAAACCCTTTGCCAAACTTTACATTGCATTTGATCTGCTTCTCTAACATTAGCTCATAACCTTTACAAGACTCCACCCATTTTTCACATGTGATTTGGGTGGATTCAAGCTCCTTTTTACAAACTTGGTATTTCTCAACCATAGTTTGGAGTTGGTCTTTGGTTATGCTGTGTTCATGTTTCAGACTGCAGATTTCATTATCTTCTTCATACAACTTGTTTTTCAATTCTTTGATTGTTTTCTCAAATTGTACTTCATCTTTTAAAATCTTGTCCCTAAGGTTTTCATTCACCTCTTTGATATTAGCAAATGCAATGATGCATTTGTCTGAACATAGGTTTTGCTGATTCCAAGATCCGGCGAGTCTGACGGAGCTTCGGTCCCGAAACGACGTGTTCGGTGCGATTATTACGACTAAGAAAGGAGTAGAAGATAGATAGTACACCAAGCAGTCAATTTCAATCTGGTCTCTATTGATTATTCAACGATTACAGCACCGCGAGACCAGTTGGACAGCATGTCCCCTCTGGGAACCAAAAGCTTGTCCAAATGGGAGCCCCAACCCCCTATTTATAGACATCACATACCATGTGGTCATCCGATCGGATTGCCATCCGATCGGATTGACCTTTACAATATCAAAACCTGTCCAACTTTCTCCTATTCTATACAATATTCAACACACGCTCTATCTAACTATTCGCACAGTGGCAGACGTACGAAAAATGCACTAACAGATTCCCCCTCGGATGTCACTGTCGAATCGTCTTTAAAACATTGAGAACCTTGAGCCGTGTTTGAATATTCTGTAATCTTCAACTTTTCTGCAACTTCAATCAGGTATCTTGAAATCTGACTATCCAAATTCCCCCTCGATTGATGATTCGGGTTTGCTTTTGCCAAAGTAAAGCACGAATTCCCCCTGGAATGAAACTTCTGGTCTTTTGCACAGTTTACGACTCTCCTCTGATTTGCTAAACTGCAACCTTCACGAACAATCACCAACTTGAAACTAGTCAATGCAGCATCTTCTGTTTCAACTTTAACCGCATCCGAGCTCAGTTTTTGATATCACATGTAAGCACCACGATCTATGCATTCCGCCTGCTCGATCTAAGAATGTACAAAAACTCAACCGAAAATTGATAGAAACTTCAAATACCCCACTGATTAACTTCAAATCCGTGATTCCCCCTGAAGATCTGATATCCCGTTTACCGTGATCCACGTTAACGCACCGTAAGAATGACAGATCCGTGTAAATGGTATTCTCCACAATCAGCAAGTCTTCATCAGAAAACAAATCATCTGGTAATGTAATCTGATCTCAGAAGCATTCGTCCACAATCAGATTCATCTCCTCGGATAATCTAGATCTCAGAAGCTTTCACCCACGATCATTCACGGATCTCTGAAGCATTCGTCCACGATCAGATATCAACACCTCGAATCATCTTGATCTCGGAAGCTTACACTCACGATCAGATTCACATTCCCCCTGACAATCTGTAGTCGAAACTACCCGAATACTGTTGCAGTGTCACGAATTTCAAAAATGCCGGAATTTCAACATACGACAGTGAAATTTTGATTCCCCCTCATTTTTGCAAATTCTGACGTCTCTATCACTGAATTCCCCCTCAAACTGAATTCAGTTTCTAATTCTTTTCTCCGAAAAACCTGACCAAACTAGAATATCACAATATTCGCCACAATTGTCAGTTTTTTGTCTTTACGGATTTTACATTTTGGCCCATAAATAGTCAGATACTTCAGAATATGACAATTCTGCATCGGTATCCTGACTACCCCACTAATTTCCTCAATCTGTGATCGCATCACCAAATTTGTTCACTAAAGCCCCTGACGGTGTCCCCGAACAACCCAGCCTGGTCGTTAAAAACTGAAAAAATTGACAATCACCAAATTTTTTCTGGAGACTCTCCTCGTCGTTGCGATCAAAAAAATGCGTTTTTTAGGCATTTGATCATCTGGTCGAGTGTCAAGTGTCGGATGGCCATTAGATCGGATTGCCACCCGATCGGATTGCCACTCGATTGAAGGATATAATGTCATATACCCAAGTGTATGTGGATCGGCTGGTCATCCGATCGGATTGCCATCCGATCGGATTGTCGTTCGATTAAAAACACCTTGATCTTTCAAACACCCAATAGTGACATGGATCAGATTGCCATCCGATCGGGTTGCCATTCGATTGGGTTGCCATCCGATCGGGTTGCCATCGATTGAAAAGCAGTTATCCTCCAATAAGCCTCAAGACAGTGATATGGATCAGATGGTCATCCGATCGGATTGCCATCCGATCGGATTACCATCCGATTGGAAATCTCTTAACAGCTCAAGAACACTCCAAATCACGTTTTTTCAATCCAGAATCTTTATTTGTGTGAATTTCATGATGAAACTTCACAGGATTGTTCAAGAGTCAATTCCGCACAGATTGTTGTGTTCAATTCCAAAATCCATCCATGAATCGACCTTTATTTTGAGGATTTTCTCTGTTTAACGTCAAAACTCCCATTTAACCCAAAATTGAAGAGCTTTGGGTGATTTAACCGACTGTTAGATCGATTAAATCGGTACTGTAGCTCTGATACCACTGCTGATTCCAAGATCCGGCGAGTCTGATGGAGCTTCGGTCCTGAAACGACGTGTTCGGTGCGATTATTACGACTAAGAAAGGAGTAGAAGATAGATAGTACACCGAGCAGTCAATTTTAATCTAGTCTCTATTGATTATTCAATGATTACAGTACCGCGAGACCAGTTGGACAGCATGTCCCCTCTGGGAACCAAAGGTTGTCCAAATGGGAGCCCCAACCCCCTATTTATAGACATCACATACCATAGGGTCATCCGATCGGATTACCATCCGATCAGATTGACCTTTACAATATCAAAACCTGTCTAACTTTCTCCTATTCTATACAATATTCAACACAAGCTCTATCTAACTATTTGCACAGTGGCAGACGTACGAAAAATGCACTAACAGGTTTTTTAAGACATGAGGTGATACCTTAGCTGCAGCCATCATGGCACAATCACATTCATTTTCACAAGCATTGGTATCCTTTTCAACTTCATCAGCACTCCATGGATCAATAAGAGGTTCCAACAGTGGTTCAGGTTCTGTCTTTTCTAACAGCTGTTTACCAACAATAGCAGTAACCACTGCTTCTTCAACTTCATCCACTGTTTCAGCACTGGGATCCACATCTTTAGATTCCTGCCCTTCGGGAATTGACTCTAATGGTGCAAAACAAAATTCATCACAAGGAACATCATTCTTAGCAAATAGAGCAAAATTTTCATCAGATAGATCATCAGGCAAACTGCTCCAATCAACAAAACCCTGAGTAAAGAAGCTCTGTTGACTGGTTTCTCCTGGAGCAGATGTTTGTGCAGTTTGTTGTGGTGCATGTTGTTGTAGTTGACCCGAGAGACTGGGGCTTGGACATACTGGATTTATGGGACAGTGGTTTGAACATATTGCACTGGAATAGTGTTTACAGGATATGCAAAATGGGCAGTGTTTTGCATATGAGCAGCAGGGGTATATTGGAAATAGTGCACAGTGTTTTGTTTGTTTTGAGGTCTAGGGCTAGGGTGAGTAATGATTGGACCACTATTTTGACTTCTGCATTCCGTAGCAAAGTGTCCTAGCCTGTTACACTTGTAGCACGTAATTTTGGACTTATCCAACCCCACTTTTAAACTCCCATGCAGTCCTGGAAACTTTCTACCTGTTCTCTTGTAAAATTTACTTGTTTTAACACTCAACAAAGCTAATTGGTGCAAAATCTCCATTTCCTCCATATCAGTGGGATAAGTTATCTGAGATCTGGTTTTCCCCATTTGCTGTGAAAGCATAATTGGGTGAGTAAGGTTCAGAGTTAAAGGCTCCACCTGAAGTTATGTCAATGTAATGATCATAACTCTGATCCTTACTGCTACCAGAATCTTCTTAACCCAAAAGTGTTGTTTTACCAAAAGTGTAATCATCAGCAACTTTCCAAGATTCTTGCAACTTCTTTTTCTGATTCAGCTCTCACTCATATGTGAGGAGCCTACCCTGAAGTTGGGTCAGACTTAACTCTTTGAATCCCACAAAATTTCTGGTCACAAAAGCAATAGTGTCCCACTTGTCTGGTAATGATATAAGAAACCTACTATTTAAAGTGGATTTAGCAAATTCAACATTAACCAGTTTAAGTTCACTAGTGAGACAACTAAAGCGTTCAAATTGTTGGGTTAGTGATTCTCCTTTGACATGACAGAATGTTTCATATCGTTGGTTTAAAACCTCCCTGTTGTTTTCTATAACCTCTTCTGTCCCACCAAACTGCTCTTTCAGTGCATCCCAAAGCTCTTTGGCACTGTTATAGTGTAACAGTCCAGCATATATGTCATTTGGAAGAGCTGAGGCCACAACATTAAAAGCCTTTGCATCTAATTCAATTTTTTGAAAATCCTGATCTGAGTAATTTTCAAGGCTTTTAGGTACTTGGACCTTGGGATCTTCTGTGCTTGGCACCATTGGAACGTGTGGTCCAAAGATGATAGACTTCCAACAGCCAGTGTTTTGTTGTGCGAGTACATGACCCATCCTACGTTGCCAGATATTGTACTCAGATCTGACAAGCATAGGTGGCTTGAAAGTGTTCCGGTGTTGTGAGGATCCTGTGAGTGTGAAGTCATTTTGGTCGTTTTACAGAAGTTTTCGAATAATCAACTTTAGACATGATTACACTTATACTCAGTTTTTCAACTAATGCAAACAACTTAAGTATCAATGGAATTTGATACTTACTTTTATGTCAAATTGATTGTTAAATCGAATTGGACTGTCCTATGCTTTGATACCAATTGCTAGGATCTGAGTTTGTTCTGATTGTGTTGTTTAACAAAATGAATAATGAAAGAAGGTAGATCAGAGAACAATTGCAGCGGAAATTGAAAGTAAACTTTATAACACAATCAAAGAAGAATAGTTTTCAACACACATGATTTCACACTACTAGAAAACTAGGCAATTGCGACCAAAATTTGTGACCAACATAAGGCGGTCGCAAAATTAGCGACCGCTTTGCGACCAAATTAAAAATAGTCGCAAATTTAAAGACCAACCTAGATTCGGTCACAAAACGGTCGCAAATTTTGTGACCACATTTTTCGATTCGAAAATCAATTGAATAGTGGTCGGAAAAAAATGTTAAACTCCCTGTTCAACCAAACCAGGGTCCAGCAGCCTCTTCCTGTGCCAGGCTGCCCCAACTTCCACTCTCACAATCTTTGGTTTTGTTGAGCACCTGCACATTCAAACTTCTTCAATTACTTGAACAATTTAACCCAGGTCTGTTGAACCTTAGGCAATTATACTCTTATACAAAAACCAACTGGCACCTTTTCATGAGATCGGTTATGATAAAATTCAAGGGTCGCGACTTCTCTGTGATTACCATTTGGCTCCTTTTCATGAGAATTATAATAAATTCAAGGGTTGCCGCTTGCCACTTATCTCTCGACTCTCATAAGGCCGTCTTCGATTCCGTCTACAAATTCGGTTTCAGTTTCACGCTTCAGAACCAACCGTCGCACTTCATCAATAGGAGAGGCACCTGTTGACAATTAATTAAATAACCGCAATACTCACACTTTTCCTTTATTCACCGTCCACCATTTCCATTCTTAAAAAACTATTTACTCCATTCGTAACCGTTTTCCACAAAACACCACCATTTTCACGTTACCACTTTTATTCATCGCTTTCAATTTAATCAATTCATAACTTTTCAAACAACAACGTCGATGTAGCAGTGCACCGACGGTGGGTTGTCACGGTGGTTGTTAGATATTGGTGGTGGTTTCGTTGTGATGATGCCATTCGGATGAACGTCCCGCTGCAAGGCAACCCACCACGAGGCGCTCCCACCCCCAACCTCTCCCTCTGTGTCCCCCTCTCTTTCTATGAATATAAACATATATAATACTTGCAGATGATGTTTGCATATAGATGATGTTTGAATGTATATGGTTTTGAGTTTGACCATGGTTTTATGAACATGGTTTTCTATAAGGTACACTTTTTTCAATTTTTTTGTTATCTGTACTTTTTGGTTTTTTGAGTTGTATATGTAATTTCTCTTTTCTTTATTTGAGTGTACACGTTTTATTGTTTTATAAATTTCAAATACATTTTAATCATTAGTTTTACCCTGTTTTAGTTTTTCACCTTACTGCAAATTTCATTGATTTTATATTATGTGCGTCAGTGTGTACAACTTGCAAGATTATGGATCAACATAGGGTAAAATTTATACAATCGTTTTCCTCGCATCACAAACCTGAAATTAGTATTTTATTTAAAATATTTTTAACGTATTTCTAAAACTATTTACCAAAGCTTTAATATAATTTTAAAATTATTTTCCAAATTTGTGATACTTAAAATAATGTGAAGTTGTTATTAAGATGTCGATGCCTGTTTCTATTAATTAACTTTTGTTCTGTATCACATCTATAGATTTATTATTTGTATGACGTAAATAAATTTTTTATCTGAATAAAAATGACATTATAATATATAATTTCAATAAATTAAAACTTTAAGAAAAATGTAACTAGATTCAAATTATAACTCTTGATGGTAATGTAATTTTTGTAGACTAAACTAAACCCCACATATTTTACAAATGTTTATAACATACACTTGATATTAACCTTTTATGATATATATTGCTACAATTAACTTTTTTTATAACAAAGTAGTATATTTTAATAATTTATTTCATAACTAAAGAACTCTTGAAAGTCATAGGTATACGTCTTCGAATATGATATGTTTCAGGGTATTATATCAGTGGCATAGGATTTTGTTGTTGTCATTGTTTATCGACTGTCTTTTGTGTCATTCATTAATACAAAAAGAGTTGCATACATATATTCATAAAACAATATTGTTACACTTTCTGTCTTTTGAAGTAAAATTCTTTAGTGTTTGTAACTTTGTTTACACTTTTTGTCACACTTTCTGTCTTTTGAAGTAAAATTCTTTAGTGTTTGTAACTTTGTTTACACTTTTTGTCTTTTGAAGTAAAATTCTTTAGTGTTTGTAGGCTAGGGTAAAGAAAAAAAGGTGATTGTTTTGCGTATAAAATTAAAAAATTTCCGCATCTCTTAGAGTGATACTAAACCAGTAAAACATTCATAATCAACACCTGCCGCAACGCGCGGGCTAACGTTAACTCGTTAAACACAATATGTATCATGTTGTTTTGGAAAATCTTTATCATCAAAAACTTTTTCAAATTTAACTTCAACTTTCTCATCTTTTACCGAAGACACTTGTTTCTTAACACTCCATGTTTGACCTTTCGGAGTACCTCTTTTGTAAAAATGTGAGTCTTTTTGAACATTTTGTTTTTGAACAACAACTTTTGGTTTCCAAAACTGTTGGGATTTTGTCATATCAACTGATGTGTTCCAACTTTGTGTTGTTCTAAATCTGGGGGTGTGAAAAATCTATGTTTCTCTTGAATCAGACCTAGTCTGTTTTGGTTTCCAAGTTTGATTCGAAGCAAACTTGTTTGTGTTGTACCTCCAAGTTTGTTTTGAATCAAATCTGGCTGACCTTTGTTTCACACCCTCAGATTTTTGTTTCTCAACATTTTCAGGCTTCTTTTTGTCAACATCCACAGGTTTCAGATTCGGACACTTTCGTGCAAGATGCCCTAATTGATCACACTTAACACATGTTCTTTTTGAAACATCTTTAACCTGTGGTTGTTGCCTTTTCTTTTGAGCACAAAACTCTTCATTAGACTGTTGTCTAAATTTGAGTTTTTCCTTTTCTTCAAAACTTTTTCCTTGAACAAAACTCATTTTTGCCTGAGAATTTGGCACTTCATTTTTCTTCCAATTTTGTTTCTTTTTATAACCCAACCCAGCCTTCATGTTTTTCTTCTTGAAACCAGGTTTGTTATAAAAAGTTTTCTTGTTTTTCCCAGCAAATTTTGAAATTTCTGACTTTTCAATCTCAACCATCTTAAAAACTTTATCAATTTTCTCTGTAATCACATTCCGAATCGGGAATACGATATCTAAGAATAGTTTGTCCGATCCAATTATGGTATATACCAATCCTTTTGAATCATCATTCACAACTTTCTCAGATTTTATGTTTTTCAGATAGTCATCATGAAAATTACCTTCATTTTCATCCCGTGATTCAGACTTACCTTTTGTAGACTCATCTTTCAGAACGCTATCAACAACCTTACTTACCACCTCTGAATCATCAACTTCATCAGATTTGGTGTAAGTCACATCGATACTTTCAGGTAATTGGTCAACTATGTTCAGACCTTTTGCCACCTTTTCCTCATCAAAAAAAGTATAATTGTTTCTCAATGGTGGTGGTACCTGATGAAATTCTGAACCAATACCTTTTTTATTCTTATCAGTATCTTTGTCATCTGGTGTGATGTTGAAAATGCGTTCGAGAATGTACGAAGAGTTATGATAACTTTGAAGTTTGGTAACAACCTTTTCTTTTTCAGCCAGAACTTGTTTGAGATTAGCAATTTCATCAACACACTTGTTTAATTCAAGTTGCTTTTCTTTAAACTTTCTCTCATACAATTCTTTAGTTATTAAAGTTTCAGACAATCTTTGGTCAAAACATTTGACTTGGCTCTTCAAGGTATCATAAGCTTCTTGTACTCTCTGACTCGACCTCTTCAAATCATCATACTCCTTTTGAAAATCTTGAAACTTATTATCTTTCTCCACACAACCAACACATTTAGCTGTACACATTTCTTTCAAAATCTTATTTTCTTCTTCAAGACCATGACATTTCTGTGTTAGCTTTTCAACCTTTAGTTTCAAAATTTCTTCTTTTTCAATCATTTCTTTACATTTTATTTTGAAAACAAGTTTATTTGTTTCAATATCTTTTGTTTTTATCATTTCATCTTTTTCAGTACAGGCTTTGCACATTTCTATGCAATTCCTGCACTTGTTTTCATTTTTATCAACAAGTTCAGCATTTGATAAATCAGAAGATTCATTTACCTCGGTCTCTTTCAGCATCGATGATTCTTCTATTTCAACTTTCTGATCTTCTTCTTTCTTCTCTTCTTCTTCCACTTTCTGTTCTTCTTCAACCTTTCGTTCTTCTTTAGCAGCAAGTTTTGCATTAATCTTCACCTCTTCTACCAGCTTTTACAACTCTTCTTCTTTTCTCTTCTTCATTTCTACCACCTTTGGTAGACTTGCTTCACAAATTTCTTTTATTTTGTTCAACAATTCCGGCAAATATCCTTTATCAGATAACCTTCTTGTGTTGAAAGTACCCTGACTTGGAAACAAATTTGTTACTGCATCAAAATCCACCTTTGATGGGTCAACAAACGGATTACCCTGTGGATCCATGTAACATTCCAATTCGTCATTCCATCTTTTGGCTCTCTAGGCTTCTTTGAATGGTTCTCTGAATTTTTCAATTTCCCATCTCGCATAATCTCTTCTCCACCATAGATCATGATCAACATTAGCTACAAATGCATATCCAACTGCATCCTCCTCTGGTAACAACTCGCTCTAGTCAAAACCTTCATCGTCATGAATAACTGCAAGAGCTCTTGATTTTTCTTCAAGCTGCTTCATTCTGGGAGGTTCAGGTTTATTCTGATGATAAATCGCTTTCTTGTAGTAATCTTCTCTGAATGGGTTTTCAGAATCATCAGCATAATCATTTCGGCATTCACGCTTAAAGTGACATTTCTGTTTACACTTGAAGCATGTCACTTTTGACTTGTCAAAGCCTAACTTGGTAGATGGTCCACCAATAGACTTTCTTCCTGTAATCTCCATGAAGCGCTGTGCCCGTCGAACTGCACTGGCCATGCACCACCTTATGTCGATCAATTCTATCTCCTCAGGATCTATCTGATCGTAGTCTTCCTTTGTCAGGTTGGTGTTGCCTTTCTTGCCTGCCACAAGGCTCTCATACGATTCTAATACAGAGGCCAAAAACACCATCTGTTATTTTGCTGACTCTTCACTGAAATTCTGACCATTCTTCAGATCCACTGCGATATTACACTGAAATAAATTCTTTGAATCCGATTGACTTGAAGTTGTTGAAGAAGATCCACTGTGAAAACCACTGTGAGGAGTTTCATGATTCACAGTATTTGAACTCTCAGTAGAAAATGCTGTTCTTGGGGATCCAGCCTTTGGAAGTTCTCCTCTGTAATACAGCTCCACATTCTACTGATAGGCTGAATTGTTGACTTTAGATTTCTTGATCTCCAACTCATGGATTTCTAGTCTTTCGATAAGCAAATCCACTGTCAAATCTTTAGACTTAATTGTGTTCTTCAACATCAAGGCAAAATATTGCCAATCTTGCTCATTCGGCAACGAATCAAACAATTTATCGACCAACTCCTCTTGAGTGTATGTGATTTTGTGTCTTGCCAGCTCCATCTTCAGATGCCCAAATCTCTCAATCATTTTACAAACAGATTCATTTTTCATACAACCAAATAAATCAAACTCTTTATGTAACAGTTTCTTTTTGTTTTTCACAATCTCAGAGGTACCTACACATTTTCTCTCTAAAGCTTCCCATAAACTCTTCGATGTTTTCTCTTGTTCAAGTAGCGAAATAATATCTTCTCTCACTGACTGTTTTATCAATGTAATCATTTTGTATTCAGCTACAACATTTTTTACATC
Source organism: Helianthus tuberosus (assembly GCA_030545235.1). Taxonomy (NCBI): domain Eukaryota; kingdom Viridiplantae; phylum Streptophyta; class Magnoliopsida; order Asterales; family Asteraceae; genus Helianthus; species Helianthus tuberosus. Next base: position 154,472,504 of record CM060358.1, read on the forward strand.
TATTTCTGTGAACTCTTTTTCATCTACTAACTATCCTCCTTCTTTTACTGGTTCTGTATATCCGTATTTTAGTTTTAACCAACTTTCAGGAGCAAAAGCTTTTACCCAACCCTCAAATCGGTTTTTCCACCAGTTATAATCTTCAATCTTCATTAATTTCGGTGGTTTCTGTTGGCTTCCATACATATTCTCATATTTCAAATTCTCTGAAATCTCTTTCGAATATTCTCTTGTTTCAGATCTTCTTTCAGATGATTCTACAGTAAAGGCATTGTAAAACGTGTTGTAAAATTCTTCACCGCTGCTCGACATCTTCAAACAGTTTCTTGAAATTCACAATTTGTATATCTTCAATCACCTGGAGACAAACAAACAAACACAATCAGTACAAACAATATCAAACAACTTGAAATAGACTGACACTCGGTTGCCGTGAAATGATCTTGACATGAAAATCCTCTTTCAAGCGAAATCACAAGTATGACACGTTCAAGCGAAATCAGACTTTTAACCAGAAAACCACTTTCAAGCGGAACCAGGACTATATTTTCGAGCGGAATCACTTAGATGACACTTTGAAGCGGAATCAGCTGGATTTTTCAAGCGAAACTACTGTTTCAAGCGAGATCAGGTCTAATTCCAAGCGAAATCATGATTTGAAGCGAAATCATCTAAGTTTTTCAAGCGAAACCATGAAGTTCGTTCAAGCGGGATAAGGTTTTTGGCCTGTTTTTGTCATTTTTTTAGCTTAATTTTGAACTGATTCTTTCAAGGCTTTGTTAAAACACTATTTCGCATGTACTGTGAAAAATTCAATCCATTTTGACCATGAAATCTTGTCCAATTTGAAAAAGAAGATATAGAAGTCAGAAAACTGATGCAATCGAACAAAACTCTTCTTCTTGTGCTCTGATACCACTTGTAGGATCGTTGTACGACCTGACTGAGTCGATCAGAAGAGCTTTATATCCGAATCAAAGGCGGAATCAATGAAACGGACACTCGATTCAATTTAAATGTCTCTTATATTGATATGATACTGATTTACAACCTGGGGACAATCCGGCAGAGCTTCGCTACTCAGATCTGAACCTTACAAATGAACAACCAAGTGCCACTATATATAGTAGTGGTGATTTCGCTTGAGGCTGACCAAGCCAGTTTCAAGCGGAATCAGTTATGTTGATTTCGCTTGAAATGGTCTTTGTCAGTTTCAAGCGAAATTACCAACAAATCTACTAAATTCAGTTTCTCGCACCTCGAGCACTGGTTATCCTATCATATCCTATTACATTATACAAGACGAAGTCAATAGACATAGTGCACTAACATATTTCAGCTAGTTGACAATCCTGCATAAAAGAAGTCTTTTGAGCAATTATATCAAAATCCAGTAACATATTTTGAAATGACAAACAGTTGAATTTTTCAGCTTGCAGCAGCATCATAGTATTCTTCAAAACAGTGGTTGTTGAAACATCTGCTTACTTGTATATAATAGATATTGACAAACATGCTCCTAGCATATGCAATGTTCTTTGGGGACCCACTTTTTGCCAAAAAAATTCTTATCCTTTGGCTGTGGCACAAGTTTCTGTTTTCAAGCTTGTTGTCACTGAACTACTGAATCTCCTCTTACATGACATCTACCCAACTTTCTGTCTTTTTAGTACCTCAAGGTGCATGACATGTTGATGGGATGGTAGAAAACCAGCAAGAAGACAAATGTTTTAGGATAGTCCTTTTGAAAGAATCCCTTTTCATTGATGTTGCCAAATAATTGGAGAAATGGATGAGTTGTAGAATGATTGATGTTTTAAAAGGTGAAGCTGCAGATGTGAATCATCTGAGCTAACCACTGCTGGTGACTTTGATGATCCAGCAGTGGATTAAAATGGAGGTGAAAAGATTTTAAAGTTGGGTTTGGCACACTGATGATCTTTTATCCATTTTTGATGGATTTTTATCAACAGTAGTTAGGGGTGAAGTAGTGATAGAGGATTAGAAGGCTATTTTGGTCAAACACTGTTTGTACATCAGTGGATGAACTTTAACAGCTATTTTATACATCTGCTGCTCTGATGAAGGAAATGATTTTGACTTCTGAAATCACAATATCATACATGTACTCCCTGATATAGTGATGGTGCATGGTTGATGAATGACAATTGTTTGTCCCAAGGATGTATGTCTATTTTTGGTTCTTCCTTTTGTGGGACCCACCTGTGGACTCTTAAGTGTTTTAGATTTAGGCTCTTTTCTTTTGATTTCAAAAGTTTTGAGATAAACACACTTTTGAGTTTTGTAATTTTTCTTCATTCCCTTTTTACCATTTCCATAGAGAAGTTCTAAAACTTCCACCGGAAGGTTTTTAAGGAAAGAATACTCATTCCAAAATCATTTCAGCAATGTTTTGATAGATTTGGACATTTTTGCACATACTTATGCCAAATTTCACATTACTCATCATCTGGTGTTCACAACATCAACCATATAACCTTTATAGGATTTCACCCTTTTTCTCACAAAATATTTGGGTTAATTTTTTTCACACTCTTCACAACTCTGATATTTAACTATCATAGTTTTGAGCTGATCCATGGTTATATCTGATGTAAATTTTTGATACCACTGAAATTTCATTTTAATTTTAAACAATTTTGTTTTTAATCTTTTGAACGTTTTCAAAAATTGTTGTTCACATGTATGATTTTGTTCCTAAGGTTTTGTTCATCTCTCATATGTTACCAAGAGCATAAATGCTAATTTTTTGAACATACGTCTTTAATGACATGAGATAAACCCTTAGCAGCAATCGATCATGGAACCAATCATAGTTTTCATCTCGAACACTCCTAGATCTATGAAGGACAAAATTCAATCCGAGATTATTAAATTTTACCAACTTTAATAATCATCGGTAATTTATATCGAATTATCAGTGTTACGTGAATTCTATGTGATAGATAATGATGTGCACAAAATGCAACATATAAATTACATTAATTGTGGCATAAAACTAACCCTTTTTTAGTACTAATGTTGGAAAAAGTGTGTTTTTTGTCTTCCTTTTGTATTTTCAGGATTAAATGAGCTCAAATGAACAAAAGAAGCAAAAAGGCAGCTAAATCTAACATAAATACAAGAAAAGGAACAAACGTGGCATGCCCAGCCTCCCCGACAACATCTTCCCAAGCAAAACAAGAAAACAGAAGGCTGAACACGCCCGTGCTCAATGAGCACGGGGGCGTGCCCAAGTGTCAGTAGAAAAGTCAAAGCTGTAGAAGCTTCTATCAACTACCACGGGGTCATGCTCAGCGGACACGAGGCCGTGGTCAACTCTAAGATTCGCAGAATCTGGGGAAATCTTGATAGTACAGATACGCTTCTGCACACGGGGGCGTGCCCAGCGGACACGGGGGCGTGGTCAACTAATGCAGACAAGCTGCAATTAATGAAGACAGAGAAGAAGGATGGACACAGGGCCGTGCCCAATGGCCACGGGGCCGTGCCCGAGCTGCTGTTCAGGCTATAAATAGGGGTGCTTGGCTCATTTGCAAACCATCCCTTGGCACACCACCTCTCTCACACTTCACCCACCACCATCACAACACCATCATTCACCACCATCATCCATTGTCCATCGTAGAGTGTGTGAGTTGTCTCGGGATCCAAGATTGATCATAAGAGTTCTTGACAATCAAAGGACATGTTTGCCTAAGTCTCTTACATCACTTGGTGAAGACGTGTCTAGTGTAATACTTTTTTATTTTTAATCTTTTCGCACTTTTTATTTGGTTATGTATTAATGACTTTAATAACTAGTTTCTTATGTTGAAGGTGATTCTTCCTTATCGTTTGTCCGTGGTGTCTTGGCATTATTTTACTGTCTATATAAAATAAAAGATTTTCACCATTCATATCTCCACGGTCTATATGGAGATATGTTGGCTACCTGGTCGGGGGTTAAGGGAACGATTTGGTAAGAGTCTTGCCTTGTTCAGTGTATAGATCCTGCAAGGACCTGGGTCAAATTTATTAGGACCTCCTTCAATACCCACCGGTATTGGATGGCGGGGGTCCAAACTCTTTGATCCCCTCATATGTAAGCTACTATTAATACTTTAACCCGGCTACTTAGGATTGTATCCCTGCTGACTCAGACTACTTAGCCGAGGGTAACGTCACCTTCAAAAGAGGGGCCTACCATAATATGCATTAATAACTTAATTAATTATTTTTCAATAATCCGACCATTTAGGATTGTATCCTTGCTTGTCACACCCCCAAAATCCACATGCGGAGTATCACCGCTTGGAGGCGTGACATGACCAGGATCAAGCCACCAATCATATTGAACAAGCATGTACGTAAACATAAAATCCAACACAATATAATTGGTTTCCAAACAAACATAGTTTAAGTTGCAAGCGGAAGCATAATGTCTAAAACCAAAGCATAAATTAATAATGTTTAAGTTCATCATGAACACTCAATGTCCATGCTCCACAACAACTCTTCCCCATGCAAGCTCCTGCTAAACCTATTGACCTGCAAAGCATGTAGTAACGAGTCAACAACAAAGTTGAGCGAGTTCATAGTTGGGTGTTGGTTTAAGTTATTCCAAAAACGTAGTTTCCTTTAACTGGCATCCTGGCCGTGGGGGATACCCCATAGTTGAAAACGTGTTTTGTTTTAATCCCGTTTACTCTGGCAATCCAGCTGTGGGGGCTACCCCATGTTTACACTACTAGACTCGTTACCATATTGACCACTGACTTTAGTCATGTTTATGTGCCCTTAGCGTCAATGTCTATCATCATTGACGTGCCCAGATCCATTAGTTCACGCACGTCCTCTGCGGCACGGTGTGAGGCTTGTCAGACCTAAATAGCGCTATCTAACTAATGACCCGCTCGCCATTGGCCCGGCGATTAAGTCAATATAAAAAGGAGGGACTTCGTGATAGAGTTTTGGTCTAGTGAAATTTAAACTGTCCAAGAGGACGAGGAAATATATTCCTTAACTCAAACTGTCCTACCCAAGGAGGACGAGGAATCCATATTCCTTAACCCATTCCCAACCCCTGGGAATCCCATGCTTTCTAGAAAGTGTGAACTCACCTTAGGTTAGCTCGGCAGATAAGTAAAGGTCGATTGAGCTCCTAGTGGTCAACCACGTCCTAACATGGTTACCATACAAGTCAGGTCTAGGTTCAAGTAGTGCACGTATGTTTACACATGAGCTAACAGGTTACAAACACGTATTGATCATGGCAACACATTAACAATCAAGTACATAACATACTCATACTTGTACGATTCAAAGATTGGGCTCGCACAAGTCTAACAGCCTTGTGCGATTCTCCCATTGAAGCCCAAACAATACCCGACCCAACATTAAGAAGCCCAACAGCATACTCGGCCCATTAAATGACAAACAGTGACCTTGTGTGATCCGGATAACTTGTGCGATCCGGTTGGGTTGTGCGAGTGGATATTGGGCTTTAAGGCCCAACCGTCCAAATGTTTATGTGTGGCCCAAGCCTTGTGCGATCAGCACTGTCTTGTGCGATCCACAAGGTCTTGTGCGATCATGCAAGATATATGTTGTACATAGTGCTGTAACAGTTGTATCCTATCTTGTGCGATTAGGAGCTTGTGCGATCAGATCAGGTCCTGTGTAACCTGATCTTGTGCGACCGACAACTTGTGCGATTGAAGGGCTTATGCGATTAGTTATGAATTTCCTTAGATCATGCAATCAGTTACATAGTTTCCATATTTGTTCATAATCAATCAACAATCTAACAGTTTTAGATCATGCACATCATCGATCAAACAAGCATATTCTAACCGATTTCTCATGAACCCTAATTATGAATAACACATGAATAATAATCATCACACTTAAACATATTAACATAGTTCATGTTCTTGAATTACCAGTTTGCATTCTATCACAACAACACAACAAATCGTCTAACATAAACACATCACAGCCGAGTTATATACAATCGGTTCTTGATTATTATCATGCAAATTCCAAGTTATATGAACATTATCAATTACACATGTGAGCCGAGTTCATGAACATAAATCATAATCAAACACATAACCTCCCTAGATCATCATGTAAGCCAACACATCATCTATCATGCAACTAATGATTAAAACACTAACCGATTATAACACAAGGATGCTCCGAATCCAGGAAGTCTTCGATGGAAAGGAGGGGTGTTTGCCGTCGAGTTTGAGAGGAGAGAAAGAGGGAATTAGGGTTTGTGTGTGTTCTTGAGACTTGCAACAAATGAGGAGTATACACTCTCCTCATGGTTTATGCGACACAGGGGAGTGGGCCGAACCCATCATGGGCTGCCCATTGGTTTCGGATACAAAAAGTGTAGCCCGAATGGGCTTGTGCGATCGGATTAGAATTGTGCGATCGGTTCGTTTTGTGTGATCCTAATATATACATACATGCACATAACACAACATCAAACATAACATTTCATTAATCATCAAGGTTCACATAATCACATAGGATCCACATACGTTACATTAACACAAAGATAAGTTCTAAAGTACGAGTTGTCACATTATCCCCAAGTTGAAAGAAATTTCGTCCTGAAATTTAGCACGTACTCACTGAGGAAGCTAGTTAAGTTGCATGGTTTTCCTGGTTTTTCTGGGGTGTCACATCCTTCCCCCGTTGATTTGGAATTTCGTCCCGAAATTCCACGGTAGCTTCAGCCTCAGTAGTGGTTGTACTGTTGTTGAACAATTGGGGATATTTTTGTTTCATCTGATCTTCGCGTTCCCAGGTGAACTCTGGGCCACGACGTGAGTTCCATCGAACTCGAACAAGAGGAATTCAAGTGCGCTTGAGAATCTTAACATCTCGGTCAGTAATCTCTACTGGTTCCTCAACGAATCGTAACTGGTCGTCGATAGTGAGTTCCTTCAAAGGAACTATGAGGGTCTCATCTGACAGACACTTCTTCAGATTCGACACGTGGAAAACGTTGTGAACTCCACTGAGTTCTGCTGGTAGGTTCAGTTTGTAGGCCACCTTGCCTATTTTCTCTATGATGTCGAACGGTCCAACGTATCGTGGGTTAAGTTTGCCTCGTTTGCCAAAACGAACCACACCCTTCCACGGTGAAACTTTGAGTAGCACTCGATTCCCAACTTGGAACTCGAGTGGTTTCCTGCGCTTATTAGCGTATGCTTTCTGACGTTCGAGAGCTGCCACCATGCGTTGTCGTATCTGAGCAATCCTTTCTGTAGTATCAACTACGAGTTCTGGGCCAGTGATTTGGCTATCGCCAACCTCTGCCCAACAAAGAGGTGATCAGCATTTACGCCCGTACAATGCCTCAAATGGAGCGGCTTTAATGCTGGTGTGGTAGCTGTTATTATACGAAAATTCCACAAGTGGCAGATGCTTTTCTCAGCAATTGCCAAAGTCAATCACACATGCCCTAAGCATGTTTTCTAAAGTTTGAATAGTGCGCTCAGACTGCCCATCCGTCTGAGGGTGAAAAGCTGTGCTCATGTCTAATCGTGAGCCAAAGGATTTGTGCATCGCTTGCCAAAGTTCTGAAGTGAAACGTGCATCACGATCAGAAATAATAGAGGTTGGCACCCCGTGCCTCGAAACCACTTCCTTCAGGTAAACGTCTGCTAGAGTAGAGAACTTATCCGTTTCTTTGATAGCCAAGAAGTGTGTAGACTTTGTGAGTCGATCCACGATTACCCAAATAGTATCGTTTCCACGTTGAGATCTAGGCAGGCCAGTAACGAAATCCATGGAAATTTGCTCCCATTTCCATTGTGGTATTTCTGGTTGTTGGAGTAGGCCTGATGGTTTCTGATATTCCGTCTTGACTCTCGAACAAGTCAAGCACTTGCTAACGTAAGTTGCTATGTGAGCTTTCATACGTAGTTCTTAAGTCGTAATACATCTTATCTGAACCAGGATGTACTGAGTAACGGGACTTATGCGCTTCATCCATCACAAGCTCGCGTAAGTTTCCATAAAGTGGACCCAAATGAGTCCTGTTACGTAGTAGGCACCGTCTGCCTTTTGTTCTAACCGCTGTCTTGAGTCGCGTAGGTCTTCAGCCCTGACGTTTTCCGATTTCAATGCTTCTACCTGAGCATCTCGTATCTGTGCAGGAAGACTAGATTGGATAGTGAGTTGTAAAGCTCGTACGCGTTTAGGTGTAGTATCCTTTCGACTGAGGGCATCGGCCACAACATTGGCTTTGCCCATATGGTATCTGATCGAGCATTCGTAATCATTCAGTAGCTCGACCCATCGACGTTGTCGCATGTTCAACTCCTTCTGTTTGAAGATATGCTCGAGACTCCCGTGATCGGTGTAAATGGCGCACTTGGTACCGTACAGGTAATGTCTCCATATCTTAAGTGCAAAAACAACAGCTCCCAGCTCTAAATCGTGTGTAGTGTAGTTCCTTTCATGAACTTTAAGTTGGCGTGAGGCGTACGCAATAACTTTATCTTGTTGCATCAATACACAACCAAGACCCTGAATTGTTGCGTCGCAATAAACCACAAAGTCGTCTGTGCCCTCTGGCAATGAAAGAATAGGTGCGCTGCAAAGTCTATCCTTTAGGTGCTGAAATGCTGATTCCTGTGCATTTCCCCATCGATAAACAACGCCTTTCTGAGTTAGTGAGGTGAGGGGCTGTACAATATTGGAGAAGTCCTTGATGAACCTTCTATAGTATCCTGCCAAGCCCAAGAATTGGCGGATTTCTGTTGGTGTACGGGGTGCAGGCCAGTTCCTAATCGAGTCTACCTTGGATAGATCAACATGAATCCCATCATTGTTCACTACGTGGCCTAGGAAATGGACTTCGCGAAGCCAGAAGTCGCATTTCGAGAACTTGGCATACAGTTGTTCTACTCGAAGGAGTTCCAAAATGAGTCGTAAATGCTACTCGTGCTCCTCCTGACTCTTCGAATAGATCAGGATGTCGTCGATGAAAACGATAACGAACTTGTCCAGGTAAGGCTTGCACACTCTGTTCATAAGGTCCATGAAAACCACAGGTGCGTTTGTCAGCCCAAAAGGCATAACCAAAAACTCATAGTGTCCATAACGAGTTCTAAAGGCTGTTTTGGAGACGTCCTCATCTCGGACTCTCAGCTGGTGATATCCCGATCTCAAATCAATCTTTGAATAGTAGCTCGACTCTTGCAGCTGGTCGAATAGGTCATCAATACGTGGAAGAGGATAGCGATTCTTCACCGTCACTTTGTTGAGTTCATGATAGTCGATACACATACGGAAGGTACCGTCCTTCTTCTTCACAAATAAGACTAGAGCTCCCCAGGGTGAAGAGCTAGGGCAAATGAAACCCTTGTCCAAGAGTTCTTGTAACTGCGCAGACAGTTCTTCCAATTCAGATGGAGCTAGACGATAGGGTGCTCGAGCTATGGGCGCTGCTCCAGGAGCTACCTCGATTTGAAACTCGTCTTGCCGATGAGGCGGAAGACCAGGTAATTCCTCAGGGAATACCTTAGGAAAGTCACGTACGATTGGAAAATCTTCTATCTTCTTCTCTTTCTTTGAGGTATCAGTAACGAGAGCCAAAATAGCAGTGTGGCCCTTTCGCAAACACTTCTGGGCCTTAAGGAAAGAGATGATGCTCTCAACAGCACCTCTCTTGTCGCCACGAATCATGAGTGGTTCGTCACCTGAACGAGGAATACGGACAATCTTCTCATTTCAAAGAATCTCTGCTCGGTGTTGGGACAACCAATCCATCCCAATGACAACGTCGAAACTACCCAAAACGATAGGAATGAGGTCGATAGAGAAGGTTTGATTGGCAAGAACAAGGTTACAACCCTTTGCTACGTGTGTGGCCTCTAAACTCTTACCATTAGCTAGCTCTACAGTGTGCTTGGTGTTCAAAAGTGTTGGGCTACGCTTAAGCATTTGACTAACTTTTAAGGACACGTAGCTAGTATCGGCACCCGAATCAAATAAAACAGTAACATAGAAGTCGTCGAGAAGGAACTTACTCGTCACAACATTGGGATCATTCCTCGCTTCACCCTGGCCAATAACGAATACACGACCCCTTGCACCATTGCCGTTGTTACCCCCGTTGTTTCCATTCCCCTGGTTATTATTATTGTTGTTGTTCTGATTCTGTTTCAGTTGGGGACAATCTCTCTTGAAGTGGCCTTTAGCTCCACACTGAAAGCACCCTCTGTTGATACCTTACTGCTGCTGCTGCTGGCGTTGATTCTGTGGGGCTTGTTGTTGCTGACGATTCTGATTCGCGGGGCGTAAACTTCTGCAATCCTTTGCAGCGTGGCCTGGCTTGTTACACCGATGGCAGTTACTCCTGGTGCATGGCCCGCTGTAGTGTAGGTTACAGCGATTGCATTTGGGGTGAACTCCCTTGTACCCTCCTTGACTTTGACTTCCAGATGATTGCTGACTAGGGCTCTTGTAGTCGTCAGTCCTTCTCTGCTGAGACTGAGATTGAACAGAAGTTGAACCTTTGCTTGAAGCTCCATCCCATTTTCGCTTGTTGTCACTAGGAGCATCTGAGGTAGTTGTATCACTAATACGCTTTGGTAGCCTGTTCTGCTCCACCGCCTGATCAGTGAGACGATGAGCCAATTGAACAACTTGCTGGATGGTGGCGAGGTTAGCTGAAGTCACATGACTTTGAATCTCTGGCACTAAACCCTTGAGATACAGCTCGATACGTTTGATGGGAGGATCCACCATGGTAGGGCACAAAATAGTCAGCTCGTTCGATCTTTTTGTGTACGCTTCAATTTCTGATCCCGTCATCTTTAGGTTGAAGAACTCTACCTCCAGCTTGTGGATGTCATCACGATTGCAATATTCCTCTTTGATCAGTTCCTTGAAGTTGTTCCATGGGGTGGCATTAGCAGCAACCAACCCCAGCATTTGGACCTGAGCGTTCCACCACGTGAGCGCTACACCCTCGAGAGTACCAGTAGCATACTTCACCCTGCGAGCCTTAGGGCATTCACACATCTCGAAGACAGATTCGATTTTCTCAAACCAATGGAGGAGACCTACAGCTCCTTCGGTACCACTGAAGGTACTAGGTCGACAGTCCATAAAGGTCTTGAAAGTGCACACAGGGGGCTGTGCAGGTTGACCTCCTGCCAGAGCGGCTGCAAGTGTCGCAGCAACTTGTTGGTTAATCAGAGCCGTCAGCTGGGCTTGAGTCATGTTAACGCGTCTAGCCATGATCTTCATATCAAGGGAAACATGAGTGAGAGGGATTCGCGAAAGTGCGATGACAGAAGAGGGTAAGCACACACGTGTTTTCAAATAATAGTGGTTGCGTTTATCTAACATACCATAAGCAAAGTTCTATGTAATCTAGCAAGTAGGCAGTGTAAACATAAATCATATCACCTAGAATGTCGAGTCTTGCAAGTGGAGCGAAGCGTCGTTGTGGATCGTTGAGCACTGTTCAGGTTATAGTCTGGTTTTAACAAAAACTTTTTCCCTTATTAAAACCAAGTTCAATATAACCAACGGCTCTGATACCAATCTGTCACATCCCCAAAATCCACATGCGGAGTATCACCGCTTGGAGGCGTGACATGACCAGGATCAAGCCACCAATCATATTGAACAAGCATGTACGTAAACATAAAATCCAACACAATATAATTGGTGTCCAAACAAACATAGTTTAAGTTGCAAGCGGAAGCATAATGTCTAAAACCAAAGCATAAATTAATAATGTTTAAGTTCATCATGAACACTCAATGTCCATGCTCCACAACAACTCTTCCCCATGCAAGCTCCTGCTAAACCTATTGACCTGCAAAACATGTAGTAACGAGTCAACAACAAAGTTGAGCGAGTTCACAGTTGGGTGTTGGTTTAAGTTATTCCAAAAACGTAGTTTCCTTTAACTGGCATCCTGGCCGTGGGGGATACCCCATAGTTGAAAATGTGTCTTGTTTTAATCTCGTTTACTCTGGCAATCCAGCCGTGGGGGCTACCCCATGTTTATACTACTAGACTCGTTACCATATCGACCACTGACTTTAGTCATGTTTATGTGCCCTTAGCGTCAATGTCTATCATCATTGACGTGCCCAGATCCATTAGTTCATGCCCGTCCTCTGCGGCACGGTGTGAGGCTTGTCAGACCTAAATAGCGCTATCTAACTAATGACCCGCTCGCCATTGGCCCGGTGATTAAGTCGATATAAAAAGGAGGGACTTCGTGATAGAGTTTTGGTCTAGTGAAATTTAAACAGTCCAAGAGGACGAGGAAATATATTCCTTAACTCAAACTGTCCTACCCAAGGAGGACGAGGAATCCATATTCCTTAACCCATTCCCAACCCCTGGGAATCCCATGCTTTGTAGAAAGTGTGAACTCAACTTAGGTTAGCTCGGCAGATAAGTAAAGGTCGATTGAGCTCCTAGTGGTCAACCACGTCCTAACATGGTTACCATACAAGTCAGGTCTAGGTTCAAGTGGTGCACGTAAGTTTACACATGAGCTAACAGGTTACAAACACGTATTGATCATGGCAACACATTAACAATCAAGTACATAACATACTCATACTTGTACGATTCAAAGATTGGGCTCGCACAAGTCTAACAGCCTTGTGCGATTCGCCCATTGAAGCCCAAACAATACCCGACCCAACATTAAGAAGCCCAACAGCATACTCGGCCCATTAAATGACAAACAGTGACCTTGTGCGATCCGGACGACTTGTGCGATCCGGTTGGGTTGTGCGAGTGGATATTGGGCTTTAAGGCCCAACCGTCCAAATGTTTATGTGTGGCCCAAGCCTTGTGCGATCAGCACTGTCTTGTGCGATCCACAAGGTCTTGTGCGATCATGTAAGATATATGTTGTACATAGTGCTGTAACAGTTGTATCCTATCTTGTGCGATTAGGAGCTTGTGCGATCAGATCAGGTCTTGTGTGACCTGATCTTGTGCGACCGACAACTTGTGCGATTGAAGGGCTTATGCGATTAGTTATGAATTTCCTTAGATCATGCAATCAGTTACATAGTTTCCATATTTGTGCACAATCAATCAACAATCTAACAGTTTTAGATCATGCACATCATCGATCAAACAAGCATATTCTAACCGATTTCTCATGAACCCTAATTATGAATAACACATGAATAATAATCATCACACTTAAACATATTAACATAGTTCATGTTCTTGAATTACCAGGTTGCATTCTATCACAACAACACAACAAATCATCAAACATAAACACATCACAGCCGAGTTATATACAATCGGTTCTTGATTATTATCATGCAAATTCCAAGTTATATGAACATTATCAATTACACATGTGAGCCGAGTTCATGAACATAAATCATAATCAAACACATAACCTCCCTAGATCATCATGTAAGCCAACACATCATCTATCATGCAACTAATGATTAAAACACTAACCAATTATGACACAAGGATGCTCCGAATCCAGGAAGTCTTCGATGGAAAGGAGGGGTGTTTGCCGTCGAGTTTGAGAGGAGAGAAAGAGGGAATTAGGGTTTGTGTGTGTTCTTGAGACTTGCAACAATTGAGGAGTATACACTCTCCTCATGGTTTATGCGACACAGGGGAGTGGGCCGAACCCATCATGGGCCACCCATTGGTTTCGGATGCAAAAAGTGTAGCCCGAATGGGCTTGTGCGATCGGATTAGAATTGTGCGATCAGTTCGTTTTGTGTGATCCTAAAACATACATACATGCACATAACACAACATCAAACATAACATTTCATTACATATCAAGGTTCATATAATCACATAGGATCCACATACGTTACATTAACACAAAGATAAGTTCTAAAGTACGAGTTGTCACATTGTTGACTTAAACTACTGGGTTGAGGGTAACGTCACCTTCAAAAGAGGGGCCTACTACAATAACTAAGATAATCTCTTAAAAAGTGCAAAAGTGCGGAAATAATCAAAGGTTACACTAAACACGAGTCGGAGCCAAGTGATTCATCTTGTCTATCTGTTTTTATTTTTATTTTATTTTTCAGCATTTTAGTTAGTTTTATTTTTCTTGTTTAAAACCTTTTTCTAACCTTTTGATTTGATTAGACGTTGAGGATAAACCGGTACTAAAAGCTCTTGTGTCCTTGGACGACCTCGGTATCTTGCCAACACTATACTACGCTCACGATGGGTGCACTTGCCCATATGTGTGTTTGGTGTTAGTAAAATATCGTGTTTTATAAATTTAAAACTTGACTAACGTGTAAAAAGGGCTTAAAATATACTTAAACTTATATACACACCCGCACACATCAAGTTTTTTTCGCCGTTGCCGGGGACACAAGGATTTTAAGAAAGTTAGGAATCAACGGCCTAATCGTTTTTTCTAATTTTTCTTTTTTTTTTTTTAGGATTTTCTTAGTTTTTCAGTTTCTGCAGAGCTCAGCACGGGCCGTGCCTGGTCGGACACGGGCCGTGCCCAGCATTGTTACTGGCAGTTTTTATTTTCCGAGTTACAAAGAGTTGAGCACGGGGCCGTGTCGATGCAACACGGGGCCGTGTTGAACTCCCCAGTAACAGGGATCCGGAAAACAATCACTGTATCTCCGACCACGGGCCGTGTTCATTGGACACGGGGCCGTGGTGAAGCTTCTGACCAACGTTCTTTTCTGTTTTTATTGCAGGACTTGGAACCCTGGCGCCACATCTGAACTTTCTACGTAGTGTATGAGGTCCAGTTCTAGTAGAGACATGAAAGAACCTCTTGAAGAACCTGAACGCTTTCTCAGAAAAAGACTTAAAGCTAAAAACCAAGAGAAAGTTTCGGGGGACCCACTTCCAATGGCGCATCAACGTACCCTCATGGATTACCTACGGCCCACCGTAGGTAATCTTGGCGCCGCTATCAATGCACCGAATGTCGAAGCCAACAACTTCGAACTTCGACCACATTTGATACAAATGCTTCAAAACTCCGCAACCTTTCATGGGCTTGCGGATGAGGATCCCTATCTACATATTACTAATTTTTAAGAAATATGTGATACCTTTCGGATCAATGGAGCACCAAACGACGCCATCAGCCTTTGAATGTTTCCATTTTCACTAAAAGACCGAGCTAAGGCTTGGCTTAACACCCTCCCAGTTGGCTCGGTAAACACCTGGGATGAACTAGCCCAAAAGTTTCGATATATGTATTTCCCTCCTGCTAAAACGGCTAAACTAATGACTGAAATTAATACATATTCACAAGAGGATGGGGAATCCTTATATGAAACTTGGGAAAGGTTCAAGGAGCTACTAAGAAAGTGTCCTCATCACGGTCTTGCGGTATGGAAACAAGTATCCACTTTCTACAATGGGTTGTTGCCACACACAAGACAAACACTTGATTCTAGCTCCGGGGGACTTTTAGGTAATCGTCGCCCAAATGAAATATATAATCAAATTGAGGAAATTGCTCAAACCAATTTTCAGTGGCACACTCCCCGAGGCAATAAATCTATTGCCCCAGGCGCCCATAAGGTTGATGAAAGCACTTCTTTACAAGCTCAAATCGAGGCCCTTTCTTCAAAAATAAAAAAGTTAGAAATGGCAAAATCGGTCTCGGTCATGGCTTGTGAGGGGTGTGGTGGGCCACATGAAAATTGGAGTTGTATGAAAGAATTAGATGATCAAACGGAAACGGTAAACTACATTGATAATAGGCCTAGGCCATCAGGTCCTCCAATGGGTACCTACAACCAAGGATGGCGTAACCACCCCAACCTTGGTTGGAGAGAACCCGGCAATAGTAGTAACCAACAAAATCTAAACCAACGAACAAACTTTTAACAACCATAAAATTTCTCTCAACAACAAGGTGGAAGAGAAAGGCTGGAAGATACTGTATCTCGCCTCATCTCCGACACCGAAAACAAAAACTCGGATCGATTTCAGCAATTGGAATCAAATTTCAGAAATCAACAAGCTAGCATTCAAAACATTGAAAACAATTAAATCAAATAGTTCAAAATTTCTCCGAGAGACTACAAGGCGCGTTACCAAGTAATACCGAAACCAACCCAAAGGCACAAGTACATCTCATCACATTGAGAAACCGAAGCGTCCCGAGGAGACTCCATTACCGCCAGCGAAAGAAGCCAATCCAGCTATACCACAACTCCACCCACATCCCAACCGGAGAAGGCTTCTCCACCAATCCAAGAGCCTACTAAGACTCCTCCGGTTCCATACCCCGGTCGGTTAATTCGTCAAAAGACCATTGAGCAATTCGCAAATTTCGAAAATTTACTAAAACATTTGCATGTTAATATTCCATTTATCAAAGTCCTAACTCAAATGCCTACATATTCAAAATTTATGAGAGACTTCCTCACTCATAAAAGGTAAATTGAATCATTGCAATTAGTTAACTTAGGCGAAGAATGCTCCGCCTTACTACTCAACAAACTCCCTTAAAAGAAGCTTGACCCCGGAAGCTTCACAATTCCTTGCTCGATTGGGGAATCCCCCATTCGCAATGCACTAGCAGATCTCGGGGCAAGCATCAACCTCATGCCCTCATCAATGTTCAACCGACTCGGCTTAGGGAAAACAAGCCCTACAAAAATAAGCATACAACTCGCCGATAGATCCGTCAAATATCCACAAGGTGTCGCTGGAAATCTATTGGTCAAAGTCGGCGAATTTGTCTTTCCGACCGACTTTGTCATACTAGATATCGAGGAAGATATCAAAGTACCACTCATCCTAGGGAGGCCATTCCTAGCTACGGCTCAAGCAGTGATAGATATGAATGATGGAACACTAACATTGAGGGTTGGGGACGAGGAAGTGAAGTTTGGAGTTGGAAAAAGAGTAGAAGACGAAGACCCGGTCAACTACATGAAGGTCATTGACTCGAGTTTGGATGATGCTCTCCGACGGTGTAGCATGGGATGCAAAACATCCCACTTGGGTAACATATGACCAGGCTTTGGGTCTAGCCAAGGACCCTTATAAACGTGGCGCACCACGGAGGCATTCCGCGAAACTATCCTTAGTTTAGTTTAGATTAATTTTTATGTTTTCTAGTTTAGTTTTAATTTTCAGGAATAAAACACATTCGGGATGGTGAAAGAGACCAAGGGAAAATGAACCAGCACCCCATGCATGAAAACAGGGCCACCCGACAAATTTTTCTTCATTATAGCAAGTTCAGCACGGGCCGTGCCCGCCCAACACGGCCCCGTGCTGCACAATCTGCAGGAAATGCCCAGTTCAGGTAACTGGACACGGGGCGTGCTCACTGAACACGCCCCCGTGCCCAGGCTTCTGTTTATCTTTTACAAACTTTTGTTACTGGCGATCTGAACACGGGGCCGTGCCCAGACACCACGGGGCGGTGTCCAGACGCCCAGTAACATAAAATTTTGCTTTTTCACACCTTTTTACACATTCAATCAACCTAAAAACTTATTTTTTGGGACACATTGAGGACAATGTGTAATTTAAGTGTGTGTGTGGGGGGGGGGGGATGCTAAAACCTTGAATCTTGCAAGTCCTAATCACAAGCCTTACACAAAACTCTATTGGAACCGCTAATCACCCCAAATTTTTTTCAAAAATTTTTCATTTTTTTACTTGTCTAGGTTTAATTTGGGAAATTCAAGTTCTAAAAAGATTATATTTTTACAAATTTACAACCGATAGCGTCGTGATAAAAAAAAAAACCAACATAAGAAAATTATGAAACGGCATGACAAACTTAATTAAAATTTGATTATATATACTTGATCACATAAAAACTCATTCCCACAAAAAGTGAGTTTTGAGCCTTTATTGAGCATACAAATATATATCTTTAAACTAAATGCTCATTTTTCGTTTCTTTTGTGAATAGCCGCTTGGTTCTTATGACTCTAGAACTTGCCACGACGATACATTCCCGGTCCTTACCAACTTAAACCCGAGTAAGTAAATGACGGAGGCATTAGGACTAACCCTTTTTATTTCTACACCATTATTTTTCTTTTTTTTTTTACCACCTACCCAAAATCCCCCTAGTTAACCCCTTTGAGCCTAAACCTTTTCATTTCATAACCCAAAACAAACACCCTTTTACCCACCAAAACCTTTTTATTTTTAAACCCTTTGTTTTAGTAACAAGCTCGGTTTTTCTTATGAATTTAAAAAAAAATGATGATGATGAAGCAAAAGAGAAATAAACAAACAAGTTTATCAAAAATAACTTTGTTTGAATAATAGCTTCATCAAAATAAAAAATTCAAAAACAAAAAGTCTTACGAAAACCGACGCTTTTTACGTCTTTCGCCCTTTTACTAACCACTAACCCAACCACCTACCTTTAACCCAAGCCTAACCCTTCACCCCAAAAGTCCTCTTGATATTTACAAAGGTGTATAGTTAAAACGGAGGAGGAAAAATTGCTTGGAAAGCTTATGGTAGGAGTAAGTTCCTTGCCGTTCTCGAGTGATTCACTAAAATACATCTTCGGCCGAGTGTTGAGTGATCCCCCGTGAGGTATGTGAACTTGTATATAAATGGAATTTTAAAAACGCATGTTATGCCCTAATAAGTAATTTATCTTATGAAATGTTTTAAATAAATCATGACGAATAGGATTGTAAATAAATAAAAATAAAACTTAATAAAGAATCTTGGAAATCCCGACACTCTACGACAAGCCCAAAAACCTTCTCTTCTACCCATACCATTTGGGAGTGTAAAGCCACATTATAAAGAGTTTTGCTTGAGGACAAGCAAAGATTCAAGTGTGGGGGTATTTGATGTGCACAAAATGCAACATATAAATTGCATCAATTGTGGCATAAAACTAACCTTTTTTTAGTACTAACGTTGGAAAAAGTGTCTTTTTGTCTTCCTTTTGTATTTTCAGGATTAAATGAGCTCAAATGAACAAAAGAAGCAAAAAGGCAGCTAAATCTAACATAAATACAAGAAAAGGAACAAACGTGGCATGCCCAGCCTCCCCGACAGCATCTTCCCAAGCAAAACAAGAAAATAGAAGGCTGAACACGCCCCGTGCTCAATGAGCACGGGGGCGTGCCCAAGTGTCAGCAGAAAAGACAAAGCTGTAGAAGCTTCTATGAACCACCACGGGGTTGTGCTCAGCGGACACGGGGCCGTGGTCAACTCTAAGATTCGCAGAATCTGGGGAAATCTTGATAGTACAGATACGCTTTTGCACACGGGGGCGTGGTCAACTAATGCAGACATACTGCAATTAATGAAGACAGAGAAGAAGGATGGACACGGGGCTGTAACACCCTTACTATTTTTAAACGGATTTCGTCTTTAATTACGAACAAAATCATTTAATTATAAGTACATGTACATTAGAGAATACGGATAAATTGAAACTTTTACAATTTTCAAGTACACCACATAATGTGACTACATTCGTCGTTTAAAATTAACGATTAACAATGTGCGGAAGCTTATAACTTGATCGTGTTCGGTTCTTCGTTGAGCTTGATCGTCCCCCAGTATTGTATATAACACCTACAATTCATAAAACATGAATTGAATTAGTCATACGTAGTTTAGAACGTGTTTAAACGAGTTCACGAGGCAAAATAATTGAAAAAAACAAATTTTTAAAAACTGACTCCGTCATGCCACGCGAAAGAACCCACTTGCTCCCTCGCGTGGCGCGAGGGAGACCCTTTTCCAGCAGGTTCGTTACTGGAACCTGCACTCTACCAGCTATGCCAGTTTTTACGGAAACGGCCATAACTTATTCGTTATTGATCCGTTTTACGCGATTCTTTTTCCTACGCGTCCGTAATTTAATTCTCCATCTTATGGAGTTAAAATCCAACATCCAACAAAATAAATTTTGAGACTTCTAAGCCTTCGAATCATTACCTTTTTACCGAATTTTAACCCGTTTATGCATTTTATCAAACAAACATATTTGTTTGATCCTTATTTCACATGCACCTCTTCAAATTAATGTTATCTAACAAACATATTTGTTATCTACCAACAATTATTGTCAACGAGTGACCAAATTACAATTTTACCCTTATTGGTTTTTATGATTTACCTCATATGGTAACCCTTAAAAGTACATGTTTCATTGGTCATAATATGATCGCATTACCGATTTAACTCATTTTTAGCCATCACTATGGTTTCTTATCATATTTGATTATCTTGTTCCGTACGACTACACGCCGGAACACCGTATCTCAATTAGGTATTTGTCCTATTCGTAATCAATACGACAAAGAATATTCCAAAATATATGACTAGTGTAAGCTATACTTACCTTACATCCGAAACATGCTTTTCCTTCACACTTGCTTCGTTTGACCCGCTTCCTTTCTAAGCCTCCACCTAGCTTGTCAAGCGTCAAACTATCATTGTAAGTTGTGAGATGGTTAGATTAGTCATACTCTTTCACGACTATTCCATCCTACGACTCTTATGTCGAATTTATCATTCGATCATATCGTGGGTCAGTTTGACTTTTTAAAGTCAACTGCCTATTAACATAAATAATTTCACGAAGTAGCTCAACTATTCGCTTAATTACTTGGTCAATTATCCGATAACGTCATTCTTATGTTACCGGTTCAATCATTTTATTAACCATGTTTTATAACCATAATCCATTGAATTAACACAACATTAATTTTTCTTAACACATGATGATATCAAATATCATTTTTAACATGAATTTATTATTGTTTCATCTTATATTCAACAACCCATTTCATGGTAAATATGATTTATGTACCCAATCACCTAAATTGTTCAAGTACCTTGTTTCTACTATCAGTTATAATGATTTTTAAACACAAAGTTATCATCATCTTCATTATTAAATCAAACCCCACTTAGCACATACAAGGGTCATCATCAAATCCTTTGTTTCTAATACTAATTCATCAAGTTTTCATCTAGGGTTTATTTCTAAACATGAATTTCATCACATATCACTCATAAACTCAACATCCATTCACGAATTCTGATTTTGAGTGTTCAACATAGATTCCAAAACATCACCAAATTATAAAATTTGACATACCTCACGATCCCCTTGACTTGGTGATCGTTTGTAAGTGATCATGCATTTGATTTGAGCTAGTTTTGACCTTAAATGTGGTGAATTAGCTTGAGTTAGGGTTTTGGCTTCTCCTTGTTTCCCCTGATCTCTGTAGGATCGTGTGTTGACCCAAACGAGTCGTTCAGAGGAGTTTTGATCTGTTTCAGATGCGGAAAATAAGATACAGACTTCGACACAGTTTGTAATTCACTTTAAACACTATTCTGATTGATTTACCAACGATTACATTCAGAATTCAAACGCGGCAGCACCTCGGTATGAATTTCAGGAAAACTGTTACAAATGAATCCGCTTGAGAGCTATTTATAGAAATGGGGTTTAGCTTGAAGAAGGCATAGTGTCAGTTCAAACGAAATCAACAAACTTGATTTCGCTTGAAACTGTCAAATGTCATTTCAAGCTAAATCACCTACTTCAAGCAAAATCACCTTAAACACACCTTAAAACCTCCTATTTTCTTGTACATGGTGCCCTGATCTAACAATTCTAATACTAGACTCGATACAAGACGAAGTCGACAGACGCATGCACCAACAGACTCCCCCTCGAATGTTGACGAGTCTTAAGTGTCGAGTCTTCAACGTCTTCAGTCTTTATCAATCTGAACATGTAAGTATCCTCAAACTTTAACTCTTTCTTCTCTCCAGAATCACAACTTAGCTTTTAGCTCTTTCCATAGATGTCTTCAGACTCCCCCTTTCGATATGCTGGGATCGCAGTCTAGCTTGTTGAAATCACATAGTACTCAGGTATCAGAACCTGGTACTCTATCTTCAGATTCAAGATCGAAACCTGGTTACACCTGCACATTCTCTACCCAAAAGTAAATTTCACAAATATAACAATTTGATAAATTTATATCTCTCAAATTAATCCAGAATGATTTATCAATTTAAATTTCTGATGAACCACTTGAATGAATATCATTTTTCTTTCAAAACACTCTCCCAAACCAATTGTTCATCATGTTTAGCACTTGAGATTTTGAAAATCAGCTCTCCAACATTAGTTGTCGAAAATCTTTTTGGATTTTTCAAAAATTTATGCTAAAACATACTAAAAATCTTTTTGGATTTTAAAATGTAATGAAATACAGTAAAGAAATATTTACAGACAATATTTTTGTGAGTTCGTGTAAGAGGATCATATCAGTTTATGACAAGTCACAAGTACCGTTGAGCTTAGTTACACATTAAGAATTAAACAATTCACTTAGATTGCCGATATACTGATCCACTTAAATTTTCACACAAATTTCAACCGATTCAGGATATGAGTTAGGTGTATTAAGAACTTAAACTCATTCATGTGCCCCACCTTTTGAATATACTCCCGTATCCAGATCCCAATATTCAGTCTTACTGGTGAGTATACCACAGATGATATCTGTAAGGGAATAAATTATAGTACGAAACCGTGAGAGCTCAGGTCAGAACTTCCGTTCAGCAGAGAGATGACGGCTCGACTTTTGGTGTGTCCCCTTTAGAGGATCTTTTGTTACAACAGCAATGATTATCAATTTTATTGTTTCATCATTTTGCTGAGGGCGAGGCTATTTTTCAAGCAAGCAGAAAGTATTCTCCGAGGACTAGGCCATTGCTTCCGCAAAATCAGAAGTCCCGGGATAATACCCCAGATATCACTGAGCATAAAGACCTAGTATCTCAGAAAGAGGGACCTTTCAAACGAAATTTCAGGGGTTACCTATATATACAAGTAGTGTTCCCCACGAAATAAGCAAGTTTGAATTTAAGTTTATATCCCGAAAAAGCTTAGTAAATGTGTAAAAACCTATCGGCATATCATCAGTGAGACTGTTTAACGCTATATAAACATTACATTTCTTTAGCATACTGTAACTGTCTACTGATGTACTATAATTTCCTCTTCTTTGACACAAAAACTCATTTTTGAATTTTATCATGTTTTTGTCTTTTTCGATTTTTCTAATGTTTTTGGATTTTCTGTAAATTTCTACTCCCCCTAAAATGCAAACACATTTCAGGAAATTTGAAAACAAACTATACAATAAAATTTGACAACCAATATCGAATCACTTCAAATCGCCATCCACTTGGCATAAACAATCAGAACTCCCCCTTACAACAAACTATTTTCTCATTATGATTTCAAAACACTTAAGTTTGTTTTAACCAAAATGATTTTTCCAGAAAATAAGTTTTGCTGATTTTACCACTTGTAAGTTAGAGGTGTCATCATTTCTTTGGTTTCAACCACTTGTATAAGAATTACATCAAGTTCAAATTAATGACCTTGAGTAATCACTATGTCAGAACAAACCTCTGTACCACATGTAAGAAGATCAAGTACAACTTAATGTCCCTGATTTACCACTTGTAGGAATACCACATCTACACAAAATCATTTTACCAATAAAGATGCCGATTCCTGCTTCACACTTACCAACCTGGAAGCTCCGGCAAGTCACACTTATCCTGTAAAAATTCAATCATTATAAGATTCATTCATAAAATCAAATATCAAGAAGGATGCCGATTCCTGATCCACAATTACAAACTTGGGATCTCCGGCAAGTCTGGATGTTTATTTGTGAAAAACAGACATCCAAGCTTCACCAAACTTGGATGTTTCTTCCTCATCTGCACTTGGGTAAAATGTTGCTTTCTTTACCCCTTTGACTTTACCTTCAACCATTTTCCCAAAAATCTTTTTCACATTTCCATTAAAAGTTTTATCGACATCAAATTCCTTCTTCTCAGAATAGAACTGATTCGAGATATCAACTTTACCAACCTTTGATTTAAAATTTTCAGCCCTCAATGGTGGAAAATGAACATCATCCATTGGAGGTACTGATTTTTCATCTTTTAACTCAACTTGTGGCTCATCTGACTTTGTGGAATCAGATTAATCGCCAAGTTTCTCATAAAACTTCTTAACAACCCACATTTGGTTGTCTTTTGCTCTCCTTTTATAAAAAAATTTCTTTGAACATTCACCAGCTTCATAAGTTGAATTTTCAAAAATTTTGAATTTTTCAGTTGGTTGTTCATCTTTCTCAACAACTTTTCCTTTAAGTTTTTCAGAAACTCCCTGTTTTGTCTTTGTAACTTGAGAGCAGTTCCACGCAATGTGACCAACTTCATTGCATTTAAAACAGGTTCGAGTATCCTTTCTGTGAAAAACTCCAGTTCCTGTTCTCTTCTTTTCAGCAAGAAACTCCTGGTTTGATTGTCTCTAGAAAGGTTTCTTCTGTTCTTCTTAAGCACTTCCTCCTGAAACAAATTCTGTTTTTGTTTTAGAATTTTTCTCATTTTTATAATTTTCAGATGGAATAAAACCTAAACCTTTCTTTTTGAAATTACTATTATGATTTGGTTTCTTTTGAAAACCAGAACCAGAATTGTAACCTTTTTTTCTTGTTTAATCGCTGTTGAACTCTTGAAGTGTATTTTTTAGGTTTTCCAGTAAGATTTAAATCTTTTATTTCAGAAATATTTATTTCTGTCATTTTGAAAACCTTTTTGATCATTTCAAATCTAACACTTCTTATTGGAAATTCCTCATCAGAATATAATTTGTCTGAATCAATCAATGTATATGCCACTTTGATTGCTTCGTCATTCAAATTAGATTTTGATAACAGGAATTCTTTATTGTAAACCCGTTTAACCGACGTCTTTGAACTGTTGACCGACGAACTCGAACTTTTGACGGACGAACTTGAACATCCAGACTTGGACTTTGACTAAGACTTTAATTCCGACTCCTCATCTGTATCCAACACCTGATCGACCACATTTTTAATTAACTCGGACTCATGATCAGTGTCAGACGATGTAAAAACGACATCAATGTTTTCCGGTAATTCATCAGTTATGTCGAACTTTAACTTTATATTGATCGCTTTTTTGACTTGCTCCTCATTCGGTTTCTAGGAGAATATCCTTCCCAAATTGGAGGCGAAAACTTGTTATAACTAACACTCTGTTTCTTACCAGTATCCTTCTTCTTCTTTGGCTTATCCTCATCTTTAAATGCTTCAAAACCTGCAACAGTAGGATAGATTCAATCAATAAGATAATCAGAACTAGAATAACTCTGTAATAAACGTCTGATTCTCTCATTCTCAATCTTTTCTGTCTCCAACTCCCTCTGCAGCTTTGCACATTCTTCAATATAATGATTTATCACTTTCTGCTTTGTCATCATCACAGAATTCATCATAGTCAATGCATCTTCTCTTTCAGAATTTGTCTTTTGAAGACCAGTGACTGTTCTGTTTAGCACATCATAAGATTCTTTCACGTAGTTGAGATTGAACAATAATTGTTCTTTCATCTTTTCAAACTCAACCAGTTTCTCATCCTTTTCTGCACATTGCTTGCAAGATTCTAAACACTTCAAGCAAGGTTTATGACTTCCACAGTTTTTTTCAACTTCGATGACTTTCTCGACCTCAATCACTGGTTCAGTCTCAATCACCTTTTCAACTTTAACTTCTTCTTTTTGAACAATCTCTTCTTCTTGAGCAACACTTTCATTCTTCATTTTCTTTTGTTCTTTAGCTGCTTGTCTCTCCTTCAGCTTTTCCAGGCGATCTGCAAAATAAAATTGAAAACTTTCAAGAGATAGATGAGTTTTAGCGATATTAATATGTCTTTCTTACTCATCATCATCACTATCATCAGTTGGTGTTTGATCAAAATCTATTTTCTTCTCAGAACTTTCATCTGAAGAACTAGAATCTGATGGTGTTTGATCAAAATTTAATGTCTTTTCAGAACTGTCATCTGAAGAAACAGAATCAGATGATATTTGATCAACATCAGTTGCTTCTTCTGAACTTTCATCGGATGAAACAGATTCTTCTTCTTGATTCTTCACATGAACACCAATCGTTTTCATCCAACTTGTAAACAAATCAGGTTCTTGAACTATCTTTGCCATGAAAGCTTTAAAATTCCCATTCTCATTCGCAAACATATCCCAGCTGAATCCTTCAGGTAACTTTTCATCATCTTGGTTTATTAAACATACTTTACTGTCAGCAGATATATATTTGTTCCAATTGAAGCCTGAAGCCATTTTCTCATCATCTTGATTAATAATGCCAGAATAAGCTTTCCTATTTGCATCTTCAATCATCTTCCCATGAGCAGTTTGTGTTTCTTTTTGTTGATATGGTTGATGAGCAACTTGTTGATATATGGCTTTTCGATAGTAATCATCTTTTCCAAATGGATTCTTTGCTCCACTAGCCTCTTGATTTTTGCATTCTCTTTTGAAATGACCTTTCTCCCTACATCGAAAACAAGTAACTTTAGATTTATCAAAACCCAAAGTTGAAACATGTGCATCAAGAAAGTCATTTCTTCCAGTAATTAGTTTGAATTTTTCAGCTCTTCTCAAAACACTAGCTAGACACCATTTGATATCCATGAGCTCCATCTCTTCAGCATCTATCTGATCGTAATCCTCTTTTGTCAGCATAGGATTCCCGATTCGCCCTGCAACCAAACTTTCATAGGATAGTAGCACTGAACCAAGTAATGCCATATGATCTTTCGCAACTTCTTCAGAAAAACTTTGACCATCTGGAAGATTCAAAGCAATGTTGCACTGTATCACACAACCGTTTCCACTTTTTGAGCTTTGAGAATGAAAACTCGAAGTTGAACTCTTCGGATTAACACTTGGATATGAAGAAAATCCACTGCTGCTATTTGGACTTTGTTCAACATTTTCTGATGAGTTTCCAGCACTAAACGGAGTTTGAATTTTCGGACTCTTTTCAACTTCTTGAACATTTCCTTTGTAATACATTTTCACATCTTGTTGACCACTCGGATTACTTATCCTCGCAATCTTTTGTTGTTCAAGATCTTGTCCTTCAATTCTTTCGATGAACTGAGAAATAGTCAAACCATCATAAACTCCGGTGTTCTTTAAGATCATCAAAAAGGTACCCCACTCTTTCTGAGGTAAGGCATCAGCTAATTTGTCGACCCATTCTTCTCGGTCTTTGGTTATACTTAGCAACGACATAGAACGCACTAGGTGGCAATATCTTTCAATCAACTTCTTTGTATCTTCTCCAGGCAGACTTGTGAATAAATCAAATTCTTTCTTCAGCAGTGACTTTTTACTTTTTATCATCTTATCACTTCCCTCAAACTTGATCTTAAGAGCATCCCAAATTGATTTAGAAGTTTTATCATGTTGAAGCAATACAAAGATGTCTTCTTTAATAGCTTGCTGAAGCAGACTAATCATCATCTTTTAAGCTTTGTATATGTCTTGTTCTTGATCGGTGAATTCAGAGATTTCTTTTTCAACTTGCAGATCAGTACGTGGTAGAACATACTTCTTAAAAATACACTCCCAAGATCTCAAATGATTAGCTTGAACCCAGTTTTCAAACCGATCTTTTCAACCGTAATACTCTTCAATGCTCATTAGCTTCGGGGGTTTTTGTAATGTTCCAGTCTTGTTTTCTAAATTCATGTTTTGAGTAATGGTAGCCGGAGTAGTCGGGGATGTTGCAAACGCGTTGTAGAATTCTTCACTCATGATGAAATCAAATTCAAGCGAAATAACCCAATTCAAGTTCAAGCGAAATACCAAACTACAATTTCAAGCGAAATAACAACCCTCACTTTCAAGCGGAATACCGACTAATAGTTTCAAGCGGAATATCCAATTAAGCAACTTAAAGCGGAATCAATAAAATTTTGAAGCGTAATCTCTTATCTCGAACAGAATATCAGGTTTCGCTTGAAACTTTTCAAGCGGAATAGACAATCTCAAGCAAAAGTTCAGTTGTTCGTTCAAGCGGGATCTAGTCTAAGGTCCAGTTTTCCACTTTTACTTAGATTTTAGCTCTGAAACTTTCAAGGCTTTGTTAAAATGTAGTTTTACACAATCTGTGAGAAATTTAGCTGATTTTAACCGTGAAAATTTGTCCAAATGATAACAGAAGATGTAGAAGTAAGAAATCAGGATGAAATCAAGCTGAAAACTGCAGAACTCCTCCTCCTGAGCTCTGATACCACTTGTAGGATCGTGTGTTGACCCGAACGAGTCGTTCAGAGGAGTTTTGATCTGTTTCAGATGCGGAAAATAAGAAACAGACTTGGACATAGTTTGTAATTCACTTTAAACACTCTTCTGATTGATTTAACAACGATTACATTCAGAATTTAAACCGGCAGCACCTCGGTATGAATTTCAGGAAAGCTGTTACAAATGAATCCGCTTGAGAGCTATTTATAGAAATGGGGTTTAGCTTGAAGATGACATAGTGTCAGTTCAAACGAAATCAACAAACTTGATTTCGCTTGAAACTGTCAAATGTCATTTCAAGCTAAATCACCTACTTCAAGCGAAATCACCTTAAACACACCTTAAAACCTCCTATTTTCTCGTACATTGTGCCCTGATCTAACAATTCTAATACTAGACTCGATACAAGACGAAGTCGACAGATGCATGGACCAACAATCTCTTTCACGCACACACACACACACTAGTGTGTGTGTGTGTACTGTTTTTTAATTTTAATAAATATTAAGTTTCAATCTTCTGCTTTTAGCCCCTCTAGTTTGGTTAGTTAATTAAGTAGGGCACAACCTACTTATTTCTAACAATATTCCCCACTTATTAACTAGGTTAAACATTCCTAATTAAATTAGTGGGTTTTGGGAATCTATTACTAAGGTGCTGTTTGTTTTTTCTGCGGGAAAAGGTCTGCAGTCTGCGGACCACATCTACAGGCATCTGCAGGAGAAGAGGTGGACCAAATGTCTGCAGTCTGCAAGGAGAAGTGGGTTTGTTTTTTTTACAAAAAAACCTCTTCACACCACCACAACCACAAACCTTCTCCTCTCTCTTCTCTCTCTCTGCCATCTACCACCACCACCACAACCATCCGCCACCACCACGTCGGTCACCACCACCGCTATCAAATCCCACCACCACCGCCGATCTCTCTCTCTTCTTTCCCTCTCTCTCTCCTGCCGCCCCCTCTCTCTACGGTCTCTCTCTCTTCGTTCCACCACCGCCATCAAAACCCACCACCACCGCCGCCCCCCCTCTCTCTACAATCTCTCTCTCTCTCTTCGTTCCACCACCGCCATCAAAACCCAGCACCACCGCCGATTTAGGGTTTCGATTTAGGGTTTTGTTTGCGATCGATGTTGATGATGATGAGGGTTTTCGATTTGGGGGTTTTGTTTGCGATGTTGATGATGATGAGCGGCGGAGCAAGGGCTGGAGCGGAGCAATGTTGATGATGATGATGTTTCGATTTAGGGTTTCGATTTGGAGGTGGTGGCGGAGCAAGGGCTGGAGCGGCGAAGCAGGGCTGGAGCGGCGGAGGTGGTGGCAGAGTGGAGGTGGAGCAGATGGTGTCGGAGGTGGAGGTGGTGGCAGAGCAGGGGTGGAGCAGATCGATGTTGATGATGATGAATGCAGGTCTGTTTTGAAGAGGTTGGAAGTGGTTGGTACATGTATGCTTGGGGAAGAGGTGGGGAAGACCTTTTTGGTGAGAAGTGCTTCCGGAAAACAAACAAGCTGTAGACATCAAACGTCTGCGCGCGTCTGCGCGACGCAGACATAAGTGGCCAGAAGCACTTCTGGCCAAAAAACAAACACCACCTAAGTTTAATTTAAGTCCCGTTAACTCGGGCCTTCTATAAACTTTATTTCTCAAAAGCATTCTTTTTCTCTTTTTATTAAATATTAGATTTAGTTATATAAATCCTAATATTTTCCGGCTTAATTTTACCACTAACGGTACTTTACCCGTTTTTTAGTATTAACGTGGTTTGATTACCAAACCCGTTTTTGGGGTGTTACAAGTCTACCCCCCTTAAAGAGGTTTCGTCCTCGAAATCTTTCTTACATAATTTATTGAGTTTAAACTCAATGTGATTGATCTCGTTAATTTCTTGAGCGTTGCTTATATTTTAACCAATTGTTAACATTACTATAAAAATATGGTAATATCCTTTTGGTTACTAAGCATATATATATATATATATTTCATACGAAATAATGCAACTTGAAATAACATAATCTAGTTATTTCCACCAGTTTAGTTAGCTTAGCGAAGTC
This sequence comes from Helianthus tuberosus, assembly GCA_030545235.1. NCBI lineage: Eukaryota > Viridiplantae > Streptophyta > Magnoliopsida > Asterales > Asteraceae > Helianthus > Helianthus tuberosus. The sequence continues at coordinate 154,502,748 of CM060358.1, forward strand.
CATCGCTTTTATACTATCGAATTCTTTAGGAATCCATTATTTTAACCCGTTTAAGGTCTTTTTAGTGAAATCTTTCACTTTTAACGAACAAACTCCTTTGTTTCTGAACTTATAGTCTTATGATCCCTCAAAATAGGTGATCAATATTTTCTGTTAGTGAGGTCTCATGGGCCATCACTTTCATATTGTACTATTACCTTTGTTGTTTACTTGACCAATTCGCCAATTTGGCCACTTAATCATATAAATCTATCGATTTTGTTTATTCCACGCTATTCCCATAATAAATAGCGCATAACCACATCCATTAATTTGTGTTTTTGACCTTAACCGATCTCACTAGCTAGACTTATTAGCCCAGTCACTTTATACCCGTCACTCGGTTTATAATGTGATTCTACTTCACATTACTTTTCTTGGCCATGATCATGTCACATCATGTTTAATTTATATCAACCTTTCATTTTCGAAAATATCACTTTTCGAATATATCGTCTTGCGCCTATCAGTGTCAAGACTTGTATCTTTCATGCTTACTATTTAAATTCCTATCAGAATTTATATTTGTAAAAACGTTATTTCTTATCAAAACTGAAGTTTTTGTTTAGCATCTTCTCTTTAACTTTTGTCAATTATCCATACCGGAATATTGACAGTCCAAAATTTATTTTTTTGCAGTCTTTGTTTTATGCGAGGATTCTCAACTGATTTCCTCGCTTTATCTAATTAACCCGTAGGTTTTATCACTTAGCCTTATGGGCTATGTTATTAGACTTTCACCTCTTTAAGGCGAGGTCCTTATAATCTACTTCTTTCTAGTCATGACCCGTGGGTCATTTTAGTCTCGTAGACCTTTCCTTACTCATGTGATTCTTAAAATACATGTTTGGTGTCAAGGCATCCTGTTTTTGTTTAAAATCATTTATTTTCGCTTTGGTATTTTCTTTGACATTGACCGTAGTCTAAGGCTACATTCGTTTCCTTTCGAACAAATTTTCCGACTTTATGACTTCTCACGTCATTTAAGCGTCGGTTTATCTTATGCTCACTATTATCCAGTTTACATACATTCGTATTTAATTATGTCCCATTACCGGGATCATTATTCTTTTGCTTTTAACGCTACCATTATCACGCTTGCGTTTACTCATGCCGTTCGGCATGATATTATATTCGAACCGTTCAACTTAAAAATAGTTGAACATAATTTATTCAAAATTTCTATTTACATTATCTTGTCGTCTTTTAGTTATGACTCAAAACCCGAGTCTTTTAACTTTCCATCTGAGTTCCCGTTTCTTGGTCTACGCATGTGTTTCATTTTTACCTATCAACCAGGTGTTTTACCGAAGTCGTTATTATTGCAACCCTCCCGGTATGCATTAAGACCTCGTTTCATTTTTATATTTCGATTTTGTCCTCAAGTTTGACGTTTTACAAAAGCGGCCCGTTAAGAGGCATATTTGCATTTTCCGGGTTCGATTGTAAGTACGCTCCCTCCCAAAGCATATCCTAATCATTTTACATGTTTGCATTCTCCAGGTTCGAGTGTAAGTACACCCCCTCCCAGTGCGTACCTTAATCGTTTTACATGTTTGCATTTTCCGGGTTCGAGTGTAAGTACACCCCCTCCCAGTGCATATCTTAATCGTTTTACATGTTTGCATTCTCTGGGTTCGAGTGTAAGTACACACCCTCCCAGTGCATATCTTAATCGTTTTACATGTTTGGATTCTATGGGTTCGGGTGTAAGTACACCCCTCCCAGTGCATATCTTAATCGTTTTACATGTTTCTTTGTCCCTTCTCTCGGGCTCATTATCCTAATATAATACGCTTCCGTCACTCGGATGTGCGTTTACATTATGATCGGATATTTTGCTTATCTGATTCATTTGGGTACTTTTTAATTTGTCCCACTCACCCCGTCCTTACTACATCGGATGTAAGCATGTCCATCATAAAAAGTTCATGGTACCACGTGCTCACCACTTACTTGGCCAGAGTAAGCGATCAATACCTGGTATACATGATCTTTTTATTATTTTCACATTACAGCCCATGTAAGTAATGCCTCTTTTTGTTTCTCTTGGAAACAATATCCGGATAGATTTTCTATTCGGGTTTTTACAAGTTTTTAATCTGCATATGTAACTTTCAATCTCTACGTATTTGTTACATATTACTATTTGTGCAATTAAATTTAAAATGTGCACATGGTAATGCTTGCCCTAACGGGCTTCTCTTGCCATTAGTCTTGTTCGCGATCGCTACGCGGTTTAGGTCCTTGATGAGCATACTCTTTGGACCCTTCCACTTGTCAAATCCGTGATTTGTTAAACTCTCGCTATCTTCATATGCGAGTGTCCTTCAACTAAAACATTTACAACAGTTTGTAATTTCGACATTAATGGATGCCTGTATTATAATACAAGGCTTTTCTACTATACGCATCAACGCGTATAATTTCGTTGACTATATCTATTCTATATCATTTTTATTGGTGTAACGTGTATTACGAGATAACCATATGTGTTATTCTCAACACTTTAATCATTCTAAACCATTGATATACATGTACTTACCGGATTTGCGATCAAGCCTCGAACCGAACACACTTTATTCTTTAACCATGAGCTCTGATTACCAACTTGTAACACCCTTACTATTTTTAAATGGATTTCGTCTTTAATTACGAACAAAATCATTTAATGATAAGTACATGTACATTAGAGAATACGGATAAATTGAAACTTTTACAATTTTCAAGTACCCCACATAATGTGACTACATTCGTCGTTTAAAATTAACGATTATCAATGTGCGGAAGCTTATAACTTGATCGTGTTCGGTTCTTCGTTGAGCTTGATCGTCCCCCAGTATTGTATATAACACCTACAATTCATAAAACATGAATTGAATTAGTCATACGTAGTTTAGAACGTGTTTAAACGAGTTCGCGAGGCAAAATAATTGAAAAAAAAACAAATTTTTAAAAACTGACTCCGTCATGCCACACGAAAGAACCCACTTTCTCCCTCGCGTGGCGCGAGGGAGACCCTTTTCCAGCAGGTTCATTACTGGAACCTGCACTCTACCAGCTATGTCAGTTTTTACGGAAACGGCCATAACTTATTCGTTATTGATCCGTTTTACGCGATTCTTTTTCCTACGCGTCCGTAATTTAATTCTCCATCTTATGGAGTTAAAATCCAACATCCAACATAATAAATTTTGAGACTTCTAAGCCTTCGACTCATTACCTTTTTACCGAATTTTATCCCGTTTATGCATTTTATCAAACAAACAAATTTGTTTGATCCTTATTTCACATGCACCTCTTCAAATTAATGTTATCTACCATGTTAGGCTCTAATCACAGGTTTCTTACACAATTAAACCAGTGTTCGCTCGTATGCATTTTTTGACCCGTTAAGGGTATTTAAGTATATTTTAAACATGATTCGCTTTCATTTGTACCTAGCTTTATATTTCCACATTTCTTACCAAGTAATCTTCCGCCACAACTGTATTTGTGTTGTATTAAGTGTGGAAATTCCTAAACTCCGAGTTTTAACCTTCGAATCATTATTTTACGGCAAAGACTATTATAGAGTCTAATGATTAAGGATTCTCATCTTTCGCTTTTGTATACTCATTCTAAGTGTTTAATTATGCATACTACTCTTTTCCGAACAACCTTTATGGGTCGTTCGCTTGATTTAGCTTACAAGGGCATTTTGGTCCATTTAGTCCTTTCATTAGTATAAAGGACTTTTAAAAGCATTTTCGACCCAAAAGTCCTGTTTTAAACTATGCATTTGATTCGAAAAGTCATTATGTTTTCAAAACACAACGATCATCATATGAATCATTCGGTTTGCTTAATAAAGTAACCAAATGTCTATATGATCGAATTACCGATTTAACTCATTTTTAGCCATCACTATGGTTTCTTATCATATTTGATTATCTTGTTCCGTACGACTACACGCCGGAACACCATATCTCAATTAGGTATTTGTCTTATTCGTAATCAATACGACAAAGAATATTCCAAAATATATGACTAGTGTAAGCTATACTTACCTTACATCCGAAACATGCTTTTCCTTCACACTTGCTTCGTTTTACCTGCTTCCTTTCCAAGCCTCCACCTAGCTTGTCAAGCGTCAAACTATCATTGTAAGTTGTGAGATGGTTAGATTAGTCATACTCATTCACGACTATTCCATCCTATGACTCTTATGTCGAATTTATCATTCGATCATATCGTGGGTCAGTTTGACTTTTTAAAGTCAACTGCCTGTTAACATAAATAATTTCACGGAGTAGCTCAACTATTCGCTTAATTACTTGGTCAATTATCAGATAACGTCATTCTTATGTTACCGGTTCAATCATTTTATTAACCAAGTTTTATAAGCATAATCCATTGAATTAACACAACATTAATTTTTCTTAACACATGATGATATCAAATATAATTTTTAACATGAATTTATCATCATTTCATCTTATATTTAAAAACCCATTTCATGGTAAATATGATTTATGTACCCAAACACCTAAATTGTTCAAGTACCTTGTTTCTACTATCAGTTATAATGATTTTTAAACACAAAGTTATCATCATCTTCATTATTAAATCAAAACCCACTTAGCACATACAAGGGTCATCATCAAATCCTTTGTTTCTAATACTAATTCATCAAGTTTTCATCTAGGGTTTATTTCTAAACATGAATTTCATCACATATCACTCATAAACTCAACATCCATTCACGAATTCTGATTTTGAGTGTTCAACATAGATTCCAAAACATCACCAAATTATAAAATTTGACATACCTCACGATCCCCTTGACTTGGTGATCGTTTGTAAGTGATCATGCATTTGATTTGAGCTAGTTTTGACCTTCAATTTGGTGAATTAGCTTGAGTTAGGGTTTTGGCTTCTCCTTGTTTCCCTTGAACACTTTCACGCACACACACACACACATTAGTGTGTGTGTGTAGTGTTTTTAATTTTAATAAATATTAAGTTTCAATCTTCTGCTTTTGGCCCCTCTAGTTTGGTTAGTTAATTAAGTAGGGCACAACCTACTTATTTCTAACAATATTCCCCACTTATTAACTAGGTTAAACATTCTTAATTAAATTAGTGGGTTTTGGGAATCTATAACTAAGTTTAATTTAAGTCCCGTTAACTCGGGCCTTCTATAAACTTTATTTCTCAAAAGCATTCTTTTTCTCTTTTTATTAAATATTAGATTTAGTTATATAAATCCTAATATTTTCCGGCTTAATTTTACCACTAACGGTACTTTACCCGTCTTTTAGTATTAACGTGGTTTGATTACCAAACCCGTTTTTTGGGTGTTACAAGTCTACCCCCCTTAAAGAGGTTTCGTCCTCGAAACCCTTTCTTACATAATTTATTGAGTTTAAACTCAATGTGATTGATCTCGTTAATTTCTTGAGTGTTGCTCATATTTTAACCAATTGTTAACATTACTATAAAAATATGGTAATATCCTTTTGGTTACTAAGCATATATATATATATATTTCATATGAAATAATGCAACTTGAAATAACATAATCTAGTTATTTCCACCAGTTTAGTTAGCTTAGCGAAGTCCATCGCTTTTATACTATCGAATTCTTTATGAACCCATTATTTTAACCCGTTTAAGGTCTTTTTAGTGAAATCTTTCACTTTTAACGAACAAACTCCTTTGTTTCTGAACTTATAGCCTTATGATCCCTCAAAATAGGTGATCAATATTTTCTGTTAGTGAGGTCTCATGGGCCATCACTTTCATATTGTACTATTACCTTTGTTGTTTACTTGACCAATTCTCCAATTTGGCCACTTAATCATATAAATCTATCGATTTTGTTTATTCCACGCTATTCCCATAATAAATAGCGCATAACCACATCCATTAATTTGTGTTTTTGACCTTAACCGATCTCACTAGCTAGACTTATTAGCCTAGTCACTTTATAACCGTCACTCGGTTTATAATGTGATTCTACTTCACATTACTTTTCTTGGCCATGATCATGTCACATCATGTTTAATTTATATCAACCTTTCATTTTCGAATATATCGTCTTGCACCTATCAGTGTCAAGACTTGTATCTTTCATGCTTACTATTTAAGTTCCTATCAGAATTTATATTTTCAAAAACGTTATTTCTTATCAAAACTGAAGTTTTGGTTTAGCATCTTCTCTTTAACTTTTGTCAATTATCCATACCGGAATATTGATAGTCCAAAATTTTTTTTTTTTGCAGTCTTTGTTTTATTAGAGGATTCTCAACTGATTTCCTCGCTTTGTCTAATTAACCCGTAGGTTTTATCACTTAGCCTTATGGGCTATTTTATTAGACTTTCACCTCTTTAAGGCGTGGTCCTTATAATCTATTTCTTTCTAGTCATGACCCGTGGGTCATTTTAGTCTCATAGACCTTTCCTTACTCATGTCATTCTTAAAATACATGTTTGGTGTCAAGGCATCCTGTTTTGTTTAAAATCATTTATTTTCGCTTTGGTATTTTCTTTGACCTTGACCGTAGTCTAAGGCTACATTCGTTTCCTTTCGAACAAATTTTCCGACTTTATGACTTCTCACGTCATTTAAGCGTCGGTTTATCTTATGCTCACTATTATCCAGTTTACATACATTCGTATTTGATTATGTCCCATTACTGGGATCATTATTCTTTTGCTTTTAACGCTAACATTATCCCGCTTGTGTTTACTCATGCCGTCCAGCATGATATTATATTCGACCCGTTCAACTTTAAAATAGTTGAACATAATTTATTCAAAATTTCTATTTACATTATCTTGTCGTCTTTTAGTTATGACTCAAAAGCCGAGTCTTTTAACTTTCCATCCGAGTTCCCGTTTCTTGGTCTACGCATGTGTTTAATTTTTACCTATCAACCAGGTGTTTTACCAAAGTCGTTATTATTAAAACCCTCCCGGTATGCATTAAGACCTTGTTTCATTTTTATATTTCGACTTTGTCCTCAAGTTTGACGTTTTACAAAAACGGCCCGTTAAGAGGCATATTTGCATTTTCCGGGTTCTAGTGTAAGTACGCTCCCTCCCAAAGCATATCCTAATCATTTTACAAGTTTGCATTCTCCGGGTTCGAGTGTAAGTACACCCCCTCCCAGTGCGTACCTTAATCGTTTTACAAGTTTGCATTTTCCGGGTTCGAGTGTAAGTACACCCCCTCCCAGTGCATGTCTTAATCGTTTTACATGTTTGCATTCTCTGGGTTCGAGTGTAAGTACACCCCCTCCCAGTGCATATCTTAATCGTTTTACATGTTTGGATTCTATGGGTTAGGGTGTAAGTACACCCCTCCTAGTGCATATCTTAATCGTTTTACATGTTTCTTTGTCCCTTCTCTCGGGCTCATTATCCTAATATAATACGCTTCCGTCACTCGGCTGTGCGTTTACATTATGATCGGATATTTTGCTTATCTGATTCATTTGGGTACTTTTTAATTTGTCCCACTCACCCCGTCCTTACTACATCGGATGTAAGCATGTCCATCATAAAAAGTTCATGGTACCACGTGCTCACCACTTACTTGGCCAGAGTAAGCGATCAATACCTGGTATACATGACCTTTTTATAATTTTCACATTACAGCCCATGTAAGTAATGCCTCTTTTTGTTTCTCTTGGAAACAATATCCGAATAGATTTTCTATTCGGGTTTTTACAAGTTTTTAATCTACATATGCAACTTTCAATCTCTACGTATTTGTTGCATATTACTATTTGTGCAATTAAATTTAAAATGTGCACCTGGTAATGCTTGCGCTAACGGGCTTCTCTTGCCATTAGTCTTGTTCGCGATCGTTATGCGGTTTAGGTCCTTGATGAGCATACTCTTTGGACCGTTCCTCTTGTCAAATCTGTGATTTGTTAAACTCTCGCTATCTTCATGTACGAGTGTCCTTCAACTAAAACATTTACAACAGTTAGTAATTTCGACATTAATGGATGCCCGTATTATAATACAAGGCTTTTCTACTATACGCATCAACGCGTATAATTTCGTTGACTATATCTATTCTATATCGTTTTTATTGGTGTAACGTGTATTACACGATAACCATATGTGTTGTTCTCAACACTTTAATCATACTAAACCATTGATATACATGTACTTACCGGATTTGCGATCAAGCCTCGAACCGAACACACTTTATTCTTTAACCATGAGCTCTGATTACCAACTTGTAACACCCTTACTATTTTTAAACGGATTTCGTCTTTAATTACGAACAAAATCATTTAATTATAAGTACATGTACATTAGAGAATACGGATAAATTGAAACTTTTACAATTTTCAAGTACACCACATAATGTGACTACATTCGTCGTTTAAAATTAACGATTAACAATGTGAGGAAGCTTATAACTTGATCGTGTTTGTTTCTTCGTTGAGCTTGATCGTCCCCCAGTATTGTATATAACACCTACAATTCATAAAACATGAATTGAATTAGTCATACGTAGTTTAGAACGTGTTTAAATGAGTTCGCGAGGCAAAATAATTGAAAAAAACAAATTTTTAAAAACTGACTCCGTCATGCCACGCGAAAGAACCCACTTGCTCCCTCGTGTGGCGCGAGGGAGACCCTTTTCCAGCAGGTTCGTTACTGGAACCTGCACTCTACCAGCTATGCCAGTTTTTACGAAAACGGCCATAACTTATTCGTTATTGATCCGTTTTACGCGATTCTTTTTCCTACGCGTCCGTAATTTAATTCTCCATCTTATGGAGTTAAAATCCAACATCCAACATAATAAATTTTGAGACTTCTAAGCCTTCGACTCATTACCTTTTTACCGAATTTTAACCCGTTTATGCATTTTATCAAACAAACATATTTGTTTGATCCTTATTTCACATGCACCTCTTCAAATTAATGTTATCTACCATGTTAGGCTCTAATCACAGGTTTCTTACACAATTAAACCCGTTTTCGCTCGTATACTTATTTTAAACCGTTAAGGGTATTTAAGTATCTATAATATATTATTAAGGAAAAGTGATGTACAAGATGGTAATTTTACCATACATACAAGTTATCAAGCATCATGTACAAGGATGTATAAGCTATTTTAACCCAAAGTTTTAAGAGACCAAAGGGTATAATCGGTAATTTGCCATCTTCATTTAGAACCCTAATAAAAGAAGCCGGAGGGGATTAAAGACACCCGCTTCACTTCATCTTCCCCCTAACCCTCCAATCCCATAAAATCCACCAAACCCTACATAGCCTCTTTGCAACACAAGCGTAAATTCGCCTAGATTGAGACCCAAGGCGCCGGTGACTGATACTGAATTCTCTTGTTCGGATTGTTTTCTAACGCCGGAGAGTTTGGGGTTAGATTTGCGTGGGTCTTGTTGCTCGTCGGGGAGTGATCGGAGTAAGCCAAGGTTCGAGTTGTTCAGTTTTGTTAACTGATTTGGTAGAATTTAACATTAGAATGTTCTCATTGTTATTTAGATTTGATACTGAATGGGTGGTTGTTCTTTGGTTTAGTGTTTCAAACAGGAAGTCTGGTGGTGGGAGGCGGAGCAGAGGAAATGTATGTTACCTTGTTTTATGGCTCTTTGTTATGAATACAGTGTTTGTTTTGTTTGCTTTGATATGAAAAGATGAAACTGAGTCATGATATTGGTTTTGTTGATCATTTAGAGCTCTGAATCCTCTGCAACTTCTAGAGGTAGAGGGAAGAGAGGAACGGTTAAGACGACTCCTCAACAACCCTTCAAGCTGAAAACTGAGGTTAGTTTTCTAATCACTTAGGCAATTTCAATGCCATTAGTTTAGAATTATGCAATATGCAATTTGAATAAAATGTCTAATAGTTGAGCCCGAATTGCTGGCTTTTAAACAACAGCTCTTACGACTATCAAACAAGAAAGATGTTTTTTGTAGTAATTTACCATTTTTGCATACAGCAAAGAGGAAAATCAAAGCAAGAAGAGTTCCAAAAGAAGGTGCAAGAGATGATGAGTGAGCAGGAGAAGCAGAGAATTCGTATTGCTCAGGGTCTCCCGTGGACAACAGATGAACCAGAGGTGAAGTTGTTTTACATATCATTTTTTCATCAAGACATGCATGAAGATATATAAACCGTTTTAACTCATAGTTTGAGTAATTTCAGAGTTTGCCAAAACCTACGGTTAAAGAAAGTACTAGGCCTGTTGATTTAGTTCTACATAGCGACATGAGGGCTGTTGAGCGTGCTGAATTTGACCATCAGGTATCTATAATCTTTAATATTATATAAAGCAAATGTGAATATTATTTCCAGAGTAGTGATACCATATCTAACTCTTTTAGGGGTTTTCTTGACAGATGGCCAGATCGAAGAAGGCTTGCATTGTTTTCTTTGATGAAGTTGATGCAATCGGGGGTGCACGTTTCGATGATGGTGTAGGTGAAGATAATGAGGTCCAACGAACCATGCTTGAAATTGTGAATCAGCTGGATGGGTTTGACGCTCGTGGTAATATTAAAGTTCTGATGGTATGCAGTGTTGGTTTAGATTTTTTTTTAAATCATTTTGGTCTTGTTTATGTGTTTATAATATACTAGTCGTTTACCCGCGCGATGCGGCGGGAAACATATCACTTAGGTTGGTGAGTTTAGGGCTATGTACGGGGCGGTTCGGTTTGGCTATGTATAACTGATTTTGAAAATTAATTTAACTAATTGGATATTTGTTTACAAACCAAAAATCCAACCTAATGTAACCAACAATTGTACTTGGTGAAGTTTTATCTATCTTTTAATAAGGTTTTTGTTAAATTAATAAACATTGTGTGGTACACCTTCAATAAAAGTTTTAAAACCATGGATGTACTAAAATTAGCTTTTTCAGCACTGTCCTCCTGTGATTACAATAGGATACTCGTTTACCGTTAGTTTATCCGTCGTCTTGTGATATATTGTATTGTACTTAATTTAGTTTTCTTATTCGTGATATGTTGGCACTGGTTTTTCTGTTAGTTTATCGATTCTTTGATGATATACTCGGGTAAATTTTTTTAGTTGTAGCTTCGGCGTGATCTATCTACAAGAAGAGTACAAAACAAGGAAGTAGATGTAATTAAGTAGAAATGTAACAATTGAGATGGAGCATTAGTTTATCAGTCGTCTCGTGATATATTATATAGTACTTAAGTTAGTTTTCTTATTCGTGATTTGTTGATTTATCAATTGGGACACTGGGCAGACCAATTTCTAAAAAAAATAAGTAGAAACGTAACAATTGAGATGGAGCATGACAAATTGTGTATAATACTAAAACATGTATACATATACAAATATGTATGTGCATGGTAATCGAATGGAGGTAACAGATTAATAAGAAAAGAAAACGGAAAAAAGAATAAGTGATTGACTAATTTGTCAACTCACTCATTACGACATATAGCTAAATTCTCACCTTCAGCCGGCACTGGCTCGATTGCTATTGTAGGTGAAGTGAAAATTTAGGTCTCAAGGTCGAATCCGATCCCAATTGGGTTTTACCACAAAGGTTGCCTTCATTACATAGCTCTTGACTGAAATAGAAATCAAAGGCTCAAAAGATGATAATCCTTAGAAATATTAACAGATTCAAGAAAACTTACTCAAAATCAGGAGTTTCTATTGCATTTTATAAGTCAAATCTATCCCTATTAGTATCCAATCCCACCGATTCTTTTCATATATCTTTTCATACATCCCTCTTCAACCCGACATTATGACCCAGCCCATCGCGAGATCGTTCTAATGCCCCGACTTTAGCCCAATAAGCCGCATCTGCCATTGCAGCAGTTTTAACCCGGCCTTCTTGAGAATACTCAGATGCATCACTCACGTCCCCGAATCGTAACTCAGCTAGTGGAATAAAGCAATCAATAGAAAGCCCGGGAACGTTAAAAGCCACTTCTTCAACGGTCCATGCCTCTTGCATGCGGGTCTTCGTATGGCTCATAGCAGTTTCACCGAACCTGAAAAGGGTTACAACCGATCGACCCGAGTGAGCAATTATGATCCCTTCAACGAGCAATCATGATCCCTTCAGCTGTCTCTATATCAAACGCCAACATTTTCACTTTCCCCATGGCATAAGCGTTGTGGATCGAGTTCTAGAGCTTCTGACCGCCAGATGCCGCCATGTATTGCTGCAGTATGTATTGTGCTTATGAAGTTTCCTGCAGCCACCAAACACAGGTTAATTGATAACAACAATACAACAACTTCCACCAAAAAAATCTATATTTTCGGAACATTTAATGCTCAACTTCCATTTCTTTGTATTTACTCAATAAGTAACCGAAATATGGTAAAGAATCTTGATAGATCTACTACCTCAAATATAATTTTCTTTTTAATTTTATAAGAAACATTAATAGAAATAAATTCCGACTACAAAAAATGAAAAAGAAACAGAAAAATCATTTTTTTAATTCCCACAAACATGCATCTCAAAGATATTAATCATTGTGCTAGCATGCTTGACAAAAGGACCAGAGAAAAAAAATACAAGTCTCGTATAAAGAGGTCTCAGCTTCGAATGTAGCTTTCGCTAGTTTTCTACTCTAACCCTAAAACATGTGTAAGCTATAGTTTACATGTCTCTTTGGTTGGTAGGGTATTAATAGGTCTCATTTTACCGGTAACGGTCTCACACAATCATAGGTAAAAAATTCACAAAATAACAAGTTGGAATTTAACTTAAAATTACCAGACAGATATAGAAAACCACCAAAAATAAGAGGATCGAATACAGTATTCGTTGGTTTATAAACTTATCTCATTTTTAGCTGCGTATTAATGGGCGTTACGGGTAATGGTCTCTCACAATCATAGAAAAAAAAAGAAAAAAGAAAAAAAAAATAATAATAAGTTGGAATTTAACTTGAAATAACCAGAAAAATATAGAACACCACCAATAGAAACAAAAATAACACACATAGACTGACCCATTTACTCATAGAAACTGACCCATTAAATTAACCCATTTGAAAGTATATAAGGTTCAGTTTTTTACCTCATTTACACCATGAGCAGCATGAACAAATCTTCTCAAGAAATATCGAACAGTTGGGGCTATCAATTCAAACTTCAAGAAGTTTAAAACATTAGATTCCATTTGCAATACTTGCATAGATCAAACTCATTAGTCAAATGAACCCTCTAATAAGAACTTATGTTAACCATATAAAACACACACACCTCATCTTTGAAGTATGTGTTATCTGTTATGTTGTAGAACTCTTCCACTTGGGGTGCAAAAATCTCCTCATTCTTCCTGCAATTTTCTCCAATTATTTCAGATTTTTTAACAAAATATGCAAATTATTCAAATAACATTATAAATTTAAAAATTGCCTTACAATGCTATCATCATGCAAGCAACACCGAGCAACTGCAGCCGTTGGCGATCCATTAAATTGCTATAAAATAGCCGTCGCTATTCGCTACGTAGCCTATAGGTGCCTTGTCGCTATTCGCCATCGACAACTATGTGCATAAAGAATAAATTATTTGGCGGACAGTAACAAAAACAATATCTGGTAAACTTTTCCTAAAGCGGATGATTGCCAAAGATGATAAAAACCAATTCCGCAAGTCCAATATCAGGTTTTTCAATTTGACTAAAATAGCAAAAAGACCAAATTCAGTCCACCGTTTTTGTCATGCTGAAAATATAAAAGCTACTAAATAGATATTCTATTAGTTAAGTTATCAATACTAATGTAAATACCAAGGTTGGAGAACTCATCCCTCTAGCACTCTCCAACACCTTCACTGTCACGTGGATATCACCTGGCAGTACAGCTCGGTAAACGGGCCCAAGATCCAGCAACATCAAATTATTAGCATCAGCTTTGATGTCTTGATTATCAGACTTCACCACTCCACCAGTAGCTTGATTAGAACCGTCATGATGGCCCTTAATCAGCAGCATCCAAGGCAGCAACCTGGTAATTTTGTCACTGATGCTGTTACCATTCACAATCCTGTTTCTTGAGCAGCGAGGGGCAGCACGGTCATTTTTACTAACCATCTGTCGCAGATAATGTAACCAGCCTCTAATCCGCCACCTAAAGCAACCCCGACAATAGCAACAACAGACGGTTTTCTTGCAGCTGAAGCCAACATAGCAAACACTTTTTAAAAGAGATTCTATTAATGAGTAGTTAACAATAAAAACCAACAAAACGGTAAAATAAAAATCGCAAAAATAAGATTAAGAAAACACACCTTCCATGGTATCAGACAAAATATGAATTGATGCACAACAAAGTTTTGATTCCAGTCCGGTTGCCATTGCTGTAAACAACAAATCAACATGAAAAAGTAATAAAATTTTTAGCAAAACTAATGGGTTAATAAAAAAACTTTAACATACTTATTTACAAGTGGGTCAGTTTGGGTTTATGTTCTATCTTGATTTTGAATTTGGGTAAGAGTAAACCAATCAAACTGGTTGAATGGACCAAACAGCTCAAAAGTCGCATAAAGTCTAACTTTAATGCCTAAAAAATAAAAAAAAAAACTTTAAATTATTTCTTCAAATGCTAGATAAATAGTAAAATGCATATGCTGATGATTGCATAGAGCAGAATAACTCACAGGTAGGTTCCGTGGAATCTTAAAATCCTTCATAGTAAACTCAACCATAAGGCAAATTATGCCCAACAAACGGTGTGAAACTCCTACATATACATAAAATCACCAAACATTAATGCAGAAACAACCTGCAAGAGTCAATCCAAATTCTCAATTAGAAAGGAGAACTTAAAAAGGTTAGACCAAAACCAAAACTCGAACTAAAACCCCAGTTCATAAAAATCAAACCAAAATTGAAACTCTGTGAATTAAAACCCACGCTACAATATTCACTACGAAAATCAAACGAACCTGTGATGTAGAAGAATCCCTGCGACTCCATCTTCACCTCTGTTAACTCGCGACTCCATCTTCACCTCTGTTAATCATGTAACCTCAAAACCCTAAAAATACAAATAGGATTTTGCTAGATCAGTCCCCATGCCATAAACCCACCAAAAATACGAACAAAAAATGAACGAATCTTACCTTGATAGTCTGCAGATCATACATGTAGAAGTAGATCGGTAGTCGAAACTCTAACTTGGTCGACCTTCGTCATTAGTTGGAACCTAGGTCAGATTGCTTGATTCTTTGGAGATTGGTGATGGCAAAACTCACCTTGAAGATGCCATAAACCCACCTTGAAGATGCTATAAACCCACCTTGAAGATCCTCGATCTGGTGTCAATGAGAAAGGCTAGATCTTGAATCGCCTTGGAGACAAACCCTAGATCCAGATTGGAATCTCAAGAGAGAGAGGGGAGCGCGGCGGGATATGAAATGTTTTGAAATGAAATGTGAAACCCTAATCGATTAGCTAACCCGTGTTTTTTTTGAGTGAAGGGTATAATTGAGATTGTAAATTATATTATGCTTTAGAGGGTTGTACATTATGCTTTAAAAGTGTTTTAAGAAAATTTCAATGACCTTCAGAAGTCCTTTGGATATGTATATTATATATAGTATATAGATATTCATGTTACCTTGCAGACCTGATACACTTGACCCAGCATTGTTAAGACTGGGAAGGCTAGATCGAAAAGTGGAGTTTGGGTTTCCAGGTATGGAAAGTAGGAAACAAATATTTAAGATTCATACACGAACAATAATGTGAAAGGGATATTCGTTTTAAACTTTTGGCTCGTCTTTGCCCTAATTCTACTGGTATGTCTTTTATTTCTTGGATAGTCGATAATTTAGTGTTTTGTGAGATTGACTGATTGATTGATGATGTTTGGTTTTTTGTGATGGATGTAGGAGCCGATATAAGAAGTGTGCACAGAGGCTGGAATGTATGCGATTCGAGCCCGATGGAAGACGGTGACGAAGAAAGATTTTCTTGATGCAGTGAATAAAGTGATCAAGGGTTATCAGAAGTTCAGTGCAACTCCCAAATATATGGTGTACAACTAAACTAAGGGCATGATATGTTTGTTGTTATTTTATCGTTTTTAAGGTAAACCAAGCATGTTTACTGACTTTTTATTTTATTTTATTTTATTATAGGAGATGACTCTTGAAGAATATCAAAAGGTTCTAGCCTTATCAATATTGCATCTCTGATACATTAGACTTTTTTTTTCTATATTTGGATCATTGATTTATAAACTGCTCATCATTTTTTTAATTTTGTGAATTCTTTGTTATCTTACGTATAGGAATGAATTCAAACGCGAGAGAGCAGGTTGCCGAAAATGGGGAAGTCAGGCTGATGAAATTGCTCGGTATCTTTTTTTTTTTTTTTACTTTCTATATAATTATTAAATTTAGAGGTGGGTAAAGGGGTGGCTTGGGTAATGAGCTAAAACGGGTTTGGGTCAAGGCATCTAAATTACTTAAAGGGGATATGGCTAAACCCATTTTAATTATCCCCTGTATATGTTGAAAATGCCCCTGAAAGGCTGCCTATTCAGGAAGTTTTTATTGGAATAGCAATGTAATCTTATGTTTTTATTGGAATAGCAATGTAATCTTATACTGTGTTGCAGTTCTTCATATGTTTAATATTTGTGCCATTGATATGATTTATACTGTGTTGCAGCTCTTCATACCTTTTCTGGAGTTTTAATGAATCCCAGAGAGTTTTCTTAAGTCATATTTCAACTACACTCATTCTCACCGACTTTTTCATGGGTTCCCACTCTCTGCAAGCATCGTGTTTATATTTCTTGGTGCCACATCTTTGAGGGACTATTTTTGACATTTAAGAGAACTTGGAGGGCAGGAAGGTGACAGAAAGGAAGAATTAGCTGGGACCAGTGCTCGAATTGCAAGGAGCCAAGGTAAACCAAATCTTGTTGGTGAAGGGAATGGTGAAGATGTTGTCGGGGCCAACGGTATTGGTGGGGCTGGTCAATTGATTAGAAGAAATGCATAAAATGTTGGTGCCAGGTGGGAGATGCAGGCAACTTGTTTCAGGCACATGTGGAACAGATGTTCGATGGTTTGGCTGACGGTGATGGTGCAGAGGATGTTCCTTTCGATGAAATGGTTGGTATGCAGGGGCCCATGTTTCATTTGCTGGAAAATGCGTTTACTGTGGGTATAAGCCCTTCATGAGAAGGCAACAAGTTCTGAAATTATGACTTTTCTTTATTTTGTTATTTGTTGAAACATATTATGGTATACCACTCGAATTTCATGTATCACTTACGCTAAATTAAAAGAAGTAATTTTTTTTATTTCTAAAATTTGCAGAATGGACTTCATATGAGCAGAGGTACCTATTGATGCTTTGGACTGTTCCTGCCTTTGCAAAGGTAGCTTTTTCCTCATTCAAAATTTATATTTTTCTGCTGAACTATTTTCGTTTACTCATTTAATTATCATTTTGCCGCTTTTGCAGTTACACCAAATGTTGCTGAGAACAGTTGTTGTGATATGAATATTGCTAAGGGTTTGTCTTAGCTTAGCTAATGGTGTTACATATCTTTTTTTGTTGTATAGCTCATTAACTTACTGTTGTATCATCTTTCAGGAGCAATGATTACTACTAACCTCCAGTGGTAATTCAATGTTTTTAGCAAAATGAAATAGGACTATGGATCTAATAAAGAGTTGCTTGCCAGATGGGAAGTCAAAGCACCAGTTCAATCAACAGGGATTGCGCTGGAGAGTGTTAACCAGCCGCGAAACGCGAGTGCTTTTATTTATATACACACTTGTATATGATTTTTTAAATCGCTATAAGGTCTGAATTATGTTCTCTCCCAGTATTGACGACCCCGCTGCAACGCGCGGGTTCCCCACTAGTATTTTAAACATGATTCGCTTTCATTTGTACCTAGAATTATATTTCCACATTTCTTACCAAGTAATCTTCCACCACAACTGTATTTGTGTTGTATTAAGTGTGGAAATTCCTAAACTCCGAGTTTTACCCTTCGAATCATTATTTTACGGCAAAGACTATTATAGAGTCTAATGACTAAGGATTCTCATCTTTCGCTTTTGTATACTCATTCTAAGTGTTTAATTATGCATACTACTCTTTTCCGAACAACCTTTATGGGTCATTCGCTCGATTTAGCTTAGAAGGGCATTTTGGTCCATTTAGTCCTTTCATTAATATAAAGGACTTTTAAAAGCATTTTCGACCCAAAAGCCCTGTTTTAAACTATGCATTTGATTCGAAAAGTCATTATGTTTTCAAAACACAACGATCATCATATGACTCATTCGGTTTGCTTAATAAAGTAACCAAATGTCTATATGACTGCATTTAACTATCAACGAGCCTCTAGTTCCTATTGAGTAGTTAAACTATATTATACATACCTGGCTCAGATCAATATATATATTGACCCGTTTCGATACCTTGCCTTAGTAACCGCTAAGTAATAGCGATGTAAGTATCCATTTGATATTTATTCCTGAAATCATACAACTCGACAAACCATTAGTCGATATTGTCAAAAGGTGATATTTTCACCCTTTTGACCCGTTTGTTTTAATTGACCGATTATATTGGCGAGATGAAGCTTATTGCCATCTCGCCTACACGACTCGCTCTAGTTTACATCGCGCGGTCATTTTAATTATAAATAACTTCTTAACGCTTTTTGGCCTATCAAGGCTTTCGAAATAAAGTATCTTTCAAAACCAACAATTATTGTCAACGAGTGACCAAATTACAATTTTACCCTTATTGGTTATTATGATTTACCTCATATGGTAACCCTTAAAAGTACATGTTTCATTTGTCATAATATGATCGAATTACCGATTTAACTCATTTTTAGCCATCACTATGGTTTCTTATCATATTTGATTATCTTGTTCTGTACGACTATACGCCGGAACACCATATCTCAATTAGGTATTTGTCTTATTCGTAATCAATACGACAAAGAATATTCCAAAATATATGACTAGTGTAAGCTATACTTACCTTACATCCGAAACATGCTTTTCCTTCACACTTGCTTCGTTTGACCCGCTTCCTTTCCAAGCCTCCACCTAGCTTGTCAAGCGTCAAACTATCATTGTAAGTTGTGAGATGGTTAGATTAGTCATACTCATTCACGACTATTCCATCCTACGACTCTTATGTCGAATTTATCATTCGATCATATCGTGGGTCAGTTTGACTTTTTAAAGTCAACTGCCTGTTAACATAAATAATTTCACGAAGTAGCTCAACTATTCGCTTAATTACTTGGTCAATTATCCGATAACGTCATTCTTATGTTACCGGTTCAATCATTTTATTAACCAAGTTTTATAACCATAATCCATTGAATTAATACAACATTAATTTTTCTTAACACATGATGATATCAAATATCATTTTTAACATGAATTTATCATCATTTCATCTTATATTCAAAAACCCATTTCATGGTAAATATGATTTATGTACCCAAACACCTAAATTGTTCAAGTACCTTGTTTCTACTATCAGTTATAATGATTTTTAAACACAAAGTTATCATCATCTTCATTATTAAATCAAAACCCACTTAGCACAAGGGTCATCATCAAATCCTTTGTTTCTAGTACTAATTCATCAAGTTTTCATCTAAGGTTTATTTCTAAACATGAATTTCATCACATATCACTCATAAACTCAACATCCATTCACGAATTCTGATTTTGAGTGTTCAACATAGATTCCAAAACATCACCAAATTATAAAATTTGACATACCTCACGATCCCCTTGACTTGGTGATCGTTTGTAAGTGATCATGCATTTGATTTGAGCTAGTTTTGACCTTCAATTTGGTGAATTAGCTTGAGTTAGGGTTTTGGCTTCTCCTTGTTTCCCCTGATCTCTTTCACGCACACACACACACACTAGTGTGTGTGTAGTGTTTTTAATTTTAATAAATATTAAGTTTCAATCTTCTGCTTTTGGCCCCTCTAGTTTGGTTAGTTAATTAAGTAGGGCACAACCTACTTATTTCTAACAATATTCCCCACTTATTAACTAGGTTAAATATTTCTAATTAAATTAGTGGGTTTTGGAAATCTATGACTAAGTTTAATTTAAGTCCCATTAACTCGGGCCTTCTATAAACTTTATTACCCAAAAGCATTCTTTTTCTCTTTTTATTAAATATTAGATTTAGTTATATAAATCCTAATATTTTCCGGCTTAATTTTACCACTAACGGTACTTTACCCGTCTTTTAGTATTAACGTGGTTTGATTACCAAACCCGTTTTTGGGGTGTTACAGGGGCCGTGCCCGAGCTGCTGTTCAGGCTATAAATAGGGGTGCTTGGCTCATTTGCAAACCATCCCTTGGCACACCACCTCTCTCACACTTCACCCACCACCATCACAACACCATCATCTATCGTCCATCGTAGAGTGTGTGAGTCGTCTTGGGATCCAGGATTGATCGTAAGAGTTCTTGACAATCAAAGGCCATGTTTGCCTAAGTCTCTTACATCACTTGGTGAAGATAAGTGTCTAGTGTAATACTTTTTATTTTTAATCTTTTCGCACTTTTTATTTGGTTATGTATTAATGACTTTAATAACTAGTTTCTTATGTTGAAGGTGATTCTTCCTTATCGTTTGTCTGTGGTGTCTTGGCATTATTTTACTGTCTATATAAAATAACAGATTTTCACCATTCATATCTCCACGGTCTATATGGAGATATGTTGGCTACCTAGTCGGGGGTTAAGGGAACGGTTTGGTAAGAGTCTTGCCTTGTTCAGTGTATAGATCCTGTAAGGACCTGGGTAAAATTTAGTAGGACCTCCTTCAATACCCACCGGTATTGGATGGCGGGGGTCCAAACTCTTTGATCCCCTCATATGTAAGCTACTATTAATACTTTAACCCGGCTACTTAGGACTGTATCCCTGCTGACTCAGACTACTTAGCCGAGGGTAACGTCACCTTCAAAAGAGGGGCCTACCATAATATGCATTAATAACTTAATTAATTATCTTTCAATAATCCGACCCTTTAGGATTGTATCCTTGCTGACTCAAACTATTGGGTTGAGGGTAACATCACCTTCAAAAGAGGGGCCTACTACAATAACTAAGATAATCTCTTAAAAAGTGCAAAAGTGCGGAAATAATCAAAGGTTACACTAAACACGAGTCGGAGCTAAGTGATTCATCTTGTCTATCTGTTTTTATTTTTATTTTATTTTTCATCATTTTAGTTAGTTTTATTTTTCTTGTTTAAAACCTTTTTCTAACCTTTTGATTTGATTAGACGTTGAGGATAAACCGGTACTAAAAGCTCTTGTGTCCTTGGACGACCTCGGTATCTTGCCAACACTTACTACGCTCACGATGGGTGCACTTGCCCATATGTGTGTTTGGTGTTAGTAAAATATCGTGTTTTATAAATTTAAAACTTGACTAACGTGTAAAAGGGGCTTAAAATATACTTAAACTTATATACACACCCGCACACATCAATAACATCTTGGTTGTTTTACAAAAGTTTTCGAAGAAACAACTTTGAACGTGATTATCCTTTCCTTTTGTTTTTCAACACATACGATCAACCTTAGTATCAATGAATTTTGAGCTGAACTGTTATGTCAAATTGATTGTTAGATCAAATTTGACTGTCCTTGCTCTGATACCAATTGTTAGGATCGGAAGCCCTCATGATTGTGTTTGTTTGTTATAACTTGTATATATGATAATATTTATGCAGCGGAAATAGAAACAAACTTTGTAAACACAATCAAAAGGAACATAGTATTCAGCAAACACATGCTTCTCATTGAGTCGAATGATTACAATACAGAAATGATTACAGATATGCTTACTGTAACACCCCGAAAATGGGCTTGGTAATTAAACTCTGTTAATACTAAAAGACGGGTAACGTACCGTTATTAGTAAAAATAACGCGGCAAATATTTGGGTTTAAACAAGAAATACAAATAGTAAATATAAGCGAATCAAAGTTTTCAGGAATTGAATTTATAAGAGCCCGAGTTAACGGGACTTAAAATATAACGGGTTATAATTCCCGGGACTCACCAAGTAACTAGGAATACTAACCTAGTTAGTTAGTGTCTTGACATAATGGAACAAATATGGTTAAGATACCTGTAAATAACTGGTGTAAAGTCGAGGGACTAAACATGGGCAAATTAGATAAAGTTTTATTAAAACCAATTAATAAACAAAACACACACACATACGTGTGTGTGTGTCTGCGACTTCAAACAAAGCCAGTGAAGGCTCTCTTGCTCAAAAACCCTAGTCCCTCAAGAATCTCTCAAATTGAAGCCCAAATCAAGAGCCAAATCAATGCATGAACACAAATTCGTGACCACCTAGTCATGGGGATTACAAGGTATGTTGAAAATTTCGATTTGGTGATACTTTGAGATTATGATGAACAATCATAATCGAAATTCTGGAATGAATATTGATTCTATGAGTGTTATTATGATTATATCTTGGTTTAGAAACAAACCCTAATAGAAAATTTGATGAATTGTCGTCAAAACTAGGGATTTGATAATTACCCTATTATATGCTAAGTGGGTTTTGACTTAATAATGAAGATGACGATATGTTGGTGTTAGAAATCATCATAGGTGATAGTTGATGCAAGATACTTGAACAAATTATAAGTTTGAGTGAAAGCTTATGCATGACTTGAAGTGGGTTTTTGTATGTTAGGATGAACACTCGGATTTGGAAGTGTTAATTTGATGAATATTGACTGCTATGATATAAGTTCTTGATATAGTTCATGAACACTAGACATAGAGGGTTGAAATTTGATGTTAATCTTGGTAAAAATGACTAATAAAGAACTAGTTAGCAAATGTGTAGAATTATGCCCATTAGGTGTTTGTTAAAACGCCTAAATGAGAAGTAAAGTATTTAAATTCAAGTGAAACGCGTAATTGACAAGCTTGACTAATTACATGAGACATGGGATAAAACGGGTTCTAATCATAATGTTGATTTGCCTTAATCGTGCATATTATATGATTAAAAGTAGTTGACTTTAGAAAGTCAAACTAACTAGTGATGAAGTCGAATAAGTGGTTTCGACTAAGACAATAAGTAAGGTGGTATAGTCGTGATTGTTAATGACTAATCTAACCACCTTGTAAATGATGAACAATAGTTGGCGCTTAAACAAGCTAGGTGAAGCTTGGAGTGAAAGCGGGTCAAACGAGTCGGGCATAGAAGAAAAGCGTAGTTCGGATGCAAGGTAAGTGTAATTTACACACTTATGTAGAATGCTCGTTATTTTGATATGTTGTGAACATGAAAACAATAATATTGGAAATTTGGAAATTTGTCAAGTGTCGACTCATGTAAATCATGGTTGAAAGGATACCCATGGCGTAAGCCGAAATGGGTTGAAACTGCAAGAAAAGAGTGTAAAAGAAAAAGGGTATGGTTATAAAACCCGGGAAGGGATGATGTATGAATTTGAAATCAAAAACGGTGTTTTTGGTTTAAATAGATAATGTTGGGCATATAGTCCAAATGGGTCGAATGGTGGTGATAACACCATTTGACAAATATCGACTAATGTGGTCGTCAAGTCTTATGTTAACAGGACCGATTAACAAAATTGGATAGTTGCGTCATCATTGATGGTGTGATAATAAAAGCGAGGTATAAATCGGGTCTATTTGTTGATTCGAGCCAGGTACGCATATTCTTGTTGTAGTTAAAAGTGATATTTGGTCGAATAATTGGGGAGAGTCCTTCGTTGTAAAAGAAGGATCATAATCGACCAAAACGCCCTCGTAGGCTAAATTGGACAAACAATCCTTAAGGGTTGTTTGAAAACGAATTTCACGATTAGGTAAATACTTAGAATAAGTATAGAAATCGAAAGACGTAATATGTTAGCTAAATAGCTCTATTTGAGTTTTGCCGTAAAATAACGATCCAAGGGGTAAAACTTGGATTATATAGATTACCACATTAAATCTACCACAAATATACTTGTGGTGGAAGATCATATGATAAGAAATGTGGTAATGCGAATGCTAGAAACAATTGACAGCGATTTATGAATGAAAGTGCTTAATTTCCCTTAACGGGTCAAAATAAGCACTTGAGTATAAGCGGGTTTAAAATGTGTAGGAAACCCGCGGTATGAGCCAAATAGGATAGACAATATAGAAATTTTGAAGATTCACGAGAATTTGGGGTCAAACAAATAAGTTTGTTTGATAAGTACATGAATGGGTTAAAAGGGGTAAATTCCAAATTAAGCCAAAAGCTTAAAACTCTATAAATTTGTTAATCCGGAAGTCGGATTTTAACTCCATATGATGGAGAATCAAATTACAAACATGTAGGAAGAAACGGTAGGTCTTTCGGATAAGCGGTTGGAAAGATACGGAAGTTTTCGTATCAAAAACGGCAAAATGGAGAAGCTGGATGCAGGGTCCACCGTAAATTACGGTGCCACCGTAATTTACGGTGGAGCTGACTCTTGTTACGGTGATTTCCACCTGTGTTACGGTGGAAGAACAATTCAGAGGCCACCGTAAATTACGGTTCCACCGTAATTTACGGTGGAGGCCAAATTCAAGCACATTGTTTTGGGTCTTGTTATCAATGTTGGATTTACATAATCTTTTCATTATATTAGATATTTAATTATCAAAACTAACTGTTAAGTTGGTTTTGAACACAGGTATATGTCAAGAGCCCGGATGAAGATCAAGCGTCGTGCAAGAACCGAACACATGTTAAATAAAGCTTCCGCAAGTTGTTTCGTTCGTTATTCTGAAACGGTGAATTAAATCGCATTATGTTACATCACTATAAATTGTAAAAAGTTTTTAACAAGCCCGTATTTTCAGTATAATCGTGATTGTAATTACATGATTATGAGTTTAGATTATACGATAAACGTTAAACAATAACTAGGGTGTTACAAGTTGGTATCAGAGCCTTGGTTTAAGAGATTCAAGTATGGCGGGGAAAACCATGCTTGGACTTAAACCTTATGCTCTTAATAAAGATGGGTGTTCGGTTCGAGGCTTGATCGCAAATCCGGTAAGTATACGTATGCTAATAGTTTAGTATGCTAATTGTTGAAAATAACACATAGGGCTATCGTGTAACACACGTTACCCCAATTAAACGATTGATGTAGTTGACGAAAATACGCGCGTTGACACGTATAGTAGAAAAAGACTAGTATTATAATACGGGCGATTATTAAAGTTGACGTTACTAACTTTTGTGAATGTTTTAATTGAAGGACACTCGCGTTTAAAGACGACGAGAGTCAAAACGAATTGTGGATATGATGATGGAACGGTCCAAGATATGACAAGAAGAGCATGCTCATCAAGGACCTAAATCACGTAATGGTCGCGAACAAGGCAAATGGCAAGAAAAGCCCGTTAGGGCAAGCATTTACCAGGTGCACGTTTAAATTATTGCATGAATATAAACATGCAACCAATATGTAGAAACTGATAGTTGCAGATTTAGATTGAAAACTTGGACAAACCTGAATAGAATACCTATCCAGGATATTGTTACCAAGAGAAATAAACAGAGGTATTACTTACATAGGGCGTGATGTGAAAACTATAAAAAGGTCGTGTATGTCATGTGTTAATCACTTACTCTGGCCAAGTAAGTAGTGACATATGATACCACGAGTTTCTTATAGCGGACACATCTACATCCAATGTAGTAAAGGCGGGGTAAAGGGGACTAATTAAAAGTACCCAAATGAATCAGATAAGCAAAATATTTGATAATAATGTAAACGCACAACCAAGTGACGGGAGCGTATTACATTAGGATAATGAGCCCGAGTGAAGGGACAAAGAAGCATGTAAAATGATTTAGACGAGTATTGGGAAGGAGTGTACTTACACTCGAACCCAGAAAACGCAAGCATGTAAAATGATTTAGACGAGTATTGGGAAGGAGTGTACTTACACTCGAACCCAGAAAACGCAAGCATGTAAAATGATTTAGACAAGTATTGGGAGGGAGTGTACTTACACTCGAACCCGGAGAATGTAAACATGTAAAATGATTTAGATATTTATTGGGAGGGGGTGTACTTACACTCGAACCCGGAAAATGCAAATATGTCCCTTAACGTGTCGTTTTAGTAAAACGTCATACTTAAGGACAAAGTCGGAATATAAAAATGAAACCTTAGACTACGGTCAAGGTCAATTGAAATTCAAGAGCGAAAATAAATGATTCCAAACATAATAAGAGATGCTTAGAAGCTATATATGTATATATACATTTGAATATAGACAAGAATAAAAGATGATCTACGGGATCATCATAACCTACGGGATTAAACACAGTGTTAAGGTCTACGGGACCAAAAAGACCCTCGGGTCATAAAAGAGAAGGAGACGAGTTGTTAATATCTCACCTTAAAAAGGGTGAAAAACTTAAAGAAATATCCTATGGGGCTAAATGAAAGAATCTAAGGGTCAATAGTGTAAAGCAAGGGAACTAGTTGTGATTTCCCGCATAAAACTACGACTGTAAAAGAATAAATTATGGACTGTCAATATCCTGGCATGGATAATGGACAAAGGTTAATGAGAAGATCCTAAAACTAAAATTTCGGTTTTAGTAAGAAATAGCGTTTTTACAAACATAAATCCTGATAGGAATTTAAATTATAAGCATGAAAGATACAAGTCTTGACACAGATTGGCGCAAGACGATATATTCGAAAAGTGTTATTTTCGAAAATAAAAGGTTGATGCAAACTAAATACGGTGTGACACGATCACGGTTAGGAAATGTAATGTGAAGTAAAATCACATTATAACCAAGCGAGCGGTGAAAAGTAACGGGACTAATAAGTCCAGTTAGTGAGACCGGTTAAGGTCAGCAATTCAAGTCAAGAAATTTGATTTGCTCGGAAACGGGGGATTCGGTATAATTGAGCCGAATCAATAAATCCGAAAACTAAAGAAATTATTGCTAAAAGCGAAATATTTCAATAAAGACCTTTAAACGGGTCAAGGTAACGGATTCACCAAGAGTTCGATAATATATAAAAGCGATGGAAATCGCTAAGTTGACTAAACTAGCAGAAATAACGGAATTACGTTATTTCAAGATACATTATGTCGTACGAGGTACGTAGGGGTTATGTAACCGAAAAGATATTACCATAATTTTTCTGGTAATGCAAACAATTGGTTAAAGTATGAATAATGCTTAAGAGATTACTCATGTCAAACGCATTGAGTTCAGAACTCAATGAACTATGTAAGCAAGGTTTCGAGGACGAAACCTCTTTAAGGGGGGTAGACTTGTAACACCCCGAAAATGGGCTTGGTAATTAAACTCTGTTAATACTAAAAGACGGGTAACGTACCGTTATTAGTAAAAATAACGCGGCAAATATTTAGGTTTAAACAAGAAATACAAATAGTAAATATAAGCGAATCAAAGTTTTCAGGAATTGAATTTATAAGAGCCCGAGTTAACGGGACTTAAAATATAACGGGTTATAATTCCCGGGACTCACCAAGTAACTAGGAATACTAACCTAGTTAGTTAGTGTCTTGACATAATGGAACAAATATGGTTAAGATACCTGTAAATAACTGGTGTAAAGTCGAGGGACTAAACATGGGCAAATTAGATAAAGTTTTATTAAAACCAATTAATAAACAAAACACACACACATACGTGTGTGTGTGTGTGTCTGCGACTTCAAACAAAGCCAGTGAAGGCTCTCTTGCTCAAAAACCCTAGTCCCTCAAGAATCTCTCAAATTGAAGCCCAAATCAAGAGCCAAATCAATGCATGAACACAAATTCGTGACCACCTAGTCATGGGGATTACAAGGTATGTTGAAAATTTCGATTTGGTGATACTTTGAGATTATGATGAACAATCATAATCGAAATTCTGGAATGAATATTGATTCTATGAGTGTTATTATGATTATATCTTGGTTTAGAAACAAACCCTAATAGAAAATTTGATGAATTGTCGTCAAAACTAGGGATTTGATAATTACCCTATTATATGCTAAGTGGGTTTTGACTTAATAATGAAGATGACGATATGTTGGTGTTAGAAATCATCATAGGTGATAGTTGATGCAAGATACTTGAACAAATTATAAGTTTGAGTGAAAGCTTATGCATGACTTGAAGTGGGTTTTTGTATGTTAGGATGAACACTCGGATTTGGAAGTGTTAATTTGATGAATATTGACTGCTATGATATAAGTTCTTGATATAGTTCATGAACACTAGACATAGAGGGTTGAAATTTGATGTTAATCTTGGTAAAAATGACTAATAAAGAACTAGTTAGCAAATGTGTAGAATTATGCCCATTAGGTGTTTGTTAAAACGCCTAAATGAGAAGTAAAGTATTTAAATTCAAGTGAAACGCGTAATTGACAAGCTTGACTAATTACATGAGACATGGGATAAAACGGGTTCTAATCATAATGTTGATTTGCCTTAATCGTGCATATTATATGATTAAAAGTAGTTGACTTTAGAAAGTCAAACTAACTAGTGATGAAGTCGAATAAGTGGTTTCGACTAAGACAATAAGTAAGGTGGTATAGTCGTGATTGTTAATGACTAATCTAACCACCTTGTAAATGATGAACAATAGTTGGCGCTTAAACAAGCTAGGTGAAGCTTGGAGTGAAAGCGGGTCAAACGAGTCGGGCATAGAAGAAAAGCGTAGTTCGGATGCAAGGTAAGTGTAATTTACACACTTATGTAGAATGCTCGTTATTTTGATATGTTGTGAACATGAAAACAATAATATTGGAAATTTGGAAATTTGTCAAGTGTCGACTCATGTAAATCATGGTTGAAAGGATACCCATGGCGTAAGCCGAAATGGGTTGAAACTGCAAGAAAAGAGTGTAAAAGAAAAAGGGTATGGTTATAAAACCCGGGAAGGGATGATGTATGAATTTGAAATCAAAAACGGTGTTTTTGGTTTAAATAGATAATGTTGGGCATATAGTCCAAATGGGTCGAATGGTGGTGATAACACCATTTGACAAATATCGACTAATGTGGTCGTCAAGTCTTATGTTAACATGACCGATTAACAAAATTGGATAGTTGCGTCATCATTGATGGTGTGATAATAAAAGCGAGGTATAAATCGGGTCTATTTGTTGATTCGAGCCAGGTACGCATATTCTTGTTGTAGTTAAAAGTGATATTTGGTCGAATAATTGGGGAGAGTCCTTCGTTGTAAAAGAAGGATCATAATCGACCAAAACGCCCTCATAGGCTAAATTGGACAAACAATCCTTAAGGGTTGTTTGAAAACGAATTTCACGATTAGGTAAATACTTAGAATAAGTATAGAAATCGAAAGACGTAATATGTTAGCTAAATAGCTCTATTTGAGTTTTGCCGTAAAATAACGATCCAAGGGGTAAAACTTGGATTATATAGATTACCACATTAAATCTACCACAAATATACTTGTGGTGGAAGATCATATGATAAGAAATGTGGTAATGCGAATGCTAGAAACAATTGACAGCGATTTATGAATGAAAGTGCTTAATTTCCCTTAACGGGTCAAAATAAGCACTTGAGTATAAGCGGGTTTAAAATGTGTAGGAAACCCGCGGTATGAGCCAAATAGGATAGACAATATAGAAATTTTGAAGATTCACGAGAATTTGGGGTCAAACAAATAAGTTTGTTTGATAAGTACATGAATGGGTTAAAAGGGGTAAATTCCAAATTAAGCCAAAAGCTTAAAACTCTATAAATTTGTTAATCCGGAAGTCGGATTTTAACTCCATATGATGGAGAATCAAATTACAAACATGTAGGAAGAAACGGTAGGTCTTTCGGATAAGCGGTTGGAAAGATACGAAAGTTTTCGTATCAAAAACGGCAAAATGGAGAAGCTGGATGCAGGGTCCACCGTAAATTACGGTGCCACCGTAATTTACGGTGGAGCTGACTCTTGTTACGGTGATTTCCACCTGTGTTACGGTGGAAGAACAATTCAGAGGCCACCGTAAATTACGGTTCCACCGTAATTTACGGTGGAGGCCAAATTCAAGCACATTGTTTTGGGTCTTGTTATCAATGTTGGATTTACATAATCTTTTCATTATATTAGATATTTAATTATCAAAACTAACTGTTAAGTTGGTTTTGAACACAGGTATATGTCAAGAGCCCGGATGAAGATCAAGCGTCGTGCAAGAACCGAACACATGTTAAATAAAGCTTCCGCAAGTTGTGTCGTTCGTTATTCTGAAACGGTGAATTAAATCGCATTATGTTACATCACTATAAATTGTAAAAAGTTTTTAACAAGCCCGTATTTTCAGTATAATCGTGATTGTAATTACATGATTATGAGTTTAGATTATACGATAAACGTTAAATAATAACTAGGGTGTTACACTTACATACTAAAACTCCCCCTTAGCATGATGCTCACTGGTTGATAGCTCAAGATGAAAGGATTGGAGGAGATAAACTCACTCAGTCAACCAAATGAAACAGTACAGGGTACTGTTCCATTTATAGGCAAAACAAACCACTGAAGCATCTAAGTTGATGTCACCATGAAAGTGACATCTAACAACCTAACAACCTTTAACCACTGTTCTTATACAACCACTGTTAACCTAACCACTGATTCTATATATATAATACAAGTGATAAACTAAACTACTGCTTTCTTCAAAGTTGACCAGTCGTTGAGTGGGCAGTTCTTTAATCAGCAGTACTTAGATAGCACCAGTAGATTGAACAAGCAGTGTTTAATCTTTAACAGTCTTTAGGGCTTCATCAGTAGTTTGAAGGACAGTAGCTGTTGTATACGGACAGTGGATAGAGGTCATCAGATGTTATAACCACTTTCAAGGGGAAAGCCTAGTGCAAACTACTGCTTATGATGAATCCACTGTTGTGAACCAGTTTTGGCTTTAATTATCTGTTCCTCTGATAGGGTTCAATCCCAACATTGGGGGGGGGGGGGGGTTAGGCTTTTTGAGTGTGTTTTATGGTTGACATTATGGTGTTTTATGACTTTGTACACTTTGTAGGAAAAATGAACTTTGTAGCCAACTCCCACCCTATATATATATATATATATATATATATATATATATATATATATATATATATATATATATATATATATATATATAAGGTAGGGATCCTAAGAAAAATCCCCCCTATTTGAGAAACATCAGAAGTATTCTGGACCACACATTTCCCTAAGCTTTACACGTATGTATAGTTTAAGATTGACTATTTACATATATGTATATTGAAAATATTGAATTATACACATATGTATATAGTCAATTTTAAACTATACGTACTAGTTGATTTGCATCGCGCTTCGCGGCGGCATTTCAGCCGATATCAATTTGGTTTGTTTTTGTACCAGTACGATACAAACATTCGGTATAGCAATCATCACACGTTTTACATCGATCGAAAACAAAAAAACAAACATGGTACCAGTATCGATGTTGTTTGGATGATATATGTTCAGTTGGTCATAGTATCGGTATTGTTTCGCTGACAGAGTTGTATAAATGAAATACTATCAAAACCAAAAACCATAAAAAAGAATACGGGTACCGCTACCGATGTTGTTTGGTTCGGCTCGGTACATTGCAGTACGGTGGTGATATAGTGTTAGTTTATCGAAACTAAAAATCATAAAAGTAAATATCGGTACCAATACTGATGTTGTTTGGTCAATTTTATGTTTGGTACGGTAGCACACGGTATCCATTTTCAATAAGATTGACCAAAAACCATAGAAATGAATATCGGTACAGATGTTATTCAGTCGGTTTTCCGTTCGGCATGGTAGCGGCGCAACATCCATTTTCAATAAGATTTATATCGGGATATTGGAAAAAAATCAAACATAGTTGCGTCTTTGGATCATTTTTTAAAATTTAACATACGCAAGTTATTAGCAAAAATATCATATTAAATAAAAAAGTAAAATACTATTAACAAAACTAAAACAAATACTTAAAATTTTATTTACTATTCATGGTCCTTCGTGCCGCTATCAAACCAAATCGAAACCGATTGAAAAATTTATGTATCTGTACCGGTTTATTTTTATTGTTTTTGCTTTCGATAATCTGACACCGTATTGATACCATATTGTACCAAACTGAACCAAACAACACCAATACCAATATACATTAATTTTTATGGTGTTCTATTTGATAACGGATACTTTGATCATATGTTAAAAATTATATAAAAATTATGTTTAAAATCAAATTATGTAATAAACCAATATAACATGAAACCTTAGAAAAAATCAATATTAAAAAAAAGGAAGCATTGTTCATCGGCTGTTTCTGTTAATATATATAATGTGTACATTACGAAAAGCTTAGGGAAAATGTGTGGTCCAGAATGCTTCTCAAGTTTCTCAATTAGCCTAGTGCTTCTCACATGATCCTAACCCTATATATATATATATATATGAGAAGGATCCGTTAGGAACCACCCTTTATTGCGAGAACCGTGAGAACAAGTGTGAACACAAACAGTAATACCTAAAAAAATCTAAAGAACACCCAAAAAATTAATTTTTTTTACTATTTTTTTTTTTGGAAAAATCGCTATATTTCGTTGATAATAAAAAAAATTCAAAAAAAAATCGAGTAACAGTTATCTATGCACATATGCATATGTATCATTTGTTTGACAAATTCCGTAATTCATTACAAATATTAGACAATTGCACTTTCATTTACACTACCATGTGTAATATACTACCTTTTACGTTAACAATATTAGAAATGCACATGTGCATCTATATGTATCAACGTGAAATAAGGTGTGTTGGTACACCACTTTCTCTTTCATCTATCATTCCATCCATAATACATATACATGTGCATGTGCATTTTTGTCATTTCTTTGACAAATTCCGTAATTCATTACAAATATTAGACAATTGCACTTTCATTTTCACTACCATATGTAACACGCTACTTTTTACATTACCAATATTAGAAATGCACATGTGCATTTATATGTATCAACATGAAATAAGGTGTTTTGGTACACTACTTTGAATACACTTTCCCTTTCATCTATCATACCATCCATAATACACTACCATTACCTTCTACCATCCATAATACAATACCATTACCTCCTACCATCCATAATACAATACTATTACCTCCTACCATCCATAATACAATACCATTACCAATATTTTCATTTTATTACATGTATATCAACACCATTTATACCATTTAATCAACATATTACATCATAAATTGACAACTATAACCAAACCATCAATCACTAGATATAACTAACCAAAAAACATGTATATGGGCCTACTTCTCCATTCAAAATCACAAACTTTTTTGTACCAAAACACGTTATATCATGGTTATACATAATGATCCACATGTGCATTTTGAATATTGGTAGTGTAAAAAGTAGTGTATTATGGATGATATTGTAAATTAAAGTGCAATTGTCTATTACTGATAAGATATTACGGAATTTGTCAAAGTAATAATACATATGCACATGCGCATTGATAACTGTAACTCGCAAAAAAGTTTTTTTTTTTGCTAACTAAATATAGAGATTTTTTTTAAATATTAAAAAAAAATTTGAGTGCTTTTTGATTTTTTTTAGATTTTATTTTCTGTTCACATTGATTCTCGCGCTTCTCGCAATAAAGGTGGTTCTCAAATGAACCTTACCATATATATATATATATATATATACACACACAAACGTACTAAACAGTCCATCATGTTCATTATATTATTATACATATTAATTTAAACTGTTGATGAACAGTGTTTTAATATTTTATTTTAAAGTATTTTATTTTTTTTAATCCTATTTTCAAGCATTCATTTATTTTGAAATAATATTTTATTTACCATTTAATTTAATTTTCTTTTAATAACTTGCGTTTGTTAATTTAAAAAATATTAAATCTGCAACATTGTTTTTTTAACACTACAATATAACTTTTATTGAAAATGGATACTGTATTGCAGGTGTACCAAACCGAACCGAAACCGACAATGAATGGTAATTATTATTTTGAAGTATTTATTTATTTTTTAAATAATTATTATTCATCATTTATTTTGATTTTTTTTTCTACGTGTTTATTTTTTCCAATATTGGGATAAACTTTTTTTTTTAACAGACAATGTGTCGCTAATGTACCAAAACGTACCGAATCGATAGAACAATATTTGTATTTATACCGCTATTTATTTTCATTGTTTTTACTTTTCATAAACTGGTACCATATCGTCATTATGCCGTAACAAAACCAAATGAGCAACATTGGTACCGATACCTGTATTCATTTTTATGATTTCCGATTTCGATAATTTTTAGTTTATACAACTCTGTCTGCGACGATATATAAAAATGATATAAATATTGTGACGATCTGAACTAATCAATACCGTTTGAACATCGGTGTCGGTGCCTGTGTTCATTTTTGTCGTTTTCAGTCAAATGATTTCTATACGAAGTGCATGTATCATACCAGTATTGTAACGAATCAAACCGACGCCAATACAATGCTCGCAGTAATGTACCGCCGCAATGCGCTGTCAAATAACCTAGTTCTAATGAAATCACAGAGAATCTTATTTCTCACAAATATTATATAAATATATTTTGTCTACTTTATCCTTAACTCAATTTGGACATCCTGATATGGACATCCTCCTCCATCAAAACCACATCGTAAACGAGAAGTCAAGCATAAGCAGCGTGATCAATGACATCACAATTCTTGTTTTTCATGCAACGCCTATATATTCTTTATATTATATTCAACTGAGATAACATCGTCATAGTCGAATGCAACAGCTGCCCCCCTTTGTTCTTCAATCGTTTTACTTTGTCAAAATATAATTCATTGCCTCTCTTCTTATTAGGTTAATGAAACTGATATGGAAAGGTTATATTTTATTGATGTTCTACATTGTTTAAATACACATATACATCAGATATTTTAGGAGATCTACAACTACCTACACAAGCCAATTCAAACGTATACATAGGATCTACAACTACCTACACATGCCAATTCAAATGTATAGGAGCATTCTAGAATATGAATTCGAATTCAAATTCAAATAATAATTATATTAATTAGTTAGATAATTAATATAATCATGTGGCCGTAATACTTCTAAGGTAGTGTTTGGTTTGCAGGAATGAGAGATGTAATGGAATGAATGATTACGAGGGAATGAAGAAAAGGGTGTTTGGTTGGTCAATGGAATAGAATCACCAATTCCAAAAGACATTCCATTCCCTCAAAATCATTCCTTCCACCCCCCATGTTTTTTTTCCATTCAATCCACTCTTGCACCATTCGTCAACAACACCACAACCTACCACCTTCGCCACAACCCACCACCACCCACCACCGACGCCATCGCCGCCACCCGCCACCACCTCACCCCGACAGCCACAGCCACAGCCACAGCCGCGGCCACCACCCACTCGCCACCGTTATCACCCACAGCTGCGACCAACCACCAACGCCACTCGCCGTCTCCGCCCACCACCATCGTCAACGCCGCCACCACCGCCACCACTAACCGCTGCCACCAACCGCCGCCACCAACCACCACCTCTGCTGCCACCCACCACCAACCGCCACCTCTGCTGCCACCCACCACCAACGGCCACCTTGCCGCCACCACCACTCGTCGTCACCACCGCACCGCCACTTGCCGCCACCACCACCACCCATCACCGCCGCCGACACCCACCACCGCCACCTATAACCACCCACAATCACTACCACGGACCACCACCACCACTCACCGCTGATTTTATTACTCCGTTTTTCTTGCCTACCGAACAATACACAATAATAATTCATTCCATTCACACATGGTACCAAACAAGACATGGAATGGTAATGATCCATTGCATTCATTCATCCATTCCATTACCTCGTCCATTCCATTCATTCGTCCATTCCATTCATCCGTCCATTCCATTACCTCATAACAGACTCTAATATTTTAATTTTGTGTACCATGAGTAAGAAAAATAAAACTTACACCACAAGTTACATAGAAAGAAAAATAGAACTTTTACTTTGTCAAACTTTAGTTGTACATTCTAGTATCAATATATATATATATATATGTATGTGACCATATACATTGCAAGAACACCAAGAGACACACACTAAGATGATGGATGAAACTCATCTTTTCTTCATTTCTTTTTTCTGTTTGCTTCCTCTCATATATCTTGTCAAATTGCTTACACACCAAAAGGGGAAAAACCTTCCACCAAGTCCACCTTCTATCCCAATAATTGGCCATCTTCATCTTATCAATGGACATGCTCATAGAGTGTTACAACACCTTTCTTCCAAGTATGGTCCTGTCATGGCTTTACGGTTCGGCTCACGTCCTGTGGTTGTCATAACCTCACCATCAGCAGTCGAAGAATGTTTCACTAAAAACGATATTGTTTTAGCCAATAGACCACTTCTACTAAGTGGCAAGTATCTCGACTACAACCAATCCACAGTTGGGGCTGCGCCGTATGGTCAACTTTGGAGAGATCTACGTCGCATTATGACCCTTGAACTTTTCTCAACAGCTCGACTAAAATCTTACACTGGTGTCCGAGAAGATGAAGTTAGATCATTGATCAAGAATCTTTATCAAGATTCCTTTCAAAATTTTACAAAAGTAGAAATGAGGTCCAGAATTCAAGGGTTATCATTTAACATAGTCATGAAAATGATTGCTGATAAACGGTTCTATGGGACTGGCATAGAGGACCTTGAGGAGGCTGGTGAATTTAAAGATGTAATAAGGGATGTTTTTGATATCGGTGGTGCATCAAATCCTGGAGATTTCATTCCATTTCTAAGATGGATTGATTTTCAAAGCTACGAGAAGAGGTTATTGAAACTTCAAAAGAAATGCGATAGCTTTTCGCAGAAATTGATAGATGATATTAGGATTAAACGGTGTGGTTCTTCGTCGGATGAGGGAAAATACATGACATTTATCGACGCTATGCTTTCTTTGCAGGAATCAGAACCAGAATACTACACTGATGATATAATCAAAGGCAATATATTGGTATGTGTATTCATAGTTCATAGCCTCCTTTTATTTAGATCAAAGTCTTAAAGGTCCATCAATCAACTGTATTGAAACTTTGGTTTTAAGTTTTAACTTGGGGAAAAATCACGAAAATGACAGTTTTGATTAAGGGTATGTTTCGCATTATGATTTTAGGAGCTTTTAGAAAATTTTAGCTTTAAGCTTTTTAGAAAAAACTACTACTCAATAAAAAGCCTTACTTGGTTGAAGGAGTTTGAAGCTTTTAGGTTAGTAGTTTGAAGGTTTTGGTTGAACGCTTCTACTAGTAGCGTTTAGAAAAATCTACACGCTTTTAGGAAGAAAAAAAAATTATTTTAACCTCTTAAGATAATAAATTTTTTAATGAACAAACTTTTAAATTTTTAATTATGTTAATTTTGGTCATTTTATTCATTTTATTAAAAGCTACAAACACCAAATATATATTTTAAAAGCTACAATTATTAGCTAGCAGCTAATAGCTTCCAGCCACCAGCTAACAGCTACTTTTGCGAAAAAAGTATTTATAATACATAAATTGTCAATCTGATTTTTTATCACAATTTATCGCGTGAATGGTTGTCACATTTGAAGAAATAATATTTTTAATGATCAAGTGTAATAAAGTCATTGGTCAGACAAGATGGTTGTGACATGTCATTTGAATTTTATATTTTATATAAACCAGGTGTTATCACTAGATTGGTTGATTGAATATAACTTTTTTTTGGATTTGTAAGACAAAATCCGTGTAAAAATCAATTTTAAGGCCAAAACTGTACAAACATCGATATTTTGGTCCAAAACGTTCACATATTGACAGGGGCGGCTCTAAGAATTCATATACCATGTTCGAGCTCGAAAAATTGTGCCCTTAGGTCTTAAAATGTGCCCAATTCTTTTCGTCGCCCGAGGCCTAAATTTTTTCAAAAGTTTTCGGGGACGGTTCTGGTGATCCCTTTGGTAAAAGTTATACCTGCGCCTACTTTTCCCAAGGACTTTCAACGACGGTCGATATGACTTCTTTAAAGTATGCTATATTTTCGTGTAATACTTTTTACGATGAAATATTTATATTATGTAAAGTTATACTACGTCTATTTAAGTTATATGTTAGATGTCTAGTACATGAAAGCTAATATAAAATATATTTTAAACGACATTTTTTGACAAAATATTCAACTTTGTATAACTTGTTGATTAAGAGTTCTTAATTTAAAAGTTATAATAGTCTATTTATTGTGAATCGGTATAACTTGTTTATTAAGAGTTCTTAATTTAAAAATTATAATAGTCTATTTATAGTGAATCAAAAATACATCACATCAAAATTGAAAGTTAAGGCTTTTGCATAGAGTGGTCTCAGTTAGTATTATAAGTTTAATATATATCCCTGTTAACTTTTCTCTTGGTTCATATGCGTAGACATTGCTACAAGCGGGGACAGACACTTCATCCGTAACTATAGAGTGGGCTATGGCGCTTTTACTGAATCATCCTGAAGTATTAGAGAGAGCTAGAACAGAACTTGATAATTATATTGGACAAGAACGTATGGTGGAAGAGGCTGATCTTTCCAATCTACCATACATCCAATGCATCGTCAATGAAACATTAAGACTATTCCCAGCAGGGCCATTGTTAGTGCCACATGAGCCATCACAAGATTGCACCATTGGAGGGTTCGATGTGGCTCGCGGCACAATGGTGTTGGTTAATGCATGGGCCATCCATAGGGACCCAATGGTTTGGGACGACTCATTAAGTTTCAAGCCAGAAAGGTTTGAGAATGTGGCAAACGAGGGGTATCGTTTTATACCGTTTGGTATGGGTCGTCGACAATGTCCTGGATCAAGTCTAGCGAATCGAGTTATGGGGTTAGCTTTGGCATCTTTGATTCAGTGCTTTGAATGGGAAAGGGTTGGTAATGAGTTGGTGCGTTTGTCAGAAGGAAAAGGTCTAACTATGCCGAAAGATGAGCCATTGGAGGCAATGTGTAGAGTACGACTGAGAATGGGTCATATTCTTAA
Organism: Helianthus tuberosus; assembly: GCA_030545235.1. Lineage (NCBI taxonomy): Eukaryota > Viridiplantae > Streptophyta > Magnoliopsida > Asterales > Asteraceae > Helianthus > Helianthus tuberosus. Next base: position 154,542,008 of record CM060358.1, read on the forward strand.
AGAAATATGAGACTTATCTCATAAAAGGAAAAAATAAATAATATCCTTACCCATAACATGTTGGCATGTATGAAGTCTTGTCATGAAAGCTGGTTCATTTTACTGTATTATAATATAATATTTTTTTAATGTATAAGTGTTATTAAACAACCTTTAACTCAAACGTTTTGTTATACTTATTATATGGAAATCCATGCAGTATGGTATTTAGTTAGTTGTTATAGTTCCAGTTTGATATGGCACCAGTTTGATATCATTGGCATTCGATATTGCAACCCAAAGTATATACAAAAACTTAAATCCCCGATATGCCCAAATGGATAGCGACTGAGGTGTATATCATTCGAAAACAATAAAATCCAATATCAACAATGGTTCCGAGATACATGTACTGATGTTGTTCAGATGGGTATCAGTTCGGTTCTGATACTGCCACTCGTTATAGCATAATACAAAAACATGACTTTATTTTGAATACAACTCCGTTTTTTGCGAAAGTTATACAAGAATGTCGAGAAAAAAAGAGTAAATTACAAGTTTTGTCCTTTATGTTTTTACCAAATTGCAGACGGTGTCATTTGCCTTTAAATTTAATGAGTTTTGTACTTAATGTTTCAAAATCCCGCACGTTATGTCCTTTAGTGTCACACCCCAACCGATGACGGAAACATCGGGGCGTGGCACTGAGCGAAACAGATTGTTCAAGAGAATCCATAACAACTATTAATATCATTATATTTAACGTTTAACGTCCCATACCATCAAACATATATAGCAAACAGTCATTACAGATATAGTCTCAAAAACAAATAAGTTGTTCCGACAACTCAGATTTATTTAGTTTGTTTCTAGACTCCCTAGCTTGATTCGTCACAGCAAACATAGCATCCTAAACACATGTCACATACGTTAAAATAAAGTCAACACACAGAGTGTAAAGGTGAGTACACAAGTTTAATAGCATATAGTATAGCGAAAGCGTTTACGCATAACCAGCATGTAACACGTAGAAATGTGAAGCAAGTAAACTATCGACAATGACATATGCAACCGACATGACTGCGAGTGTAGAATGCGCAACACATTATCACCACTGTGACCATGTGAAGTAAAACCCTTAACAACCCCTGCCCACGACAGGTGCTGAGTCCAAACTATAGTACTATCGTTGCTAAGGTGTCAGGCAACAATCACTGTGTAAACATAACATACAAGCGTTCATCGAAACACGTATAACATGCGAGAGCGGTTAGCGTTTAAAAGTGTTTGCGTTGTGTGTTGATGTGATTTGATATAGTAAACGTATGGAACACCCAAAAGTGCGTTAAGCGAATAAGTGTTCGAGTATACTCACAGTGCGTGTTTAGCTAGTAAACACAGTACTTGGATTGAAGGGAGCGCGTGGAGATTAGCCTGAGCATAGAACGATAGCGTAAGCGTTGAACAGTGCGTAAACAGCGTGTCGGGTGAGATAAGTGTCGAATGGTGAGTCGAACGGATGAGAACCCATTCGATCGGATGGTCATCCGGACGGATGGTCATCCGGACGTATGACCATTCGATTGAGGGTTTGATCATTCGATTGAGGGTGTTTGTAAATTGTTTTGAAACTTTTGAAGTTTTCATTGTAGTATAAATCAAGTCATTTGATCGGATGGTCATCCGGACAGATGACCATTCAATCGGATGGCTATTCGATTGAAAGTGTGATATTCTTTGAAGTTTTGTCAAATTATTTAAGTGTTGAAAATTATAAAGGACAAGTCACCTGGTCGAATAGCCATCCGATCGGATGACCATCCGATCCGATCGGATGGCTATTCGATCCGTTATCTGATGTTTTGAAAATTTTGTGAAATTTTCTAAGTTAAAAGTTTTGAGTTTTAACGGAGACGGTGTGATGACGTGTCAAACAACGGAAACCACACTAAGTCCAGCTCAGTCGATCGGGTGGGAATCACCCCATTCGATCAGACTAACTGTTCTTGACAGAGTTTCATGTTCAACCCGTAAGTCGTTATCTTTTTGGTGGAAATCTGTGACAACTCATATTTTGCAGCTCTTATACGCTTATTTCATAATGTAACTTATGTGTACACTATGTAAACTGTTATGTTCAATGTTAACTCGGTGGTTGTGATGCATTATTATATTATGGGTTTTGTAAATGTTGGCCGCGCGAAGCTTCGAACCACACACCTTCACCCTGATCGCGTACCCTCACACACTCATGCCTTTTGGGCTCTCGGTGTGGATATTCTCGGCCCAAACCAAACATGGCCCATCTCTTCTTTTCTCTTGTATGCGTAAATGCATGAGAGCATTCACATAATCCTTTTTCCAACTTATTTGCAAACCCTAGACACCCCAAGCAAGTGACGGCAGTGATTCTTTGGAACGCCACTCCCATCGATCGAGCTTTCATCCCTGAGAGCATCATCCGCTTCATTTAAACTCGCACTTCTCCTTATTCGATCGATATGTTCTAATCAATTGAAGTTCCTATATTTGGTTTATTCCGATTATATTTTGTGATTGGGTTTCGTAAATGCGATCAATGAAAATTGTGTGATCTTAAGAATGTTCCTGTTGTGTATGTTTAGAGTCCGTATTAGGGTGTCAAGTATGAATTATTGATGATTTCAAGATTTGAAATTGAGTAGGATATTAATCAATGAACTAGGGGTTCGTAGGTGGGTGATCGACAACATTGTGTTAGAATATATTTGCAGTTATGCTAGTTCGGTGATCAAGTCTTGAGATACAATTGTGTGGTTTGATCCGGTTTGAACTATTGATGATAATATGGATTGTTAGAATATGGATTAGGGTTCATGTGAAACTTGGATAGTTTGTTATAAATTTCTACTGATTTAGGAAACCAAAACTTTGCAAATTAGTGTAACTGAATGTATTACGATTTGGTGGGGTGGTTGCGGAAATCATGGGTAGGGTTGAAACTGTTGAGTCGCACAAGTCTAAAGGTGTTGCATGAGTCGCACAAGTGATTCTGCAATCGCACACCTGGATCGCACAAGCACACCTGGGTCGCATAAACAGGCCCAGTCGCACAAGCAGGCCCAGTCGCACAAGCTGATGGGCCACTGGTACACCTTGAGTTGCACAAGAGTGGTCGCACAAGAGTAAACAAATCGCACAACTTCACTTGGTACACTACTTTAATACATGAAATCTATCTAGTACTGATCTGCTCGCACCTAGCCCAACATACACTATTGAACTTGAACGTATATTCTGGGCCGGGTGATAGTGGATTGGGCCATGTAGGAGAACTGAACTACACCGTCGGGTTGGATCGCACAACTCAATCGGATCGCACAACTAGAGTCACGTTGCATACTCTAATTGGGCCGGTACTGTTGGGCCTTACACACACAACTTGCTGTACACTTGAACTGGGCTTTGAATTAATGTGAACACATATTTGCATGGTGAAGGTTAAGAATTGTCAACCTGTATTTGGATAGGCCGTGTAAACGAACAGTATGCGAACCAAACACCTATTTTATGATTCTATGATGTGTGTTAAGGTGCTGGGTTGCATGAATGAATGTTACAACTTGCATGACATTATGTGGTGTTATTTGCATAATATGTATAAAGGATATATGATTGAGAGCTACAAAACAGATTGATAATGGTAATCATACTAGGGTTTGGTTGATCAAGGGTAAACACGTAACTAGTCTTACCGAGCACACCAAAGGTGAGTTCACTACTCTCGTTACAAGCATACGTCCGGTGGGGACAATCAAACAAACAAAGAAACAAACGGACTTTCATAAACCCATATCCTTGTAAGGGATATGCGGCAGTTTTCAATAAATGATGATGTTGGATAATACACTCACTTTCTATCACTTAAGTCCCATCATACTACCGAACTAGTTGCTTGTAGGGCAACGGGGTTATTAGTTGATAGCGCTATTAGATTTGGCACCCTCACGACGTACCTGGATAGGACGGGCGTGAACTAATGTAACGCCCCAAAAACCGAAATGTCTAATTCCCTAGCATGTTTCCATGTTATATGGTATAAGGAGGTTTAACTAACTTTTATTAAATAATCTATTTAAAAATGGATAAAATATAAGTTATGTAGTAGGAATTTAGTTGTGACAAAAAGGGAAGTATAGCAAACATGAGGGACTAAAATGGATGAATGGGTTTAAGTTTATAAAGAAAATAAAATATAAATCTCTCACACACTAGGTGTGTCTGTACGTGAGAACGAGCAGGAGAAGGGGAAAAGGGGTGTAAACCCTAACTCTTAAGAATTTATCAAATTAAAGAGGGAATTCAGCCCAATTCTATTGCATGTACAAGGATTCTTGATCATCTAGCCCTATAAATCACTTGGTAAGTTGTAATTTATGATTTGGTAATTTTGATATGAAGTGGGTTATGATCGATCCGCGAATTTGTATGAAATTGAGCATGAATAGGTGTTAGCATCATCTTAGGAAACATATGTTAAGCATAATTTCAATTAAATTGATGTTCAAGAATGAAAACCCACTAGTTGAATGATGAACATGACATGGATATTTCACCATGTTATGTATGATAGAAACTTGTTAGATGAATTGAAGAAAATGTGGTGTTTGTTGTGTTTGATGAATATGTGTGAATGATAGTTGTAGACTAGTAGAAACATTTGATGAATTATGCATGAACTTGGAAGATGATGCATAAAGTAGTTCTACAATATGCTTTATTAATGCGAAACCCGCCAAGTGTTCGATAAAATGCTTAAGATAACAAATATATGAAATTGTATGCAATTTGTTAGTAAATATGTATAGAAAGTGATTATGATGTATATGTGAAATGTGTTTTAGATGTAGTTCATGTGGAAATTTGAATTGTTAGTAGGACGTGGTAGAAGTATGCCTTAGGAGCTTTTAATCTAGGGTGTGCCTATTGGCACACCAATGTGCATATTGGGACACCAAACCCTAGCAAAACTAGGGTTTATATACGCAGCGTAGAGGTCTATACGCAGTGTATAGGGTTAAACCTCTACGCTGCATATTTAAACCATGGATCTCAGTGCCTATAACCAATCATTACACAGAAAACAAGGCTTATGTACGCTGCGTATAGGTCTCTACGCAGTGTATATAAACCATCTGAAAATTTGGGTTCATTTTGGTTGGTTTGAAGCATCAGATTTTTACAAGGTTCATATACGCTGCGTAGAGACCTATACGCAGCGTATATAACCTCTGTGAATTTTGTTTCTACATTCGGCCTATTTGTGGTATAAATTCTTACTCGGTTACAACGTTAACTCGCTTAAAATATATAACGAGTTAAAAATATATAATGTTTTTTATTAATTAGTCGACGTCGTCATTAATTTATTTAGTTGATGTCGTCGAAAAGCGTGTAATGTTAAAATTTTGAAAAGCGTATATACGGTTCGAATACTATAACTTTAAAATATTATAGCTTAAATAATTGGAAATACCCGGGTACTGTTCGAATATGTTAAACCGTTTACAGCAAAAGTTTTATATGTACACCAAAAGTTTGATACATACATCAAAATGATAAAATGATAAAATACTATGGCCGCTGCTCCTGCTGCTGCTGATGCTGATCCCATTCCGCATCCGTAATGAAGGGTAGTGGAGGTAACCCGTCATGTTGTCGTTGCTGCTGCAGCGCCGCAGCCACCCACTCCAACAGATAGTTGTTCCTTTCAACGTACCGAAGCAGCCGCTGATGTGATGGGTCAGGACCGGGCCAAACATGGCGTGGGAACAGAGGCACCCCGGGTGGTCCACGCGGCGGTGGTGGCTGTGGAATGACGACGGCCGGCTCATGCGGCTCCGGCTCCTCCGGATCGTGCGGGGGAAATATCGGTTCGAACTGTGCCGGCAGCTGTGTAAGCGTGTATTGTGAACCGTCCAGTTTCTTTAACCGCTTCCCGCATGGGAAATCTTTGGTAACCTTCATTCCGGATAATGTGTTCATCACAATCCGCTTCGGCTGTTTCACCAGGTCTACACGGTCGCGGTCAATCTCCGGATGATAGCCCAACGAAAGGGCTATCCTAGTCACGTAGGCGCCGCCGTATAGCAGTCCGCGCTCCTGTCGATGATGCGCGGAGGCGAAGTACTGCGCCAACCCGTAGGCGAGAGCGCACGGCCTCTTGTATAAGAGGCAATAAAAGAAAAACAAGTCACCACTAGTACACCACTCCCGGCTTTTGTTTCGAGCAGTGATCGAAGTGGAAATCATTTTGTGCAAATACCTGCACAAAAGGAAACCAGTCAGTAAATAATAATCAGACGACATCGACTAAATGAGGATAAAAAAACAATATATTTTTGACTCGTTACGGATTTCGACGCGCGTAACGGACCTAACGAGCGTTGAAACTAAGTTCGTCGTAAAAATATATTTTTTTTATTATTTATTCGAAGTCGAACCGTAAGGCGCGTAGGTCCTTAACGAACGTCGAGACTAAGTTCGTCGTTAAAATATAAAACGACGATCTTAGTGTCGAAGCTCGTTAGGGACCTACACGCCTTACGGTTCGACTTCGACTAAATAATAAAAAAATATATATTTTAACGACGAACTTAGTTTCGACGCTCGTTAGGACCGTACGCGCCTTACGAGCGTCAAAACTAAGGCCGTAGTTAAATTATATTTTTTTTATTATTTAGTCCATGTCGAACCGTAAGTCGCGTACGGCCCTAACGAGCGTCGAAATAAGTTCGTCGTTAAAATATAAAACGACGAACTTAGTTTCGACACTCGTTAGAGACCTACGCGCCTTACGGTTCGACATGGACTAAATAATAATAAAAAAATATAATTTAACGACGATCTTAGTTTTGAGGCTCGTTAGGACCGTACGCGCCTTACGAGCGTCAAAACTAAGATCGTCGTTAACTTATATTTTTTATTATTTAGTCCATGTCGAACCGTAAGTCGCGTACGGCCCTAATGAGCGTCGAAATAAGTTCGTCGTTAAAATATAAAACGAGGAACTTAGTTTCGACGCTCGTTAAAGACCTACGCGCCTTACGGTTCGACATGGACTAAATAATAAAAAAAATATAATTTAACGACGGTCTTAGTTTTGACGCTCATTAGGGACCTACGCGCCTTACGGTTCGACTTCGACTAAATAATAAAAAAAATATATTTTAACGACGAACTTAGTGTCGACGCTCGTTAGGCCCGTACGCGCCTTATGGACGACGTCGACTAAATAGTATTGGTCCCTAACGAGCGTCGAAACCAAGATCGAAGTTATATGTGTGTGTTTGTCTGTGCAGCGATTTCTCCGTAAAGGGCGTTTAAACGGCTGCAAACGCAGCGCAATCGCAACCGTTTGCGGCTGCGTTTGTGGCCGTTTAAACGCCCTTTACGGCTGCAAACGCGGCCGCAAACGGCTGCGATTTCGCTGCCGTTTGCGGCCGCGTTTGCAGCCGTAAACGGGCGTTTAAACGGCTGCATACGCAGCCGCAAACGGAGCTGCGAAATCGCTGCCGTTTGGGGCTGCGTTTGCAGCCGCAGAGGGGCGTTTCTCATGTATATTTTTTTTATTATTTAGTCCAAGTCGAACCGTAAGTCGCGTAGGTTCCTAACGAGCGTCGAAATAAGTTCGTCGTTAATATATAAAACGACAAACTTAGTTTCGACGCTCGTTAGAGACCTACACGCCTTACGGTTCGACTTCGACTAAAAAAATAAATAAATTTAACGACGAACTTAGTTTCGACACTCGTTAGGCCTGTACGCGCCTTATGGACGACGTCGACTAAATAATTTTCGTCCGTAAGGCGCGTACGGTCCTAACGAGCGTCGAAAGTAAGTTCGTCGTTAAAATATTTTTTTATTATTTATTCGAAGTCGAACCATAAGGCGCGTAGGTCACTAACGACCGTCGAAACTAAGATCGTCGTTTTATATTTAACGACGAACTTAGTTTCGACGCTCGTTAGGGACCTACGCGCATTACGGTTCGATTTCGACTAAATAATTAAAAAAAAATCTGTTTAAAAAAAAATTCTGTTTAAAAAAACAGTTTTCTGTTTAGAAAAAAAAACAATTTAGGTTTAAAAAAAATATATTGTCTATTTAAATAATAATAACTATTATTAAAATAATAATAACTAACGTACCTGAAGAGCGGATCCTTAATCACCGTAACCCTCCCCTTGGATTGTCGGTGGTCCCAATGACCGATGTCCGCGATCGTATGCCAAAACCCTAAAAGCGTGGGGTTATCAACCATTACCAACCCCTGTTTACACGAATGTTTATTAAACGTTAAATTATATATTAAAATAATAATAATAACAATACAAAATTTATGTTAAACGTACCGTGGTATAAAGATCCGTAGCGATCTCAGCCTCCGTATACAAACCGCTATGCACCGCAAACTGTGCAAGTGACATAGAACGCGCCTGGCCAGCCATGCGAAAAGAAACCTCGGGCGGGGGAGGGGGCTGCGCGGGGTCCACAACCTGATCTGGCAGAAGAGGATGAAACTCGAACGACGACAGAAACTCGATCAGTATCTCCCTATAGCTCGGCGTAAACGATAGCTCAAACAGCCGATCCCACGGTGAATCAAGAGGAACAAACTCCCGTGCCCAATCTTCAACCGCGAGTTTCCGGAGGGTTTTCCAGGAAACCGCAAAATGTTCACCGACATGCATCTTCCGAAGCTTCTCGCAACGGAGAGCAGCGTCGGAGTCCGGAGGAAACTCCAAATACGGGTGATTCGGGAGAGGATTCGCGGTTGACGCTTCTTCGGGGACTGCGGCTGCTCCGGATCAATTTGTTCTATATCCATTTCATCCTCCATCTTTCTCGTCCTAAAAACCAAAAAATCTATTAGATAAACCAACGAGCGTTTTACTGTATTTTAAAATAAAACTGTCGCAACCCCCGATCCCTTATCTGTCCCGGGAACGGGCTGACGCGAACTCAGAGTTTTGGTGGTATCAGTTGGTTAATTTGGCAGCGGAAATTACATCAGGACCGTAGTTAGGAAATGTTTATCAGAGTAAAACCACCATATTTAATATTAATAATCACATGGGCAAAACCCAAGTTTCTTATTACAATACGTTTATAGGGATAAACCCTATTTTATTGAATTTAAAACATCGTCTTTTAGGTAACTTTTATAGCCACATTTTCCCAAGCCTTCATGTTAGATTAAATATTATTTATTTAGTATTTAATCATGTAGCCTATATAATCATTTATATTATATTAGATCAAAATATATTTAATAACCTATTATAATTAGTTGGTAATTGTTGATGGACTATATTACCCTTATTAACTAATTGGGTTTCCTTTTGGGTGTATAAATAAAGGGCTTATTAGAGAGTTAAAGGGTTAGACAGTTACACACTTTACACAATCACAACCCTCATTAACATCAGAATTCGTCCTCTCTCCCTCAACCGAATCCTTACCCTACTTTCGGTTATCATCACCATCATTACTTTACACCCTAAGGAGGAACCGAATCAACTTGACAAAGATGTCGAACTCAATGGCTGGATCTCTGACTGGATTCTCTTCTGCTTTGAATGCCATAACAGGTATGTTATTCATGTTTTCCATTTAGTTTAAACAGAACTGATCAACATGTGGTATCAGAGCATATGTTGATAAATCAGTTCTGTTTTTCGTATCCATTATTCTGGGATCATAAATCTGGAAAACAGAAAGTTTTTAAAGCCTTAAAAATTTCGGCTGTTTTGAGTCCATGTTGCCGAAATCCCTGTTTTTCGGAAAAGAAAAGTTTGATAAATTGACACGAAATCGTACTGGGAAAGATAATATCCGAAATCTGTTTACTAAAAGTCTAAAATTTCAGATTTCGGAACCCAGAATTATGTTCTTATTATTTTAGGGTTCATCATTTATGTTCTAAGAAACTCGAAAAATTCATAAGATTTGGAATATAATTTTGGATTAGTAAGTGTTTTACTGTTTTGATCTAAATTTTTATCTATTAAATTTTCGAAAACTGTTAAAGAGATAATCAGTTATTATTTTCGAAATCCTTGATAAGTTTAGATCATGATTAAAACAGGAAATACTATCCCAAATCCCTTAAAAATCGAGTTTCAGTTTTATCACAATCAGCAGCTGTTAACAGAGATCACGACTCGCAACTGCAATCATCACAACTCGCAACTAAGGTTGCGACTCGCAACCATGACCATTACAAGTCGAGACTGAGATTGCGACTCGCAACCATGACCATTACAAGTCGAGACTGAGATTGCGACTCGCAACCATGACCATTACAAGTCGAGACTGAGATTGCGACTCGCAACTAAGATTGCGACTCGCAACTAAGATTGCGACTCGATCCGCGCAAACAGGTGGTTTGCTATTAAATACTTGGTTTTGTTAACACTTACTTACTTAATTAATCAGAATCAGATAATTTTTGCAAAACCAAAATATAGCTTAACTTGAATGAGCTTCTGATGTATTAATTCTGGCCAAAGCTGATTTAATACATCTATTTATTGTTCAAGTATTATTAAAAGCTATGTTAAGTATGCATTACAAACCTGAAATGTCTTAATTCTGGCCAAAGCTGATTTAATTCATTTATGTTTAGCATGACTTGACAAGTGCATAACTAAAGTGATTGTCTCATTTCTGGCCAAAGCTGATTTGTCACAATTACTTTGCACACATATTTAAATGATTACACTTCTGGCCAAAGCTGATTTGTCTTCATTTAAATAGAATTTTACTAAGTCTATTATTTTGATGTTAGTAATAGACATTATCACAGCTTCATAATTATAATGGTCATTATTTATGCCTGCCTTAGTATAACATGCCCTTAGATCACATTAAGACTTCTTTCTTAGTATCATAACTTGCTCATCTTATTTCCACTATCAGCACCCAATCAAGGGATTCCACCTTTGACTGGTGATAACTTTGCTGCTTGGAAGGATGCCCTCATGCTTACTCTTGGGCTGCTGGATTTTGATTATGCTCTAAGAGAGAATAAGCCAGCGGACCTTACTGCTACTAGTACTGCTGCTGAGCAGTTACTCCATGATAAGTGGACTAGGTGTAACCGCATGTCTCTCATGTTCATGAAGCAGTCCATTCATAACTCAATCAGAGGGGCCATTCCTGATTCTGAAGATGCTAAAACCTATCTGGCTTCTGTGGAGGATCAATTCAAGGGAACATCAAAAGCACACGCTAGCACTCTTATCCTCAAGCTGGTGACGACTAAGTATGATGGGAGGAGCGGCATTCGCGAACACATCATGATGATGCATGACATGGCCAATAAGTTGAAGGGCCTAGAGATGGAGATCAGTGATGGTTTTCTTGTTCACTTCATCATCACTTCGCTTCCTTCGTCCTATGAAGCATTCAAGATCAATTACAACACTCAGAAGGACAAATGGACGATGAGTGAGCTGATTGCCATGTGCGTGCAGGAGGAAGAGCGTATGAAGATGGATCGCCATACTGATGTTGCTAACTTCACCACCTCCAGCTCAAAGAAGAGGAAGAACAATTATCCAAGAAAGGATGCTTCTAAGGTTCACAAACCAAATCCAAATCCTAATACAAGTGCACCTTCCAGCTCTAAGAACTCCTTAGGCAAACCCTACTGCAAGTTCTGTAAGAAAACAGGACATAAGCAAAAGGAATGCCCTGACTTCAAGGAGTGGCTGGCTAAGAAAGGTAACGATTTTTTCATGATACTTGAGTCTTTTAATTTAAATGTTCCTGCTAATTCTTGGTGGTTTGACTCTGGTTCTATGGTACATGTTACAAATTCACTTCAGGGATTCCTTACAATCCGGAAGCTGGGAAGAAACCAAAGAACACTTAAAGTTGGGGATGATCGGGAATTAGAAGTGAAGGCCATAGGAACATTACAATTATTTTTGAAAACTGGTTTATGTATTAAACTTTATGATACCTTATATGTTCCTGAGGTAACTCGGAACCTTGTATCAGGACCAAAGTTAGACATGGACGGTTTTGTTGTTTCCCATGGTCATCGCAAACTCTCTATTCTCTATGATTCCGTTGTTTATGGTACTGGCATTCTGGATGGTGGTCTCTATAGATTAGAACTAGATGATAATTTTTCCAAATCTTTTTTGTCATATAATATTAATGAATCACTCACAAAGATGGAAAAGAAACAGGTTCGAGACTTAGAGACTTCATCTATGTTGTGGCATCAACGTTTAGGCCACATCTCAAGAGAACGATTAAATCGTCTCGTAAAGGATGAAGTCTTACCTCCTCTCGATTTCACCGATTTTGGAACATGTGTCAAATGTCTCAAAGGCAAAATGACATTAGCAAATAAGAAAGGAGCCACTAGGAGCTCTAATTTATTAGAACTCATTCACACTGACATTAGTGGTCCTTATCAAATTGCTGGTATAACAGGACATACTTCATTTATCACTTTCATTGATGATTATTCTCGTTATATGTACTTGTATCTTATAAAGGAGAAATCTGAATCTCTAACAACTTTTAAAGATTATAAAGCTGAAGTTGAAAAGCAATTAGATCGTCAGATTAAAGTTGTGAGATCAGATAGAGGCGGTGAATATTATGGAAGACATACTGATGTGGGTCAAGCTCCTGGTCCATTTTATGAGTTTTGTAAGGGCCAGGGGATTGTGAACCAATACACCATGCCTGGTACACCTCAGCAGAATGGTGTCGCTGAAAGAAGAAATCGTACCCTTATGAACATGGTGCGCAGTATGTTAGCCAACACTAATTTACCATTATTCCTCTGGACTGAAGCGTTAAAAGCAGCTGTTCATATACTCAATAGAGTTCCTTCTAAGTCTGTCCCTAAAACTCCTTATGAACTTTGGACAGGAAGGAAACCGAGTCTTAAATATATGAAAGTATGGGGCTGCATTGCTGAAGCAAAACTTTACAATCCTTTCCTAAGGAAACTTGACCCTAAAACAGTTACCTGCTTCTTTATTGGGTATCCTGATCACTCGAAGGGTTATCGTTTCTATTGTCCTTCCCATGTCACCCGTATTGTTGAAACCAAGCGTGCTGCGTTCTTGGAGGATTTTAAGATCAGTGGGAGCAGTACCAACCCTTACGAAGAATTGCAAGAAGTACAAGACGCGGGGGGGAGAGACTCGTCGCTTATCATTACTCCGTTTACTCCTCTTGTACCCCATGCAACTGCACCTGAAGTCACTGCACAAAATCCATCTCCACAATCAGAACCCATTATACCTCATAATGAAGGCACATCAAACGCTCAAAACCAAGACAACGCTGAACCCGATAATCAACTCAGGAGGTCATCTAGGCAAAGAAGGCCTACTAATTGGGATGATTATGTTACCTACCTGACTGAAATGGATGCTGGAAAGCTCAATGATCCTATCTCTTATAATGAAGCCATTAGCAGTGATCAGTCTTCTGAATGGAACAAAGCAATGATTGATGAGCTTGAATCCATGAAGAAAAATGACGTTTGGGATTTAGTCGAATTACCCAATGGTGCCAAACCTGTAGGTTGTAAATGGGTGTTCAAAACAAAACTGGATCCGAATGGGAACGTTGAACGCTACAAAGCGAGATTGGTTGCGAAGGGCTACACTCAGAAAGAGGGAATTGATTATCAAGAGACGTTTTCACCTGTCTCTCGTAAAGATTCATTAAGGATCGTCATGGCCCTAGTAGCTCATTTTGATTTAGAGCTGCATCAGATGGACGTCAAAACTGCTTTCCTTAACGGAGACTTAGACGAAGATGTTTACATGAAACAACCTGAAGGCTTTAAACCTGAAGGTCAGGAGCATCTAGTCTGTAAGTTGAAGAAATCCATTTATGGGTTAAAACAAGCATCACGTCAATGGTACCTAAAGTTTGATGAAGTCATGAAGAGGCAAGGTTTTATGAAGAATCAAGTGGATCAATGCACCTACCTCAAGATGAGTGGGAGTAACTTCACTATACTTGTCCTTTACGTAGATGACATTCTATTGGCAAGTAATAGTTTAGACATGTTGCATGAGTCGAAGCGTTTACTCTCGCATAACTTCGACATGAAGGATCTCGGAGATGCTTCTTACGTCATTGGCATCGAAATTTACCGAGATAGACACAAAGGGATCTTAGGATTGTCTCAAAAGACTTACATAGATCGTGTCCTTACACGTTACAACATGCAACAGTGCAAACCCTCCGTCGCTCCAGTAGTTAAGGGAGATGTTTTCGGTTCATTCCAGTGTCCGACAACAGAGGTTGAAAAGGAGCAAATGAGCCAGATACCTTACGCGTCAGTAGTCGGGAGCCTGATGTACGCTCAAGTCTGTACTCGCCCAGATATCGCTTATATTGCTGGAATGCTAGGTCGTTATCAGACTAATCCTGGCCTAGATCACTGGAAAGCAGCTAAGAAGGTCCTTAGATATCTGCAAGGGACGAAAGACTATAAACTGACATATAGAAGAAGTGATTATTTAGAAGTGGTAGGTTATTCTGATTCTGACTTTGCCAAATGCAAAGATGACAAGAAATCCACTTCGGGCTACATCTTTATGTTAGCAGGCGGACCTATCTCATGGAAGAGTCATAAACAACAGTTAACTACAACTTCCACAATGATGGCAGAATACATTGCTGTTTACAACGCAACCTGTCATGGAATGTTGCTTAGAAATCTGATCACTGGACTCAAGATTGTTAATTCCATTTCTAGACCATTGAAGCTTTACTGTGATAATTCAGCTGCCGTTAGTTTCTCGAACAGTAACAGTTCGACTGGAGCTGGTTTATATCTTGATACGAAGTACTTGTTCGTACGTGAACGAGTTGAGGAAAATAATCTTTGTATTGAGTATATTAGTACTAAAGATATGCTTGCGGATCCGATGACTAAAGGTCTCCCACCTAAAGTTTTCGAAGAACATGTATCGAATATGGGACTTACTAAAGACCTTATTTAATGGCATATTGTACTAGCTTATGTTTTAATTAATAAAATTTCCTCAGTTTGATTTTGTATGTCTCTAACATATGTTCTGCCGGTGTAATGACATATAGACAAATATAAATACAAATCAGACGCTAAAGGGCTGCGTATTTTGATCGTAACTGTTAGGTTTTAAATTGAGGCTATAGTATGACTAATGGGGGTCCTGAGTCGAATGATGATTCAACGGCTGTATTTCTCTGCTATAGTTCTTGGTTTAAGGCTAAAATGAGTGTTAACTCCTGGCCAGGCTTACCTAATACTCATGATAAATGATTACTTGGCTAAGTGGGAGAATGTTAGATTAAATATTATTTATTTAGTATTTAATCATGTAGCCTATATAATCATTTATATTATATTAGATCAAAATATATTTAATAACCTATTATAATTAGTTGGTAATTGTTGATGGACCATATTACCCTTATTAACTAATTGGGTTTCCTCTTGGGTGTATAAATAAAGGGCTTATTAGAGAGTTAAAGGGTTAGACAGTTACACACTTTACACAATCACAACCCTCATTAACATCAGAATTCGTCCTCTCTCCCTCAACCGAATCCTTACCCTACTTTCGGTTATCATCACCATCATTACTTTACACCCTAAGGAGGAACCGAATCAACTTGACAAAGATGTCGAACTCAATGGCTGGATCTCTGACTGGATTCTCTTCTGCTTTGAATGCCATAACAGGTATGTTATTCATGTTTTCCATTTAGTTTAAACAGAACTGATCAACACTTCAGTGCTCTCCAGCTGGCTTTTTACTAATTGGCTGTCACATTGTGTTACCTGAAACGCGTTTTAAAAACATTTGTCAGTGGAAAATACTGGTGAGTGAATCCCAGTTTAATCAAGAAATATTTTATCAATTAACACAGTATTGAGAGCGATCACATTGTTTATTTCTACACAATTACTCATTCAGTACTGTCAATCCTGGCTTGTGGGTCATATTACACATTGGCTAACCCGTTGTCCAATGGTAACGTACTGTCGTCCCGACTTACTACTTGCAGTAGTAAATTTTGTATACAAAACCCCAACATACCGGCAGTAATTGAAGAACTACAAAGACTCAATTACCGCTTAATCACATTGTAAAACAATTAAGGTTTTGTAAAACATTCCAAAAAGGTTAACAAAAAGAGGATACTCACTTTGCTATCTTAGACTTCGCGTAAGGGTTTCCTGGGAATAATCTATAATTTACACAAATGTACATAGGTTAGTATCATAACCCTTTGAAAATATTAATGATACCCTCCCCGAGACGGTATTCCAACAACTACGTCGGGCAGAACCACGACAATTGTTACGAAACCCTAAATCAATCGGGCAGCGTATCTAGTACGAAACTGGGGTTATAATACTTACAACGGAGCAGAACCTTGCTAATTAGGGGGTATACTACTTGAATATAATGCCTAATATTTCAGAATTTGAGATACAGAAACGTTTGTGAGCGAATTGAGTTGAAGCCCGAGGCCTCCTTTATATAGTTACTGAACTTGACTCTCACGCGGCCAGCGTAAGATATAAGCGGGGCTTACGCGGCCCGCGTACTAGCCCGGGTAGGGCATAGGGTGTCCGGGTCATGGGGTAGGTCCAACACCCATACACACACGTGGCGACACCGGAGCTAGCCTGATCATTAAGTTGACGCGGCCCGCGTAAGGGTTAAAGATCCTTTACGCGGCCCGTCTGAACTTATATTTCAACGAAATCAGATTCCAACCTTGATACTGCCCGCGTAAGGTTGGGGTGGGTCCTACGCGGCCCGCCTCAACTTAAAATTTTCAGATTTTTAATTATTTTATTATTATAACGTATTTCGGACTCGGTTTTCACATACGGGGTGTATTTAAAAACATATTGGGACATTTTAAAATATACTAGGGTGTTGGAAATATTATGAGGGTGTCGGGTTATTTGAGGATTGTTACAAAAACAGTTTTCTGCGATTTCGCAGCCGTTTAAACACCCGTTTACGGCTGCAAACGCGGCCGCAAACGGCTGCGAAATCGCTGTCATTTGCGGCTGCATTTGCAGCCGTAAACGGGCGTTTAAACGGCTGCAAACGCAGCCCCAAACGGCACCCAAACGGCAGTGCCGTTTGGGGCTGCGTTTGCAGCCGTTTAAACGCCCGTTTACATGAACCAACACAAAACTCACCTAAAGCACAAAATACAACATGGTAGTGCCAACATGTATTACAAATTGATAATATATAATATCATAACATCAATCAAACCAATAAATCAAAATTTGACCCAATTTGCAACTTAATAATTATGAATCAAACATACACGAATGGAGTAGTGCAACTTGGCATCTAAGATGTATGAAGTATTTCCCTATAAAGACAAAACTGTCCTGCTCTTTAAGGGGCCAAAAGAATCCCTATCAACCCAAATCTTTTTATTTAATATTCTCCAAGATTTCGAATCCAAACTTTAAAAATTTTAAAACAAGACTTTAGCGGTTTGGCGGCAATATTGCTGTTTTCATTTGTCAACACAAAGAACCCACGTCTACAAAGAATAAAAAAAAATAAAGAGTGGGTGACCATTTTTAGGGTTTTCGTAAGATATCGTATAATGCATTCATCAATCTCTTCGTAAACAAACTGTACATGTTTTAAATATTCAATATTTTTGTCGGGGGAATCTTGGTTCAGTTTATAAAAGGGGTTGTGAAACACTAATGATTTGAATCTTTCTTTTTTATTGAATAACAATATCGATCAACAACTTCAACTATTCAGACACAGATATGAACGTTTGAAGATTATACAGATCTAAAACTCAATCTCAGATTCAAATCAATCCTTCTACAAATCCTATGTTTATTGTAAATCGTAACAATCAATCTATCAACAATTCAAACCTGATTTATCAGAATTCCTAAATCAAATCAGAACTGAAACATGACGCAACATCAAACACTAACACAGTTTAAAACAAACAGATAATCATTTAAAACTGTTTGAAATATACGAAAGTTCAATCAGTTCAGAGAGTTCAGTGGCTAAACCCTAACAAGTCAAACAAATCAACACTAATCAAAGCTTAACCAAACCCTAATTTACGAAAGTTCAATCACTAACCAAACCCTAATTTACCTAAAAAACATCTAATTTACGGATAAAATACAAAAAAAAAAATCAAAATTACTTAAATAGGTTGAGTAAATACCTGTTTTATACTTCGAATTCGTGTCGTATACGGTCGATTATTTCAATCGCCTTCGAATGTCTCTGTGTTGGGTGTGTTTTTGAGATTTGGGGAAGAACAGAGCTGCGTAGGGGTTTCTCTGATTTAAATCAGAACCTCTACGCAGCGTAGAGATCCCTACGAAGCGTATACAAAAGTCAAAAAGCAGTTTGACTTCACTAAAATTACCATTTTGCCCTTGTGTTGGGGCTATACGGAGCTGATTACAAGGGTAAAAAGGTCATTGTCTGACCTTTATATACGCTACGTATGGATCTCTACGACTCGTATATAAAGGTCAAGAGAATGACCTTTATACCCTTGTATCAATGCTTTATAAAGGTCATTCTCTTGACCTTTATATACGCGTCGTAGAGATCCATACGTAGTGTATATAAAGGTCAGACAATGACCTTTTTACCCGTGTAATCAGCTCCGTATAGCCCCAAACACAAGGGCAAAATGGTAATTTAACATATTTAGGTTTTGAAACTTTGATTTGGGGGGGAAATTGTCCGCCTTTTACATACGCTGCGTATGGATCAATACGCTGCGTATTATGTTAATCATTTTACTATTTTGCCCTTTTGTTGAGGCAATACGAAGCCAAAAACAGGGGTTATTTTGTCATTTGCATTCCATACGCTGCGTAGGGATCACTACGCAATGTATATAAAGCTCCATTTTTTTTATTTTTTTGTGTTTTCCTTTGTTTATATTTATAGAAAATAATATTATTTGATAAATAATACAAATGTAATTTAGAAAAGCTAAAAATAATACAAAAATTATGAATTATAAAAATTAAAAATGATACAAACTTTATAAATTAAAAAATTTCTACAATTTACAAAAATACAAGTTTCCGCTTAATCTTCGATAACATTTATACTCGGTTCTCTGTCTTTATCTGAGTCTGATTTAGGATTGGTTAACTCGTAGTAGTGCTGTAACCGCGGTCTATACATTTCTTCCCACCGTTTCGCAGCTATTGATCGATGTGTCGACCACAATGGGGTCGCTAAAAGCATGGGGTAGTCTCCTTCCAACTTAGCATGTATGAAGTGTCCCCCGTAAACATGTACGAGCGTTATCGCTTGAGGTCGTGGATCTAGTGGGGCATCCGTTAATGGGAAGATGGTAGAGCTCCCTTCGATGCTTAGCACGTGGAGGACAATATTATACCTTTGCGCTACGAGAAGCCCTACGTGGGGCATTTCCATCCAGTGACTTGGATCGCACCCTTTCACTGAATGCCATTCGATGCTGTTACGTATTCGTTTAAAGTCTCCTTCGTTATATGTTTCGAATACATGCTTCCAACGTGGCTCATTATGGTCAATCTCAAGTAGTAAATCACTTCGAATACGGGGCCATAAGTGTTCCGTAAAACCTAACCCGACATCCACAGACCTGTACCCACAATGACCGTCTGGGGCCACATCTTGTATACGCGATATGTAAGAGTGAAACTCTGATGGAATTTGATTCTTAAACCTCTTAATGCTTAACAAGTGCCCGTCCCCCTTCATTAATGGAAAACCCTGATCATCCCAAGTCTCCTTCTTTTTATAACTCATTGAACTGTTTCGTTGCATTTTAGTTTTTTCAGACTTTACAACTGAACCAGTTCCACGAGAGCCCTCTGACGGTACGTATGAGCTGTGTCGGGGTAAATCGTACCTATGTTTGGAGGAAGCGGTATATACGTTGCTGTCCTCGCCATAGGAGCTGTATCTCGCAGCTTCGTCTAACCTCGCAGCTTCATCTAGCATTTCTTGTACTTTCTTTGATGTAGGCCGACCGCGAGTATTTTGCTGGACGATCGGTGGTTTCTTGGTTGACGATTTCGGGGTGAAGACCGCTTTTATCTTTGAAAGCATACTCTTTTGCTGAACGGGGGACTGAGCCTCTAAATGTTGCCGCACATTATTGAGCTCTACTACAACATCGACTTCCTCGTCTACCAGTTTACACGGGAGCAAGTCAAGCTTACGCCAGAATACATCTATGTCGTCGAGTTGTATCATACGCCCTGCATAGTTAAGTTAATACGGTGTGAGAAACAGCTAAATCGTACAAAATAACAAAAGGTTTATAGTTTTAATATTTTTTACCTGTACGTTTGTAGTTTTCCAGCCTACAAGCACACGGCAATCCACAGCTAAGCCACATATGACAACCACATGATGCGTTAAGTTTCCGCAACACCTCCAGCTTCCTCATTAGATCTTTTGCCAGCAAATCAAGTGCTGTATGGGAAACCTTTCCACGTAGGTTGTCCAACAGTGGGTGTCTGTGGTGGTTCATCGTTTTTTCGATGCTCTTGGTGAAACTTTTTTGTATTTCATCGTACTGAGTTTCAACTATATCAATGACGCATCTTGCTATTCGCTCCAATGAACTCCCGCGCGTAACGTATCTTTTTAAATTTGCGTGCTGACTCTCAACTCTGTTGGTGGTGCGCTGACCAAAGTTGCAACACTTATCGGTCCACGCATAAACGAACATTTGTTTATAGTCTTTGAGCCAGTTTTCGTAGACGTAATCAAAGACACCTGCAAAAATAAAATAATGAAATGTAAAAGCGTGTGTAAAATATAATAGATTGGGTGAGTCGTTTGTTGAAGGAACACTTACTTTCTCGGTTGGCAACCACGAGTCGGTTATACATTTGCTCCAAGTTGTACTTGTACATGGGCTCTGAAGCAGATTCGCACACTCTCCGCCAGTACGACATAAATTTCCCCCAATCTTCTTTATTGAACCCTTGCTTGCAATGTCTACTTATATTTTGTTCGATGTGAAAGTGGCATAGAAGCCTGGTTGCGTTCGGGAATACTTTAGCACACGCGTTAATTAGGGCAAGCTCTCTATCCGTGACTATCACACGCGGCATCATACATTCATGCAACATTGACTTGATCTGCTCAAGCACCCACACGTAGTTACCCCTTCGTTCTTTGCAAATAACGGCATGTGCGATACAAAAAGACTTGTTGGTCGACGTCAAACCCACAACCTGGAGAAATGGCATGTTGTAGAGGTTTGTTTTGTAGGTCGCGTCAATCAACATCACGTGCGGGAATGCACGCCACATAGTGATTGAATAAGGAAGAACAAAGAAAATCTCTGTTACGACATCTGTTTTGGCTTCCTGTCGGGTGTCGTAAATGAATCGGTTGTCATGCAGCAGGCTTTCCAGTGCCTGCATAGGAGTCTTTCCGTCCATTAGTGTCGCTCTAATTTTTTGTACCGCATTTTGTACGTCTTTCTGAACATGCATGCTATCGGGGAAATGCTTTCTTAGGGTTTGAAATATGATACATGGCTCCATGTTTTGAGAAGTTAGCTGCTCCACTAGCTTGTATTCGGCTTTAGTAAATCTTCGCACAAAAGTGTGGCCCAACAGACTCGTCTTAGGTTCGTGGTTATGGTTCGCGTTGTCCACTTTTAAATCCCACGTGTCATTCGTCACGTCCCGGATGGCGAGTAATGAAAATGGGCAACCGATTTTTACTTGACACGGCCGGGTGGACACTTGACACGGCCGGGTGAAGGGGCTGAAAAAGAAAGAAGAAATATATATGTATATATATATATATAATTTCTTGTGTTTAATTCTTTTGTTCAAATGCTTTGATTTCTAATCGTTTGAATGAAATTGCATGATAGGTAACGATGTACTTTAGACCTCGGAGGTGTAAGGAAATTTTACTAATAAAATTTCACTTCGTATAGTTGATTTAAATGAATGAGTTTAATGTATATCGGGAATCGGGTTCATAAACCCCATGTACGGAACTCCGGATAATGTAAAACTTCTATAGTTATAATGTTCATATGAGTATTGAGTATAAACAAATGAGTTGTTTGGTAAAAACATGAACGGGTCAATAATTAGTAAATGAATATTAAGTCGAAAACATATAAGTTGTAAACATGCGAATGGATGGGACTTGTTTATAAGTAGGTCTATTATCGGATGATACGATAGTATAAGTACATGAGCATAAAGTGGTAAGTAAGAGCTTGTAGGTGCGTGTGTATGTAGGAATGTATGCATGTATAAATGTAATTTGCTATGAATGTACGTGGTTATGGTTTTCAATATGTATGAGTATCGATGAATACTAATAATATGCCTTGAGATTGGAAGGTAATGCAGGAATGAGAACGTCAGGTTCATGAGGAATTGAAGCCGAACTTGGAACAAGAGACTTAAAGAGGATGATTGAGTGAATCCAAGCTTATATTGTGAAATGTTAAATGATTTTCGACTATATAGAATTATGTTGTATGGTGTTTCCAGTGACTAACGGTTAAGTTGTTTATGATGTTCACAGGAATTACACGGATCTCCTCTATTGCTAACAAAGACAAGCGGGCGTAGATCGAGTCAAAGAGCAAGGATTGTACGGAAAGAACGGTCGCATAGCTTTAATTATGTAACGCCTTAAAGTGATACCTGGAAGTGAATGTTGTAAATTCATTTTAGTAAATGTTTAACAGTTTTGTATTTGGGCCTTCATGTAAGTAATGTGTCTAATAAAGAAAGAAATTTTAAAGCCCTTTTTCCGTTGCGTCGTTTTTAAGGTTAAACATGTTTGGGCGTAACAAGTTGGTATCAGAGCCCTGGTTTGAGAGAAATCAAGTATGAGGAGATAAATGCTTGAACTCAAACCCGTGTGCTCTTGTGACCAAGAACCCGTACAATCCAAGACTCGATCAAGATCTTAAGGTAGAAGCGAATGCAAGTATGTACTCGAATATGCATATAAAGAAAACTAACAGTATGTTGTGTGTAAGGTAACCGTGATTATTTGGAGAGGATGATCCGCGAATGCGGTCTAGGACCGACACCAAGGCGTGTAATAAGACAAATTTGAACCCAGGTATGTAAATTCATATGTGGGTACATGTAATGGTAAAACCTATTAAAGGAAGGATAATGATGGAATAGTAATGAGGTTTTGAAATGTTACACGTGCCGAAACCTAATTCTTCGGACATAAGGCGATGATTTCATGAAGGCACGAAACTAGTATGTGGATTGCGTACCTGGCCAGTACGCAAGAAATATATGATGTTCGTGAGACCGTGATAATTGTTGCAGGTATGTCCGAAAGGATTGGGTATTAGGTGGACGTGTGGGGGAGAATAATAACACTCTCAAGAAAAGTTAAAGCACCTCATATAAATGGAAAGTATGAATTATATGTTTGAACCCACGAGACGGATTCAAACATAGAAGTAATGGAATGTACGAATGATATGTTGAACCCGCGAGAGGGATTCAAACATAGAAGTAATGGAATGTACGAATGATATGTTTGAACCCGCGAGACGGATTCAAACATAGAAGTAATGGAATGTACGATTGATATGTTTGAACCCGCGAGACGGATTCAAACACAGAAGTAATGGAATGTATGAATGATATGTATGAATCCGCGAGACAGATTTAAGAACGAAAGAATGTCCATAGATGGCACGTGAACGTAAATTTGAGTTAAGGAAAGAAGTTTTGATTAAGTTACATGTAAGATGTGTTGGTAAATGACCCTTGGGGGTCAGAATGAATGACGGGCTACGACCCGAATAATAACCTAAGTGTGGACGGGAAGGGGAAGTTTTTGCAAAAAAAAGGTACTGAAATAATGTATTAACGTCTTCGTATGTAAGCATGAATAGAGAGAAGTACGAATGTGTACTAACTTACATCCATGATAATTAAGAAACGCCAGTTTGACCCTGAAGAGTCAAACTGCAAAAAGGTTAACGAAATAATTAGCAGAATGAAAGAATTGCTTGTTGGCCATGTTCATCTGAACAAGATACTGTTGGAAGGATGCTCATGAGCGGAAGCCCATTTCATGAAAGGAAAGGATCGAACCGGCTTTGACATGGACTCATTCAAAAGCGGGTCGATCCGGTTTGCAGATCACTAGTCTACGCAATGAAACCGAGGTTAGTAAAATGATTAACCCATGTTGGATAGGTATGATACGGTATGGAATGTTGATTTAACAGTTGACATAGGATGATAATTTTGTCACTAAAAAGAAAGTTTCAAAATCTTAAGTGAAGGTTTCGGGTAATGATTAAGTTCTAGTATGATGAACTTGCACAACACGTGTACTCATGTAGAATAGGTAATGCATGAAGTGAGAGAGCTATAGTAAAGTGATATGAAAGAGCCTAACGTAAAAGTATGCCTGGTAAAAGTAACTATAGAAAAACGTAGAATAATGCTTAACCTTGGAAATTAATACGAACGTGTGAGTATGAAGTAGTAGTTTCATTGCGATTACGAGAAAGAGCTAGTTAATGAATGTCTTTGGTGCAAGTGGGATACTAACGACCCCCCCCATACGAGTACAAAAATGATTAGAAGGCATGCTAGTAATGGAATGTTGGGATTTATTTATGGTGATCGAAATGAAATATCGCAGATGATATACGAAATGAATGAAACGAATTGAAATATTTAGCATAAGCAGAAACATGAGGGAAATTATGATTAATTAGAAGGATAGGAACGAGCCGCAACTTAGACTTGTATGACCAATGGTGTACATTTGGAACAAATTTTAATGAGCGAACCGCTAGTGATGATGTGTGCTAGGAACTAGCGTTATAAGTGAAAACGACACTAATAAGAGCTCTGGATTGGATTCTAACTTATATGTAATTATGAAAATAATTTACTTAATCTAAGAATGTAGAGACGATGCGTACAATTATGTTTATGCATGAATAAAACTCTCGCCAAGATCCCGAATGCATTTATATTATAGTAAGCATTGTGAATGAATAAATGAAAAAGTAAGAGTAGAATTGGTCTAGTTGGAATGAGAAAGGTTTCGGGGACGAAACCTCCTTTAAGAGGGGTAGACTTATAACGCCCCAAAAACCGAAATGTCTAATTCCCTGGCATGTTTCCATGTTATATGGTATAAGGCGGTTTAACTAACTTTTATTAAATAATCTATTTAAAAATGGATAAAATATAAGTTATGTAGTAGGAATTTAGTTGTGACAAAAAGGGAAGTTTAGCAAACATGAGGGACTAAAATGGATGAATGGGTTTAAGTTTATAAATAAAATAAAATAAAAATCTCACACACACTAGGTGTGTCTGAACGTGAGATCGAGCAGGAGAAGGGGAAAAGGGGTGTAAACCCTAACTCTCAAGAATTTATCAAATTAAAGAGGGAATTCAGCCCAATTCTATTGCATGTACTAGGATTCTTGATCATCTAGCCCTATAAATCACTTGGTAAGTTGTAATTTATGATTTGGTGATTTTGATATGAAGTGGGTTATGATCGATCCGTGAATTTGTATGAAATTGAGCATGAATAGGTGTTAGCATCATCTTAGGAAACATGTGTTAAGCATAATTTCAATTAAATTGATGTTCAAGAATGAAAACCCACTAGTTGAATGATGAACATGACTTGGATATTTCACCATGTGATGTATGATAGAAACTTGTTAGATGAATTGAAGAAAATGTGGTGTTTGTTGTGTTTGATGAATATGTGTGAATGATAGTTGTAGACAAGTAGAAAGATTTGATGAATTATGCATGAACTTGGAAGATGATGCATAAAGTAGTTCTACAATATGCTTTATTAATGCGAAACCCTCCAAGTGTTCGATAAAATGCTTAAGAGAACAAATATATGAAATTGTATGCAATTTGTTAGTAAATATGTATAGAAAGTGATTATGATGTATATGTGATGTGTGTTTTAGATGTAGTTCATGTGGAAATTTGAATTGTCACTAGGATGTGGTAGAAGTTTGCCTTTGGAGCTTTTAATCTATGCTTGAAGATATGGTACACCATATGTGTTTAGTTGATTTGTTGTAAGGATCAAGGGGTGAGAGTGTGTTACTATATGGTATGTGGATTTCTAGTAAGAATCACGTCGGGTTAAAGGATAGTGTCAAATTAGATAATCTTGAATGATGATATTGTTAGTTATGGAATTATGAGGATGCTAGTATAAATGGAATGGAATGGAATGTGTATGTGTATATAATCAAATGATCTTGTAAATTTACATATCATACAATATGAGTGTGAAATGCGAATGATGTTCATACTATAGTCTACTATATTAAGACGAATTCATATTCTTAATTTGAATGCAATTATATAGCTGGACATTCGGCTTTTGAAAGTCAACTATGTATAAATGCCATGAATGAGCTTTTGGACATAGTTGAATGGGTGTACGTACGCTAATTATGTTGTGAATGTGACTACTTGTACAGATAGGAGCCATGTCATCATGGACACAAGCACGGCAGGACAACGGGTCAAAAGTAAACATGGGAGCCATGCGTAAATTCGGACGCACGAGGTAAGTATTTCCCGGACTCTCTCTTTAGTAGTAAAGAGATTCCTTACATAATAATGTTAGTAGTTGTGTCGAAACGTGAATTTGATGATAATATCAAGTATTAGTACCAAGTGAGTGATTATCCGGAATCACTCCTTAAGGTAGTAAAGTACGGTTATGTAATAGTTATTTAAGTATGCTATTAGAAATTAGAAAGGTATGGGTATGTAGAAGTAAAGGTTTCCGCTAAGTCGATCAAACGGGTCAAAATGAGAGTTTACTCATTTCGGTATAATTTGCATAAGTGACGATAAAGTATAATAATTGTTAGAAGATAAGTTGAACTTTGTTGTTGATGATAATATCAAGTAAGTAGTATTAAGTAAGTGATTTTCCGGAATCACTTCTTAGTTTATTTAAGAAAGTTTATGCGCTAGTTATTTAAGTAAGATAATCGGAGTCTAATAAGGTTTGGTTATATAGAAGTGAAGGTTTCCGTTAAGTAGACCAAACGGGTCAAAATAAAGTAAAACGCAAACCCGGTAACGGGAGCGTAAAATAAATGAATTATGGATCCGGGTAATGGATTACAGATTAGATATGTTAAGAAATGAACTCCAAGCGATTAAAATGAGTTTGGATAGGTTTGGATGTAAAATGGGTGAAAAATAAACGTGCAGAGCTGACACGGCCGGGTGAACACTTGACACGGCCAGGTGAAGGTTCTGTGAAATATATATGTTTACTTGACATGGCCGGGTGAAGGGGCTGAAAAAGAAAGAAGAAATATATATATATATATATATATATATATATATATATAATTGCGCTAAAATAAGAACCACCTCGAGTTGTAAGAACCGTGAGAACTTTTTGATCCGGGCCGAGGTGAACCAAATTTTTTTTTTCATAAACGTAGATGCGTGTATTATAAACACATTTGTAAAAAAAAATTTCAAAAAAAAAAAATGTCGTGTGTGTAGTTTTGAGCACCACAAGTTTGTGTTTACGGTACCCGTAAATTTTCCGGTTAGATTTACGGTACCCGTAAACACAAACTTGTGGTGCTCAAAACTACACACACGACATTTTTTTTTTGAATTTTTTTACAAATGTGTTTATAATACACGCAACTACGTTTATGAAAAAAAAATTTGGTCCACCTCGCCCCGCACGGTGTAGTTCTCACGGTTCTTACAACTCGAGGTGGTTCTCATTTTAGCGGTCCCTATATATATATAGATATAATTTCTTGTGTTTAATTCTTTTGTTCAAATGCTTTGATTTCTAATCGTTTGAATGAAATTGCATGATAGGTAACGATGTACTTTAGACCTCGGAGGTGTAAGGAAATTTTACTAATAAAATTTCACTTCGTATAGTTGACTTAAGTGAATGAGTTTAATGTATACCGGGAATCGGGTTCATAAACCCCATGTACGGAACTCCGGATAATGTAAAACTTCTATAGTTATAATGTTCATATGAGTATTGAGTATAAACAAATGAGTTGTTTGGTAAAAACATGAACGGGTCAATAATTAGTAAATGAATATTAAGTCAAAAACATATAAGTTGTAAACATGCGAATGGATGGGACTTGTTTATAAGTAGGTCTATTATCGGATGATACGATAGTATAAGTACCTGAGCATAAAGTGCTAAGTAAGAGCTTATAGGTGCGTGTGTATGTAGGACTGTATGCGTATATAAATGTAATTTGCTATGAATGTACGTGGTTATGGTTTTCAATATGTATGAGTATCGATTAATACTAATAATGTGCCTTGAGATTGGAAGGTAATATAGGAATGAGAACGTCAGGTTCATGAGGAATTGAAGCCGAACATGGAACAAGAGACTTAAAGAGGATGATTGAGTGAATCCAAGCTTATATTGTGAAATGTTAAATGATTTTCAACTATATAGAATTATGTTGTATGGTGTTGCCAGTGACTAACGGTTAAGTTGTTTATGATGTTCACAGGAATTACACGGATATCCTCTATTGCTAACAAAGACAAGCGGGCGTAGATCGAGTCAAAGAGTAAGGATTGTACGGAAAGAACGGTCACATAGCTTTAATTATGTAACGCCTTAAAGTGATACCTGGAAGTGAATGTTGTAAATTCATTTTAGTAAATGTTTAACAGTTTTGTATTTGGGCCTTCATGTAAGTAATGTGCCTAATAAAGAAAGAAATTTTAAGGCCCTTTTTCCGCTGCGTCGTTTTTAAGGTTAAACATGTTTGGGCGTAACAACTAATAACTTTAAAATCATGACCGATGTTTGATAGAGCATTGGAGAAGGGCAAAAAGGAGCCGTCTGCGGTATCGAGTAATTATCAACATAACATAAATCAATACTTGGTAACAAACGGTTAAACAAACTGTGAACTCGCCAGCCTTTGCTGATACACTTTTCTGCATGCTTGCAGGTCCTTAGGTACACTGGCATGGAACTTGCTGTCTGGGAAGCTGGAGGGGTCGTGGGTCGTGGAAAATGGGAAACGCTTCTTGATGTTACATTGTTTTTAAACACTTTCATTAAACTTATCAAACAACCTATTATGCTTCCGCTGAACATGTTTGGTTTTCTAAATTAATGTTTGAATTATACTATTTTGCTTAATGGAAAGTTCTATTTCACTTATGGTTCAATGTGATTAGTGGCTAGATCCTGGTACGTCACACGCCCCACGGAGGTTTCCGCTTGTGGTGTTTTTGGGGGTGTGACAAAATCCGTTCTCAGACCGGTTCTCAACTAGAGTATGAGTAGAGAGCCTGAATGAGTCTAGATTCCATCGGTTTTGAGTGAAAAGTGCAGCAATGTTGAAGAAAGGTTTGAATCAGTTGAAAAGTGACGAAATCTTGTTGAGATTTATGTAAAATAGTGTGGAAATCCATTAGATCTGGACAATCTTGATGAGACAATGCCACATTACAGTTTTCATAAGAAACCGAGATGACGTCACCTTAAAGAAGTCCAAATCAAGTGATTTCATGGTGGAAAAGTATGATTTTGATGGAGAAGATGATGAGAAAGTGTGTAGTGATGATGGAAGTACAAGATTTAGGAAGAAAACTTACGGAAATAGCCTGGAATCGAGTGAAAAGTGCTTGAGAACGAGCTAGGAGCGAGTTGGGTCGGATAGAGCTGTCACATCAGTGAACAGTGATGTGATTGGTGAGTATTTATAGTGAGAGAGAGAGAGAGAGGCGGTGGAAGTTAAGTGCGTGGATAGAATGGTGGTTCGGTCGGATGACCCGTTGATCAGATGGCCATCCGATCGGATGGTCATCAGGTCGGATGATCATTGGATCGAATCAGACGACTGGTGCGAGTTAGTTTTCCAACTTTCGTTTCGTGCGTTAAGCGTTGCGTTGCGTTTAAACGAGTTGCGAGTAAGCGTTGCGATGAGATACCACTTAACATTAAACAAGTAATCACACAAATAATACACATAACACATAAAATGCATAAAAGTAAGTCCGCGTTTCAAGTTGCAATGAGATTGCGATGCGACAGCGTTTAGTATAATCATGCGATGCGATATGCGATAAAATGAGTTTAAATAGCATGCGTTTTAACAGCGTTAAATGCGTTAATTGCATTTAGAATAAGTGTTGTGAATGCATTGTAAAACATCGATTAAAAGTGGCAAAACCCTTGCCGATAATCGGAATCTCGAAAGTACAAAATAATTAAGCAAAGAATGACAGGTCTAGGTAATGACCCGAAAAGTCGGGTTGTTACATTTAGCTCATCACACCATTTTACACCGCCTGCAATGGTATTTAAAAAAAAATTACACAATAAAAACTAACATTTTATTATCTTTAATTAGAGTATAGCATTGTTATAGTTTTCTTAATTGAAAAATGATATGTCCCGTGATTAACAATGTCTAGGGATGAGCAATAACCGAATTGTTAACCGAAACCGAACCGAAATCAATCAAAAACTACATTAACTAATAACCGATTAACCAAACATCGAACTAACTAAAAAATGTTTATCGTTTTTTTATACCCTGATCGGTGATTTTGAGTACACTTTACATTGTATTAATAATATTAAAAGTGCATCAATATTAGAATAAAATATGATTCATTGAATGTGGTTTTATCATCGTAAGGGTTAAAAAGTGCATCAATATTAGAATAAAATATGATTCATTGAATGTGGTTTTATCATCATAAGGGTTAAGGTAAAAACAAACTAAAATGATAAAATTAGAGAAAAAGTTAAATATTAATAATTAATATCTTGTAACATTAATTAAATCAACATTATATTAGATTGAGATATAGTATTATTATACATATATTAAAAAAACAAAGCTAATGAATAGTAGCTGTCACATCATAATGAATAGTAAACTTTCCTTATTGGTTGTCTTAACTTCAAGTCATCTTTTATTGACTTTTTTCCCCTATACCCTGTTGGTGCACTACATCTGTCGACTTCGTCTTGTATCGAGTCTTACACTAGTTAGAATAGATCAGGGCACTTAAAACGAGAGTTAGAAAGATTTCGCTTGAAGATTATGTTTTGTGTTTGAGATTTCGCTTGAAGCCTCAAGCGAAATCATCATATCAGATTTCGCTTCAGGATGTTCCAAGCGAAATCTTCAAGTCTATATATAGGGATGTTAGGTCAAGCGAAATCATAAGTTTTTTCAGAGAGTGATTTCCATACCGAAGTGCTGCCGGTGTGAGAACTGATTGTAATTGTTGTCTAATCAATACAAATCAGTGTTAAAGTGAAGATTCAGCTGTTTACACATCAAATACTTGTTTTCCGCACCTGTATTTGATAGAATTCCTCTGAACCGACTCGTTCGGATCCTCAAACCGATCCTACAATTGGTATCAGAGCCAGTTGAGGAGTTCTACAAGATTTTAGCTGAAATTGACATCATTTTCTTACTTCTACACTTTCTTTTAACAGTTCAGACACTTTTCACGGTCTAAATCATCTCAAATTCTCACAGATTGTTTAAAAGTACAAATAACAAACCCTTGAAAGTTTCACAGCCAAATTCGATCTAAAAGTGATTAAAATTGACCTCCGAATGGATTTCGCTTGAACGGATCAGATTTCAGTAGTAGATTTCGCTTGAAGTTTCAAGCGACACCTAGATTTCGCTTCAAACAGCATTCTATTTCGCTTCAGGGTCGTCGCTTCAACGATTTCTCTTCAGAAACTGTTGCTTGAACGATTTCGCTTCAAAGTTTTCGCTTCAAGGTGCTCGGTTCATTCAGGATCGCTTCAAAGGGTCTCGTTTCAAGTATTTCGCTTGAGGGTTGTTCAGTTTGTCTAGTTCGCTTGAAGGGTTCTACTTAAAAGATAGTATTTCGCTTGAAAGTAATTGAAACATGGATAACGATTTTCACAACGCTTTTGCAACATCGTCTAGTTCATCTTCCATTGCTCAGAACATGAATTCAGAAAATGAAATGGGGACGACTCAGAAACCCCCGAAGCTAATGGGAATTGAAGAATACTATGGGTGGAAAGATCGTTTCGAAAATTGGGTGCAAGCAAATCATTTAAGATCATGGGAATGTATTCTGACAAAGTATACTCCACCACAAACCAAAATGCAGACTGAAAAACAGCTTTCAGATTTCAGTAAGGAAGAAAGGGAAATATACCGAGCTGAAAAGATGATGATCAGTTTACTTCAACAGGCCGTCAAAGAAGACATCTTCATACTACTTCAACATGACAAAACATCACAATCAATATGGGATGCTCTAAAAATCAAAGTTGAAGGCAGTACGAGTATGATTAAAAGCAAGAAGGCATTGCTTAAAAAGGAATTTGATTTATTCACAAGTTTGCCCGGAGAAGATACAAAGAAACTCATTGAACGATATTGTCACTTAGTGAGAACAATGTCGATGATGGGTATTAAAAAGGAAAATGATGAATGGGTGGATAAACTTGCTGATGCATTACCTCAGAAAGAGTGGGGAACTTATTTGATGATACTGAAGAATACTGGGGTTTATGATAGATTGTCGATATCTCAGTTCATTGAAAAGATTGAAAGTCAGGATTTGGAACAACAGAAGATTGCGAGGATGAACAGTCCAAGTGGTCAACAGGATGTAAAGATGTACTACAAAGGTAGCATTCCGGTTCCAGAAACTGAAAGAAGTCCGAAAATCCAGACTGCGTTTAGTGCTGGAGATTCTACAGAAAAGATTGATCAAAGCTCAAACAAAAGCAGCAGTGGATTCTCATTCTATCCAAGTGTCAATCCAAAGACTTCATCAGAAAATTTTCAGTCTCAAAGCACAAAGATGGGAAATGGTTGTGTGATTCAATGCAACATAGCTCTAAATCTTCCAGATGGTCAAAGTTTTTCTGAAGACATTGCAAAAGATCATATGGCTTTACTTGGTTCCGTGCTCATCTCATATGAAGGTTTAGTGGCTGGTCGAATTGGAAATCCTATGCTTACCAAAGAGGATTACGACCAAATAGATGCTGAAGAGATGGAATTAATGGATATCAAATGGTGTCTTGCAAGTGTTCTAAGACGTGCTGAAAAGTTCAAGACAATTACCGGGAGAAATGACTTTCTTGATGCTTGTGTTTCTACTTTAGGTTTTGATAAATCTAAAGTTACTTGTTTCAGGTGCAGGGAAAAAGGTCATTTTAAACGGGAGTGCAAGAATAGAGAAGTTAGTGGTGCTCAGAATCCTTTTGGAAAAGATGATTACTACCGGAAAGCCATTTATCAACAAGTTGGTCAGTTACAAGACTCACAAACAGCTCATGGCAGAAAGATTGAAGATTCAAAGAGAGGATGTTTGGTAGATTTCAACTGGAGCAACTATATATCTTCTGACAACAAAGCATGCACAGTTGATCAAGATGATGAGAAATTACCTGAAGGTTTCAATTGGGATATGTTTGTTGATGAAAAGGGTGACTTCAAAGCTTTCATTGCAAAGATTGTTAGAGAACCAGACTTGTTTGCAAATTGGATGAGATCAATTGATGAAAAAGTGAAAGATCAATCGAGTACATCTGAAGAAAGTTTAGAAAGTGCTGATGATGAGTCATTAAGTACAAACGATAGTGTGCAAAATGAAGATATTTCAGAAAAAGAAGTTGTTTTTGATCAAACACCATCTGATACTGGTGTTTCAGATGCTGAGTCTGAAAAATCTGTAGAGTTTGATCAAACATCGATGGAGAATAGCAGTGATGATGAGGAAGAGAAACAGATTAATATTGCTAAAAAACATCTTTCTCCTGAAAGTTTTCATTTTTATTTTGCAGATCGCATGGAGAAACTGAAGGAGAAACAAGCTGCAAAAGAACAACAACAGAATGAGGAAGTTAAAGTAGTTGTTGAAGAAAAGGTGACTGAAGCTGAGAAAGTAACTGAGGAAGAAAAAGTAATTGAAGTGGTAAAAACAATCGAGATTGAAAAGATTGTTGAAGTTGAAAAGCCTTGCAAGAAGTGTTTGGAAGCTTGCAAAATTGCGAAGAAAAAGATGTGATTCTGTTTGATAGAGAAAAACTGATAGAAAAGTTACTATCAGACATCAGCTATGTGAAAGAATCGTACAGTGTGTTGAACAGAACTGTGACAGGTCTTCAAACAACGAATTCTGAAAGAGAAAAGGCTTTAACGATGACGAATTCTACGTTAATGGCAAAGCAAAAGGCGATTAATCATTACATTGAAGAAAATGCTAATCTAAAGCAAGAGTTGGAGAAAGAAAAGATTGAGAATGAAAGGATCAGAAGGTTATTACTGAGTTATTCTTGTTCTGATTATGTTATTGATCGAGTTTATCCAACTGTTGCAGGTTTTGAAGCATTTCAGGATGAGAAGCAAAAGAATGAGACTGGTAAGAAATCGACTATTAAATACAACAAGTGTCCGCCTCCTATCTGGGAAGGGTATTCTCCTAGAAAACCAAATGAGGAGCAAGTCGAAAAAGCAGTCAATATAAAGTTAAAATCCGAGACAACTGACGTTTTACCAGATAACATTGATATCACGTTTACCTCGTCTGATACTGATCATGAGTCCGAGTTAATCAAAAAGGTGGTCGATCAGGTGTTGGATACTGAGGAGGTGTCTGAGTCAAAGTCTGAGTCTGGGTGTTCAAGTTCGTCAGTCAAAAGTTCGTGTTCGTCGGTCACAAATTCAAAATCATTGGCAAAACGGTCTTATAGTAAAGAATTTTTGTTATCAAAAGCAAATTTGGATGATGAAACATTTAAAGTTGCATATACTTTAAATGGTTCTGACAAATTATACTCTGATGAAGAGTTTCCGATGGATAGTGTTAGATTTGACAAGATCAAAAAGGTTTTCAAAATCACAGAAATTAATATTTCTGACACTAAAAATTTAAATCTTAATGAAAAATCTAAAAAATACACTTCAAGAGTTCAACAAAGGTTAAACAAGAAAAAAGGGAAAAAGGATTACAATTTTAGTTCTGGTTTTCAAAAGAAAACAAACCAAAATTGTAATTACAAAAGAAAAGGTTTAGGTTTTATTCAGCAAGAAAGTTACAGAAAGGTAAACAATTCTAAACCAAAAACAGAATTTGTTTCAGGTGGAAGTGTTGAAGATGAACAGAAGAAACCTTTCTGGAAAGAAACAAACCAGGAGTTTCTTGTTGAAAGAAAAAGAACAGGAACTGGAGTTTTTCATTCAAGAGACATTCCAAGAGATACAAGAACTTGTTTTCAATGCCAAGTTGTTGGTCACATTGCTCACAATTGTCCAAACAAAGTCAACAAAAAACAGGGAGTCTCTGAAAAACTTAAAGAAAAAGTGGTTGAAAAGAATGATTCACCAACTAAAAACTTCAAAACTGTTGAAAATTTAAAGAATGAAGTTGGTGAAAATTCTAAAAGATTGTACAAAAAGAAGGCAAAAGACAACCAAACATGGGTTGTTAAGAAATCGGTTGATAGTTCTGACAATGAATCTGATTCCACAAAATCAGAGGAGTCACAAAATGAGATTAATGATTTGTTGAATGATGCTGACATTAAATCTATGAGTGTAAAAGAGATTCAACAAATGGTTGGTAAAATAGAAATCTCAGATTTTAATATTGAAAAAACATTCAATGGTAATGTTAAGAAAAATTTCAAGAAAATGCTTGATGGGAAAGTAAAGGGGGTTAAAGATTTTTATGCAACTAAAAAGGCAACATATAACCCTACTGCCCAGGAATTGGAAGCCACCAAGTCAAATAAGACTTGGGTGGAAGTTTGCTTTCCTTAAAGTCTTAGGACTTGCCGGAGATCCCAAGTTTATATCGTGGATCAGGAATCGGCATCTTTCTAATGTTTGAAGATTTTAGTTGAAAATTTTGATAGTGTTTGGATGTTTACAGGTTGAAGGACTACGCCGGAGCTTCCAGGTTGGTAAGTGCGAAGCAGGAATCGGCATTCTGATTGGTAAAATGGTGATGTAGACGTAACATTCCTACATGTGGTAATTTTGATATTTGGGATAGTAGGGGCTTACATGAAAAGGTTAATCAAGGTCATTAAGTTGAACTTGATTGAACCATACTTACAATTGGTATTTCGAATAGACAATGTGATGAACCACACTCCGAATCTACAAATGATTATATCATAAAAACTTATTTTCCGGAAAAATCATTTTGATTAAAACAAACTTAAGTGTTTTGAAATCTAAATGAGAAAATAGTTTTGTGATAGGGGGAGTTCTGATTGTTTATGCCGAGTGAATGGCGATTTGATGCGATTCGATATCAGTTGTCATTTTTTTGTACAGTTTATTTTCAAATTTCCTAAAATGTGTTTGCATTTTAGGGGGAGTAAAAATTTTCAGAAAATCCAAAAACATTTGAAAATTTGAAAAAGACAAAAACATGATAAAATTCAAAAATGAGTTTTTGTTGCATATAGAGGAAATGATAGTACATCAGTGGACTATCACAACATGCTAAAGAAATGTAAAGAAAAATGTGATAAACAATCTTATTGTGGATATGTCAGTAGCTTTTTGCACATTTAGTAGATTGTAACGAGATATAAACCTAAATTTCAAACTTGCTTGTTCTGTGGGTTAACACAAACTTGGATATATAGGTAACCCCTGAAATCTTGTTTGAAAGGTCCCTTATTCTGAGATACTAGGTCTTTATGCTCAGTGATATCTGGGGTATTATCCCGGGACTTCTGCTGAAAGAAATTTCTGACCTAGTCTCCGGATAATGCTTTCTGCAAATGCTTGAAAAATAGCATCGCCCTCAGCAAGCTGATGAAACAATAAAATTGATAGTCGCTGCTGTTGTAATGCAAAAAGATCCTCTAAAGGGGACACACCAAAAGTCGAAGCCATCATCTCTCTGCGTATCGAAAGATCGACCTGAGCTCTCACGGCCCTCGTACTATAATTTATTCCCCTGACAGATATCATCTGTGGTATACTCACCTGTAAGACTGAATATTGGGATCTGGATACGGGAGTATATTCAAGTAGTGGGACACACGGATAAGTTTAAGTTGATTAAAACATTAACATCGTATCTTGGATCAATTGAACTTTGTGTGAAAATTTAAGTGGACAAATATACTGACAATCTAGGTAAATTGTTTAGAACTTAATATGAAATGAAGCTTAACGGTGTTGGTGATTGGTCTCAGAAACTGATATGATCCTCTTGCACAAACTCACAAAAATATTGTTTGTAAATATTTCTTTATTGCATTATTGCATTCCTTTACAATTAAAATTACAAAAAGATTTTAGTGTGTTTTAGCATAAAGTTTGAAAATTTTAAAAAAAGATTTTCGACAATTGATATTGGAAAGCTGATTGTCAAAATTTCAAGTGCTAAACATGATGACTTGGTTGTGAGGGGGAGGGAATCTTAAAATGTTAAAAAGGTTTGTTAAAATCCTACAATTGGTATTTTTAAAACCTACATTTGGTTCATTATTGGTTTATGATAGAAGAGAAAATTATCTGATTATATCAGAGTGTTGGTGCATTTAACTTGTTAAAATTAGAAAATTTATTTCTGGGTTAAGATTGTTACAGGTGAGCCAGGTTAATTCATTCAAAGCTTATGAAAGTCAAATTTTGATCATGAATCTAAAAAGTTTGCTAGCTGTTGATGCTGATGAACTTAAGGAATCAAGAGATCTGATCAAGAGAATTAGATAAAAGCCAGGCAATGATCTTGTACACAACATTTGAGTCAGACATTGATCCTAAAGCAGATGTTGCTGAAGAACAAATGAATACCAGCAAATCGTGAGGGGAAGTCTGATAAAGCTAGGAGATTCTGGAAAAGAAGATAGAGAGAGAAAAGCCCAGAGACTGATCAAGACTGTAGATGTGAAGACACAGCATTGGTGTGACTCGATAGTCGACTCGTCAACATCTGAGGGGGAGTCTGTTGGTGCACTACATCTGTCGACTTCGTCTTGTATCGAGTCTTACACTAGTTAGAATAGATCAGGGCACTTAAAACGAGAGTTAGAAAGATTTCGCTTGAAGATTATGTTTTGTGTTTGAGATTTCGCTTGAAGCCTCAAGCGAAATCATCATATCAGATTTCGCTTCAGGATGTTCCAAGCGAAATCTTCAAGTCTATATATAGGGATGTTAGGTCAAGCGAAATCATAAGTTTTTTCAGAGAGTGATTTCCATACCGAAGTGCTGCCGGTGTGAGAACTGATTGTAATTGTTGTCTAATCAATACAAATCAGTGTTAAAGTGAAGATTCAGCTGTTTACACATCAAATACTTGTTTTCCGCACCTGTATTTGATAGAATTCCTCTGATCCGACTCGTTCGGATCCTCAAACCGATCCTACATACCCTTTTTAAGTGTGTATATATATCCATTTTCTTCAAAGTTAGTTAGATTATTCATCATGGTGCAGTGGTTTTGTGGTTGTATATGTTTTAAAGAGACTCAACTTCAAATCATGGGGTCTTTTTTTTTTTTTTCCATTTTATGCTTACATAACTTCACGTCATCTTCCCTTTTCTCCTCTTTCACACGTTTTTCTGATTGTATTTATACAATTCTTATTCCTTATTTGTTGGGTTAGTGGATGCTTAGACATCGCAATAGTCGCCATCACCTGGAGTTACTAACTCGCTTGCTGCCAACGACTCTGTTGTATGAAAACTCCACTTGTCAACTTAAAAATAATACACTAAATAGTACAGCTTTAATAACAACCAAGTATTTAGTCGCAATAAATAGTTTTACAATGACTTAGTTTTGTCGCGCCGCAACGCGGCGCGCATCATTAAAACCTAGTTATATTAATAAATAAATCAATTCAAATGGGTTTGTATGGTGCGATTAATGAAAATTACAAGTCCTTATCTTTTGACAATTTAGTGCAGTTAGTTTGAAGAGTAAAAAGATGGAATTAATTGGGCATTATATGTTGGCTTTTATCAAGATTCTATGTGCTTTACTCAGATTTCACTTATAGTCCATACAGTTCTAAAATTACAGCTAAAGTCTTCAACTTTTGCAAATTCATTTTCGGATAGTTTCTAGCGTAGATTGGGGTTAGTTTGTCCAGTTAAGTGGGTGTGAAATTACCTAAATGCCCTTACTATTAAATTAATTACTAAAAAAATATAATAAAGAAAATTAATATTTAAATATTTATGTGGGACCTACCACCCACCCCACGACTTCATCTTCCCCAGACTTCACCACCACCACCATCTCCACCTTTCACTACCACCACCATCTACTTTTCACCATCATAACTAACCCCCACCCCATATTCCCTCCTCTGCAGACAAACCAACGACCACCTTCACCGAGTACCTCTCGTCACTCTCTAACTGGAAAAGCCAGAACCATCAAACACCCACATACGCAACCTGTTTCACGAAAATCTGCCAGTCATCCTACCTGCAAATCGCCCCCATCATCTTCAGCCCCACATCGGTGATATTCAAATCATCCCACCCGCATCAGACCTGCAACCACCAAATATCAGCAAATATGGATCGCATCTGAACAACCTGCAACCATCTGCAAATCTGGATCGCGTCTAAATAACCTACAAATCTGTAAATCTTTTAATCGTTTCCGGCAAACCTGCAACCTGGTGGACTTGAAGATGTCGACGTTTATTCCGATGATGATTATCATAGATCAGGACGTTCAACCTGCAACCCAACATTCTTTCACCTCTTTTCTAATTTGGTCACTAGACTATAAAGAGTCGTTAATTTGGATGGAAGGTCGCCGAAGAAGTTGCAGGTCGCCGAAGAAGTTGCAGGTCGCCGAAGAAGTTGCAGGTCACCGGAGTTCGCTGGAACTGATTATGACAATCAGAGAAGGTGATACATCGCATGGTGTTTTCGCTGGTGAAGAGGAGGGGTGGACGACGTCTATGGTGGTTATGGTGGAGGGTGGCGGTACGGTTGAAACCTGTAGTTGATGGTGGTT
Organism: Helianthus tuberosus; assembly: GCA_030545235.1. Taxonomy (NCBI): domain Eukaryota; kingdom Viridiplantae; phylum Streptophyta; class Magnoliopsida; order Asterales; family Asteraceae; genus Helianthus; species Helianthus tuberosus. Next base: position 154,582,098 of record CM060358.1, read on the forward strand.
ATGGTGTTGTTTACGTCGGTGAAGAGGAGTTAGATGTTTTTACCGGTGAAGAGAATGTTACAGCTGCACATGGTGAAGAGGAGGTGTGGGTGGGGCCCACATAGGTTTTTTAGAATTTTTTTTATTATTTTTTGGTTGTTGTTTAATTAATGGTGGGCCCTACTTCAGTTTATATTTTAAGACTAAGGGCATGTTAGTAATTTCACACCCACTTAACAACAAAAACTAACCACCATCCACACTAGGGACTATTCGAGAACGAATTTATAAAAGTAGGGGACTATAACTGTAATTTTAAAAGTGTAGGGACTATAGGTGAAATCTGAAAAAACCACAGGGACTATCCAGGCACTTTTCTCTTTTAGTTATTATTATATAGGGTGGAGTTCCTATACAAAGTGTGTTTTTTTCTAAAAAGTGTAAGAAGTGATCATGGCTATTAGATTAGGTAATTGATGGATGAGATTAAATGAGTGGTAAATTTGTAATATTTGTTTTAATTAAATTGATTGATTTACTGGATTAAGGGTGTAAAAGTAATTTTGTGTGCCGTAAATTTAGGAATCACATGCAACTTCCCACCGTCTTTTTAAAATGTCAATAAGTTTTTTTATAATTTGTTTTTAAAAAAAGTTATACCATAATAACGAACGTTTTTTTATCCTTAATATGAGTAGCATATTGCTATATATCTACAAAATTACTATTCAAGTAATTCAGACACTAGTGTGTTTTATATAGTGTTTGCGTGTTTTATATTGTGTATTTTGTCTACATTGAATCAGAGACACTGATGTGTTTTATATTGTGTATTTCAGACACTTTTGTATTTTTTATTGTGCATTTCAGACACAAATTGTGTTTTATGTGAGAGAGGTGTGTTTAATTGTGAAATCTGATATAACACAATGTGAAGAAATAAGAAATCGATAAAACACAACGTCAAGAAATAATGAATGTGTTTTACGTTTGAAATATATGAGGGGTGTGTTTAATTGTGAAAATTGATATAACACGATATGAAAAAACCATAAACTGATAAAACACAATGTCAAGAAATGATGAATTTGTTTTATCACTACAAAAAAATTCCATTTAGTGGTATATGCTTTTAATGGCATTTAGTTTTTGTGTCACTAATTTAGGTTTTTAATGGCACTTAGTGTATGTCATATTTGTTTAACACATGCTTTTAGTGGCATTTAAGTCTTATGTCACAAATTTATATTTTTAGTGGCACTTTAAGTATGCCATATTTTTGTGACACACATTTTTAGTAGCATTTAGCTTTTTATGCCACTAATGTCTCACCATAAAATTTCCCGGTTTATGCTAGTAATCTTAACTGATGATTAAATTAAAAGAATTCAACATATTTAGGTAATTACCTCCAAATTTTTTCCTAAATATTTTCAATGGATAATTTCCCTCCTACTTTAACCCTAAAAGGTTTCCCTCTTTTCACTTTCACTTTCCCTCTCGATCTCATCTCTCTTTCTCAAATTCGTGTTCTTCAAAAGTTATAATCATCCACACCTCCTTACCCTAGTTGAGGTACGAATCAGGTTTCTACTTAAGGTAATGTGTTCAATTTGAGTTTCGTATAACATAGACACTGCCCTAACCCTGGTTCGTTTTTTAGTGTATTATCTTCATAATTTCGCATCAAACGATGCTATCTAGTGGGGCAAACAATGGATCTAAAACTATCACCTATAGCGACGAATATTCAAATAGTGTAGAGGCAAACTTCGGCAGACAGTGGCGAAGGAGAAAACAAGGAGAGACACAAGGGTTTTTTTTGGTTATATAACAGCTCGTTTCACCAGCAAGGCTTGGGTAGAACTCAGCAGTTGAAGAATGGCTCGATTGTTCAATGGTTCAATTGACTGAATTTCTTCGTAACAACATCCGTGAATGAGTGTAAGGGTTATCTATTTGAATTATGTATTATTCTTTTGGTTTGCGAAGATGTAAATATTAAAAGGGATATAATGGATACGAAGATCAAATGTCAATGTTAGTGGATTCTAAAACATATAAACAAGCTTGATTTCGTAAACTCTCATTTGTTTTATTGTTCTGTTGTTGGTATCCTATTTTTGTTGTATATACCATATTGGATTTTTGTAGTTTTTTTTGTTAAGGAATAACTCGTGATAATTACTGAATTTCAGTTAAGTTTTAGTGAAGATTCTTGCATTAGTAAAACCTTGATAGTCATCACATCCCGTTGCATAATATTCCAGGGGGGAATGGACAGCCAGACCGCGCACTCCAGAGTAAGTGCGGTAATAATGATCCAGCTCCGTCTCGTTTGGCTGAATTGGAGGCTGGTCAGCACTCTTTTTGCCCGCCGCACCAGAGCTGGATACATTCTCTTCAATGAAGGACTTCTGCCTTTTGTCCCCCTCAACTTCAACACCACCCCCATGGCCTAGTAGGATCAATCAGATTGTCTGATGAATCCAAAGTATCATCAAGAGGGGTTTGAGCCGCGGGATTCTCAAACAACCCCTCGGCGCAATGAGAAGGGGGGTCCCTTCACTACTAAAGACCTGAACTTCAGTCCCACCTTCAGTTTTCTTCTCTTCTTCACAAGCAGCCTTGGGTGGAGAAGACGATGGAGTAGGAGTGGGAGTAGGTGGCTTCGCAGCTATTACAAGAAGACAAACACTTGTCAGGGAAGTTCAAAACAAAAATACATTTTAAGCAATTGAAAAGGAACTTACCTGGAGACATCGTCGGTATACACGTGCTAAGCGCCGCCGACCTAGGCCGACGCAAAGACACCTTCTTTTCCACACTGGCAGGTGCGGTATCAGCCTTCCTCTTTTTCCCAATGATGGGCCCCGTAGCAGCACCCGCGTCACCTGCACCAGAAGAAGAACCTGGTACACCCAATCCCTCAAGTGTGTCAGACACTATGATGTAATCTTCAGATTTGCGTATTCGAGGGCGGAAGGTACCTGATGCAACCTGCTTGACCGTGATGGTAACAGGTTTCTTCGATTTCTTGGCTTTCCCAGCCATAGCCACAACCGCAAGTTTGGTTTTCACAGCTTTCCCGGAAGGATCTCCTAAGGCTCCAAGCTTACCTGCGGAACCCACAATTACTTCTAAGATATCAACGTACAAGGAAAAAGTATAACATTGAGACATTACATGGCCCTTACGGTAGAGGGGCATCTAATGCGGCAGGATTTGGAAGTAGAAAATCCCTAACAGTGGCTTCATACCACCCTTCTTCCCCTGAACCACATTCCTCAACCGCAATTTTCCCCTCAAAATCATCAGCAAAGCTTCACCAGAACCGCACCACTACAAAACTGCCTATGCAATATTAACAACGACATAACTTTATGTAAATCAGGGCAAAAAGCAATTTCTTTGTCTTTTTCCTTAACACCAAGATTCTTCTTGACAGCCGATTTGTTTCGCAACATCATACGCAGATACTGCAACTCCTTGTTCGCCAATGTAACTAAAGGAACGACTTGCAAAGTGGCAGCCCAGTCCTGCACCCCCTCTTTAGGGACAGTTATCTTCTCCTTAGGAATGTTTACAGTTACATTCCTGAAAAACTGTTTGCAACGACAGCAGCCTCCTTCACATAGAATGTTCAGAGTTACATTTATCAGTTTTTCTAGTTATCTTAAAACTTTTCTGATGATTAATCAGATTTTCTGATGTTTCATCAGACCCATCAGATTTTCTGATTTTTATCAGATTTCTTTAAACTTCATCAGATTTTTCTTGATTTTATCAGATAAGCCATTTTATTTCCCCCTAGATCTATTGTGATTCTTTTGAAAACAAAGCAAATATATACTATTTAAACAAACAAACAACAAAAAACTATTCATTATAGAAACTCTTAACATACAACCATAAATAGATTTTGTGTCCACTATGATTAGGTGATGGAACTAGGGAGGGGACATTCAAGTTTTCTTGTAAGACAACCTGGGCCCTTGGGTACCAGTTTCTTACTCCTCCGAAGTCCAACTGACTTGTTATCACCTTGGTTACAAAACGAGGAAAAATCATAAAAGGTTGACGAGTGTGCATGTTTGCTTCCAAATCTCTCATGAGAAACTTGGAGAAGTTGTAAGGTTTCTCTTGTACAACTGCATGTACCACCTCCATCATCCTGTAAGACAGCTCATTGAAGTGTCCAATCTTCTTTGAGAGGCAGACACTGAGCTGTGTCACTAAATACTGGAACGGTTGAATGAAACCAGATTTGCTGATCTGCCTCGAAATGTTGGGTGTGCGATAACCCATTTCCCTCAGGGTTTTTTCCAGCGTTTATCTTGGGAAGGAGGTGGTGTCTGGCTCATCAGTCAATTGGAAGGCATCTCTAAGAGTTTCCTCCTTTAGAATGATTTTCCTGTTCATCAACTTGCTTTGTATCCACATGCTGGTGCCTCTGTAGACGGTTTCTACATTCCAATAAAACTCTTGAAGAAGTGAGGGGTAGATTGTGACATGAGTTGATATAGCATGGCCCAAAGGACTTTACTTCAACATGTTGTACACCACCCGGCAGTCTTCCCATGCAGGTCCTTCAAGCTTTGACCTTAGTCTAAGGTTGTGTGTGGTGTGAAGGATGAGAGGAAAGTGCTCGGTTCTGATTTCTTTTGCCATTGAGGTTTTTGAAATTGAAATTTTCTGAAAAAAGTTTTGAAGTGAAAGTTGTTGTGATGAAGAAAGTCTTAAAGAGTTGTTAATATTTATAGATAAAAGTGATAGTTATGCCATAAATGGTATTAACAATTAAAAATTTTCTTTTCCTTTTCTTTTTCTTCATTTAATACAATATCTGGTTCAGAGAGTTTATGACAGAGTTTTAAGCCCTTGTTTGTGAGTAGCATTGAATAACTAGGCGGCTACTTTTATAGCCGCTAATCATTTTCATGCCCCCGTGTCTCTCTATACTCTTATTAAAGATGACGTTGCATGCTTTGGAAGTAGAAGAGAAATCAATTTTTGAAGAAAATTTTACCTGTGACGGTTGGTTTTCCCTATGGTGGCTTTGATTTTGTCTTAATACAAGTTACTTTCCCCCTTTTTGATTTTTTTTAATTTAAACTATGCAAAGAAGGAAAAAAAATTCAAAAAATAGAAATATCTATAGTTATGTGTTTATACACATATGAGATATGAAGAAAGATGGTAAAATTTATGAATTTTTTTGATAATAAGTGGTGATTCTGATGTTTTAACAGATTTTCTGATGTTTTATCAGAATTTCTGATGATTTATCAGATTTTCTGATGAATCAACAGATTTTTAAGTAAATTATCAGATTATTGATAATTTATCAGATTTTCTGATATTTCATCAGATTGATGGATTTCTTTATCAGAAATCTGTTGCTTCATTCTTTGATCATTAGAATTTGCACCCTGATTATCATCAGTTTGGTTTCCAGTTTGTGACTTTTTGTTTTCTGAAACATCTTCATCTTTTATGTTAACCATGCCAAGTTTGCTGATTCGAAAATTTTGTCTATTTTCATCAAGAGGTTTTGTAAAAATGTCAACAATTTGGTTTCTGTGGGAACAAAGTACATCTCTGTGTTACCTTTTTCAACATGATCCTTTATGAAGTGATATCTGACATCTATGTGCTTGGTTCTAGAGTGATGAACTGGATTCTCTGTAATTGCAATTGCACTCTTTGAGTCACATAGAGTGGGTATCTTTGTCAGATTTACTCCATAATCCTTTAGCTGAGTTTGCATCCACAACACTTGTGAACAGCAACTTGCTGCTGCTACATATTCAGATTCAGCTGTTGTTATTGCAACAAAGTTTTGTTCCTTACTTGCCCAACATACCAACTTTTCTCCTAAGATTTGACATGCACCAGATGTGCTCTTTCTGTCAATCTTGCATCCTGCATAATCTGCATCTATGTATGCAATTAGTTTAAGATTTGTATACTTGCTCTTTCTGTCAATCTTGCACCAGAGACCAAGTTCTGATTTGCCCTTTAGATATTTAAAAACCTTTTTGACAGCTTTTAGGTGAGATTCTTTATGGTTGCATTGATATCTTACCAGAAAAATGTAGCAAACAAAATATCTGGTCTGCTTGCAGTGAAGTATAACAATGATCCTATCACCCCCTATAGGTTTTAATATCCACACTTATTCCTTCTTTATTAGAATCAAGTTTGTTCCAAGTTGCCTTGAGAGTTTTTGAAATTAAGCAATTTTCAAGTGAGTATTTGTTCAAAATTGTTTTCACATACTTAAATTGACTCAGAAATATTCCATCATTTCTTTGTTTGACTTGTAAACCTAAGAAAAAAGTTAACTCACCCATCATGCTCATCTCAAAGTGGCTGGTCATTAATTTTTGAAACTTTTTGCAAAACTTTTCATTTGTTGATCCAAATATAATGTCATCAACATAAATTTGGACTAACAAAGTGTGACCCTTGTGTGTATTAAGAAAAAGAGTTGTATCAATGCTACCTTTTGTGAAGCCAGAATTGAGTAAGAAGTTTGAAAGTGTTTCATACCATGCTCTAAGAGCTTGCTTCAAACCATACAAGGCTTTGTTTAATTTGTAAACATGGTTTTGAAATTTGGGATCAACAAAGCCTTCTGGTTGATGCACGTAAACTTCTTCCTCAATCTTACCGTTTAGGAATGTAGATTTCACATCCATTTGATATACTTTGAAGTCTTTGGATGCAACATAAACAATAAATTTTCTTACTGCTTCTAATCTGGCCACTGGTGCAAAGGTTTCATCATAGTCAATTCCTTCTTTTTGACAATAACCTTTCACCACTAACCTTGCCTTATTCCTTGTTATTATGCCATTTTCATCTGTTTTGTTTCTAAATACCCATTTTGAGCCTATGACAAATTTGTCATTTGGCTTTGGCACCAGATCCCATACCTTACTCTTTTCAAACTGATCAAGCTCTTCTTGCATTTTGAATCTAGTATGAGTCATTAAGAGCTTCTTTGACAGACTTGGGTTCTATCTTGCTTAAGAACCCAGCAAAAGCACACTCATGTGCTGTGGCAGATCTTGTTCTCACACCATCTTCTGGATTACCAATGATGTCAGTTTGAACATGTCCTTTTATCCATCTCAACTTGTTGTGAAAAGTTGTTGGTTCTCATGGATTTGAAGTTTCCCCCTGAGCATTTGCCTCAATTGTATTTAATGTATCAGAATTTTGATTGTTAGATGTATTTTCATTGTTCTGATTCAAGGTTTCTGATACATTTTTCATTTGTTCTGATGGGTTAGCACTTGAATTTTCTATAGATTTATCTGTGAGAATTTGATTATGTCCTAGGAATTCTTCTGTTATTATTTCAAAAAGATGTTCAAGTTTTTCTTATTTATCAGAAAGGTTTATTTCCTTCATATATTCATCAGAAACTTTTGTTTCTGATGAATCATTAAAAGATACATATAAACTTTCTCTGATTGTACTTGTATTTAAGATAAAAATTCTATATGCTTTTGAGGAAACCAAGAAAAATACCCTTCTCTACTTTTCTGTCAAATTTTTCACAACTTTCAAAATCATTGAAAACAAAACATCTACAACCAAACGAGTGCAAAAATTTTACACTTGGTATCCTTCCATTTATAATGTTGTAGGGTGTTTTATTATGTCTTTTGTTGATTATGGACCTGTTTTGGGTAAAACAAGCATTTTCTATTGCTTCTGCCCAAAAGTGAGTGGGCAGTTTTGCATGAGCAAGCATTGTTCTGGCTGCTTCCACTAAGGTTTTGTTTCTCCTTTCTACCACTCCATTCTGTTGAGGTGATCTTGGAGCAGAAAAATCATGAGAGATTCCTTTGCTTCCAAGGAAGCTCCCAATTTTTTAGTTCTTAAATTCTGTTCCATTATCTGTTCTGATCCTTCTGACTGACAATTTTAGAAGATTTTCAATTTTTCTGATAAAGTTTATGATGATACTGGAAGAGATCGGAAACCAAAGATCTGATATTAAAGCTTTATCAGAAGTCAACTTGTTTTACCCAAAACAGGTCTATAATCAACAAAAGACATAATAAAACACCGTACAACATTATAAATTGAAGGATACCAAGTGTAAATTTTTTGCAAACATTTGGTTGTAGATGTTTTGTTTTCAATGATTTTGAAAGTCTTGAAAAATTTGATAGAAAAGCAGAGAAGGGTATTTTTCTTTGTTATTCAATGTCCTCAAAAGCATATAGAATTTTTATCTAAAACACAAGGACAATCAGAGAAAGTTTATATGTATCTTTTGATGATTCATCAGAAATAGAAGTTTCTGATGAATATAGGAAGGAAATAAACTTTTATGATAAACAAGAAAAACTTGAACATCTTTTTGAAATAATAACAGAAGAATTCCTAGGACATGATCAAATTCTCACAGATAAATCTATAGAAAATTCATGTGCTAACCCTACAGAAGAAATGGAAAATGTATCAGAAACCTTGAATCAGAATAATGAAAATATATCTGACAATCTAAATTCTGATACATTAAATACAATTGAGGCAAATGTTCAGGGGGAAACTTCAAATCCATCTGAACCAACAACTTTTCACAACAAGTTGAGATGGATAAAAGGACATGTTCAAAGTGACATCATTGGTAATCCAGAAGATGGTGTGAGAACAAGATCTGCCACAGTACATGAGTGTGCTTTTGCTAGGTTCTTAAGCAATATAGAACCCAAGTCTGTCAAATAAGCTCTTAATGGCTCAGACTGGATTCAAGCAATGTAAGAAGAGCTTGATCAGTTTGAAAAGAGTAAGGTATGGGATCTGGTGCCAAAGCCAAATGACAAATCTGTCATAGGCTCAAAATGGGCATTTAGAAACAAATCAGATGAAATGGCATAATAACAAGGAATAAGGCAAGGTTAGTGGTGAAAGGTTATTGTGAACAAGAAGGTATTGACTATGATGAAACCTTTGCACCAGTGGCAAGATTAGAAGTAGTAAGAATATTTCTTGCTTATGCTGCATCCAAAGCCTTCAAAGTATATCAAATGGATGTGAAATCTGCATTCCTAAATGGTAAGATTGAGGAAGAAGTTTATGTGCCACAACCTGAAGGCTTTGTTGATCCCAAATTTCAAAAACATGTTTACAAATTAAACAAAGCCTTGTATGGTTCGAAGCATTCTCCTAGAGCATGGTATGAAACACTTTCAAACTTCTTACTCAATTCTGGCTTCACAAAAGGTACCATTGATACAACTCTTTTTCTTAAAACACACAAGGGTCACACTTTGTTAGTCCAAATTTATGTTGATGACATTATACTTGGATCAACAAATGAAAAGTTTTGCAAAAAGTTTCAAAAATTAATGACCAGCCACTTTGAGATGAGCATGATGGGTGAGTTAACTTTTTTCTTAGGTTTACAAGTAAAACAAAGAAATGATGGAATATTTCTGAGTCAATCTAAGTATGTGAAAACAATTTTGAACAAATACTCACTTGAAAATTTCTCAATGTCAAAAACTCTCAAGGCAACAGGGAACTGATCCCAAATTTCAAAAGCATGTTTACAAATTAAACAAAGCCTTGTATGGTTCGAAGGCTCCTAGAGCATGGTATGAAACACTTTCAAACTTCTTACTCAATTCTGGCTTCACAAAAGGTACCATTGATACAACTCTTTTTCTTAAAACACACAAGGGTCACACTTTGTTAGTCCAAATTTATGTTGATGACATTATACTTGGATCAACAAATGAAAAGTTTTGCAAAAAGTTTCAAAAATTAATGACCAGCCACTTTGAGATGAGCATGATGGGTGAGTTAACTTTTTTCTTAGGTTTACAAGTAAAACAAAGAAATGATGGAATATTTCTGAGTCAATCTAAGTATGTGAAAACAATTTTGAACAAATACTCACTTGAAAATTTCTCAATGTCAAAAACTCTCAAGGCAACAGGGAACAAACTTGATTCTGATAAAGAAGGAATAAGTGTGGATATTAAAACCTATAGGGGGATGATAGGATCATTGTTATACTTAATTGCATGCAGACCAGATATTATGTTTGCTACATGTTTCTAGCAAGATATCAATGCAATCCAAAAAAATCTCACCTAAAAGCAGTCAAAAGGGTTTTTAAATATCTAAAGGGCACATCAGAACTTGGTCTCTAGTATCCTAAGGATACAAATCTTGAACTAATTACATACACAGATGCAGATTATGAAGGATACAAGATTGAAAGAAAGAGCACATCTGGTGCATGTTAAATCTTGGAAGAAAAGTTGGTATGTTGGGTAAGTAAGGAACAAAACTGTGTTGCAATATCAACAACTGAATCTGAATATGTAGCAGCAGCAAGTTGCTATTCACAAGTGCTGTGGATGAAAACTCAGCTGAAGGATTATGGAGCAAATCTGACAAAGATACCCATTCTATGTGACTCAAAGAGTGCAATTGCAATTATAGAGAATCCAGTTCATCACTCTAGAACCAAGCATATATATGTCAGATATCACTTCTTAAAGTATCATGTTGAAAAATGTAACATAGAGATGTACTTTGTTCCAAGAGAAAACCAAATTGCTGACATTTTTACAAAACCTCTTGATGAAAATAGACATAATTTTCTAATCAGCAAACTTGGCATGTTTAACATAAAAGATGAAGATGTTTCAGAAAACAATAAGTCACAAACTGAAAACCAAACTGATGATAATCAGGGTGCAAATACTGATGATCAAATAATGAAGCAACAGATTTCTGATAAAGAAATCCATCAATCTGATGAAATATCAGAAAATCTGATAAATTATCAATAATTTGATAATTTACCAGAAAATCTGTTTATTCATCAGAAAATCTGACGAATCATCAGAATATCTGATGAAACATCAGAAAATCTGTTAAAACATCAGAATCACCACATATTATCAGAAAATTTCATAAATTTTACCATCTTTATTCATATCTCATATGTGTATAAACACATAACTATAGATATTTCTGTTTTTGAATTTTTTTTCCTTCTTTGCATAGTTTAAATTAAAAAAAAAAAATCAAAAAGGGGGAAAGTCACTTGTATTAAGATAAAATCAAAGCCACCATAGCGAAAACCAACCGTCACAGGTAAAATTTTATTCAAAAATTGATTTCTCTTATACTTCCAAAGCATGCAACGTTATCTTTCATAAGAGTATAGAGAGACACGGGGGCATGAAAATGATTAGGGGTTATAAAAGTAGCCGCCTAGTTATTCAATGCTACTCACAAATGGGGGCTTAAAAATCTGTCATATACTCTCTGAACCAGATATTGTATTGAATGAAGAGAAAGAAAAGGAAAAGAAAATATTTAGTTGTTAATACCACTTATGGCATAACTATCACTTTCATCTATAAATATTAACAACTCTTTAAGACTTTCTTCATCACAACAACCTTCACTTCAAAACTTTTTCAGAAAATTTCACTTTCAAAAATCTCAATGGCAAAAGAAATCTGAACCGAGCACTTTCCTCTCATCCTTCACACCACACACAACCTTAGACTAAGGTCAAAGCTTAAAGGACCTGCATGGGAAGACTGTCGGGTGGTGTACAACATGTTGAAGCAAAGTGCTTTGAGCCATGCTATATCAACTAATGTCACAATCTACCCCTCACTTCTTCAAGAGTTTTGGTGGAATGCAGAAACTGTCTACAAAGGCACCAGCATCTGGATACAAAGCAAGGTGATGAACAGGACAATCATTCTAAAGGAGGAAACTCTTAAAGATGCCCTCCAGTTTACTAATGACTCAGACACCACCTTCTTCCCAAGAGAAACGCTGGAAGAAACCCTGAGGGAAATGAGTTATCGCACACCCAACGTTTCGAGGAAGATCAACAAATCTGGTTTCATTCAACTGGTCCAGTATTTGGTGACACAGCTCAGTATCTGCCTCTTAAAGAAGATTGGACACTTCAATAAGCTGTCTTACAGGATGATGGAGGTGCTACATGCAGTTGTACAAGAGAAACCTTACAACTTCTCCAAGTTTCTCATGAGAGATTTGGAAGCAAACATGCACACTCGTCAACCTTTTATGATTTTTCCTCGTTTTGTAACCAAGGTGATAACAAGTCAGTTGGACTTCGGAGGAGTAAGAAACTGGTACCCAAGGGCCCAGGTTGTCTTACAAGAAAACTTGAATGTCCCCTCCCTAGTTCCATCACCTAATCATAGTGGACACAAAATCTATTTATGGTTGTATGTTAAGAGTTTCTATAATGAATAGTTTTTTGTTGTTTGTTTGTTTAAATAGTATATATTTGCTTTGTTTTCAAAAGCATCACAATAGATCTAGGGGGAAATAAAATGGCTTATCTGATAAAATGAAGAAAAATCTGATGAAGTTTAAAGAAATCTGATAAAAATCAGAAAATCTAATGGGTCTGATGAAACATCAGAAAATCTGATGATTCACTAGAAAATCTGATGAATCATCAGAAAATCTGATTAATCATCAGAAAAGTTTTAAGATAACCAGAAAGACTAATAAATTAACAGAAAAATGAGAATAAATATTAGTTAACATTGTTTAAAACCAGATTCAAAGAAACTTGTGACAAAGTAGAAAAAGATTAATAAAAGTTTCCGGTTAGTTAATCCTCAAAAGAACGAAACAATAAAGTTAAATTGATGTGAACTTTTTCACAACAAACATTCTTTGAAGATCAAGAGAAAAGATTTGAAGTTCAGAAATGCTATGTAAGTAATATCTTCAAAACCTTACTTATTCCCTCTTATCTCAAAAAAAAAAAAAAAAAAAAACATATGATTCAATCTCTAAATTTTGAATCCAATGAATTCTGATGAAGTATAAAGAAAATCCAACACTCAAAAGTTTTATTTAAAGGATTTTCTGATACACATCATCACAAAGACTAGTTGGGAACAAAGTCAGTTTCAAAAAGGATTTTTATTGGACCTTTTTACAATAAAAGGGTCCCACAGGAAGAAAAGGTGCAAGTTTGATATTGGTGTTTATCTCTTAAATCTTGAAATATTCGATTTTCAATAAAAGATTTGTATTAAAATTTTAGGAGATATACCAAGGGTTTTGTAAAACGGTTGTTTCCTTAACGGATTAAAACATCATTAAGGTGTCATAAACAACTTTAAATACAAACAACCCACGAAAAACACTCAAAGATCTCTATCTCAAAACACTATAAATACATCTTTCAAAGGCAGAGAATTCCACCTCCAACTTCCCCTCCTCAAAAGCAAAAACCCTAAAAACATTTTTTCGAAGCAAAAACTCAATTCACCATGGCTGCAATCAACATCAACATGCCTCCAATTGAACACTCTGTTCAATTAATCAATGAAGCAGAATTCCTACCCTTGAAAAGCAACAATGAAGCTATGAACACCAACATAGAAGAATACGACACGAAGTGCCCAATTTTGATCGAATTTCTGACAAAGTGTCCTATTGCTCAAGCCCTAACAAAGACCAGAGATTTACCAGAAAAGCTTATTCAACAAGTGGTAAAGACACTTGAACTCTCAAATCCAAACGAGCTTAAAACACACGTGTGGGGAGATATCTTCATTACAATTACATCGGAGAAGATAAGGGAATGTCTAGAGTTGCCCATAGGCCAAAATTATGATGAAGCACCAACAAAAGATGATATGTTTGCACAGCTTGATGCTGTGATGGGATATAAGCTAAAAATCTTAAAGATTGGCTAATTTAAAAGAAACAAGTTCCCTGCCTTCTGGCAAGTGCTAATTGAGATTTTGAACAAATGCTTGTCATCAAAAATTGGGGGAACAGATTAGATAAATAGGAATGTTCTGACAATCATGTTCAGCCACATCACAGGGATGAACATTGATTTTCGAGCAGAAATATTTACTCTGACCAGGAGATCAATATTGACCAACACTGGAAGGATAGATTCACATCTACCTTTTCCCAGATTTCTTACAATCATGATTTCTGATGCATTTTTTGAAAGGAATATGGAAATTCCTGCATCAGAAAATATGTGGAGTACTGAGGTGATGAGACCATGGTTTGCTTTGGGCTCCTAGAAATCAGATTTTGATGTGCCTGCTCTATCAGAAAGTGTGATGAATCTGATACCAGAGGATTCACCCTACAGAGCAGAATATCTAAAGATGTTAAACAGAAAAAACCAAAGAATAAAGAAGTTTTTGACAGTGCGCCCCCAATAGAACATGATGCCCAAGAATAAAGTGCACCACAAACAGAGCAGCAGGCTCAGTCAGAACCTCAACAAGGTGATGAAGATGTACACATGAGTCCTTTAGCAGAAGAGCATCATGCAGAAACCTCACACAAGGTAGAAACAGGTGCACAACACTCTAAATTTAATGTTGTTCAAAATTCTGATAGTGATTCTAATGAATCAATTAAAGGAGATTACATTATAGAACATAGAGCTACTGTTTTTGAAAAACAAGTTGTGAGTGAATCCAAAGACCCATTCTCTGAATCAGAAAATGAGGAGGAGAATGAGGTGGCAACAGGTGGAGATCCGTCTACTGATCAAGGAAACCTGGATGAGAAAAACAAGAGTTTCTCAACAACTCATGGAGAACCTGAAAAGGTTCAAGGATATGAGGAAAACCCGGATTTGAATAAGTTTCAATATTCTGGTAAGGGTATGGAGGATTGGGAATATTTTCAACCTCATAACCTTAAAACAACAGCAAGTGTGTCTACTGCTGGTGTTAGAGGTGGAACATCTGTTGTTCCTCCTGTTACCCAACAACAACAAACTATGTCAATAGAACAACTTCACAAGGAGCTTGATGACATCACAGTTGTCTGTACTGGAAAGACAGCAACAGAAGAAAATCTTGATCTGATACTGGAAGAGATCAGAAACCAAAGATCTGATATTAAAGCTTTATCAGAAACTGTTGAAACTGTGAAGAAACAAACAGAAGTCAACACTGCAGCTCTCAGCAAACTACAACAGTCATCAGAAAGCAGAGAAAAGTCATCAGAATTTGAGAAAGCTCTCAAAGAACTTCAAGAAATCAAGGCAAAGATGGCAGAAGTTACAAGTATAAAGGAAAGCTCAAGTGCTGGGAGAATTCTTGAATAGATTCAAGTCCTAAGAGCCAATAGTAGCAGCATGGCAGAGCCTCTTGAAAAACAAATGGTGGAATGGTCTACACAGAAGAATCAAGACAAACTGGAGTTTCAGAAAATGCAGAAATAAGAAGAAACAAATGCTCAAACTCTTACTAGTGTTCAATGGTTAGTAAAGAGGTTGCAGTACAATGTTGCCAAACTGTCAAATTTTGATTTGCATGACCCGAAAGCTCCAATTCCACAAGATGAACCAACAAGAGGACCAGAAATTTCTCAACAACAGATCAAACAACCAGAAGTCTCTCAACAAGAACCACCCAAACAACCAGAAACATCAACACCAGAAAAGCAGAAGCAACCCATGGGTCCTCCACCAAATGTATCAAAACCCATGGCTCCTCCACCAAACATACCAAAGCCAGACAGATTAAAGTTGCAGACACAAGCAGCAATTCCAGTTGAATCATCTTCCATAGCTTTCACTGATGAAACAGAATTCAGCAAACAATTTCAAGCAGCAGAGAAAAGAAAAAGGGAAGATGAAGTGACATCCTTAAAAAGACCAAGGACAATGATCAGAGAAGGTACAGATGGAAAGCCAAAGGAATTATTCACACTCTTGCAAGCTGATCTACATACAATAATATACCCTGAAGAACACCTAAAGCACTACTACTGGAATGATAAAGAGGATAAACAGGAAGGGCAACTCTCTCCAGTAAGCTCAAGAATCATTCAACTCAGAAATCAGAGAAGTTGGAAACTCATGCACAATCCTGTTACAAATCCAGTGGTTGCTATTGAGAAGATTAGCACTGTGAGTTATCTAGGTAGGGTCATGGGAACTTATGAACAGAACAAATATACATTGGTCAGGGCAGATAGAACTCCAACAACTGATGGAGATCTGGCTGATGATATTCATCCACGAAGCCTAATAAAAATAAAACAACTCATTGATCAAGAAAAGGGCAACACAGTACACATCAGAAGAGCCC
Source organism: Helianthus tuberosus (assembly GCA_030545235.1). Classification (NCBI taxonomy): domain Eukaryota; kingdom Viridiplantae; phylum Streptophyta; class Magnoliopsida; order Asterales; family Asteraceae; genus Helianthus; species Helianthus tuberosus. The sequence continues at coordinate 154,598,207 of CM060358.1, forward strand.
TTGAAAGCATCAAGAATGCCGGAAAGAAAATATATCAAAGAGCTACACTGGCAGACTTTGACTTGTGCATAAACTTTGAGTACAACATCAAAGTACAAATACCTCCTCCTAACACCACCATTCCAGCTGAAATTCCACCCTCCAAAGCAAGAACTACAGCTATCTTTGAAAAACCAGAAATGCCAGTGGTTTTCAAAGATGCTAATGATGAGAAAGCTCTGTTCAGAATCAGTGAAATAAACAGGTATTCAAATCAGACCCTAAACTATATCAAGAACTGCATGAATGAAAAACAAGAGCAGCTCAAAAAGAAAGGGAAGGATAATGAACAACTGAGAAAGACAATTGAAGATATCATTGAAAGGTGGAAGGAAGCAAGAGGTTGGTATAAAGATCTATACAAAGCAACTAACAAGAAGATTGATTACAAGAAAAGGTTGAAGCCAGGAGACAATTACAAAAGTGGGCTGAAGATCAATTGATAATTTCATGAATTTATAATCTGTTTGGGAAACATTATTTTTGTTTTTGAACTTGTTTGGATTTTCTGAATTTGGTTGTTTGAATTCTGTTTTTAAAGTTTGGTTGAAATTTGTTTATGTTTGATATAGATAGTTGTTTTTCTTACAATACTTAGGGGGAAACTGTTCAGAAACTTTATTTGTAAGTATTGAAGAAAAAATTATTTAGCCTGATCTAAAGAAGAAGATAAAGTCCTGAAGATCAAGCAACAAGAAGAAACCAGATAGGACGATTGAAAGGAACAAACACATCTTCTTCAAAGAATTCTTCAATGAATCAGAAGCTGATCAAGAACAAGAGAAGATTATCAGAAAAGGTCATTCTGATGGATCTAATGATATATCTGATGAAATATCATCAGTTTCTGGCAAATCTGATCATCAGACTTTCTGATGATTTGTTCACTAGAATTTCTGATGAAGTGGTTATCAGAAATTCTGATAAACCCCACTTGTCTGAACGAGTTCTACCCTGCCACAATAACCGAAGCAGCTTAACATTATTGGATCTTATGATGACTAAGGCAGCTTGATAATTGGATTCAATGAATATGTTAAGAAGCTACTTTTTGCAGGACATATACATGAATAAACAATTGTTTATTCATACCCTTAGGCTTTCTATAAATAGAAAGCTCTTCAAGCAAATGACGGTGAGTTAAGCCAAGTATTCAATACATACAACAAAAACTCCATTGTCCTTTCACCTCAGAATTACACAAGTATTCGTTTGTAATAGATAATAACTTCACAATCACCTTGTAAACCATTTTGTTTCAAAGTAATATAAACTTGAAAATTCTGTAGGTCTTGTTTATTGAAAGTTTGATTTCTATTTCCACACACTATTTTCATATTTGTTGAAATCACTTGCCGTATTACGTGAAAAGAAAGTTTTAAGTCCAACTGGGACCAACATCTGGTGACTCTGCTTGGGATTGCTTTTCAAAGAAAACTATAAACTACCATGAAATCTTTTATAGGTTGATGGAACCTGTGCATGCAAAAGTGCAAGTGGTTCCATATAATCTCTCATTATCTGATGAAAGTTCTTACCAACAACATGTGGTCTAGCAGGCTATTTTTAGTTTATCCTCGTTTCATGATGAGGGTAATTACTAGGCAGCTAGGATTTGGAGGTATTCCTGCATGGTATCCCAGAGGTGAGGTGGTACTTCAACAGAATATTTGTAATACTCTTCTTGTACCAACTGCCAACAATACAGGACTTGTGACCCATCTCTAGCTGTTTGGTGAGCTTATCTATGGAGAAGATTAGATGTGCTTTACTTTTGTTAATATTTGTAGTTTTTTTTAACTTAGTAAAAGTTTATATTATGTCTTTACATACTTGCATTCTGTTGATTTGTTTAGGGAAAGGAAAACAAAAGGGCATAAAACATATGGTAAACAAAAAGGGAGTTAAAGACACAAAATAACTTGTGTTTGTCAGAAATAAAACATTTTCACACAAACATCAAGTTTCTGATAACATAAAGTTTAAATCTAGTAAAATCTGATAAAATAACATCCAAATTTGATAAAATTATTTTTGCTTAAAATGTTGAAAAATTAGAAAAATCTGGTAAGTTAATCTTCAAAAAGGAATGATAATGATGAAATGAGATAACAACTGTGTGAAAAAATTTAGAAAACAATACACCATCAATTTTAGAACAAAAGACTTGGACTTCTAACAGAAGAGCATATGTAAGTGATATCTCTGATCTTTACTCATTCTCTCTCATCTAAAAAAATAGAACACTTTATCCTAGGGGAACTTTTCAGATCTGATAAGATTAACATCATCAGCAAATCATGTTTCAATACATCAGAAATAAATTTTTGACTTTCAAAAAAGGGGAAAAATATCAGCTTCCACAGGGCAGATTACTGGACCATTTGTTGAAAATGGGTCCTACAAAAGGAAAAAGGTAACACATGGCCGTTAGTATTCTCTAATCACATTCATTCTCCAATCAAAAGAATGTTTGAGAAATTGAAGAATAAAGTTGAGGAAACATGTTAAAACCCACGATGCATGGATAATCCCTATTAATTCACCTTGATACCCACGATCCAACGGTTACTTCTGAACCAACCTTACATCCCACGATCTAACGGTTATAAAGGTAATTAATGACCATTAACCGTCATTACATCCCACGATCTATGTCCCCTCAACTCCCATAAACACTAACCACCTCATGATCACTGTTAAACCTCCAACAATAAATAGCCTATGTTAGCAGACTTCACTTCACTCACCTTCATCATCACAAGCCTAAACCCTAAATACCCTCTGGTTTTCAAAAGGAAAAAAATCTCTCACTCAATCCCTTGTTTTCAAAATCACAAATGGCCAAAGTAAACCTGAATATCCTAGTTGTTGAACATGATCTTCCTTTCATTCAAGAGAATCAGTTCTTAGAAATGAAAGAAAAAAATTTGCTGATAATTACAGAGCACTCCGAATATGATGAAAAATGTCAGATTTTAGTTGAGTTTCTGATGAGATATCCAATCTCTCAGGCCATGACTAAAACAAGATAAGTACCGGAGAAGATTCTGCAACAGTTTATCAGTACCTTCAATGAAAATGGAGCAGAGCAAGTCACTACACACTTATGGGGGGATGTCTTTGTGACAATAACTCCAGCAAAAATAAGGCAATGGCTTGAACTTCCTATTTTTGATGAATACATTGAAGCCCTCAACAAGGAGGATTTGATAAACTTCTTTCTGAAGTTGGGTTACAAAAGAAAAATCACCAAAATTGGTAGAATCTCTTTACCTTCCTTATCCAAGATTTTTATCAATCTTTGCTGCTGAAATATTTGAAGAAAGAGAAATGGAGCTACCTGCTTTGGAAAGAATCTGGAGATCAACCACCATGAAGCCTTGGTGTGCAACCCAGTGGTGGACCACATACAAAGATGTACCAACTCTACCAGAAATTATGGTGAATCTGATTGAGGCAGACTCACTATACAGAATGCAACATAAAGAAATACTGAGTAGACCCATGGTACATGAAGTTTCTGATACTGTTGAAGTATACAACTGGTCTTCCTCTCCAGAAGAAGAAGGTCAAAAGTCAAATCCATCAGATACAAATGAAGCAGAAGGAGATTTGAAATTGCAGCTCGAATCTCACCAGATCACCAGAAGCTGTAGAAGCAAATGTCCAAAGCCACCATAATCCAGAAGCAGAGTTCCACCATGAAGTAGAATCCCACATAGCTGGAACAGGTTCACCTGAAAACACCACTTTAATATTTGATACTTCTGTAGCTAAAACAACAGAGTCGAACTCTGAAAAATCTATTTCTGCTACATATAGAATGTCATATAAAAATACTGGTGTAAATGAGGAAGTTACAAGCTCTGTTCATCTAAACTCTGAATCATATAATGAGGAGTAAGTTGAGACTGCAACAGATGGAGGTCGGGAAACTGACCAAGGAAATCCGGTAAAGGAAAATCTGTTTTTCCCATCAACTTGTAGAGAATCATTCACTGAAATGATTCAAGGACACAAGGAAACCAAGGATGAGAATTTGTTTCACATGCCTGGTGGAGGAGCTTCTTGTAAATCCTTGGATCGACCAGAAATCTCTCCAACAGCAGCAGATGTGTCTTCTGCTGGTAAGTTAGCTGGAACATCTGTTGTTCCTGATGCCCAAGAAACACCAATTATATCATCTGAACAGTTTTAAAAGATTTTGGTTGATGTTTTTCAAGTTTGCAAAGAAAAGAATCTAGTTGAAGATAAACTTGATATGTTGTTGTTAGAAATAAAGATTCAAAGATCAGAAATGAAGACACTGTCAGAATCAGTGGAGCTCATCAAAATGCAGACAGAAAGAAACACTAAGACCTTGAAGATTCTTCAACAACAGCCAAACAAGTCATCAGAAACCAGCAATCTTGTAGCTAACTTTCAGAAAGTATTTGTAGAAATGGAAAAGATCAAGTCTCAGCTGAAGAATGTTGTGGAGTCAAGGCAATCAACTAGTTCTGACAAGGTTTTGGAGGAAATCAGTATTTTAAGGGCCAACAACAATACCATAACAGATGCCCTTGAAAAATTGATCAAAGAATGGGTTGCACTAAAGGAGCACAACAGTGCAGAATTTGCAAGAGTGCATGGGGAAGAAACCAGAAGTGCTCAGCTCATGGGAGATGTTCAATCTCTCATAAAAAGGATGCACTACAATGTTGCTAGATTGGCACAAGTAGACATCCGTGAGCTTACAACTCCCATTCCCAAAGAAGCCTATTAACTGGAAGTCCCAAAGATCATCAGACAGCAACCAAGTGCCACACCTGCATGCCAAACTGGAACATCAACTATGGGTCCCCCTCATGCAGTATCAAAATAAGAGATGATAAAAAGGTATGAATCTACACCCAAAGTTATCTGTGATTTAAATGTTGTTGTTCCTCAGACAAGTTCAAGACCAACCACAACAGGGGATAAAGTCTTTAGTCAACAAGACTTGACACTGCAAGAAAAAAGAAAACGGTCAGAATCAACATCTTCTTCAAAAAGGCCAAAAATAGTACAGCAGAACACTTCTAAAGGTAACACAGTACTTGTTCAAGAAATTGACAAGGATATGATGATGTTTCCTGAACAAAATCTCAAGGAGCACTACTGGTTTGCAGAAGACAAATTGGACAGACCAATGAGTCCAATGAGTAGAGACTGGAGGTTGGAAAGGCTTAAAAGGGGTCTAGGAAGCATTCACAGGACACTTGATAATCCAGTGGTAAGAGTTCTTAAGGTAGATGCTGATAGTACCCCAGATGGTGTTGGAGGATATTATGAACAAAATAAATACACCCTCCTAAGGAAAGATGGCATTGAAGTAAAGTTAACTGATGGAGATCTAGCAGATAAGCTGCATGATGAAGACAAAGGAAACAACAAAGTTGTTAGACGAGCACTCAACAACATTTCAAAAGAAGGAGTCAAGCTGTTTGAAAGGATAGCTCTTTCTGATTTTGATTTGTGTATCAATTATGATTTTGTTCATCAGCAAAAGGTCCATATTCCTCCACCAGATACATTAATCTACAAAGAGCTAGAAAAGGAAGCCAGAACTGGAGTAATCCTTGAACAAGCAGGACTCTCTGTTGTGTTCAGAGATATTTGAAAGCAACAAAACTCTTTTCAGAACAGTTGATATCTGCAAGTACTCTAATCAGACACTGAAGTACATAAATAAATGTATAAACAAGAAGCAGAAACAACTTCAAGCTAAAGGGAAAGATAAAGAGTTGCTGAGAAAGGAGATTGAAGATATCATTGATGAATGGATAAAGAGCTAGAGGCTGGTACAAAGAAATGTATGATGTCTGCCATAAATTTATCCATCATAAGAAAAAGCTGAAGAAGGATAATCTACACAAACCTGCCAAACTGTTTTAAGAACAATTTAATTTCATGTTATTTCCATTTGTAATCTGTTTTTGAACAAAAGTTTTTGTACTTTGCAACTTTGATTCCATTGTTGGTAATTTTTGTTTGAATTATGTTCACTTGTTATAAGCTAGTTTATTTTTTTTACAATACTTAGGGGAAAATTGTTAGGAAACTTTCATGTAAGTATTGAAGAAAAAATATGATCAACCTGATCATATGCTGAAGACACAGTTAAGAAAGATCAATAAAAAAGGTGCCTATAAGATAACAGGACAAGATGAAAAGAAAGACACATCTTCAACTAATATTAGGAAGTGATCAAGACAAAGAAGGCGATCAGAAAAGACCATTATGATAAGTCTGATGATAAATCTGGGATTTATCATCAGAATCTAGTAACTCTGATCATCAAAATTTCTGATGATCAATCTCATCAAAATTCTTGTAAGTTGTTAATCAGAATTTCTGATGAACCAACTTGTATTGAGGATAAGCCTTGACACAATTTGGAAAGTAGCAAGTTGACACCAACGGATTCAATGAATATGCCAAAAGTCTACTTTGTGCAGAGCAAGTGCATGAATAAACAAATGTTTATTCATGATCCAGACTCTCTATAAATAGAGATGTCAACCTCGAAGGTTAAATGAGTTGAGCTATGCATTTAATACACACACACCACAAACTCCATTGAGGATAAGCCCTGACACAATTTGGAAAGTAGCAAGTTAGCACCAACGAATTCAATGAATATGCCAAAAAGCTACTTTGTGTAGAGTAAGTGCATGAATAAGCAAATGTTTATTCATGATCTAGACTCTCTATAAATAGAGATGTCAACCCCGAAGGTTAAATGAGTTGAGCTAAGCATTTAATACACACACACCACAAACTCCATTGCCCTTCACACATAATTCTTTAAGCATTCATTTGTAACAGTCAATAACTTTGTTTTTCAAAGTGATCAATATACTTGAAAATTCTGTAAGCTGTTGTTTCTTGAAAGTTTGATGTCTAGTTCCGTAGAATATTTTCCTACTTGTTGAAATCTATTTGCCATACTTGGTCTTTGAGCATCTTATCTGGGATCAACAGGCTGGTCTACGCACTGGCACGTGGACGCGGCGCATCAAAGTGAGACAATACGGCGCGACTGTGTGGCGTGACTGTATAGGTTCACTGGTGACATGGCGCACGCGCACATGAGTGTTGCAGATATGCAAGCGCATGAAAGTGAGCCAAACGCACGCACGCGCGCACCAATGTGTGTTCTGCGTGCGCGCGTAGAAGCCTCCAGACTTTAATGAAGAGCAGTTTCACTTCAGCAATTTAATGCAATTTAATTCTCCTATTTAATTCTTTTTTCTGTTTCATCCAAACCTGCTGTATAAATAGAAGACCAACCTGCTGCAGAAGACATACCGAACTATTCACCAGCATATGCAACTTCTTCTCTGCTGAATCTTTCTCTTCTTTCTTCTTGCTTCGAGGTACACCTTCGGGTTTTCGTCAACTCCGGCAGTGCAACTGCTTAGACTGTTGTATACTTGAAACAAACGAGTTCTCTTGGGAGACTCTAAATTTGTTTTAAGGGACCCGTATCTAACACGATCCTCAGCCAAGGACTTCTTTCAGTTTTGTAATTTGTTCTTGTTTTTTCTTTTTATTTTAGTTGTAACAGAATTGTAATTTACTGCTTTCCTTATTTCAGTATTGTAATTCAAGTTAATAAAAGATTTTTATTTATTTTATACGAACGAGTTCCTACACTTAGATGGCCACGTCTTACTCAGAACGAACACAATCCACAACGCCTTCAAGCCGCTTCCGAATTTTGCTTATATAAACGGGTCAAAATGGTTTTGGATAATAGGTAGCTAGTTTATGTCTAGTTGTAAAAGGGTTTACCTTAATAACTATGTTTCACATCTTTTGTAAATGTTGGATAATATTTAACTAGCTTTAAATGGTTAACTCTTAAGTTTGACCAACGTTTTCCTTCAGAATATGCAAAGTTCTAATCGGTCGTATTTTTATCTTGATTTTGATTTTGGTGTTTTGTAAGAATGAATTATGTGCGTTATAATCATAACGTATCTTGGAGACGTTATACAAACGTATAACAAAATCTGGAACGTTAGACGAACAACAAATGTCACGAGCGGTACGAAACAATTTAACTAATGCGTTAATTTCATCAAGTGTACGCATCAACAGAAGCACAACTTCCTCATCTAGAGAAGACGCACCATGGTCACCAAAACATCCAAGCCTATTTGAAGCTCATATTCAGTATCATATAAATACATTTGAAGAAAGCGTGGACGACAGTTAGATGGTGGACAAAAAGAACCGATGTGATGACAAATTTGACCGCTTATTTTGAACACATAAGGGCCGGGTGTAAGATTAACAGACTCATCTACGGTGGCCTCAAAGGATGTCATCGCAAACATTGAGTTATACGCACGAATGTTTTTATGAAACTCATATGATTCAAAGAGCTCATTTATGCAATCTGGAGGATCTGATGGCCTTGGAAAAACTACACAACCATTGTTACAACAACCCGTATACCTAATGCCACGGCTAACCGGGAAAGATTTTAAACGTTCATCAAACGAAAAAAGTACACCGCAAAACTCGCAGACAAAACGACAATCGCCAACATCAATGTACAAAGAAGAGAATATAGAAAACTGTGAATGACGCTCAATGCACGTAGAAATAGACGAAGTACAAACGCTAGAAGTTTGTACAACCGCATTAACACAAGATACGGGATTAGGATAAGCAACAACTGGACATTTATTTTTTTCAAGAAGCGACAAACGTTTAGACGATAATGATTCTAAACAATTGGTGTTATTCCCCGAGGAAGAACCCGGGCTTGAAGGGAAACCTAAAGTAGAGTACGCAAGACGACCTCTTTTTCTACGCGAATCACTTTGAATCAGATTCATGTGGTCAAATATAAAGTAAAATAAAGCCTATAATACTTCAAAAAAAAAACCTACGCCATACTATCTACATGAACCATGAAAATAACAGCCACTAATAATGACAAACCTAATCCAAATTATAAAGCTACAACACAAAAAAAAAAAAAAAAAAAAAAAAGACTAACTAAACACTAAACTCCAAAAAAAAAAGTTAAAAACATACCTGGAGGAAATAAAGTGCGCAAAAAAACAAACCGACACTGCATAAGTAAAAACCATAATTCAGGAGGAATCGAGATAGCATATAGTATCATTACAATTAAAAAAGTAAAAGTTACCTGGAATGCTTAGCAAAAACTCAAGAAATCGATAACCTGAAATAGAACAACTTAAATGTAAACTTAAAAAAGCACATCCATACTTTTAATCTGATTGTTTCTGAATTTGCGGCTAATACTTTTATGTTTATGTTGTTGGTTCAGGTCCCTCACTCAATACTAGCTATACACTCAAACTCACGTAATGTATGTATGTAAAAGAAAAGTTGCAGAAGGAAAAATGAAGGTTGTATATTATTCAAGAGTAAATTGCAATTTTACCCCCTGAGGTTAGGGGCCATTGGCACTCTTACCCCCCCTAAGGAAATAAATGCAAAATTACCCCCTACTGTTAACTCTTATGTCGCACAATTACCCCCGGCTTCAAAGTCAATGACAGATCTATTGACTCTTAGTTGAAATGACTATATTACCCTTCCATTTTACCCCCCAACATTTCTGTTAAGTCGCACAATTACCCCCCATTGGTAAATTACTAATTTGTCCTTTGTTATTACCCCCTGTACTTTGAGTTAAGATACAACATTACCCCCTGCAACTTCCAAAAACCTTCCCGCCAAAATCAAAAACCTGATCTATGATTCCATAATCAAAAATCTTAACCTGTTCTATGATCTGAAACCTAATTCTGAATCAATTCACATGTAATCTGATTTTGATCATATAAACACCTAATTCTGAATCAATTCACAGTTATTTTGTTTTATTTCTTAAATCATCAAGCATACCTCAAGCATACCTGTTGCATACCTGCTGCAATGTGTTTTATACTCAAGCATACATGTTGCATACCTGCTTACCTGCTGCAATGTGTTTTATACTCAAGCATACATGTTGCATACCTGCTGTGGTGACTATTAACCACTGATTAAGCATACCTGCTGTGGTGACTATTAACCACTGATTAAGCAAACCACTGCTGCACATTTTGACTATTAACCAGACTAGAATATGTGGTAACAGGTTGTTGATCATAGAAGCTGTTATGACTACTAACAATGTATCAAACCACTGTTATGATTGCTAACAGGTTGTTGATCAAATGCACAAAATGTATATCCTAATCAAACTATCAAATGCACATTTTGATCATGTAAGATCATCTAACTGCCATAACCATGTTCAGTAACTGCACATATAACTATCATCAACTATGATCATGTAACTGCCATTACCATGTTCAGTAACTTCACATACACCTGTTGATACATCCTGCACATCCTGTATATGCATTGTACAAACCTGTTTGACTAGAAATCAAACTGCACATCCACATTACACATAATTCATAACCTCAGGTGATAATTCATTAACAGCATCAACTCAACTTTAGTCAATGCTTCTGATATGCAACTTAACAGAAGTATCCCACTTAACAGAAGTATTGCAGAGGTTCTGCTCTGTTCTATGATCAAATCAAATACAACAGCAACTTAACAGACAAATATACATAACATTAACCCACATTATGTTGTGATCAAACATTAACCCACTTAACAGTCAAATACATAACCTGTTCTATGATCAAACATAACCTGTTCTATGATCAAGCAAAAGATCCTACACATTAACCCAAAAGATCCTAAAAGATTAGAGTTTAAGAATCCTACACTACATATTAACCCAAAAGAACCTAGAAGATTAGAGTTTAAGTATCCTACACAACCATTTCCTGCTGAGGCGGAAACTGGAAATGCAGGAACGGGCGGCCTCGCATCTTGAGCACCAATGAGACCACAATCGATCTTAGTGAAACATGAATCCTCATGTCCACTGCAAATACACAAACATCCATTACTAGTTGTTTGATTTTACCCCACAATCAAAATTGTTGTTTGATTTTACCTGAAAATTGCGAGAAAATGGAGGATCTCTGGACCACATCTGGATCGATGGTGGCCGGTGGTGTGGTCGCCGGCCCTGGCTCAGCCGGTGGAGCTCGATGCATAATGCCATTCTGTTTAGTCATCTTGTGCTAGTGTGGTGAAGGAGTGGTGAAGAAGATGGAGTGGATGTCGCCGGAGGGTGAAGGTCGCCGGTGAAGAAGCCGGAGAAAGAATTCGCCGGAAGAGATGAAGAAGAAGAGGGGAAAACTTAGGGGGTAAGGTTGTGAGGTTATGTTGAGTTTGAGGGGTTATTTTAATATATAAAGTACAATTTTTGGTGAAATTACATTTATACCCTTTGACCCTCCCTTGTTTAGATTAACCGGTCAAGAAAAATGAATCCGGGGGGTAATTGTGCGACATAAGAGTTAACAGTAGGGGGTAATTTTGCATTTATTTCCTTAGGGGGGGTAAGAGTGCCAATGGCCCCTAACCTCAGGGGGTAAAACTGCAATTTACTCATTATTCAATAAACATGGGCCAATATATAGCCATATACAACACACGTGCAAATACAAAAAGGAATAAACTACTAATATTCTATCCTAAAATGCAGGAAACAAGCCCACGATTTTGACCCATTAAACTCTAATTAAACATGTGAAATAATACAATATTAAAATATCTTAAACTCGTGAACAGGTCCACAACTTCTACCCGCGACCCGTTCACCTGCAGAACCCGCTAACACATGACCCGTGTGCCCTGCGAACTAACCCGTCAGCTGACACGTGACCCGTTAACTATTGAACCGTGACCCGATAACGTGCTAGCCGTGTGACCTGTGAACCGTAACTAACCGATTAATCCAACAATCACCCCCTTAATCGGTTTGTTCACACCCGTCACTTACAGCACCGAACCACCATTTTTTTTTATCCTGAACCATCTCGACTTCTACCGGACACCTGACCTCAACCGCGGTCACGCCCAAAGCCTTCTCGGTTCAACCCGAATACAAACTCGCTACACTTGTAACATGTCACATGGCATTACGCTGGAAACGTTCACTAAAATCACGACTTTTCACTGATCGACGACCTCTCCCCGGTCACATCCAAAGCCACCGATTGAACCCCAACACCATTATGTTACACCGTGTTCTTCTCCGCTCTCTTCTTGTCTCAACAACCCGCACCTTTTTCCGATCACCCTTGTTCAAGAGGCCACTCCACCGACAAAGAAAACAAAGCCACCTTCTTATAACGTTTTCTTTCAACTGCTAAACGAACCGAATCCAAAGCCACCTGCTTTGACGGATCCCTTACGCCCGTTTTTCACGCAACACACCGGTCTCCTCTTATCACGAAACAACACGATCAAGGCACCTACGAAACCTGCTGTTGTCACCGGATATATACAAGTTGCTCAAACCCGCAACTAATAACCGAACAGCCCTTTATCTTCCTCCTTTAATCACCACTAGCAGCCACCGAACACAAGTGTTTATCACCGGTTACCCCGTCGTCTTAACCGGTACGTCTACCACAACAACGGCCGACCGAAACACCTTAACGCGTCCGTCTTCTGCTGTTAAACGATCCGAAAACAGCCACCTGCCGTCTCGAACCTTCGTCACCTTCTTTCACTCCTGCCCTCCACTAACCGACACACCCGCCGGCAGCGGAGGCTTCCTCCGATCTTCTCGAGCCCTAGGCTCTGATACCAACTGTTGGTTCAGGTCCCTCACTCAATACTAGCTATACACTCAAACTCACGTAATGTATGTATGTAAAAGAAAAGTTGCAGAAGGAAAAATGAAGGTTGTATATTATTCAATAGACATGGGCCAATATATAGCCATATACAACACACATGCAAATACAAAAAGGAATACACTACTAATATTCTATCCTAAAATGCAGGAAACAAGCCCACGATTTTGACCCATTAAACTCTAATTAAACATGTGAAATAATACAATATTAAAATATCTTAAACTCGTGAACAGGTCCACAACTTCTACCCGCGACCCGTTCACCTGCAGAACCCGCTAACACATGACCCGTGTGCCCTGCAAACTAACCCGTCAGCTGACACGTGACCCGTTAACTATGGAACCGTGACCCGATAACGTGCTAGCCGTGTGACCTGTGAACCGTAACTAACCGATTAATCCAACATATGTCTCTCCTGGTTCTTAAAAGTATATATTTTTGGGCCATTTAATCTATCAGTTCTGACTCATATATTGTGTTCCTTATATAATTATAAATTTTCAAACCACCGAGTGAATTTTCAAGTACTCATATAGCTCAATGGTAGCATTGCGGCGCACGTTCGAGGCTCTGTACGACCAGCTCCTCAGGGGTATTTTTAACTCTTACATATTGAATACATGGTATGCATTATGCATAATAGCTATAACAACTTTACTCTACCGCAAATAGTTAAGCTTCCTTTATTTCTCTTACAAAATTAAGAGTTTTTTTTGTTAAGAATTAGCTGAATATTAAGAATAATAGTCTCATCGTTATTTTAGTTTTTTATAAAAGTGGCAAGAAAAAAATGATTATTACCCATCTCCTATTTCACAAGCATGTATTTTTTGGTAGCTTTAGATATTTAGGCCTTCAAATATTTGAGATTTGCTAAACATTCAAAATAACTGTGTTTGGATAAAAAGTTTTAGTTTTAAACTTATCTATCACCCTCTCAACATAAATTGTTATGTTTACTCTTATTTATTTCTTGAATTTACAAGCTTAGGATCATCGTGTACAAAAAAACTATTATTTATGCTGACAACCTAAAAAAATTGTATCTATTAGCCTCTCAACATAAATAGTTAATATGTATTAACTAAAAACCATTCCTAAACTGAAGTGAAATAAATAAAAAAAACACACATTTTTCACTTCCATCCGTATTACATACCAGCCCTAAAACCTAAACGTCCTACCATCTATTGGCCTAGTGGTTAAGGGGGAGGTGGGAAGCTTTGCTGCTCTTGGAGGTCCTGGGTTCAAGTCCAGGCAAGGGGGTTTTAATACTAACTTGGTGATACTAACATACTAACTACTAACTCGGTTAGCGATATCCTAACCGTATGCCGTTCAAAAAAAAAAAAAAAAAAAAAACCCTTTTGAATGCCCTAAATAAACCCTCCAAATTTCTGCAATCAATACAGAATATGGATCATTCCATCACCCCAGAAGCCCAAACCCTTAGAAATTCACCTAAAGAAGAAGTCTTAAAGCAAATTTCTTCACCCAGAAATCCCTAATTTCCCCTAAATCAATCAAACACAGGAAACAAAACTAACCAGGGAAATCATCCGGAAGAGGCAACGACCACATTAGAATGGTGGAAAACACTGACTTTTAAGGACACCAAAAAGACCTACACAATAGGTTAGGAACGTGTTACCCAACAAAGACTTAAAGGAACAAGTACGTGTACATAAAAATATTAAATTTTTTAAATTAAATAAACCAAATGGGTAAACTTGGGGTGCATGGATTGGGTCATTAATCGCCACGTAAAAACATGATTTCTACCTACACCACCCCTTTGGTGCATCATGTCGTAGTGTGCGTGTTGGTGCATTCATCTGTCGTCTTCGTCTTATGTCGAGTCTCGGGTTCGTTGCATTGCTGAACAAGAGTGATGTCATCATATATGATGATGACATCATATATGTGACATCATCTATTGCATCATGGGCATATGAAGACAAAGTCACTTGAAGACAAAAGTGTAATTCGTTTGTCATGATTGTTGTTGACCGTTTGAACTTGTAATAGTTTGAACGTGACCGTTTGTAGATGTTTAGTTTGAGGGTGACCGTTTGAATGTCATGACCGTTTGAAGGGTGCATGTCATCTTCAAACGGTCAGGGGTCTCTCCCTATAAATAGGCTTCAAGCTGTCATCATTTGTAAGGTTCTAGTTTCCGACGCCGAAGTGCTGTCGAAGTGTCTTCAGTCTTGTAAACGTTCAGAGATTAATAAACGAGACAATTAATAGTGAATACAAGCTAAACAAAGACAGAATCAATGAATTCCGCCTCTGATTCTGTCTGAGCACTCTTCTGATCGACTCGTTAGGTCGTTTCACGATCCTACAGTGCGTGAATTAAACCACCGCAACCACGACCCAATTTCTCTATTTTCTAGCGATGGGAACAATAAATAATAAACAGATTTTCCCCATTTTCTATTCCTCCATCATCCACTCCTATCAAACACAAACTAACCCTTCAGAGCAGCACGACAACAAGAACAACAGCAACAATACCGGCAACAAGAACAGCAGTAACGACAAGTATACCAGGTTTGTTGTTATTTCTTGGAGTTTAATATAAACATGCGGCTTCTTTGAATCACAAGCAATCGGTCGATTCTATCCTTTGTTGTGGTATATAATTTTTATCACTTTCCAACTCAAGTGATTATCGCATAATTTTTTAAGTTGAAACTGCACATGATAAAATCATGATGACAAGTTGAAACTGCACATAATAAAATCATGATGACAAAGAAGATTGTGGAAATTTTATATTCAAAGAAACGGCCAATATTCAAAGTGCATGAACAACTTAACTTTTAATCGAAAGTGTGTGTTGGTGACAAATCTTATAGAAGAGATTAAAGAGATGGGTTATATATGGGTGAGAAGCAGGTCAAAGGGTGGGGCAATAACTTGGGAAAATTGGCTTGAGTTTGAGTTAATATGGTTGGGGATTTAAGATGTATGTTTTTTTTCTTCTGTTGTATCATGATGTGCTGGTTAACATGTATGTTAGCCTCTCAGCTTTTGGTGTTTAATAAATGGTTTTTGTTGGCCTTTTAAAAAAAATATCAATTTAATTTAACTCAAGTCATTATTACATAATTTTTTTAATGTTGAAACTGCGCATGATAAATGATGATGAGAAAGCAGATTACTAGCAAAAAAACAATGACCAAGGCCTCCTCTTGTATGTGTGAAACACACGTAATGTACTCTAGTAGGCTAGGCAAATATGGAACCAACATGTGGATGAAAAAGGATTACATCTCTATGAGTTGTACCAAGTCGAGTAAAAGGTATACTGACAATCATCAGTTTGTACATGGGGCAATTAGATATTTTCTAGTCTAAGAAATTACTCTTGATTTATCCTTTTGTATTCGTCACTTTAGGTAGGTATGTAAGTTCTAGGGTCAACAAATTAAGAACCAACATCGTTGTACTTCATGCAATTCAAAGAACATATCTTAGAAGGTGGATGGGTAGGTTGCGAGGAGAGAATAAAGATGGTGTAAGTGCTAAGAAAGATGGTTTAGTTTAATTAATTTGTTAAAATGATTTTTGTTAAAGCAAATTACATAAATAGTTCTTTTTTGGGTTGAAGGATAGTTATACTTACATGGATAGTCGATGCTTTTCGCCATTATATTTTGTATGGGATTTCAATTATCTTAGAGCATGTTTGGCTAATTTTTTTAAACAATTTATTGACTTATTCACTTTTTGAAAAAATGAGTATGGAGTGACTTATTGACTTATTGGCTTTTTCCCCTCACATACATCCTCATTGCCAAACATCATTTTGAAGCTTATGACTTTTCAAAAAGTTAATAAGTCAATAAGTTGTTTCAAAAAGCTTACCCAAACATGCCCTTAGTACATGTCATGGTATATAATTGACCATTTTTATATATTAAATACTACCATGGATCCAAGCAACACGAACAACCCGTCACAAACCCCGTGGACGACACCCATTGATCCGATCTGGGCGACTCCACAATTTTCCTTTTCAAGCGACAATCAAGTTCCTAACGCTTTCACGCAACTCCCTCAAACCCCGCATCCTACTAGTTTCTCTCAACTTCAACAAATCCAATTTCAACAACAATATCAATAAAAACTTAAAACGCTCCAACAAAGCCAAAATATGCGTATTCATACCAAAGTCCAATCGCAACCGACACCCGATACCCCTTCGTTAGACGATTTGGATGACATTGACGTTGTACCCGAAACCCAACCTCAAAGTTCTAAGAAACATATAAAAAAGCGTTCAAAGAGGCCAGAACAAGATAATTTAACTACCGGTAGAGGTCAAACTTAGACATCGATCGAAGCGATGGCGTTGGCAAGGACGTTGAGCAATACGTCTACGTGTCTGATCGTAGGTATGTTATACTTTTTTATTTATACTGTAATAATATATTATTCAATATAAATCAACAATTATTTACACTTTTATTTTTTTGTAGGTAATAATCAAAAGTCCGATAGTTTTTGGAAGGAGATTTGCAACAAATTTCATGATTTGATGCAAAAAGAACCGTACTGAGGAGTAGTGACCTCAATGGTCTCAAAGTATCGAGAGATGAATAGGAAGATATCGGTTTTTTGTGATTATTACAACAATGCTCATTCGAATCGGCCAAGTGGGGCGAGTGATGAAACGGTTTTTGCCATAGCTATGTCAAAATACCAAACGAAAGAAGGTAGTGCGTTCACATACGTAAGGGCTTGGGAAATCTTTAAAAATTGTCCCAAGTTGTAGGATCGTTGTTGGACCCAAACGAGTCAATCAGAAGAGCTTTATATCCGATTCAAAGGCGGAATCAGTGAAACGGACGTGGAAACAGCTTGATACTATTAAATCTGTCACTTTGATTGATTATAACACTAATTACAACCTGAACAGATTTTGGCGGCACTTCGTTACAAATTATGAAGCGTCTCCAAATGAAATCAACAAGTGCCCTATATATAGTGTGTCTAGTTAGCTTGAAATGACCAGGCCTGTTCAAGCTACCAGACCTGTTCAAGCTACCAGGCCTGTTCAAGCTACCATGCATGTTCAAGCTATCATGCATGTTCAAGCTAACAGCCTTCTAAACTTTCTAATAACAGTTTCTTGCAACTCGGACACTGATAATCCTAACCTATCCTATTACATGATTCAAGACGAAGTCAGGGGCGCAGCCCAGTGGCTAAAGTGGGGGAAATGTTTGCTTCCATACTGCGGCGGTTCGATTCCGGACTACTCCGCTTTACCCACTTGGGTTAGCCCTTGCCCTCTCGCCTCTAAACGTTAGTCTCTGACGCGGGAGGTCGCTGCAAAACAGCCAAGGGGGACGCCCCCCACATCACCGGGACAGTGGTGGCGGGCCGGCTAACGTGACCGGTCTTCACGTTTTGCTTCCAATAGACGTAATGCACTAACAGACTCCCCCTCGGATATTGACGAAGTCTTTAGTATCTAGTCTTCAGCATGACATATCTTTGGTCTTGATCATTCTGCCTTCTCATTCAAATTGTAACATTATAAGCATCCATCAATCCTTCTCTTCTTCTATCAGTTTCAGGCTCCCCCTTTCATCAAGCTTCTGTGCTTCGGGATCGACACCTAGCTTTCCATCTACAAACTCCTCTTGCTTCAAGCTTGTCTTCAGACTCCCCCTTAGAGTCTGCTCTCGGGATCGTAATCTGGACTATCTGTAATCACTCATACGTTTATAAGTAACAACATTTTAAACTACCAGTAATCATAACCTGGCTTTAAAACACTCCCTCTATCAATCAATCTATACAGATATGGCAATGTCCAATATCCAAAATCCTCACAGTAAATCATCCAAGTCCAAACTAATGACCTTGGAGATATCACAAACTGTTTTTGAATTTTTTTTTTAATTCAAGTTTCAAATTAATGAACTTGTTTTATTTTCAGAAACACAATCAGCATATTTAGATTTTGAAACTTAGCATCTCAGACATCAGTTGTCAAAAATAAAGCAGAATCAAAAATCTTTTTGGATTTTCTGAAATATAAAGCAGTAAAGAAATATGTACAAACATATTTACAGACAATATTTTTGTTTGAGTTTGCGTTAGAGGATCATATCAGATTTTGACAAGTCACAAGTACCGTTGAGCATAGTTACACATTAAGAATTAAACAATTCACTTAGATTGTCGATATGTTGATCCACTTAAATTTTCACACAAATTTCAACTGATTCAGGATACGAATTAGATGTATTAAGAACTTAAACCCATTCATGTGTCCCACCTCTTGAATATACTCCCGTATCCAGATCCCAATATTCAGTCTTACAGGTGAGTATACCTAGATGATATCTGTAAGGGGAATAAATTATAGTACGAAACCGTGAGAGCTCAGGTCAGAACTTCCGTTCAGCAGAGAGAAGACGGCTCGACTTGTAAGGTGTGTCCCCTTTAGAGGATCTTTTTTACAACAGCATTGATTAGCAATTTTATTGTTTCATCAATTTGCTGAGGGCGGCGCTATATTTCAAGCAATGCAGAAAGTATTCTCCGGGGACTAGGCCATTGCTTCCGCAAAATCAGAAGTCCCGAGATAATACCCCAGATATCACTAAGTATAAAGACCTAGTATCTCAGAAAGGGGGGTCCTTCAAACGAGATTTCAGGGGTTACCTATATATCCAAGTAGTGTTCCCCACGAAATAAGCAAGTTTGAATTTATGTTTATATCCCGAAAAAGTTTACAAAATGTATAAAAATCTATCGGCATATCATCAGTGAGACTGTTTAACGCTATTTAATCATTACATTTCTTTAGCATACTGTAACTGTCTACTGATGTACTATCATTTCCTCTTTTTACGCAAAAACTCAATTTTTGAATTTTATCATGTTTTTGACTTTTTCAAAATTTTCAAATGTTTTTGTATTTTCTAACAATTTTTCTCCCCCTAAAATGCAAAACCATTTAAAGAAAATTTGACAACCAATACTGATAACTTTGTCTCGCCATCCATTTTCTGCTTCTCATGCACTGATTTGTAGAAAAAAATTGTAAAGTACCCCCATGATTTACAACACATTGATATTTAGAGTTTGAAAACCGTTTTCAATCTTGTGAAATTAATCATGTTTGTTCAGCCGTGAGGGTTTCAGCGTATTCAACCAGAACTTCCCCTTACAACAAACTATTTTCCCATAATGATTTCAAAACACTTAAGTTTGTTTTAATCAGAATGGTTTTTTCCGGAAAAATTAGTTTGTTTACCCATCACTTGTGGGTTCGGGGTCATCTCATCACCTTGTTCTCTTTTAATCATTTTGTAAAATTTTAATAATATAAGATCAAACATCACAATCACTTGTAGAAAATCAAATACAACTTAATGTCCTTGATTAACCACTTGTAAGACGAAATATCACAGTTACCATCCTGTGAATTTCTCAAGAATGATGCCGATACCTGCTTCACACTTACAAACCTGGAAGCTCCGGCAAGTCAGATTTTTCTATTTGAAAAGTTTCACCCAAGCCTGACTGTCCTTGGGTGTATTTTGAGCTTTTCTCTTTTCTTCATAAAATTCTTTTACTTATTTTTCCTTACCATCAGCCATCTTACTAAAAATATGTTTAACATTGCTATTAAACATTTTTTCAGCATAAACACCTTTTGATTTTAGGTTTGCAACTCGTAATGGTGGAAATTTCTCATCATTCATTAAAGGAACTGTTTCTCCCTTTTTTACCTCAACTTGTGGCTCATCTGATTTTGTGGAATCAGATTCATTGCCCGAACTTGGCTTGTCTGACTTGGATGAGCCAGATTCATCGCCAATAACTTTCTTTTTCTTCTTGTTTGTCCTCAGATTTGCATCTGAAGAATTCGATTTGCTTGACTTTGCCGTCGAGTGAATTGATTCATCAGAACTTTTATTCGAACCAACTGGTGAACCTGAAGACAAAATCTTCTCCAAATACTCTCTTGCCTTCTTCCTCTTTTTCCTCAGTCTGTCTTTTTGCCTCTGCGAAAGCTTCACTTTCTGTTCTAGAACCTTCTGTTCTTTGGGCTTGACATTGACTGGTTTCTTTATCGTTCTCTGAGATTCAACCCTTGATCTTCCCATCGATCTCCTTGGGCAATCTCTGGCAATATGTCCTCTGATATGGCAATTATAGCATCTTCGTGTTTCAAAATTCCAATTTCGGCAGTTAAGAGCAATGTGTCCACTAACACCACAGGAATAGCACACTCTGTTATCGTACCATCCACTTTTGTCAGTCCAAACCTTCAGATCATAACATTGTTTGGCTTGGTGATAATCATTTCTCCTCTTCAATGCTGGATTTGTCTTTTGAGCACTGTGGTCAAACCTGCACCACTTATTACCATCATTTTGTGAGTTTTCATTTACAAATTTTTGTGATTTTTTATAATGATTGGATGAATGAACTAATGAGCTTTTATTTTCTTTTTTAAAACTTTCAGAATTTTTAACTTTTTGTTTCTGTTCTACACTCTTCTTAACAGGTTTTTGCTTAGAACATTCACCTGTTTCAGTAGATTACAAAACAGTATTTTTAAATTTTTCTTGTAAATCTAAAAATATTTTTCTTTTCTTTTCTTTTTCTTTTTCATCTTCAGCTTTGTCATCACAATCTTCAATTTTGACTTTGTCAAAATTTGTGACATCGTCACTTATTGCAATAGAATTGATCGGTTTTGGACAAACATATGTTGTAGAATTCACAAAACCTTTCAATTTATTCTCAAGCTCATTAATTTTATTCCGAGCAATTTCAGCTTCGTTTTCAAGCCGAATGATTTTCTGAAGATGAGAATTTATCTCAATCTGTTTTTCAAGATTATTTTTAAAAATAACAGATTTTTCATCTTCTAAAACCTTCATTTGACTTTGAAAATCTTTTTCTAATTTTTTAAAACTTTTGTTTTCTAATGACAAACTCTCAATATTCTTCAAAAGTTTGTCATTTTCAGATTTTAGTTTTTCGCAGTTCAAACGCAACTCCAAAATCTGTTCATCATCAGCTTTCTTCTCAGCTTTCAAAGCTTTGTTTTCCAATGTCAAATTCTCCATATCTTTCAAGAATTTTACATTGTCTGCTCCAGATTCATCACATTTTGAGCATTTTTCATTCATCTTTCCAGCATCAGCTTCTTTCTTTGTTTCCATCTTGAATGTTCCTGCACAAAAAAATTTAACAAAATCAAGAGGATTTGCATATTCATCAATAAAACAACCTCTCTTAATATCATATTTCATGACATTTTTTGCAGCAAGACATACAGAGAATCTTTTTCTCATTTCAATAATCACATCCAAATTTATCTTTTCTAAGTCACTTTTCATTTCATTCATCAACTCTACTTTTCTTGTTTCTTTATCAAACTCATGTGATCTAAGCTTATTGATGAATTCTCTATAATGAAACTTTGAGAAACTAGCATCCCTTTTTAGTTCACTTAAAAATTTATCCCACTCTAAAGATAATGCATCAGCAAATTTTGAATTTTTTTCAGCATTTGAAACCCTTATCTCATATCTATGTAACTTATCAATCAAATCATCAAACCGTCTATCCAATTGTTCCAAAGATTCATGTTTCATGCACAAGAAATTTTCGAATCTTTTAATCCAAACATCCTTCTTATTCTTCTTATCAATCCAAGATCCAGAAGTCCAAACATTTAAATCTTTAAGATTCTCGTTTTCCTGTTCATCAAACATTTTAGCCATGATGTTATCTCCTTGAATCACCACTTTCAAACTTTTAGACACTTTCAAACAAAAACCAGTTTCAAATGGAACACTTTCAAGCGATGTTTTCAAGCGAACAGTAGATTGATATTCAATCGTTATCACATGTAAACTCAAGCGGACAGATGTTTTCAAGCTGTGTGTCGTTTCAAGCGGTTAACGTTTTCAAGCTAACAGGCTGTTTGAAGCGAACGCAACTAAGTTTTCAAGCGAACAGGCAATTTGAAGCGAACTAAGCTATATTTTCAAGCGAACAGACAATATCCGTTCAAGCGAACACAAGTTTTAGGCTTGTTTATGTCATTTTTAGTCCGAATTTGACCATAAAACTTTCAAGGGTTTGTCTATGTCCAATTCCGAGTGCACTGTGAAAATTTGAACCAATTCGGACCGTGAAATCTCGTTCAATTGAAGAAAGAAGATGTAGAAATCAGAAAAAGTGACGAAAACAAGCTGTTTTGGCAAGATCTCTTCCTCCTGAGCTCTGATACCACTTGTAGGATCGTTGTTGGACCCAAACGAGTCAATCAGAAGAGCTTTATATCCGATTCAAAGGCGGAATCAGTGAAACGGACGTGGAAACAGCTTGATACTATTAAATCTGTCACTTTGATTGATTATAACACTAATTACAACCTGAACAGATTTTGGCAGCACTTCGTTACAAATTCTGAAGCGTCTCCAAATGAAATCAACAAGTGCCCTATATATAGTGTGTCTAGTTAGCTTGT
This sequence comes from Helianthus tuberosus, assembly GCA_030545235.1. Taxonomy (NCBI): domain Eukaryota; kingdom Viridiplantae; phylum Streptophyta; class Magnoliopsida; order Asterales; family Asteraceae; genus Helianthus; species Helianthus tuberosus. Next base: position 154,621,568 of record CM060358.1, read on the forward strand.
AATGACCAGGCCTGTTCAAGCTACCAGACCTGTTCAAGCTACCATGCATGTTCAAGCTATCATGCATGTTCAAGCTAACAACCTTCTAAACTTTCTAATAACAGTTTCTTGCAACTCGGACACTGATAATCCTAACCTATCCTATTACATGATTGAAGACGAAGTCAATAGACATAATGCACGAACACAAGTGGGCGCCGGTTCCTAACGAGGTGGAAAGAGCAAAAAGGTCTAAAACATATGAGTCGATAGAGAACAACGCCGGTCATTCGGATGTGCGTTGCCATATTAATATTAATGACAAACCCGAATTTGACGACAAAGTGATGGAGACTCCGGAATTGCAACGCCAAAATGGTGTAGACAAAGCAAAAAAGGAAGCGGCTGCAAAAAAAAAAAGAAAAAAAAGAGGCGTCGACAAAAAATTAATCTCCCAGTGAAACGAAGGTGGATAAGTTGATGAGCATGCTCTCCAATTTAACGAAATACAAGCGATGAGACTTAAGTTGAAAGAAAAAGAAATGCAAGAAGTGGTCGATCGTGAAGACTTTAACCTAATGGCGACAAGCATCGACTCGCTCCCCGAAAAAGATAAAGAAGTGTTGCAAAAAATGAAGGCGAAAAATTGCTCAAAAATGGGGTCTTCATATTATTTGGTTATCATTTTTATATTTTCTAGTTTTCGTCTTTAATTTATGTCCATATCGTTTTTTATATTTTCTAGTTGTAAAAAAATTGATACATTTTTATATTTTATGGATTAAACTACTTTTTCATTTCATTTTTGGACAACTCTGTGATAGATCTCTCATGTAATTTGGGCTAAATAGATTCTATTATTTGTACCTATAGTAGCAAAGAAAAAGAAGAAACAGGTTATACCACCACCATGGCGTCACCAACTTCTTCCGACGAGATAAACGATTTTTTTTTTAACGTGGTGATGGAAACGACACAAATAATTGTAGAGGACGAAGAAATCTCGTCCAAACGGAGAAAACGACAATAATGTTTAAATAGGGATCGTGAAGGTAAAAAAAAATTTGTGCATTATATCGTTTTGAAGTGACGTTTATATCTTAGTGTAATTTATAATTTTGTAAAATATGTAGGTGCCCACGATAGGCTGATGGCCGATTACTTTGCCGAAAACCCGGTATACACGGATGAAATGTTTAGGCGTCGTTTTCGAATGAGTCGTCGTCTTTTCTTACGTATAGCCAATGATTTAGCTAATTATGACCCGTTTTTCACATTAAGATGGGATGCTACCGGTAAAAGAGGGTTTACCACTTTACAAAAGTGTACGTCGGCAATTCGCCAATTGGCTTACGGTACAAGTAGCGACATGTGGGATGAATATTTGAAGATGTCTGATAGAACTTCACGAGAGAGTTTGTATCAATTTTGCAAAGTGGTGGTCAAGCTATACATCACAAAGTACCTACGAAGGCCAACAAAGAATGACATCCTTGAATGCTTGGTAGCATAGATTGTATGCATCGGCCTTGGCATAATTGCCCTAACGCATGGCGATGTCAATTTACTCGAGGTGATCATGGTCATCCCACATTAATTCTAGAAGCCGTGGCATCAAACGATCTTTGGGTTTGGCATGCTTTCTTTGGTGTTCCTTGTTCGAATAATAACATTAATGTTCTTGGTCAGTCAGATGTTTTCAATGTTATCAATAAGGGTACGGGGCCTGATTCTAGATTTTCGGTTTCAGGAGTAGAATACAAGCACGTGTATTATCTAGCAGATGGAATATACCCAACAAACACAGCGATCGTTAACACTGTACTGTATCCAGAAGATGAGAAAAGAAAGAAATTTGCGAAATCTCAAGAATCTGCTAGGAAAGATGTTGAGCGTCTATTTGGGGTTCTACAACAAAAATGGCACATAGTTGCAAACCCAGCACAAGCATCTACTCTCAAAACATTGAGATATTATATGTATGCTTGTATCTTGCTGCATAACATGATTATCGAAGACATAGGTAACACCATATGTGAATATGATCCTAACAACATTCATGAGAATGTTGTACCAGTTGATGAAGGGCAATAAAAATCTAACTTGTGGGCTTTATACAATAAGACTACGCACATCCATCTTCGTTCAGATTTGATTGAACATGTTTCGCAATTTGGTTGGGTTAACAACGACGAGTAGTTTTCTTTTCTTAATTTATTATATGTAGTTTAAATTTGGATGTTATTTTTTTTATTAATTTGACTGTTATGTAGTTTTATTACTAAAATGTATTTAATTTTAGTTGATGTTTATTTTAAATAAATAAAATATATTTCACACAAAAAAGAATGGATGGTGGTTTGGGTCATGACCACACCCTGATAGTGGTTTTGGATGGTGAATTAGAGGGCAATGACATGGCGTTGACGTGGAGTGTCATGGTGGTCATGAGGGTCATGACCACACCCTATAGCCTTAGAAACTCTAGGATGTTAGCGACAAATTAGTTCTTTAAAAAAGGAATTAGTGAACGGAAGTTATTGAAGAAAATAATAGATTAAAAACGTATATTATATATGGTAAAAAGGGTAAAGTTAGTATATTAGAAACCTAAGGAATTAATTTACAAAACCCGTAAAATGAAATAGTAGTTTCGGGACTAAAATTATTATTTTCTAAAACTTTGAGGTTATTAAAAGAAAGAGGCTGACATTGCAACTTTATGAAAGTTGGGAGGCAAAGCCGATGGGAAACCCCACCGACTTTACCTTTTAAGATAGTTATAAATATAAACTAGTATCAAAGCCTGCGCTTCGCGGCGGGGTAGGAGGTTGCTGGCGAGGATATACTTGTTTCATGATAGTTCGATCAATTGGCTTCCAATAGCCTGGAAAGGTTGCAACTCCACACCATTTAGGCTCAAACTCGGGCTCATCGCTCCATGCATCCCACCATCGGGTGGCTTGCTTACATTTACTCTCCTTCTCGCATTCTCCTTCTTCACAAGATCTCCTTTCTTCTCAAGGATGGGCCCGTTACACTCAAAACCATTCCCATCTAGTGTGTCCTCACTCACACATGAAGTGTATGAAGGAACACACTCGTTAGTAACAATCGCTACACTTAAACAGAAACCACTTTGTATGTAATAGATTTTCAGAAAACATTAAAGAATAACTTACGATTTTCATAGGTCATGATGACGAATCCATCTCTACAGTTGATTTGAGCGTTGGCGGTAAGCTAGAATGGGTGGCCCAGAATTACCTTTTGTTGCTCATTCGTCCTCGTGGATGCATAGTCCATCACCATAAAATCTACAGGTAAAAGAACTCACCCAACTGAATCATCACATCCTTCACAACCCCTCAGGGTTGTTCCCAAGTATCATTCGCCAACACTATTTTATTGTCAGCAGCATGTAGCAAACCAAAGTCATATTTGCCATAAAAACTTCCAGGTAGAATACTCATACTTGTCCCGTAATCTAATGTTGCTCTATGGATCTTCAGCTTTCCCGCTCTAATTATAATGAGTGGTTCACCTTGCTCACCTTCCTCCCCTCCATCAATCTCATCTCTTACACCTACAACTACTTGAGACGAAGAAGTTAAGCTAGTATCACCAAATTTAGATTTAGGAGGGATACTTATCAATTTAACTCTTGCATGAGAAGAACTGCTACTATTATATTTAGGATTTTTAGTGGTGTCACTGGGTAGCCTTCCCTGATCTTTTCTACCCTTAGCCGTCTCTGCCGCCAGCTAAGCCACATGCTTTTCTAAGGCTTGGTGAGCCTTAGATTGTAGTTTCTGGTCCTTCTGAATCTACTTCAAGAATTCCATGACTTCATAATTTAGCCCCTCTGCTGGACCGCTTGATCTTCCTTGGCTAGAACCTTGTTGATAGTTCCTTTTATTGTAATTTTGGTTATTGTAACCAAGCTATCTATCCTGGTATGGCAGGCCTCCTTAAGTAGGTACCTGGAAATTAGGATTTAATCGATTAGCACTATTACCATATAAAAAATTCAGGTGATTTCATAAACCTCGATGATATGTGTTGGAATTCATGACATATCTCTGCTGATCACCGTAGACCTGGTTGACCTCTTTCTCAACTCCCACGAACTCGCCTAGACAATCTTCTAATGAACGACCCAATTCCCCACATGAGTCACTGACTGGGTAAGTCTGAGCTCCATATAAGGCGTCTCATCCTCCAAGACCATTAAAACTTTCCAAATGGCTCTCAAATGCCTCTCCCCCCTCTCTCCAATCCAGCTACTCTAGCATTTGTAGCACATGCGCTCATCGGTGTCATCACTTCATGCTTCTTCTTCCTATCTGATTGTGCCTGTCTCTTCGAATCTACAGCTACGATCCCTAAACAATCCCAATCAACATCAATGTGATTTCTTAGAAAAGTAACCCTAGTAGTCGCCTTGATGTCTTTTCTGTCATCATTTGATATCCCATCATGGAAAGCAATAATCAACTCCCATCATTGAATGCCATGATGAGGATAATTTCTTATCAACTAGTTATACCTTTTCCAAGCTTCATAGATCCAATCACCATTGAATTGTTGGAAATGGTTTCCTTGGCATCACCTGTTCTCTAAGGAGTGTAATATTCTTCCAAAAATTGTTGTTGTAACTCCTCCCAGTTATGGAAGCTAGCATATGGCATGATGTCAACCAATCACATGCTGCATCATTCAATGAAAACTCGAATAAAAGTAACTCCATCTAGCTTGGAGAAATCCCATACCACCAATCATCCCGCGCACGACCTCGAAATCCGCAATGTGTGCATAGGGCTCCTCACTACCTTTCCCGTCAAAGGTAGGTAGCATATTCAGAATGTGAGGCATAGCCTCAAATGATCGATCTAAATTAACTACATGGATCACGATGGTGGAGGAATGTGCTGCTATCTGAGGTCTAAAATGGCTTTCAATTCCCCTCGTGTGGGGGATAAGAAATCTTGGACCCCATTTTCTCTAAGGATGCATAATCAGTGCCCTGTTTCCCCTTGGGGGTGTTTGTTACCTGTTTCCCCGACGTTGATTTCTGAGATGAAATCCTTGCTGATTTCTGTTCCATGGCTAATCATACTAACCTCCTTAATTCCCCATATATCCATCATCACTAGCCAATCTTTAGTATAACTATACCTGTCAACATATCTACCATCATCCCAATCTTTAAACCTAGCTATGTTTTTTACTTGATCAAACAAATTACCTGCACGGTGAAGAGGTGCTTCTTGGTCAGCTCTATGAACAGCCTGCAATGGTTGGTTTCTGGTTGGGTCCATCCATGGGTATTCTAGTGCCTCACCCTGTTGCGGTGGTGCTTGATGAAAATTTAAGTTCTATTGTGGTAGTGGTGGTTGTTGATGTTGTTGGTTTGGATGGTTTTGTTGGTTTTGGAAAGGGGGAGGTGGCATGTCTGGTAGTGGGTTTTGTTGTGGTGGCGGCTAGTTTTGGTTTTCTTGGTTCTCTGGTTGATTCATATTTGCTTATTGTGATTTCGCTTTGACTGTTGATCGAAGAAGAACACGAGTCTACTTAATAGTTATTTCAATCTCTAGATCCAAAAAGAAGGGGTGATGACCTTCTTAAGAATCTGGTATGCATGCAACGAAGAGATCACTTGCACACACAAAAAAAAAAAAAAAAAAACTGCGCGTAGTACGGAACTAAAAAAGAACAAATAAAAAAGAAAATATTTTCGTTTTTTTATATTTTTATAAAACTAGAAAGAACAACTTAGCTAAACTAAAACTAAGCGCACCAATTCCCTGGCAAGGGCGCCATTTTGATGTTGATGTCGTGGGCTAATAAAAAACAAGTATTTTTACTTAATACCTATACGAGTACGAGTTACTAAGGTCGTATCCACAGGGAATTAGTGGTCTGTGTTTAGCAATTGTAAGGATTAACTATTGTTAAACTAAATTTGGGGTTTGTTTGATTGATTAAAAGAACACACAATTGTATGAGAAAGTGTTATGAGATTGAGAGAAAGCAACCCCACCCGGAATCCCGATTACAAGTTTAACACAAAATTTTGTTTAACTAATTCAAACACCACAAAGACATGGTCTTGGAATTATTAAATTTGATTAACTATTAAGGACACTTTTCAATACTAACCTTACAACCTAATAATTCGTTAATATATACCAACAACCCACTGAATTGCCAACTTGCTAACGATGCATGAAAATCGTCAATACACTTAATAAACGACAAGAAGTTTTAATATAAATTATGTTTACCAAATTCGCCACAAATGATCGAGATGTATCAGTTACAAGAATTAGAAAAACAAAGTAATTGTGCAAAAGCTAGCAATCGTTCATCTTGCGAAAGTCACAAGGGTTTTAGCCACGCATGGTAGTCATCACAGCTTTAGATCTTGATTTGGCAAGAGAAAACATAAAGGAATCGAGAGGATTTTGATAAAGAATACCCAAAATCCCCTTTTCACACCTCTGCAATCGTAAATGCAGGTTAGATGTTGAATGAATGAGTTGACATACAATTTTTTTTTATTAAAATCACAATTTTCCACGCCGTGTTCCCTTTGCGCCAAGCAAAGGACACCTCTTCACCTGTCGGGTGGCGTGACGGATACACTTTTGACTTTTTGACTTTTGTGCTCTTTGCGCCACATGACAGGACACTAGTGCTCCACGCATGGCGCGAAGGATGCCTGCTTCTAGAACTTTGTTTTCGTGTCCTTGTTCGACTCGCACACTATAACACCCCAAAAACGGGTTTTGGTAATCAAACCACATTAATATTAATGAACGGGTAAAATACCGTAGGTGGTAAATATTAACCCGGTAAATATCAGGATTTAAATAAATAAACCTCATATTAAATAAAAAGAGAATAAAAGCTTTTGAGTAAATAAAATTCATAAGAGGTCCGAGTTAACGGGATTTCAAATAAAACGGGTTATGATTTCCCCGAACCCACTAAGTTAACTAGGGATGTTTAACCTAGTTAGTTATAAGTCTTGTAATAATAAGAAAATTTGGATAAAACACACTATATGCAACTTGGGTAAAGCATAGGGACCAAATGTGACAAACTTGAAACAAGTTTGTATTAAATAAAACATGAAACACCAAAACACACACCTTGAGTGTGTGTTCTGGTCGAAATTTTCAGAGAAGCCAGGAGCTCTCACCTTCAAACCCTAACAAGCTAAAATTCAAGCAATTGGAAGGGTAAATCACACCCAAATTGAAATCCAAGCACGAATTAGTGATCACCTCAGTCAAGTGTTCCATCTTGAATTCTTGATGAACACTTGAAATTCGAAATTGAAGCTTGAATGATAGTTATTTGGGTGAAATTAGAATGAATGTATGATTGGAAACAAACCCTAGTTAATAAACTATTGAAATTGTGTTCATGTTGATAAAACTCATAATCACTACATAGGTGTTTAATTGGTTTTTAAGAATGATGAAGAACAGTATGGATTTGATTATGTAACGAGTGTAATTGAATTACATGAAGTAAATCAAGAATGTGATGTGAAAATTGACATATGAACTTAAGAAAAAATTTTAAAATTGGCTAAATAATTAGTCATGAAACTTGATTGTTGATTTAGTAAAATTATGCCTTTAAGGTGTTCGTTGAAATGCCTAAAAGAAAGGCTAAATGTTGAAATTCGGAACAAAACGCATATTTGAATAATGTTGTGAATTATGCGTTATATAACATGAAAGGAGTTCTAAACAAGTCGTTGATTGAACTCTATAGGCAAAGGAATTGAATCTTCAAGTGGACGAGCCGGAGTTGATACACACTTGAAGGATAAACACTAAAGGTACGTAACTTTCGGTTTCGTTACATTATGCATAAACAATAGTCTTAGAAATGTTAATGGGATTGTAGTGTCAAATGCGAGTTTGGTATGTCATAGAAGTGACGAAGTTCACTCGACAAACCGAACGGGTCAAGATAAACGGAAAATGTATGTATGTTTGGTAAGTCAACGAAGTGACGAAGTTCACTCGACAAACCAAACAGGTCAAAATGAATGGTTAAAGTATGTTTGGTAAGTCAATGAAGTGACGAAGTTCACTCGACAAACCAAACGGTCAAAATAGTTAATTAGATACGTTTCTTGATAATATTGTTTTATTAGTCATGTTTGGAATGTAAATAAAGTGATGTAACTCACTAGATAAAGAAACGGGTTAAAATATTGGTTGTAATAAGTTTGGTATGTTGATAAAATGGTGAATTCCATTAGACAACCAAACGGGTCAATTAATGGTCGAAATGGTAGCGTTCGAACTGACTTAAATGTCACTCGTTAATTTTGATTTATAAAAGCGTAAACCATGGAATGGAAGTGATACGCTAAGCTTGACAAGCCTAGGAATGGGTAATTATGGTTAGAAACCAATGTAGTTGAATTATGCAAATACGTAACTTACAGTTTCGTTAGATTATGCAAAAACATTGGTCGTAGTTATGATGATGGTGTTATAGTGTAATATATGAGTTTGGTATGTCATTGAAGTGACGAAGCTCACTCGACAACCAAACGGGTCAAAATAATGGTTAGAATTAGTTTTGGTATGTCATCGAAGTGATGGTTTACACTCAATAACCAAACGGGACATGTTGGAAATCAAAACATGCTAACCGGTGATGGGAGTGTGGAAAGTAAGTTAGCGAGCCCGGTTAATGGGACATAATTATTGTGGACTAATTCGTAAAAAGAATATGAGAGGTTCACGTCACTATGTTCGAACCTCATAAATGGATAAAGGAAACTATGCGTAAACCAAGTAATGGTAGTGTGAACTAGTTGTAAAGCAAGCCCGGAGAATGAGGCATTGTATGGGAAGTAACCTATGTGGCGAGGAAGCAAATGGTTTGGGTATATTCACCTAAATATATTTAACGGGTCAAAACAAACTTTACGCAAGTCGGTGACGGAAGCGTAAGTGAGAAAAAGTAAGAAATTTAAATTAATAATTTAACACTATATTGTAGGTAATCAAATTACGATCACATGGAATCAAAAATGAAGGAAAACAGACTTGTAACGAAAAAGTTACGAGGATTTAAGCGTAAACAAAAAGATAAAGAAAGCTACAGCTGGGCCAACCGTAGGCTACGGTTCAGAGCTGTAGCTTACGGTCCAGAAGTTCTGTTTTTAAGTTGGGCCAACCGTAGGCTACGGTTCAGAGCCGTAGCTTACGGTCCAGAAGTTCTGTTATTGGACATTAATGTATACCGTAGGCTACGGTTGTCAAACCGTAACCTACGGCGGGTTTTGAAGCAAAAATTTGATTTCGTTTGTTTGATTGTTTTGAGTTTTTCGGTCTGTTTAGACGGGTTCTAAGGTCTCAGTTACTAAAGTTAGCAATAAATTTATAATGTAGGTGTGTTTAAACTTAGGATGGGTGAAGATCAAGCGACGAACATGAACCGAACACACGTTAAATGAAACATCCGTGTTAAATCTTGTTTTGTTTGTTAAAAGTGAATTATGTAAACACTTACAACTATGTTTTTGGAATGTTTTAAACATGTGGGAATGTTGGCATGACACGTTTTTGTAAATCACATTTTTAGTATTAAAATGCGTATTTTAATGTTTTAATCGTGTAAATTTCCAATCAGGTCTTACACGCACTCCGAATTTTCTCACATATGCTCATTTCCCATCATTTATCATTTGTTAAAGCTGAAAACCCTAACACCACACAACTATAATAAACCGATACAAAACGACGCGTTAAAACTACTAAAACGCGTCCAAAACTGCTACAAGTGCAACATGTTTTTACCAACACATCAAGTATCAACATGTTTTGACTCTACATAGACATAGAAAACATGAACGACCCAAATCAATAGTGTCGCAATATTATTGTAGATTTAATGGGTTAAGTCGAAATAGTAATGACTCAAGTCAACGGCGATGCGAATATTTAACTCACTTTCAATAGACTATTAATTAGCCAAAGTCATTTAGACACGCACACCTTATTCAACCATGGTTTCCCTTAGTTAACTCCCTATCAAGGGGGTGAGTTTCCCCTAAACACCCTTAAGAAGCCTAGCTAAGAATGGCCATGGAACTAGTTTCGATCATACTTGAAAAGATTATATTAATCATTAAAAACTTGATTACACTAATGATTCTTGTGTTTTTTTTTCTAAATGATTACAATCATTAGAGATAATGAGTAGAAAAGAAATGTGTTACGGAGAAGAGAGGAAAGAATGAGCAAGTGAAAATGTTATGATTGGCCAAGATACGGAGCGTGCCTAGAATGCATTGGCCGTCTCTGGCCAAATGACCTGTTGTAGCCGGTTAGCGAGGCAGAGGCCACGTCTGCCAGAGAGACGGGGCGTGTTCAACTTTGGGTGTCCCTCTGGATCTTCCAAATCTTTCAGAAGTCAACTTTTGTCTTTTAATACCGAGACACGGGGCGTGCCTTCAAGGCACGTGGCGTGTCTGGACTTCTCTTATCTGGCTTTGCTCTATCGTCTTCGGGAGATGTTGTCAATTTTCTGGTTCCAAGACATATGGCGTGTCTAGCGAGGCATAGGGCGTGTCTAGACAACTTTTCACAGTTTTATTAATTTTTTTCTAGGATTTGCTTTCTTTGTTCAACTTGGGTTCTTTTCATCCCGAAAATAAAAAATAAACCAATATCCATATGTATATGTATATGTTTCTATAACATATTTTGTACTATTGCTATGATTTCGACTTGCCTGGATGACCCTTACCATGGAAAACTCCTTACAATATCCGTATGTATATATATATATATATATATGTGTGTGTGTGTGTGTACATGTTGATGTACCATACAAGCTAGTTCCTTCAAGTTTTAACGGTTTTTGTTACTGCAATCGTGTTTTTTTTTTCCGTTTTAGGCTTACAAACTATTATGAATAATTTAAGAGTAAACTCATATTTGAGTCCTTGTGGTTTGTGCAGTTTAACCATTTGAATCAAAAAACCAAAACTGTCTTGATTTGAGTCCCTGTGGTTTTCTAATTTTAACCATTTGAATCCAAAAGTAAACAACATCCAAATCAGAAACATTTGGTTTTTGGATTCAAATGGTTAAAATTAGAGACCACAGGGACTCAAATGGTTAAAATTAGAGACCACAGGGACTCAAATCAAGACAGTTTTAGTCTTTGGATTCAAATGGTTAAACTGTACAAACCACAGGGACTCAAATAGTACTTTACTCATAATTTAAAAGTAGTTGTTTGTTGTTTTGTTTTAATTTTGAATAAACGGCAACTTTAGGGTTGGTAATGTTTATAGAGTCTTTTGGGTGTGCGAGTCACTTTCATTTTTTTTAATTTCGAAAGGGTCATGTTTACGTTGTAACCAAGTGTTATTTAAGCACCACTTGTCCTCTTATGTCTGCGCCACGCAGACCATGCGCAGACGTTTGGGTCTACAAAGTATTTGTTTTCTCGAAGATCTTTTATTAAAAAACCTCCTCATGTCCTCCTTTTGGTGCGGATGTGGGAAAGACTCTTCTTCCCCCTTCTTTTTGCCCAAACAACACAAACACAAAACACATGTCCAAAACCCTAGTACACCTCCTTCTCCTCCACCACTCCACCCGAGTTACCTCCGTCCTCCCACCACCCTAGCGCTGTCGTCAACCACTCCACCCCAGCTGTCAGTCGTCCTCCCTCCACCCATGCACCGACGTCGACAACTCCACCCAAGCCGTCCGCCGTCAACTACTCCACCCGAGCCGTTCACCATCCTCCCTCCACCCCCGCGCTACCGTCGACAACTCCACCCAACCGTCCATCTATATGTCCAGGTGATTGATGATACTAAAATGCATACTCTTGCATCAACTTCCATGATACAGAAACCACTCTCTGAGAAGTTTGATTTCACCTCTTTTCCCACAATTTGAAGTAGCTTTCCTAAAGGAATGCTCATACGTGATATTGCAAACATATGCACTGTTCATGCTACATCTTATCAATTTGAAGAGCATATAAACTTGAAATATTGATAATAAGTGTATGGAAAAGTAATAATATTGTATCATCTTGTTACAGTTATAACTGGATTAGGCTTCTATAGTTATGTATATATATAAATGTGTGTGTGACAACAGTAGGTGTTAATGTTAGTTTTTTTGGTGCCAGGATGTAGCTAATAAAATAAGGGGAGAGATTTGGTCCACCTCGCTTGCAGATTGCGGTAGTTAAAAAACAAACAGTCTTTTTCTTGCAGACTCAGACATTTTACCTATGAAAAAACAAACAACACCTGAATAAAACAACGATCTGAGATTTGATATCATCGTTGTTAACATATTGGTATCAGAGCTAAAATGTTTGTGTTCAATATCTAAGTGAGTTTAGTGTCATGGCATCCTCGTCAAACAATAGCAATCAACCTCTTCTCCCTGTGTTTAAGGGATAAGGGTATGAATTCTCGAGTATACGAGTAAAGACTCTTCTATGCTCTCAAGAATTATGGGAATTGGTGTCTAGCGGGTTTGATCAGGCGGATCAAGATGCAACACGGCTAAGAGAAAATCTAAAGAAGGATGCCCATGTACTAACGCTTATTCACCAAGCAGTTCATGAAAATGTATTTTGAAGAATTGCAAGGGCGGTAGCGTTGCAAGGGCTCAAAAGAGAATATTACGGAATAACAAGGAGATTCAAAGGTTATGGCCATAGCGTTGCAAGGGCTCAAAAGAGAGTTCAAGACATTACGGATGAAAGAAGATAAAAGATGATGTGAGTGTTGCTGAATTCTTGTCCACTGGTATGAAGATTGTTAACAAAATACGTGCCTATAGAGAAGAGGTCAAGAATAAAACAGTAATACAGAAAGTCCTTAGAAGTTTACCCACAAAATAGGATCATGTAGTCAGCGGCTATAGAAGAAGCTAATGATCTGTCAACTCTCACGTTCGATCACTTAATGGGATCATTGCAGTCCCATGATGCAAGGGTTAATAAAAGTATTGAAAAGATGGAAGATGAATGTGTATTTCAAGCTAGAGAAGTTGATAACCAGTTTTGCACAAGAGGAGGTGGAAGAGGAGATACATGTGGTCGTGGCAGGGGATGAGGACATTTAGGTGGAAGAAACATGAGTAACATTCAATGGTTTAACTGTAACAGACTTGGACATGTGAGATCCGAGTGTTGCTTCGAGCCACAAGTAAACAATGCAGTGGTTGAACAAACTGAAGATTAAGAGGTGAATCGGTTTTTTAGGGCCATTAGTGATACATATCCACCTGAAAGCATTTGGTTCATTGATAGTGGGTTCTCTAACCATATGACGGGTAAGAGGAAATTGTTTAAAGAACTTGGTGATACAAAGAAAGTACAAGTTAAAATGGGTAATGGTAAAGGTATTCAAGTGGAAGGAAAAGGTGTAATCAAACTGATCATGTCAAACGGTTAATATAAGGTGTTGTATGATGTTCATTGTACACCTGTGTTCGACTACAATCTGTTGATTGTCGGTCAATTAATGAGAACATCTTATTCAGTGTTGTTTGATGATGATAAGCGTGTGATACTAACAAGGCATCAAAGAAAGTAGTGGGTTCCATACCGATGTCTACCAACAACACGTTTTCACTCAATGTACGTGAGGGGATTGTTTTAGCAGCAAATGAAGACGAGACCATGATGTCGCATAAGCAATATGGGCATTTGCGTGCACAAGCTTTACATCACTAGACTAATGATGAAATGGTGCATGGGTTACCTCTTAGTCTATGCGTAATGGGGCGGTATGCCCGGCGCCATGACCGGAAAACGCCCAGGAACACCAAAACTCCGGGCGCCATGTTTCAGAAACAAGGGGGCAGCGCTATAATTTTCGCGGCGGTATGGGGAGGGTGGTAAAAGATTGGACCAATCACATTTGAGCAACCTTTTTTATATTAATTAATAAAACTGAAAATTATTAAATAGGTAATGATGGGTAGGGGCTTTATGACTACGGGCTCTAGTGATATAACGCCCCATAAAGCCCCCGTGTGACGTGGCACGACACGTGTCGCATAACGCCCCACAAGGGGCTTTATGACTACGGATGGCCTGATAGGAGGTATATCTGAGTGTGACAGGTGTATCTATGGGAAGGAGACAAAAATTCATTTCCTCATCATGCTTGGAGGGGTATTCATCTTTTACAATTGGTACATGCAGATCTAGTAGGACCCATGCATAGACCATCATTGGGAGGTAACCGGTTTTATTTTCTATTAACTGATGACTACACAAGACACAGCTGGGTATATTTTTTTAAAGCAAAAGTCTGAAGCTTTTAGTTTTTCCAAAACATTTAACGCAAAAGTGGAAAATGAAAGTGGGTTGAAAATTAAGACGTTCAGAACGATAGGGGTGGTGAGATTTTAAGCAAAGCTTTTAATGAATTTTGTGAAGAGAATAGGATTCATAGGGATTTGACAATGCCCTATACGCCCGAACAGAATGAGATAGATGAATGGAAAAACATAATCGTAATGGAGATGGTGTTAGCATTATAAACTTAATATGTTATAAGTATGTATAATATTCGAATTCTATGTATAATGTGTACTTAATATGTGTAACTATATGTAATATGTGAACGGTTATGTGGCAAGGGTTGGCACCGTTTTAAACGGTTGATTTCCCTCCAAATTTAACCGCCACCAACCAACACTATATATGTACATTGCCGGCAGTTATGTCCGGTACCAAGAATCAATTTCATTCGATCTTGAATTCCAAAATATCCCTGTATATCTCTTGGATAATCATGGATTCTAAACCATCAAGTAATTCCGCTGCAAGTGCAAATTCTATTCTAACAAGTGGTATCAGAGCCACTACTAGAAGACAAGAGATTCCTGCAACGACTTCTACAACTCTGCCATGTTTGCACTGTTTGTCTGAGAAGAAAGAAAAACAAAGATTTCAAAGGAAGTGTTATTACTGCGATCAATTAGGACATCAGATTGCAGAGTGTAAGAGGAAAGAAGAAGATGAAGCCTCTCAACTCATTCGTTTAGCGACAAACACGGGATCACAATCACAGAAGGGGGTTGATGATAATAATCAATATGATCGGAGTTCGGAGTTCAGAGTTCATGGTGGTCGGTACAGACGGAAGTTACTGGTCGAATATCTGGTATGTTAGTAAATCATTTAAACGACACTATTCTGGAAATATAAACATGTTTAAACGAATCAAAAAACTGTATGAAGTTGAAACAAACACTGGGGAATGCAATTTTTACTTCATTCAAGGAATTGGTGTTGTTGAAATGATTACTGGATCAGAAAAATTACGAATTCAAAGTGTATTTTATACACCAGACATTGATCGGAACGTCCTGAGTTTTGATCAATTAATAACACAAGGTTATACGGTGAAATTTATGGGTGACAAGTGTAAAATATATCCAACTTTTAGTATTCCTGCAATCGATAAAAGAAATGATATTACATGTTACTCTAGAAAAGATGATGTTGGTAACAAAGAAAAAGAAGAAATGTTCAGATCTGAAACCGAATATGAAAAATTCAAGAATGATTACTTGAATTCATATTTCGAAAGTTTAAACATATCATCAGAAGAACCGGACTGGAACGTAATGATACTGCAAGCAATGACGTTCAACGAATTCCAAGACTGCAAAGCCCTTATGGATATGTTGGAAGATGATGGATATGTAGGAAAGTATAAGTTTTTTATAGAGAAGAAATTCGAAGATATGGTTGACTGGTTCTTAAAAGTTAAACTAGAAATCAATTCAAGACCGTTACCTGCCAATGCCGAGAATAACAGGAAAGTCAGCCTGTTAGACTTGTACTTAGCGGTTAAAAGAGAGGGTGGTCATCGACGTGTAACAGACAATCATATGTGGGCGGTGATAGCAAAAGATATGGGTCTTGATTATAATGACGTAGAACTAATGAGGCTTATGTACGCCATGTATTTAGACGTACTGGTTTATTACTACAAGATCAAGTGCATTCAAGGTGCTGCAGCCGAAAAGGAAGTCAATGAAGACGTCGGTGAAAAGAGAAGAACCAGAAGCATGGAGCTGGTCGCCTCTGCTGCCGAACAGGAAGGAGCAACAGACGAAAACTTCGCATTCTTTGCTGGGAATGATTGGTATGGGTTAAAGAGATTAAAGCAAAGAAAAAGGTTTGATTTTCGGAGGGCTGAAAAGGCAGTAAACGAAGCGAATGATAGGGTGCTGAAACACTCGCGAAAGGGAAATTAAGTTTATGGGGAGTGATTGTTAGCATTATAAACTTAATATGTTATAAGTATGTACAATATTCGAATTCTATGTATAATGTGTACTTAATATGTGTAACTATATGTAATATGTGAACGGTTATGTGGCAAGGGTTGGCACCGTTTTAAACGGTTGATTTCCCTCCAAATTTAACCGCCACCAACCAACACTATATATGTACATTGCCGGCAGTTATGTCCGGTACCAAGAATCAATTTCATTCGATCTTGAATTCCAAAATATCCCTGTATATCTCTTCGATAATCATGGATTCTAAACCATCAAGTAATTCCGCTGCAAGTGCAAATTCTATTCTAACAGATGGCCCAGTGCATGGTTCAAGCTAAGAGTCTCCCGAATCAATTCTGGGCAAGGGCTATATCCAAAGCAGTATACTTTATATGATTGTGACCTACAAATGCAATTTCTAGAAAGACCCTCTTCGAGATGTGGAACAGTAGAAAACCATGAGTAAGTCAAATAAAAACTTCTGGTTGTATAGCTTTTGCATTAACTCCAACCCCCAGTTGAGAAAAAAAAGTTAGATGCCATGTCAAAAAAATGTGTTTTTGTCAGGTATTCTCCAAACTCAAAAGCTTATTGGTTGTATGATCTGTTAAATGAATGTATACTAACGACCAGGATGTCGTGTTTAATGAAAGAGGTGAATGGATCGATATAAATTTTAATAATGAAACAAACGATGAAGATTTTCTTAGGGTGTAAGACCCGTATCAAATAATACATGTTTATAAAAGATTCCGTTTTACATACAAAAATCCAATTACGAAACGCCAAACATGATTTATAGTTAATTCGAACTTAAAAGTGTCAAAAAAAAATATGTTTTCTAACATTTAACAATGTTTAGAATTAACAAAAGAACTAAACAAGCGCGGAAGTTTCGACTTGTAATGTGTTCCGCGTTCGGTTCTTGCTCGAGCTTGAACCCATCCATATTCATCATATTATTGACCTAGTAACATTTAAGAACCACAAATGTTAGAAATAATGCATTAGAATGAGGTTTGGTATCAAACATAACTCAACAAAGCAACAAACAAAATTTTCACAGTTCCCACCGTAAGCTACGGTACAGGAACCATAACTTATGGTACACCTAAAACGTTTGGGATAGAAAGCCTAGACCGTAGCCTACGGTCTCCAACCGTAGGTTATGGTCCAACCTGTAGCAAATATTTCATGTTTTGCCCTCGACACGAAAACGACCATAACTTTCATTTCGTTTATTCCGTTTAACCTCCCGTTTCTTCCTACATGATTGTAATTTGATCCTCTATCATTTGGACTCGAAATCCAACATCCGGGTTAACAAAATTCTAAACTTATAAACTCTCGGCTTATTATTTTGTTTACAAAATAATTGACCCGTTCAATTTTTGCCAAACAAACTTGTTTATTTTCATTCAAATACACGAACATCGTAACTATGAATATTTCCTATTACCTGGGGTTCTATTCGCGGGATTTATGCATTCGTTATCCTATATGTGTTTTATTCAATCGACCCGTTCAACTACAAATTGTTGAACTTGTCTCGCACAATTTCCATATGTAGAATTATGCATCTTTTAGTCATAACTCATAACCCGAGTCTTTGACTTTTAGTTTGCGATCCCGATTCTCGGTTTACGCTTATGTTTGATGCCCTACCCATTATCAGGGCATTATACCGAAGTCCTCACTTATGCAACCAATGTGGTATGCATTGAGACTTCATTTGACCCATTTGGTTAACTTAGCGAAATCCATCGCTTTTATTCAATCAAACCTTTATCTCTCTATCAAATTGGCCCATTTGAATGTTTTAGTGAAATCCATCACTTTCAAACATTCAAACAAAATATCAATTTCTTATTTTTGACCCGTTTGAATGTATTAGTGAAATCCATCACTTTCAAATATTCAAACAAAATACCAATTTCTTATTTTTGACCCGTTTGAATGTATTAGTGAAATCCATCACTTTCAAACATTCAAACTTATCGTTAGTCCATTGTTCATCCATTCGGTTTATTCGCACGAAATCCACCGCTTAAGAACAAACCGAACTTCATGAAAATACATTTATTATTCAACATATATAAATGTAAAATATTAACGAAAGTTCTACGAAGCATCAAGCCACGTACCTTAAAACTTTGCTTTTAAGCGCGTATCCGCCCCGGTTTGACCTTCCGAAGCTCCACTTGAGTTGCCTAAATATGCAATCCAATTGTCATAATTAGGAACATATAATTCAACTTATGGCGCGTGAATTTGCCAACAATCAATCACAAAGTTTTCTTTATGTGAAAGCACCGGATCGATGACGAACATCAAACATTGCACTTGATTCAAGACATGAAGAACAAAATATGAAGAACAAGATAGAAATATGTAGAAGATGAATCTCTTTATTGATAAATCAGTCATCACAAATTACACACACCAAAGGAGTATACATCATCTACAAGCTGGTTTAGATCACAAAGATCTAAACCCTAGCTTTCTCTCACTAACACATAGTCTCTCTCTCTCTAGAATTCACACCAGGAGGATGAACGAGTGGGAGAGCAGCACCAAGCTTCAAGAGTTGCCCTAATCTACACAATACACACATATATATAGGCTAGGGACTAAACCTCGGACAAACCAATTCTACACCAAAAACTCTGACTTTTGCCCTAAACATAAAACTAGACAAAAGTTCTCCTAAAACTTGGACAAGTTGTCCCTAGGATAAACTTGGGACTCATTTTCAAGACATGTACAATAAAGACCCTAACAATTGGAAGGCATGCACTTTTCACCCAAAGTGCATTAACAACTCCCCCTTGATCAATGCAGGTCTTCATGTGGTCTTGAATTCTTCGTTATGGTTGACTTTAACTTGGACTTTTGCTTTGTTTGACACAGAACTGAAAAGCGACAGTTACCCGGCAGGAACTGCACTTACAGTCTCCCCCTTAACTGTTGCATCAGTTCTGTGTGGCATCGATAATCTTCAATCACCGGATACTACACTTAGAGACTCCCCTTTAACTGAAGATATCATGTCAGCTTTCAACTTTGGCTGAGACTTGATCTTTTAGGTAGAGCACAGCGATCGTCAACCCTTCTAATTAAAGACTTGCTGACGATCACTTAAGGCCGCTTTGAGAAACCCGAAGAATCCAACATCAAACACTATAGATCCTCCCCTTCAAACTACTCCCAAATCAAGTTAATGCGAACCGACCTACAACCACATGTAGGAATATCGCTCGATACATTAATCTTCAAACCTAACCGGTAGCAGAAAGAAACATTGGATTTCCAATGCCCAACCTTGAACACTTCAAACTTCACAAAGACATGAAGCTCAGTTCGATAAGTTAATAACAAACTGAACTTTGTAAAAGTACATCCACCATCTTGATCAGAGTCTTCAACCGAGTGTCTGAAATCATTTCATCTCGAATCTTCAAGATCCAATCTCGTATCTTCACAAATTCCACCAATTACCCGTTGACTTTCGTCTCTGATCTCCCCCTCAATGTAAGAACCCCTATTTCGAGAATCCGATCAGTCACCAACTTGGAAGAGGTACCAAGAAGACTAATCTTCTCTACTCTAACCGGCATACGATAAAGGCATGACCTTCAACTAGTTGCCAAACGAACAATTTGCTTCATCACGTTAACACTTGATTAAACCTCGAACAAACTTGACAAAACTCAATCATACACTAGCTCTTACTTGCTTCATGTTATAAACACTTCGCCACCGGTAAGATTAACACTAAGTTAATCTCAAAGATAGTAAACATGAACTTGTTTCGATGTAGCACCACGAGCTTTTGGTTTACAAAGAAAACAGGAATTTCAAAATTCAAAATTTTTACTCCCCTTTTTTCTTTGTAAACAATACAAAAATCCAAGCAAGTCTTATTCTCTTCACCTCCTCACTTGATCCGGACAACATAAGTACCATAAACTTTTCGATAATCCGAAACCGACTTCAAGTTTCCAAACTACACATAATTCTAACTCTTAGTTAGTTATCCGGTACCCCAGGTAACCCGGAATAACTAGAAAAACTCGGAACATGCACAACTCGAAACTTCCGAACAACACAAACTTCTAAATTTAGCTATAAATCCGGTACCTCAGGTAACCCGGAATTCTAGAAAATTCGGAACTCGTAAAACCCGAAAGCTCTTGAAACCTCGAATCAGATCATCGGAATAGTACTTAGAGTACAAAGAGATTCAGAACAAGCAAAGAAATCCGAAAAACCCATAAATTCGATATATTTTTTTTATAACAATGCAATACAGATCACAAAATAATCCCCATACCTTGACATCAGATGAAAACGTAATCAAGGACCAATAAAAAATCTTCGCACCTATCACCCATATTTAGCAAGTGGGCCCAAGAGAATGATTACACAATCATGTACACATGAATGTGGAATTTATGTGGACAATGCACCATCGGCCCAATCATGTATGCATCTCAACCCTAGCCCATGCAAACACAAACCTGCCAAAACCCTAGCCGACACTTTACAGCCGCCAACATCATCTGCTATCAGACAACATCTACAATAATTCCGTTGACCGGAAAATAAATGTTCCAGCAACCGCCATTCACAACAAAAATACCTAGCCGACACATCTCCATATCGACGTTCTGCTATAAAACTTAACCGAACCGCACAACCGTAAATCACTGATAAATACCCATACCTAGGCGCCTCTGAACAACCACCTGAACCACTATATAACTTCAACGAATTGGAAACGAATTCCAGTCATCACCAAGGCCGACACCCTCTATCTTGACATCTCGATTCACCACCAATTTCCGATAGGTCACCAGAGTGCGACTGTTTAAACTCAAAATGCCGTAAAGAAACTCGGACATAACAAGATGAACTGTATGTTTAAAACTCGGAATCAAACTCGGAGACACAGAGGTAATCAAAAATCGGAATCAGAGACGGTTTAACAATCGGAATTCAGAAACTCGGAGACTGTTAAAACTCGGAGGCTTGAATAAGCTCTCAAAACTCGGTGGCTTGAATAATCAAAACTAGGAGGCTTGAATAATCAAAACTCGGACATATGCACAGTGTAAAGCTCGGACACTTGTATTTCAAAACTCGGAGATAACAAGAACTCATATATTGTTTGGTAAAAAAAACTCGGATACTGCAAGACTTTTAATAGATGGCTGTACAAACTCGGAATCAAACAAAGGTTAAGACTCGGAGCATTGTAAAACTCGGAGTCAACTGATTTAAAAGCCAAACCTCAGACTCACTAAAACAGACAGTTTAAAACTCTGAATTAGTAAGGGAACCTTTTAAAACTCGGATCAGTGAGAGACATAAAACTCGAACAATAAAAGAGTATAGAAACTCGGACATGCTGAAGTTCAGAAGAAAGAAGTCTCCGGACTTTCGCCCTAGTGTGACTTCACACTAGTTCACCAAAACCCCGGAAACACAAACACAGAGTTTTAAAAACTCAGACAAGTTTAACACTAAGAAAAACTCGGACAGAGCAATTTTTGGATCAAACCTCTTATCTGCAACAACTTGGAGAACAAACCAACCACGAACAGCTTCATTTTCTTCAACTTTTCTGCAAAATCTTCAAGTCTTCAAGATGTTTGGCGGAAACAAACATCAAATCAAGAGCAATGGTGATTCGGATGGCGGTTATACCATTCCGAATCGGTAACCATGCTCTGATACCACTGTGAAAGCACCGGATCGATGACGAACATCAAACATTGCACTTGATTCAAGACATGAAGAACAAAATATGAAGAACAAGATAGAAATATGTAGAAGATGAATCTCTTTATTGATGAATCAGTCATCACAAATTACACAAACCAAAGGAGTATACATCATCTACAAGCTGGTTTAGAACACAAAGATCTAAACCCTAGCTTTCTCTCACTAACACATAGTCTCTCTCTCTCTAGAATTCACACCAGGAGGATGAACGAGTGGGAGAGCAGCACCAAGCTTCAAGAGTTGCCCTAATCTACACAATACACACATATATATAGGCTAGGGACTAAACCTCGGACAAACCAATTCTACACCAAAAACTCTGACTTTTGCCCTAAACATAAAACTAGACAAAAGTTCTCCTAAAACTTGGACAAGTTGTCCCTAGGATAAACTTGGGACTAATTTTCAAGACATGTACAATAAAGACCCTAACAATTGGAAGGCATGCACTTTTCACCCAAAGTGCATTAACAACTCCCCCTTGATCAATGCAGGTCTTCATGTGGTCTTGAATTCTTCGTTATGGTTGACTTTAACTTGGACTTCTGCTTTGTTTGACACAGAACTGAAAAGCGACAGTTACCCGGCAGGAACTGCACTTACACTTTATATGATTCCATACATTATCAACATAGACCCTTCATTTAAGCATTTCGTTAAACACCTCGTGAGCATGACTTTTATGCTAGTTTTACTTATCTAAATAAACGTCTTTTAATCATATATCATAACTCATCAAATCAATATTCTCAACGAAATCAATTTAATATCAAGTTTCAGTTGTAACACATCAATTGCACAATTTAAATCTTCATAATTCATGTATTACACAATTTCATCAAAAACCCATTTTCTCATGTATCAATTTCACACCCTAACACTAGATTCTTGCTAAGGTGTTTGCTATTTCAATTAAGATTAAAGCCTTGGGTCTATATTACACCTAACTTTGGCCATTCTAACAACAATTGTTCAAGAACTCAATCACCCAAGTTCCTTTATCTACATTATCATCTTCTACAACGAAAATTGCAACATACCTTCTGTTAGTCAAGTGTGGATGATCAATTCCCTTGATTCATGCACCAACAACAACCCCAATTAACCCTCCAATTTGATTAGTTTTGTGAAAGAAGAGTTGGGGTTTTTCCTCTCGTCTTGGTCACGCAGACACACACATATGAATGTGTGTTGTGTTTTTGTTTTGGGTTATTTTAGAAATTAAGTTTATCCCACTTGACTATTTTGGTCCTTCGTGTTTAGTTTGTTATATAAGGACCTTATTTCAGGAATTTCATCACTTAACAACTTATCATTAACTAGGTTAAATGTCCCTAGTCATTATTCGCAAGATTATAACCAAGTTTTTGCACATATTTATACATTTTATAATTTTTGGGGTGTTACATAGGAGCATGGTGTTTGATGAAGCTGATGGTTTACATGTTGAGAGAACTCCTAGTTCAAGTCTAAGTTCAGGTCCAAGTTCAAGTGATGGACCCTCAACACCTCACAATAGCTCATCGCCCACTACTCAAGATTCAAATTCAACACCATACTGTTGGCCTTAATTGTTTGATAAAAGTTTGATTAGAAGATACGGGTCAAAAGTGTAAATAGTTTAAAGTTAGTTTAGATAGCGGTTACAAAATACATGGACTAAAGGTGGCAAAGCAGAACTTGATAACCACCACCCCAAGGGTTGCGAAACCCCTTGGGTCGCGCCTGTTGGATCATCGGCTTCAAGGGAAAAAGAAGAGACACGTCGGTTTGAACTTGTGGACAAGAATCAACATGCCTCTTCATATTTAACTACAACCACAATATCCTAGAGACGCGACTATTCGTGAAAGAACACGTCTCTACACTCACACCCATTGAAGTCTATAAATAGATTAGGTTTTCAGTTTGTATGTTGTATCTTGTGTCAATCAGATTCAATTGTTCAGTTTCAATACAATTGCATATTAGGGTTTATCCATTTCTTCTTGCTATTGTTCGATTGTTATTTTGTTCTTGATTGATGGGTTGAATTCATGGTCTCTTGGGATCTATATTGGTATCAGAGCCAAGGTCCAAAGAATCAAGATCATGGGTTCAATTCATCAATCAAGGCAAGGGTTTCGCGGTTCGGAATAATCATCTGAGGGAAGGCAGGAAACATCGGGCGAACCGAGCATATTGGTGTAGGTCTGCATGGAGGAAAGAGCAGCCGAGCGGCGAAAAAGGTAAAGAATACGCACAGGGGAAGCCATCCTACATTCATGGAAATTACCAGTTAAAAAGTCTCCCGAGAAGTTGATCCCTGGATTCGCATATAGCTAAAGACATTGGGTTCAAAGATTGCCTAAGAAGGAGAAAAAGATACAAAGAAGGAAAGGAGGATAACATCACAAAGGTCAATCGCAAGAGATGACGTTCACGTCGGAATCGCCTAAGGACTTGTAGGGTTGAAGATTGTTGATGGAATCATAGCGGGAACATAATGGTTTGCACAGTCATGTGTAGACATAGATGAGGCCGCAAAGTTTTTTGGTGTAATGTATGACGAAGGTTGAAGACACCAGGATTATAGTTTGCCTAGGAAGAAGCATTCAATGTTCACGACTCAAACTTGGATCAACAATTAGGGGGGGTGAATGTTGGCCTTAATTGTTTGATCAAAGTTTGATTAGAAGATACGAGTCAAAGGTGTAAATATTTTAAAGTTAGTTTAGACGGCGGTTGCAAATTACAGGGACTAAAGGTGGGAAAGTAGAACTTGATAACCACCACCGCAAGGGTTGCGAAACCCCTTGGGTCACACCAGTTGGATTGTCGGCTTCAAGGCAAAAAGGAAGAGACACATCGGTTTGAACTTGTGGACAAGAATCAACATACCTCTTCATATTCAATTACAACCACAAGATCCTAGAGACACGACTATTCGTGAAAGGACACGTCTCTACACTCACACCCATTGAAGTCTATAAATAGATTAGGTTTTTTGTTTATATACTGTATCTTGTATCAATCAGATTCAGTTGTTCAGTTTCAACACGATTGCATATTAGGGTTTATCCCTATCTTCTTGTTCTTGCTCGATTGTTATTTTGTTCTTGAGTGATGGGTTGAATTCATGGTCTCATGGAATCTATAGACACATGGTGGTGTCAAGTAGTCAAAGTACTAATGAAAACAGAAGTATGGTTCCAGTGCTCGAGTAATCCATGACCACATGTTCGTACTTTGGTTGACCTATGTGAAAATACAAGAGAACTTAGGCCGGATGAGTGTGAATCTTGTCTGATCGCATTGACATCTCTTGAGCACACAACACCTCAAGAGGTTGTCAATAAGACTGAATGGAAGCAAGCCATGGAGGAGGAGTTAGCATCGCTTCAAAGGCACAATACATGGTCACTTACAGAATTGCCAGCAGGAAAAATGGCCATCGGCTTTAAATGGGTTTTTAAGCTAAAGATGCAGATGGAAAGATTCTGAAGCATAAAACACCGCTGGTCGCAAAAGGTTACGCTAAAGAAACGGGATTGATTACGAAGAAACGTTTTCTCCAGTTGCTAGATTCGAAACAATATGAGTGCTTCTTGCTTTAGCCGCTCGAAAGGGATTGATTGCATATCAGTTTGATGTCATGTCAGGGTTTTTAAATAGTTTTCTAAAGGAAGAGGTATACATGGTGCAATCACTTGGTTTTGAATTGGAAGGGCAAGACAATAAGATGTTTAAGCTACATAAAGCCTTGTATGGCTTCAAACAGGCACCGAAAGCATGGTACAGCATGGCTATTTAGTACGACATGGTTATAAACATAGTCAAAGTGATCCCACATTGTATGTAATAAGAAGTGGAACAAGTGATCTAATCGTGGTGGGTCTATATGTGGATGATATTGTGTATACGAGCTCTTCTAAGAAACTCCTTGTTGAATTCGGACAAAAGATGGTGAACGAGTTTGAAATGACTGACTTGGACATTTAAATTACTTCCTTGGTTTGGAAGTAAATCATAGGAAGGATGGTACATTTGTTGGTCAACAAAAATATGCTGGTGATTTGCTTTGCTGAATCGGTTTGGTATGGGTAAGTGTAAAGTGGCTACTACACCAATGAATGTTAATGAAAAGTTACAGACGGAAGACGTTGGATTATCAGAAGATGAATATAAATTTAGAAGCTTGCTGGGTGGTCTCATTTATTTAACTTATTCTCATCCCGATATTGCGCATGTCGTGAGAGTCATTTCGAGATTCATGCATAAGCCTTCCGTTATTCACTTGGGATAAGCTAAGAGGGTGCTATGAGATGTTGCTAGTTCAGTTTATCTTGTTCATTGGTATGGTAAGACAGGAAGTATTAATCTAGCTAGATACACCGATAGTGATTGGGCTACTTGTGCAACTATGTTTTCAACTGGAACTGGTGTTGTTTCATCGTGCTCAAAGAAACAAGAAGTTGTGGCGCTCTCAAAAAATGGAGGCTGAATATATCGATGCTCTCAAAAAAGGGTTGTTAAGGTTTACCGAGTCTTTTGGTTGTGGGAGTCAGTTTTTTTTTTTTTTTTTTTTTTTTTTTTTTTTTGAAAGGGTCATGTATACATTTTTATCGAGTGTTATTTAAGCACCACATAGTTATTGAATAAAGCAACGATTCTGAGTTTTGATATCACCGCTATTAAAAAAATCAGATATTGTTCCAATCGGTTTCACCAGTGCCTTTAACCACAACTTCTGGTTTCGTGATAGGCATACCCCTAAAGTGGTTTGATTGATTGTAGTAAATACATGCATGGTTTTAGAATCATACCTTTTGGCTTTTCGTTTTGAAATCTGTCTTTTGCAACCTTCCTTATATATTCTAAAGATAATGCTTCTTGAGACTTGTTCATATTAAAATCATCTAATTTAACGCATAGGTCTTCCACACTTGAACCCCTTCCACACTTGAACCCTTCCTGATCCTCCTGACCTCTTGCCGGTCGTCCCGACCGTATCGTGGTTCTAACCATCATAACTTCCTACAACATACTAGTAATCCATATTGGTTTTAATATTCACCTATAATTGTCGGAAAGAATGAAACAAATAGTATAGGGGCTAATGTATAATATGGTGGTCTATATAACCACCATCTTTGTGTAACCCTATTTTTAGTACAATACAATTTCAATACAAACAATTCTAAACCACTGTGTTTTCTCTATACCAAATAACATGGTATCAGAGCAGAGTTTATGAAACTTGAAAACTTTGTTCGTCAATCTCAAACCAGCAAAATCAAAAACAAACTTCGTTCAAAAAATCAATTCTCAAACAAAAAAAAAACCAAAACCAGATCAATCAGAAAAATCATAGTACTGCGAGCCCTTCAAACATAGCCACACAATCTGCGGAGCATAGTACCACTGAAGAAAGTCCATCCAACGTGATACCTGAGGTAAGAAATACCGAGGACCCTGGATGTTCTACGTTTTCTAACCATGAGATAACTAGGGAACACATAGAACCGACAACAACGGAACCTACTCCACAGGCTGAACCAGATGTGGAACAGGGTGAACTAGACTTGGAAGAGGTTGAACAAGTCGTTGAACATGTGGAACCAGTTGCAGCAGAGACAACTAGAAGATTCCCTCTCCCTCCTAGAGCCAATAGAGGGGTCCCTCCAAAACGGTACTCGCTAGAGAGGGAAACCAGAACCTCAAGGTATCCTGTAGCTAATAGAGTTAATGGGAACTTATCTAACAGTGCGAAAGCTTTCGTCACCTCTCTATACTCCGAACAAATACCTGGCGCTGTAAAGGAAGCACAAGGTAAGAAGAACTGGAAAGAAGCAATGGAAACAGAGATGCACGCTCTTATGAAAAACAATACGTGGGAAAAGTGCATTCTCCCAAAAGGAAAGAAAACAGTTGGCTGCCGTTGGGTGTATTCAATTAAGTATAAACTAGATGGTTCTATTGGAAGATACAAAGCTCGACTTGTAGCCAAAGGATACACTAAGACGTATGGGATCGATTACTCTGAGATGTTTTCTCTGGTTGCAAAAAAAGACACCATCAGAGTCCTCTTCTCTATAGCAGCAAATAAGAATTGGCCTCTCCATCAGTTTGATGTTACAAATGCATTTCTCCATGGAGACCTAGCGGAAGAAGTCTACATGGAAGCACCTCCAGGTTTTTCAGGGGGTTTTAAAGATGGGGAGGTTTGTCGGTTGAAAAAATCTCTATACGGGCTAAAACAGTCACCTCAGGCTTGGTTTGGAAAGTTCACCTTGGCCATGAAAGAATACGGGTATTACCAAAGTAACGCTGATCATACCCTGTTCATCAAAAGAAGAAACGACCTCGTAACTTGCCTGGTCATATATGTAGACAACATGATTATCACCGGAAATGATGTGGAAGAGATAACACAGCTGGAAAAGAATTTGTTTTCAAAGTTTGAAATGAAAGACCTTGGGAATCTCAAGTATTTCCTCGGAATAGAAGTTCTCGGGTCTAAACGGGGGATTTTTATCTGCTAAAAGAAGTATGTCCTTGATCTCCTGGCGGAAACTGGTTTGATTGATAGTAAACCAGCAGATACGCCAATGGTGGTGAACCACAATCTTCACATGGAACTTAATGGCGAGCTTGCAGACAAAGAAAGGTATCAACGGATTGTGGGCAAGTTAATTTATCTCTCCCACACTCGCCCTGATATAGCTTATGCTGTTGGAGTGGTAAGTCAATTTATGCACCAACCGCAAGTTGCTCACATGGAAGCTGCTCAGAGAATTCTAAGGTATCTAAAGGGAACTGCAGGCCATGGAGTGTTGTTAAAAGCAAATGGACATTTAAATGTTGAGCGCTACACTTACGCTGACTGGGCAGGAGATAAGGGAAATCGAAGGTCAACATCAGGGTACTTCTCCTTGGTTGGTAGAAACCTTGTTACCTGGACGAGCAAGAAACAGAAGGTGGTCGCTCTGTCGAGTTCAGAAGCAGAGTTCAGAGGCATAGCTCGAGGGTTAAGCGAAGTTCTTTGGATCATGAAACTTCTAGAAGACATTGGTTTCTCCCAAAGGGCAGCACCCAGTAAAATTATGTGCCATAATATAGCTGCAATACAAATCTTAGAAAATCCAGTTCAGCATGATCGAACAAAACACGTGGAAGTAGATCGACATTTCATCAAGGAAAAACTGGAGGAAAGGATCATAGAGCTCCCGTATATATCATCAAAAGATCAACTCGCAGATATTCTCACAAAAGCAGTCAACGGAAATGCTTTTAGTAGCTGTTTGAGCAAGTTAAGTATTGGAGATCCCACTACTCAACTTGAGGGGGAGTGTCGGAAAGAAGGAAACAAATAGTGTATGGGCTAATGTGTAATATGGTGGTCTATATAAACACCATCTTTGTGTAACCCTATTTTTAGTACAATACAATTTTAATACAAACAATTCCAAACCACTGTGTTTTCTCTATACCAAATAACAATAATGCTCTCCTCAGGTCCTTAAATATGTGATTCTGATGCCATTATGTAAAATGTCGGGATAGGAGGGGCATTTATACCACCTTGTTATCGGCTGGTAGTTCCTCCAAAATGGGAAACCCATAATCAAAGCATCCCCGAGTTCCAGTCCCACAAGTCGTTTATATTATATGTTTATTATTCTTAGCCATTAATGGGTCGAACAATGTTTATTTCTTATGTTTTCTTTTATGGGTCGTAGGCCTCATGTCGAATGGGTCGCAAACATTAAGTCCATTAGGTTTGGTTTTAGATGAAGCGGTGCGATTAAAAAATAACTGCCATGCAATTATCTTCTAACGGCACGTACAAAACATCACATCCCAAATAGGGTTTCATGTTTCAGTCTTTGAATCAAAGTTACGAACACACTGCGTCAATTGTAATCTAAGATTCAAGTTTAGGTTTTCTTATTTTCGGGTTAGTATATCAATGTTCAAGTTTGTTTCGATTTCATTATGTATTGGTGTGATGTGTGTGGAGATAATCAAGAGGCATGTTATCATCCCTCTAGTCCTCGATCATGGTCCTGGGAACCCTGCAACCTTGATACCAACATAATGAAAGTCATAATCAAAGACAAATCTCCGGGTTCGAGACCCACAAGTCGTTTATATATCCTATTTATGAGTATTAGTCATAATGTTTATTTCTTTATGTTCTCTGTTTTGGGTCATAGGCCACATGTTGAATGGGTCGCAAACATTAAGTCCATTAGGTTTGGTTTTAGATGGAGCGGTGTGATTAAACAAAAACTGTCATGCAGTTATTTTGGAACGACGCATACAAAACATCATGTCCCAAGACACAACTCTTCATCATCTTTAAATAGCGTTTCAAGTTTCAGTCTTTATATTCAAGTTCAGGTTTTCTTATTTTCGGTTAGTATATCAATATTCAAGGTTGTTTCGATTTCATTATGTGTTGTGTGATGTGTTTGAAGATTATCAAGAGGCATGTTCTCATCCCTCTAATCCTCGATCATGGTCCTGGGAACCCTGCACCTTTGATACCAACATTGGTATTAGAGCCCAAGTTTCAAGTTTAATCAAGATCAAGGAAGAGGGTTGCAGCGATCATCAAAGGGAAAGCAAGAACAAATCGGTTGGCATTGATTCTAGCGACATCGGTCTGAACTAGGGAAAGTGCATCCATGGCAGCGATAAGGTCAAAAAGATCACACAGGGGAAGCCATCTTCACGTTCTTGGAAGTTTTCAATAACCAAGTTTCCCAAGAAATTCTTCATGAAGTTAAGCCTCAAAAGTTACACACAACTGGGAAGACCACGTGAGGCCAAGTCTGTTGTTTCACATGCAAGCAATACGATCACATTGCTTCCATAAGCCTATGTAAGTATATCAATCTTAGTCCTTTACTGAAAGATATTGATTATTTAGTAAAGGATACTTGCAGAGGGGAGTGGGAAGCAATTTAGGTGGTAGATCCTATGTTCAAAACTCACATGACGGGTAACCGGATTTTTCAAAGTGTTCAAGAGGAACTTTGGGGTTTTAACCAACGAGAAAGGGAAAGAGTACTCTCATTCATCCATGGTATTGGATAAATTATGGTTTTGGTTGATGGAAAGAATACAACAATTCCTTGTGTGAATTATGTGCGAAGTATGATGTGCAACATTCTAATTTTAGAACAATTATTATTCAAGGAATTAAAGTGGTTATGTCGAGTGATTCATGTACGTTGAAAAAGATGTTTGGTGATAGAGCAAAAGGTGTAGACGTGTTTGAAAACAAATCCGAGGAGGATTTGGAACAAGAATATCTAGATAAGTTCTACGAGAACATAGATGTTGAAAATGGGTATCTCAACGAGAAGGAGAAATTGAAAGTGTCACACCCCAACCGATGGCGGAAACATCGGGGCGTGGCACTGAGCGAAACAGATTGTCCAGAAGTTTCCATAACAACTATGATTACCAATTATTTAAAACATCATGTCCCATACCATGACATAAAAAGTAATACAATTATTACAAACAAGATCTAGTCAAATTGTTCTGTTCCGAAAACTCAGATTTCAAATACAGACAATTCATTTACTTGTTTCTAGACCTTTCCTAGCCTCGATTTCACAGCAAGTCAAGCATAAAAACATCCTAAGCACTTGCCACATACGTTAAAGTAAAAGTCAATACACATAGTGTATAGGTGAGCATACAATTTTAATAGATATAATAGAGTTCGAAATCGATTACGCATAACTAGCACGTACACAGTGTGAAATGAAGCACGTTAGTTATCGACATGAACCTATCGATACCAATGACTGCGGGTTGACTGCCCAAGGTAGTTCGTAATACACACTCACCACTGTGAGCCATGTAACAAATTGTCCTTAACAACCCCTGAGTAAACAGGTGCTGAGTCCAAACTATAGTACTATCGTTGCTAAGGCAGGTAGACAGCATTCCATATGTAAACATAACAAACAAACATTCATTAAGTCACGTATAACATGCGGTAACGGTTAGCGTTAAAGTATTGCGTAGTGTGTTCGATGTGATTTAGTATAGGTAACGTATGTAACACCTAAAAGTGCGTAAAGCAAAAAGTGATCGAGTATACTCACAGCGATGATGGATTGAAGGGAGCGCTAGAGAGTAAGGTTAGCCTGATCAGAACGATAGTATAAATGATAAGCGGCGCGTAAAATGAAGCAAAGTGTCAAGGGATCGGACGGCAATCTGATCGGATGGCTATCTGATCGGGTGACCGGTCGATCGGATGACAATCCGTTCGGGTGGTCGCCCGTTCGGGTGGCCACTCGATTGGATTGTCATCTCGTTTGGGATGGATGTATTTGTGTATGATGGTTTGCCTTTTGAAGTTTTCGTTGTAGTATTTTGAAAACAGAGAAGTATCTCTACCTTTCAGGTCGGTCGATCGAACGGTCGTTCGATCGGAGAACAATCCGTTTGGTGAGGCTTCTCAGGTTGAGAACAAGTTCACAGCAGGACAGTCACTCGATCGGATGGCTATCTGATCGGGTGGCAATCCGTTCGGGTTGAACATGTTGAAAAAGTTGTTTAAGTGTTTGAAGTCAAACATCACATGGTCGGGTGGTAATCCGATCGGGTGGCAATCCGATCGGACGGTAATCCGTTCAATGTTCAAAACCTCAAATATTGAAATAAAAGTTAAGTGTGGGACCTAAGGTGCAATCCGATCGGGTGGCTGTCCGGTCCGGTGGCAATCCGAGTGGACGGCAATCCGTCCTAGATGACCTGGTCGTC
This sequence comes from Helianthus tuberosus, assembly GCA_030545235.1. Classification (NCBI taxonomy): domain Eukaryota; kingdom Viridiplantae; phylum Streptophyta; class Magnoliopsida; order Asterales; family Asteraceae; genus Helianthus; species Helianthus tuberosus. Next base: position 154,654,438 of record CM060358.1, read on the forward strand.
TTCTTCCTTGGTCGTTTTGGTAGTTTGAAGTTTTGAAGTGTTGAATGAGGTACATTGATAACATGCTTGAACAACGGAACCCTCGACCCGGCTCAAGTGACTCGACCGAACAAGGTCTGATTCTATCGGTTTTTGATGTTTAAACCTCTAGTCAATACCTCTTGGATAGAATTCATATCTGGAACCGATACGACACCAAGAATGGGTAGAAGATCAGAACAAGGTCTGATTCTATCGGTTTTGAGTGCATTGAGTGTAAAAGAGTGGAAAGAAAGTTGGAAAACCATCTTTCAATCCTTTCCACCATGATTATGTTTAGATCTATGCAAGATCTTTGTTTATTTATGTGGAAATGGTTCAGATCTAAGTGCTTCTTGGTGGATTGAAGCCAAAACATGAAGTTCATATGAACACCATGATGACATCATCCTAGAACACTCAAATCTTAGTGATTTGACGGTTAAAAGTTAAGATTCAAAAGATAGAAAGGTGTAGGAGTGTGTATAGATCAAGAAAGTACAAGATTTAGGTGGAAAACTTACAAGATTCGCGAGAAATCGGAAGAAAAGTAGGCTGGAGCGAGCTGGTCGAGTGAGGGCTGTCAACATCAAGTGAGGTTGACATATGGGGTATTTATAGGGTTTCCATAAATGGAAAGGAGGAAAGAGGCTGGTTGATCGAGTGGCAGCCCGTCCGGGTGGCAGCTCGATCGAGTGGCAACTCGGTCGGGTGGCACCTAGGTCGGGTGGCAGCTCGATCGAGTGGCACTCCGCTCGGGTGGCAGCCCGATCGGGTGGCAACTCGGTCGGCTGGGCACTCGGTTTGAGTGCTCGGCGTGATGAGTTTTGCAGGTTCGATTCGAGTGTTGAGCGTTGCGATGCGATAGAATTTCCTATTCACATTACTTTTAATCCCAACTACTATATCAACATACAATCATCCTAATTTAACATTCGTTTAGCATTTGCGATTCGATTTCGATTGCGTTTCGATTAATCACCATAATTACAAAATAAATAAACGCGCACAAGTAACACATAAGACACACACACGTAAGTACAATAACTAGAACGCGTAAATCGAGTTGCGAGTGCGATTGCGATAAGCGATAAACATACGATTAAACCTCAATTATTATCAAATACTCTACATAATACAACTAACGTAAAAGCATAAAAAGACTATCTACAAGTCAAAGAAGTCAAAACAGGAATTGAGCAAGGAGTGACAGATCGCAATTAGCAATCTTGTCTCCCTTTAACTTCAATCTTGACTTTAACTTTGACTTTTGAAACACGGGGTGTTACAGCCTCCCCTAGTTGAGGGAATTTCGTCCCGAAATTAGGCCGAAGCCGTAACAAACAACTGCGGGTACTTCGCCTTCATGTCCCTTTCGAGTTCCCAAGCGAACTCGGTGCCTCGTTTGCCTTCCCATCGAACCTTCACAATGGGAATACGCGAGCGTCTGAGCTCCTTGGTTTGGCGATCCATGATCTCGACAGGCTTCTCCATGAAGTGTAGTGTTTCGTTTACTTGAAGATCTTCTAGAGGTACAATTAAGTCATGCTCAGCCAGGCACTTTCTGAGGTTCGACACATGGAAAGTCGGGTGGACGTTGCTAAGTTCCTCCGATAGTTCGAGTCTGTAGGCGACTTTTCCGATCCTTTCTAGAATCTTAAAAGGTCCAACATATCGAGGCGCTGGTTTCCCTTTCTTGCTGAATCTGACCACACCCTTCCAAGGTGATACCTTTAGGAGTACGTAGTCGCCAACGTCAAATTCAAGGGCTTGCGTCGTCTATCGGTGTAACTTTTCTGACGACTCCGAGCTTTCAGCAGATTGTCTCAAATTTGGAGGACTTTGTCAGTCGTTTCTTGCAATAGCTCAGGACCGGTTAATTGCGAGTGCCCGATCTCGTGCCATACAATTGGCGATCGACATTTTCTTCCGTATAAATCCTTAAACGGTGCCATTTGAATGCTGGAATGATAACTGTTATTATACGAGAACTCGACTAACGGCAGGTAAGCGTCCCAATTACCACCGAAATCTATGACACACGAACGGAGCATGTCTTCAAGGGTACGAATCGTTCTTTCAGTCTGACCATCGGTTTGAGGGTGGAATGCGGTACTTAGATTAAGCGTAGTACCGAGAGTCGTTTGAAATGTTCCCCATAGACGCGAGGTAAACCGAGCATCACAGTCAGAAATGATGTCGCGAGGCGTCCCATGTCGACAAATGATCTCATCGGTGTAGATTCGGGCTAATCTTTCTACCTTGTAGTCTTCTCTTATTGGCAGAAAATGAGCGGATTTGGTCAAACGGTCAACGACAACCCAGATGCTGTAGTGACTTGATGGCGTACGCGAAAGTTTCGTGATGAAGTCCATAGCTATACTTTCCCACTTCCACATAGGGATTGGGGGTTGTTCGAGTAAGCCAGAGGGTCTTCGGTGTTCAGCCTTGACTTTCGAGCAAGTTAGGCACTTCCCAACGTAGAAGGCGATATCTCTCTTCATGCCCGGCCACCAGTACTTGTACCGAAGGTCCTGGTACATTTTGTCGGCACTAGGTGAATTGTTAGTGCATATGTCTGTTGACTTCATCTTGTATGGAGTCATGTAACTAGAATATATAGACCAGGACACGTTGTACGAGAGAACAGGAAACAGACCTGAACCAGCCATCCCTCACGAAGTGGCTAGGCCACCTCGCACGAGGTGACCAAGTTCATGCTTTCTGGCAAGTTCATGCTTTCTGGCCAGCTCGTGTGGTCTGGTTCGTGGGGTCTGGCTCTCCTATAAATATGTGGTCTTGGGTCTTCATTTGTAACTTTGTGATTCCGGAGACGAAGTGCTGCCAAAGTGTCGAACGATCTGTAATCAATTTCAAATCAATACAATCGACAGTTAAAGTAATTCTAAGTGTGAATCTAGCTGTTATAACATCAATACGTCTGATTCCGGCTTTCGTATTGATCGAGAACTCTTCTGAACGACTGGTTTATCGAATCCCGATCCTACAAGTGGTATCAGAGCTCAGGAGGAAGAGTTCTACTCATTTCTACTCATCTTTCTACACTTTCTCATCAAATTTACCGAGATTCCATGGTTAAAATGACATGATTTTGACAAATAACACGTAAAACACTGTTTTGAACAATTTGTGAGCTAATTTGACCGTAAAATCAACCTAAAAACTGATCAAATTCGACAAAATCATGAACTTTTGGATTTAGAGGTTTCAAACGAGGTGGATTTTCATCCAAACAGTTTGAATTTTTGTTCAAATCGCGTGAAAATAACCTTAGATCGTTCGGAAATCATTCAGGTCATGTGAAACATCTTCAGGTCATTTGAAATTAGGTCCAGGTCATGTGAAACCACTCCAGGTCGTACGAATTGACTCAAGGTCGCACGAGTTAACTCCAGGTCGCACGAGTTGACTCCAGGTCGCACCAAATTCAGATTGTGTCAACTTCCAGGTCGTTTGAACTTCAGATCATGTGAATTACCAGATCGTTTGATCTCAGCTCGTTTGAAACTTCAGCTCACTTGAACATTGTGTTTTTGTATACCTTTTCACCGAAACATGGAAAACGAATTTTACAATGCGTTTGCCACTGTCCCGGTCGCTCCAGTTACAGTTGCTGAAACTGTTGGTATCGAGAATGAAACAGGAACTTTCCTCAAATCTAAGAACAGTCCTAGAAGACAACCGATTTTTAAATCTTCAGGAAGTGATGAAGACACCTATGATGAGGAAGAGTATATTAATAAAGCTAGAAAACAATTGGATCCTTATAGTTTTGATTTGTTTTTTGAAGATAAAATAGAGATATTGAAAGAGAAAAGGGCTGCTAGATTGAAGAGAGAACTTATTGCAAAGTATGCTGAATTGGAGAAGCTCAAAGAGAACTTATTGTATAATGTGAGAAGCATAAAGGAATCATATGATCTCCTAAGCAGCAAAGTGAACTTGTACAAAGGAGCTAGTGATGAGGATATCCAGATGAAGAATCTTCTGAAAGCATCAGTTCTTCAAAAGCAAACCGCAATCAACAAATACATTGAGATTATTGAAGGGCTTAAACAAGAATTGGCAGCAATAACAATCGAAACAGAAAGAGTGAATACTTTACTTCAAAGTTATCAAAGTTCAGAATATGTTATTGATCGCATCTATCCTACCGTTTCAGCTCATATGTATGCAGAAGATGAAGGAAATTCTGGTAAGAAAGCTGGTTTGAATTATAACAGAGTACCAAATCCAATGTGGGATGGCTATACCCCCCGACACTTTGAAAAGGTGGCTGAAGCACTCAATCTGAATCTGAAATCCGAGTCTATCAATGGATTACCAGATGATATTGATGTCACATTCACAGCGTCTGACACTGATCATGAGTCCGAGTTAATTAAGAAAGTGGTCGATCAGGTATTGGATAAAGATGAAGAGTCAAAGTCAGAGTCTAAATCTGAAAATTCGAGTTCATCAGACAGAAGTTCGAGTTCACCGGTCAAAAGGGTTTACAATAAAGATTTTCTGATGTCACAAAATAATTTGAATGACGAAACATTCAAAGTAGCATATATTTTGAATGATTCTGACAAATGATATTCTGATGAAGAATTTCCAATAAGAGGTGTTAAAACTGAAATGATTAACAAGGTTTTCAAATTAACAGAAATTAATATTTCTGAAATAAAAGATGTAAATGTTTCTGAAAAACCTAAAAAGTACACTTCAAGAGTTCAACAAAGATTGAACAAGAAAAAGGGTTACAGTTCTGGTTCGGGTTATCGAAAGAAACCAAACCATAACAGTAATTTCAAAAAGAAAGGATTAGGTTTTATTCCACCTGAAAATCATAAAAATGAGAAAATTTATAAACCAAAAACTAAATTTGTTTCAGGAGCAAGTTCTAAAGAGGAGAAGGAGAAACCTTTCTGGAAACAGTCAAATAAGGAGTTTCTCACCGAAAAGCAAAAGAATATGTTGAAGGAATCTGAACAGAGAGTTGAAAGAAGAACCTGTTTCGGATGCCAAGAGGTTGGACATATTGCTTGGAATTGCCCAAAGCTCACCAACACAAAACAGGGAGTTTCTTTTAACTCTAACTTGAAAGAGAAATGTGTTGATAAAAATGAATAACCGATAGAAAAATTTAAGAAGTTCAAAAATTCGACTTTCGAAGTTGGTGAAAGTTCGAAACATTTTTACAAAAGAAGAGTAAATTTAAATAAACCTGAATGGGTTGTTAAGAAATCAGAGGTTGTTTCTGGCAATGAATCGGATTCGTCAAAGTCAGAGGAGCCACCTGTTGTGCTAAATGATGAGAATTCCGTTCCGACAATGGATGATGAAAATTTTCCACCATTGTCAAACGGAAACTTGAAATCAAAAATTGGTAAGATTGAGATTTCAGATCAATTCTTTTCTGATAATAAAGAATTTGAAGCTGAAAAAGCATTTAATGGTAAAGTGCTACATATTTTTGGTAAGATGGCTGATGGGAAGGTGAAGGGAGTGAAAGAATTTTATGAATCGAAAATTGTTAAACCAAATGATGTTGGTTCACCCATGATTGATCAGGCATGGGTGAGATTCTTTAAAAAGTAAAATCCTGACTTGCCGGAGCTTCCAAGTTGGTAACCGTGGAGCATGAATCGGCATCATTCTTGAAAAATGTTTTTTTGTGAAAAATCTTCAAGTGATAGTTTTTACAAGTGGTTAAAAGAACAAAGTGATGAATGAATCCCCATGATGTGTGAAATCAACAAAACTAATTTTCCGGAAAAACCATTTGGTTAAAACAAACTTAAGTGTTTTGAAATCATAATGGGAAAATAGTTTGTTGTCAGGGGGAGTTCTGATTATTTAAGCCAAGAGAATGGAGAATTGAAGCAATTCACATCAGTTTGTCATTTTATTTGTACAGTTCTTTTACTTTCAAATTTTCCCGGAAAATCAAAAATTGAAACATATTTTTGATTTTAGGGGGAGTAAAAAATTAAAATTTTGAAAATTTGAAAAATCCAAAAACATGATAAAATAAAAATCCAAAAACATCGAAAAATCAAAAATGGGTTTTGTTGTGAAAAAAGAGGAAATGATAGTATATCAGTAGACAATCACAGTACGCTAAAGAATTGGAAAGTTAAAATGTGATAAACGGTCTCACTGATGATATGCCAGTAGGTTTTTACATGCTTAGTAGATTGTTTTCGAGATATATACCTAAATATCAAATGCTTACTTATCACGTGGGGAACTTCTCTCGGATATATAGGTAACCCCTGTTTGAAGTGCTTTCTATTTCTGACATACTAGGTCTTTGTGCGTGATGATATCTGGGGTATTATACCGGGACTTCTAATTTTGCGGGAGCAATAGCCTAGTCCTCGTATAATACTCTGCACTGCTTTAATTATAAAGCCCACCCTCAGCATAAAAAAATGATGAAACATTGAAAAATGCTAATCATGTGCTGTTGAAGAAAAGATCCCCAAACGGGACACATCTAAAAGTCGAGCCATCATCTCTTTGTCTGAACGGAAGTTCTAACCTGAGCTCTCACGGTCTCGCATTACCCATTTACAGATATCATTAGTGCACATTCACCTGTAAGACTGAATATAGGAGTCTGGATACAGGAGTATATTCTGAGGTGGGACACGCGAATAAGTTAAGTCCATTAAAACACTAATCTCGTATCTTGAAACAATTGAACTTTGTGTGAAAATTTAAGTGGATCAGTATACTGACAATCTAAGTGAATCGTTTAGATCTTAAAGTGTTTAAAGCTCAACGGTGCTAGTGATTTGTCATAAACTGATATGATCCTCTTACACAAACTCACAAAGAGATGTATGTATATAGTTTATTTCCCGAAATCCAAAAAGATTTTCAGTGTGTTTTAGCATAAAATTTTGAAAAATCAAAAAGATTTTATTTCATTTTATTTTCGACAACTGATGTTGAAAAGCTGATTTTCAAAATTCCAAGTGCTAAACATGATGAACAACAGTGGGTTGGGAGAGTGTGTTTGAAATGAAAAATGAAGTTAGAGTATGAGATAATTTGAGAAATGTTTTAAGATAATCTTAAAAGTGATGTTTTAAGGCTGAGTTTAATGTTAGTTAATCAAGGTCATTAATTTAAACTTGATATAACTATTGTTGATGTTGAATGATATTTTACAAGTGGTTTCTAAATTTGTTAAATTTTAACAATTGTGAAATTTACTTTTGGATAGAGAATTGTGCAGGTTACCAGGTTCCTGATCCTGTTGCTACGGAGAGCCAGGAGACGTTCGTGAACCTGTGAAAGCTGTAGAGCCAGATCCCCGTGTCTAAGCCTGAGCAGAGTTTGAGCCAGGACACGATCTTAGAACGAGTGCTATGTCAGATTGCGATCCCGAAACAACTTAAGGGGGAGTCTGTTAGCAAAGGGGAGTCTGTTAATTGGAAGATTTCAGAGTAAGAAGGAGTCTGAATGTTAGAGAGCCAGTATGCTATTCTGGAACAGTGCTCGAGATAGAAGCTGCTAATGCTGATGAGCTTAAGGAATCAAGAGAATTTGAAGAGTCAGGTTGAGATTCTGGGAGAGTAAGAGAGAGATTGAAGGATGCTTACAGAGAAAGATACTTTGGAAAGAGCGAGAAGACCGATCAAGACTGAAGACTCAATACACTGAAGACTCGTCAACATCCAAGGGGGAGTTTGTTAGTGCATATGTCTGTTGACTTCGTCTTGTATCGAGTCATGTAACTAGAATAGATAGACCAGGACACGTTGTACGAGAGAAACGGGAAACGGACTTGAACCAGCCACCCCTCACGAAGTGGCTAGGCCACCTCGCACGAGGTGACCAAGTTCATGCTTTCTGGCAAGTTCATGCTTTCTGGCAACTTCATGCTTTCTGGCATGTTCATGCTTTCTGGCAAGTTCATGCTTTCTGGCCAGTTCGTGCGACCTGGCCAGCTCGTGTGCTCTGGTTCGTGGGGTCTGGCTCTCCTATAAATATGTGGTCTTGGGTCTTCATTTGTAACTTTGTGATTCCAGAGACGAAGTGCTGCCGAAGTGTCGAACGATCTGTAATCAGTTTCAAATCAATACAATCGATAGTTAAAGTGATTCTAAGTGTGAATCTAGCTGTTATAACATCAATATGTCTGATTCCGCCTTTCGTATTGATCGAGAACTCTTCTGAACGACTCGTTTGATCGAATCCCGATCCTACATGAATAGAATACCGAGATTTGTGGGCTTCGTCTATCAAAATATGTCGTAAATTGGTCCGCTTAGGGATCCAAATTCGGTCCGGAAAGTGGAATATTCCATTCGACTTATTCACAAGCTGGGCTCCATCGTGATAGATCATTTCCTTCTTCAAAGTGCGTTCGGTGAAACAAGCATGTTGGGCTTCGCGGATGAGGGTTTCGAGATCGTATTGGGCTTGGATATGCTGAGCAGATAGCTCCGTCTACTGAGGGCGTAGGCAACGACATTTGGTTTGCCTGGGTGATAACGAATCTCACAGTCGTAATCGTTGAGAAGTTCTACCCATCGGTGTTGACGCATATTAAGTTCCTTCTAGTTAAAGATATGTTGTAGGCTCCTATGATCGGTGAAGATCGTACACTTGGTACCATACAGGTAGTGTCGCCAAATCTTTAACGCAAAAACAACTGCGCCTAGCTCGAGGTTATGGGTTGTATAGTTCTCCTTGTGGATCTTGAGCTGACGAGATGCGTAAGCGATAACCCTGTCTCATTGCATGAGAACACAACCAAGGCCAAGGTTTGAGGCATCGCATTAGACTATAAAGTCATCGTTTCCATCGGGAAAAGTTAGGACGGGAGCATTGCAAAGCATATGCTTGAGGGTTTGGATACAAACTCTTGTTCGGTTCCCCAAACAAAAGGCTTGTCTTTATGCGTGAGAGCGGTAAGCGGCACAACGATTTTAGAGAACCCTTCGATAAATCGAAGATAATAGCCCGCTAGTCCGAGAAAAGGATGGACTTCAGACGGGTTCTTCGGTGTAACCCAACTCTTAACTGCTTCAATCTTCGCGGGATCGACGCGGATACCTTGACTATTGACAATGTGACCGAGGAATTGAACCTCCTCCAGCCAAAATTCGCACTTGGAAAACTTGGCATAGAGTCGATTTCCTTGGAGTAGCTTGAGAACCAAACGTAGATGTTGCGCGTGTTCGGCTTTCGATTTCGAATAGATCAGGATATCATCGATGAACACGATGACGAAGCGGTCAAGAAATGGTTTACACACCCGATTCATCAGATCCGTGAAAACTGCGGGTGCGTTGGTTAGATCAAAAGGCATAACAACGAACTCATAATGGCGGTATCGAGTGCGAAAAGCGGTTTTGGGTATATCCTCCTCTTGGATGCGTAGTTGGTGATAGCCTGAGCATAGATCGATCTTGGAGAAACACGTAGCACCTTATAGCTGGTCAAACAAATCATCAATGCGAGGCAGGGGATAACGGTTCTTGATTGTCAACTTATTCAATTCCCGATAGTCGATGCACATCCTGAACGACCCATCCTTCTTTTTGAAGAAAAGGACTGGTGCGCCCCATGGAGAGGTGCTCGGGCGAATAAAGCCTTTATCAAGAAATTCCTGGAGCAGACTCGAGAGTTCACGCATTTCGGACGGAGCGAGTCGATAAGGAGCTCTAGCAATAGGGTTTGCTCCAGGAATGAGATCGATACGAAAGTCGATATCACGACTTGGCGGTAGACCTGGAAGATCATCAGGAAACACATTAGGAAATTCATGAACCACATGAACGTCTTTCACTTCCGTCTTTCCTTTCTTTTCCTTCTCCGCTACTACGATATTAGCCAAGAAAGCTCTGTATTCCTTGCGGAGATACTTGCTAGCTTGGACACATGACATGAGCTTAAGACCTTTCGAGGGAGTGTCACCATAAACACATAATACATCACCATTCGCGAGCGAGAATTGAATCATCTTATCGAAGCACACAACTTCAGCACGGTTTTCACGAAGAAAGTCCATGCCTACTATGATGTCAAAACTTCCGAGTTGCATTGGAATTAGGTCAATCGGAAAGATGTGATTGTTGAGTTCAAGAGTACAATCACGAAAAACAGAATTAACAGCAACAGTTCTTCCGGTGGCGACTTCGACATCGAACGTCGAGGGGAGATGGGAGCGACACAAAATAGTTATCTGCTCCAGTATCAAATAAACACGAAGCATAAATACCATTCACAAGGAACGTACCATTGACCACATTGTTGTCAACCTGGGCTTGGCGCGCATTGATGTTGAATGTTCTGGCGCGGGCGACTTGTTGTTGTTGCTGTTGAGGCTGGTGCTGTTGCTGTTGCTGAGGCTGCTGATGCTGGGGCTCTTGTTTCACAACCCTGTTCGGGCACATGTTCGCGAAGTGGTTGGGATCAACACACGCGAAGCAGACTCTGGCGTTTATCGCGGGTGCCTGAGCTGCTTGTTGGCCTTGAGGACCTGGAAGTAGAGCATGATGAGCAGTAGCTTGAGCTAGTGCTTGTCGAGTTCAGTACGGCAGTTAGCGGTGAAGTGGCCGTACATGTTGCAATGCACGCAAAATCTGCAGGCGATACCCACCGGGTGATGATAAGTACATGTCGGGCAAGTAGGGTGCGGACCAGTGTAAGCACGCTTTGCAGGCGGTGCATAGGTAACTGGTGCTGAAGCTGATCGGTGCTGAGATTGCTGCTGAGCCGGTACGGCTTGAAGCGGAGCAGCAACAGTAGTGACAACACAGTTCTTGTTGCTGGAGCTGCTGTTGTTGACCTTCCTTTTGCGACGAGAGGACTTCGATGACTGAGCGGTGGCGGTTTCGGCGGTTGGTGCGGCGGTAGCTTGATGCAAGTTCTTGGTAGCTTTATCCCAAAATCCAGCTTTGACTCGCTTGTCGTTGATTTCAATGGCAAGCAGGTAAGTTTCTTTGATTGTTGCTGGCCTTGAAGCACGCACAAAATCTGCAACACAGTCTGGCAGAGCTCGAATGTATTTCTTGATCGTCATCTGCGGCGTCTTCACTTGATCATGACAGATGATACTGAGCTGCTTAAAGCGAGCAGTTAGAGCTGCGTTCTCTCCATCTTTCTGCTTGATATGCCAGAATTCGTCCTCCAGCTTTTGGCGTTCATGGGGAGGGCATAATTTATCCAACATAATGGCCTTCAGCTCTTCCCACGTCAGCTCATAGGCTGCGTCATTTCCACGTTTGTTCCTCTCGGCCGTCCAACAGTCTAGTGCGCGGGACTGGAAGACGCCGGTAGCATTCAGAGTACGAAGATTTTCAGGACATCCACTCTGGTGCAGAGTGACTTCGATGGAATCAAACCGTTTAAACATATCCGTAGGGCCATCTTCGCCAGTAAATTCCTTTGGACCACAAGCTTTGAACTGCTTGAAACTAAATGCAGTCTTCGGTGCATCTTTTCGAGACTCTTCAGATGATTTGCTAGCGTTCTCGTTCAGTTCACTAACAATCTGAGGAAGTACTTTAGCGATCTGAGTAGCGACGAGAGAGGCGAGTCGCTTGTCAGCTTGCTTTCGTTTCATAGCACGAGAGTGAAGTGATCTAGTGGGCAACATTGTCTGCAACAAGCATCGCCATAGGATTCAATCACTGCTTAATCAATTCTCACCTCACATGCCTAGTACTACTAAAGCTCAGGAACACGGACAAGCATATAAACATACAGTCACATAGGCACATAATCACGGAATCACTTAAGCACAAAAGCACATAAGAACGTAAGACACAGAAACACAAAAGCACAGAAGCACATAATCACAAGAGGCAGTCAGAATACAGAAATCTATCATTCAAAGTCCGCGAGCGTTCAAGAATAGCGATTGCGAGTACACAGCGTATAGCATAGCGATCATCCATATGTAGCAATGATTCGTCAGCGGTTGTGCAGTGTGTTGTGTGTTTAGCGGAAGCAAAAAGGCGTTAGATCGAAACTAGTAATACCTTAAAACGCTAACAAATAAGCATAAACCACATAAAAACACATAAAATTCACATAAAACGTCGAAATATCATAGTCGGCAGTAGCGAGCTCAGAATCAAAACACATAAAAACTGAGAATAGATTGTCTGCGGCTATTTAGACGTCGACTGACCAAAGTGGTTCGACTAATCACAAGAATGTACCAAAAGTCCTTGTTGACCTAATAGACTGTGTTCTATCACCAACATGTGGTGAATGACACCCATCCTTTCGGCCATTCAAGCATTCGACTCCTTGGAATCCATCGAGACCTTGGTGAGAGTTTTGTAAAAATAAAACAGAGACCGGAACAAGTTATCAAGGTTCGGGTTTCACCCCTGACTCAACAACTTTGTTCCTGTTTTTGATAAAATAAAGGAGAAGTTATGCGTCGAAGTATGGATTTCACTCCTGTTTCGACGCTAATTCTCCTGTCTGTAGATAAAATGCGGGTCGAACAATCAATTTAGTCGAGAGTTTGCGGTTTTCACACCTAATCTCAACCTAATCGCTCGTTTATCTTTGAAAATTTGAGTGCAGTGAAAGTGTAGCGTAGGCGAGAATAGCGAGAAATAGCAAGTAAGCTCGTACATAACCCCTACAGGGTGTGCACAAGTCGGTATGTTGGTACCTAACTATAGACTAGGTCGTTTCTAAGACATCGACCCGGACTAAGTCGAGTCTTGCCTAATTCCCTATAGTTATGGCTCTGATACCAATCTGTCACACCCCAACAGATGGCGGAAACATCAGGGCGTGGCACTGAGCGAAACAGATTGTCCAGAAGTTTCCATAACAACTATGATTACCAATTATTTAAAACATCATGTCCCATACCATGACATAAAAAGTAATACAATTATTACAAACAAGATCTAGTCAAATGGTTATGTTCCGACAACTCAGATTTCAAATACAGACAATTCATTTATTTGTTTCTAGGCCTTTCCTAGCCTCGATTTCACAGCAAGTCAAGCATAAAAACATCCTAAGCACCTGCCACATACGTTAAAGTAAAAGTCAATACACATAGTGTAAAGGTGAGCATACAAGTTTAATAGATATAATAGAGTTTGAAATCGATTACGCATAACCAGCACGTACACAGTGTGAAATGAAGCACGTTAGTTATCGACATGAACCTATCAATACCAACGACTGCGGGTTGACTGCCCAAGGCAGTTCGTAATACACACTCACCACTGTGAGCCATGTAACAAATTGTCCTTAACAACCCCTGAGTAAACAGGTGCTGAGTCCAAACTATAGTACTATCGTTGCTAAGGCAGGTAGACAGCATTCCATGTGTAAACATAACAAACAAGCATTCATTAAGTCACGTATAACATGCGGTAACGGTTAGCGTTAAAGTATTGCGTAGTGTGTACGATGTGATTTAGTATAGGTAATGTTGGGATTGAACTCTATCAAAGGAACAGATAATTAAAGCCAAAACTGGATCAGAGCAGTGGATCCAGAATAAGCAGATGATTACAGTTGGTTCATACAAATCTCTCCCCTTGAAAGTGGTTTCATATCTACTGACCTCCTATCTGCTGATCTTACTAAGTGCTGACCTGCAACTGCTGCCTTGCATCTACTGCCCAATGTTAAAGACTGATGGAAGACCAAAGCTCTGCTGATTCAATCTACTGCCTTGAGTCAAGTACTGCTGATCCGGACAAGCACTGCTGGGTTCACAGCAGTGGAAGGATGCAGCAGCTGTTTAAGTGTCTTTTATGTAATGAATTGTAATAGCAGTAGTTAGTACATCAGTGTTTGTATAGATCAGAGGTTAGAGTTTGTTAGGAGGTTAGATGTCACTTTCATGGTGACGTCAGCTAAAGATGCTCAGTAGTTTGCAAGTGCCTATAAATGGTTCAGTACTTTGTACTGTTCTATCAGCTCTTTTTGCAACACCGTCTTCTTTGCACGAACAAACTACTGAGCTCTGGCTGAGGGGGAGTTTGCATTCATTCATCAATCATTGTAATCGTTGTTGAAACAAATTCAATCTTTCGATTCATTGTGTAAAGATGTTTGATTAAAGTATTACTCTCGTTTGATTGTATGCAAAGTTTGTTTTCATCTTAATTCCGCTGCACAACTCTTTCGTTTTCATCTTAATTTCAAACGAAAATACAATCAAAACAAACTCAGATCCAACAATTGGTATCAGAGCTTGGACAGTCAAATTTGATTTAACAATCATTTTGACATAAATAGTTCAGCTCACAACAGTTGATACTGATCGTTTGTTCGTCCGTTGAAAAACAGAGCAAGGATTAATCACCATTAAAGTTGATTTCTCAGTGTCTATAAAACAACAAGAATGACGTCACAATCTCAGGATGATAAAAACAACATCGGCTCACTTTTTAAACCACCTATGCTAAAAAGAAATGAGTACAACATCTGGCAGAGAAGGATGGGTCACATCCTTGCTCAACAAAGCACAGGTTGTTGGAGGTCTGTCATTTATGGTCCCCATGTTCCTTCAGTGCCAAGCGCTGAAGATGCTAAAAAGTTCGTTCCAAAACCAGTTGAAAATTATACCGAAACCGACTTTCAAAAGATCGAACTAGATGCTAAAGCTTTTAGCATCATAGCATCAGCGCTGCCCAATGAGATATATGCTGGACTGTTACACTGTAACAGTGCCAAAGAATTATGGGACGCACTTAAGGAACAGTTTGGGGGGACTGAAGAAGTCATAGAAAACAACAGGGAAATCCTGAACCAACAGTATTAAACATTTTGCTATGTTAAAGGTGAATCACTAACGCAACAATTTGAGCGTTTCAGTTGTCTCATCAGTGAACTGAGGCTTGTTAACACTACTTTTACAAACTCAACTCAAAATAGCAGGTTCCTCAGGTCACTGCCAGAAAAATGGGACACCATAGCTTTTGTCACCCGAAACTCACCTGAATTCAAGGATCTGACCTTGACCCAACTCCACGGTCGACTCCTGACCTACGAAAGGGAGTTGAACCAAAAAAGGAGGTTACAAGAGTCAGGAAAAGTTACCGATGATTACACCTTCGGTAATACTGCTC
This sequence comes from Helianthus tuberosus, assembly GCA_030545235.1. Taxonomy (NCBI): domain Eukaryota; kingdom Viridiplantae; phylum Streptophyta; class Magnoliopsida; order Asterales; family Asteraceae; genus Helianthus; species Helianthus tuberosus. The sequence goes on from CM060358.1 coordinate 154,669,548, forward strand.
TTCTGGGTCAAGAAGAATCTGGGAGCAGTGGTAAGGATCAGGGTTATGATCACTTCATTGACATAACTGCTGGTGCAAATTTCAACAACCCTGGTCCTCACTCTGCAAGTTATGCATTCACTGCAAACGAAAACCAGATGTCAGATAATCTAAGCTTTGAACTCAATGATTTACAACATTTTGATCCCACTGACTTAGAGGAAATGGACATTCTGCACCAACTGGCTTTGCTAAGTGTTAGAACTAGCAAATTTTACAAAAGAACAGGGCGAAAATTCCCAGGTTTGCATGGGAATCTAAGGGTTAGGTTGGATAAATCGAAAATCAAGTGCTACAAGTGTAATAGGTTGGGACATTTCGCTAGGGATTGTAGGAGTCAAACTACTGGTCCCATAATTACTCATCCTAGATCAAATCCTAGACCTCAAAACCAAAGCACTGTGCACTATGCCCAATATGCCCCAGCAGCTCAAGTGAACACTGCTCACTATGCTGCTGCCCCTGTGCCAGTACATTATGTCCAAACTACTGTTCCACAAATCCAATATGTTCAAACCCCTGCTCCACAGGTACAAGTGCAACATGTTGCACCTCAAACCACTGCTCCAGCAGCAGCACAACCAGATCAACAAAGTTTTTTCACTCAAGGGTTTGTTGACTGGAGCAGTATGCCTGAAGACCTTAGTGATGAAAATTTTGCACTCTATGCTTCTAATGATTCTTCTCATGATGAGTTTTGTTTGATGGCATTAGAGTCAATACAGGAGGGGGTTGAAACTGAGGAGGAGCAGCAGAGCTTTGAAACAGTGGAAGAGGTGATTGAAGGAGTGGTTACTGCTGTGACTGGTGAACTACTGTTGGGAGAAAGTTCAGGTACCCTGATTGAACCAATGACAGATCCATGGTCCGAAGAGGACAAAGAAGAAGAGAAGGAAGAAAAGGTTGGTGAAAAGAAGGTGAAAGCTGATGATGAAGAAGATCACCAATGTGATTGTGCAATGATGGCAGCTGCCAAGGTATCTCCTCAAGTTCTTGAAAAACTGTGTTCTGACAATTGCATAATTGCTTTTGCTAACATCAAAGAGGTGAATGAAAACCTTCGGGATAAAATCTTGACTGATGAGGTTAAATTTGAAAAGTCTTTAAAAGAACTTAAAAACAAATTGACCGAAAAGGAAAAAAGAAATCAGCTGTCTAAAAGAAGAGCAAAGCATCACCAAAACCCAACTTCAAACTATGGTAGAAAAATTCCAAGTTTGTAAAAAGGAGTTGGAATCCACCCAGATTACTTGTGAAAGATGGGTGGAATCCTGCAGAGGATATGAGGTGATGCTTGCTAAACAGATTGAAAGCAATGTGAAATTTGGGGTTGGTTATAGAAAATATGATGATGAACATATTGCTTTTGAAAAATCTGTCCAAACCACTGATGAAGCTACTGAGCTCATCCCCACAAACAAGAATGGCCAAGAAGTGAAAATCACTGACAAACTTGGTAACAAAATCACACTTACCAGACCAATGGGCTCCTCCACTTTCAAGGAGCTTGAAGATCATCAGTTTAAACCAAAATGGTCTGATGAGTGTGATATTCTTGAAAATTTCAAGCCAATGGACTTTACATCAACTGATGGTGTTAAAGCTCCAAAAGCTAAAGTCATACCTCTCAAGGACATCCCAGCAGTGGTTAAAACCTCTGCTGCAAAGGAGTCTGAAAAGAGAAAGAAGAAAGAAAAAATTGACAACTTGTTTTGTGAATTCTGTGAGAAAAGGAATCATCTAACAAAAGACTGTTTCCACTTAAAAGCTTATGATTTAAACAGAACAAGTGTCATTGTTTCAGCAGAAAGCTGCATTGTTTGTGGAAAAACTAACCACAAAACTCAAGCATGTGTGTATCTCAAAAACTTTGATGTGAAAAAGAATGAGTACATGGCTAAAACATCCTTGAGTCCATCATCATCATCAACATCTGTCAAATTCACCAAGAAACAACCACTGTTTGTGCCAGTTGAAACAGCTGTCACAAAACAGCTGAACCAAACATCTGTCAAAAGAGATGTTCAGGTTACTGATGCACCCCCTGCCAATCAGTTCAGAAAAGGCAAGGAAAAACAGTCTTACCAAAGGATTCCACACGTTTATGAGGCCTACAAAAGGTCCTCTAAACCCAGAGTGAACAGGCATCCTTTTGGTTACCAACAGGTGATTGGTCAAGACCCACAACAGTGGTTAGAGAAACACTGTCCTAAAACAGTCCAAACCCCTGACCTAACCACTGTCCATCTTTCTGCATCCATCCCAGACACTGTTGAGACCCCATCCAAAGCCTTGTTGGCTTTGGAGACCTTAATGAACTAATCCTTTTACTTCATGTGCAGGGAGCTTCTGCATGTTTTGATAGTCTTTGGTATGTAGATAGTGGAGGCTCCCGGCACATGACAGGATGTAAAGCCCTCCTCAAAGACTTCAAAATCCATGGAGGGGGTGATATATCCTTTGGGAATAATAGTAAAGGGAAGGTTTTAGGGTCTGGTACAGTGCAGTCTGGAAAAGTAAAATTTGAAAATGTCAATCTGATAGACAATCTAAAATTCAACCTTCTGAGTGTGTCCCAAATGAGTGACAGAGGATTTGGGTCATTCTTCACAAAAGACTGTTGTAGGATTGTTGGACCAGAAATGGTCAAAAAGATTGAAGCAATAATCAAAACAGGTCAAACTAAACTTGTTGCTCAAAGAAGTGGCAATGTTTATGTTGTTGACATGTCAAAAGAGTGTCCCAGAGCTGATGCCTGTCTGTTCTCAGCTGCCTCTAACAAAGAGACAGAACTTTGGCACAGAAGGCTGGGGCACACAAATCTTAAGACAATCACATAAATTTCAAAAAATGGTTTGGTGAGAGGCCTACCACAAAAATTGTTTTCATGTCCTGAACATTGCATTTCCTGTTTAAAAGGAAAACAACATAAAAGTTCTTACAAGTCCATTGAAGAGTCCAAAACAACCCAGTGTTTGCAAATGCTACACATGGATTTGTTTGGCCCAGTTCAAGTCATGAGCCTCAAAAAGAAAAGATACTGTTTGGTTATTGTTGATGACTTTTCTAGGTTTACATGGACTTTCTTTTTACACTCTAAAGATGAGACTGCAGGCATCTTGCAAGACTTTGTGACACAGGTTGAAAAGCAATTTGACCTTCCAGTGAAAAGCTTTAGGAGTGACAATGGCACAGAATTCAAAAATAAGGAGTTGGATGCCTTCTGTGTGAAGAAAGGGATTGTAAGGCAGTACAGTATCCTTAGAACACCAGAGCAGAATGGGGTAGTGGAAAGGAAGAACAGAACTTTGATTGAGGCTGCCAGAACCATGCTTGCAGATTCAGGTTTGCCATTAACTTTCTGGGCAGAGGCAGTAAACACTGCTTGCTATGTTCAGAACAGAGTTTTAATAAACCCCAGGCACAAAAAGACTGCTTATGAAATTATGTATAAAATCAAACCACTGATCTCATATTTCAAAGTGTTTGGCTGCCCATGCTTTATTTTGAACTTTAAAGATTCCATTTCAAAATTTGCAGCTAAAATTGATTGTGGTTTTCATTTGGGATACTCAACCACTGCCAAGGCCTACAAAGTGTTCAATACACGGACCAAGGCAGTGGAGGAGACTTTGAATGTAAAGTTCAATGAACTTTCATCAATGAAAATCCCAGCAAACCCTGCAGATCTGTTTGATCTTGAAAAAATTACTTTTGAAAATACTGCTGTCAAGACTAACAGTGCAGGTCCATCAGAGGATACAACACCAGACTATGGGTATGAAATCGTCATCCCTCAAAGGTCTGCCACAAAGGGAAAAGCACCAGCTGTTCAAAACAGTTGTCAAAGCTCAACCACTGCTACCTCAACAGTTGTTGACCAAAGTAGCCCATCAATCACTGCTTCCACATCTTCAAACACTGCTGACAAAAGTCCTCAAACAGTGGATAAAAGTCAGCAGTTGTCCACTTCATTACCTCCAATTCCACCACCTTTTAAAGCCACTGCTGGATCATCAAAGTCCCCAGCAGTGGTTAGCTCAGATGATACACATTTGCAGCCTTCACCAACCAATGCCATCATACCATACCAAGGAGATTTAATCTTCTTGAGATCTCATCCACCTGATCAAATCATTGGCAACATAAATGAAGGGGTGCTCACAAGAAGCCAAACCCAAAACATTTGTCTTTTTGCTGGTTTTCTATCACTCCATCAGCCAGTCAAGTACCAAGAGGCACTGAAAGACAACAGCTGGGTAGAAGCCATGCAAGAGGAGCTCCAACTGTTTAAAAGACAACAAGTATGGGAGTTTGTACCACTGCCAGAAGAGGTTAGCCCCATTGGCACAAAGTGGGTCTTCAAGAACAAAACTGATGAAAGGGGTATTGTTGTCAAAAATAAAGCCAGGCTTGTGGTTCAAGGTTACAGACAGGAAGAGGGGATTGATTATGATGAAACATTTGCCCCTGTTGCAAGATTAGAAGCAATTAGACTATTCTTGGCCTTTGCTGTCAACCACAATATGAAGGTGTTTCAAATGGATATCAAAAGTGCTTTCCTCTATGGTACAATTCAAGAAGAGGTGTATGTTTGTCAACCTCCAGGTTTTGAGGATCCATTTTATCCAGATCATGTCTACAGGCTAAACAAAGCCTTGTATGGCTTGAAACAAGCACCAAGGGCCTGGTATGAAACTCTTTCCAACTTCCTACTCTCAAATGGTTTCAAAAGAGGTACCATTGATAAAACACTGTTTTTAAAATGGAGAGGGAAGGATTTAATGATTGTCCAGATTTATGTGGATGACATTATTTTTGGAAGCACATGTAACTCAATGTGTGAAGAGTTTAGAGAATTCATGACAGCTGAGTTTGAAATGAGTGCAATGGGTGAGCTGCAATGCTTTCTTGGTCTCCAAGTACAACAAATGCAAAATGGAACTTTCATTCATCAAAGCAAATATGCTAAAGAACTTTTAACCAAATTTGATATGAATGATTGTAAACCATGCAGCACACCCATGGCAACAAATAAGCTGGTCATGTCTGATGAAAAGGATGAGCTGATTGACCAAACACTTTATAGAAACATGATTGGGTCTCTACTGTACCTAACTGCATCTAGACCAGACATCATGTTTGCAACATGTGTCTGTGCAAGAAGTCAATCAGCTCCCAGAAAATCAAATCTCATTGCTGTAAAAAGGATCTTCAGATACATAAAAGGTGCTCCCACACTTGGTATCTAGTATCCAGCTAATGGGAACATCAAGCTTTCAGGTTTCTCAGACAGTGACTTTGCTGGATGCAACACAACAAGGAAGTCCACATCAAGAGGGTGCCAGTTTCTAGGTGATTGCTTAGTTTCTTGGCAAAGCAAAAAGCAAGCAGCTGTTTCAACCTCCACTGCTGAAGCTGAATACATTGCTGCTGCAAGCTGTACAGCCCAACTCCTGTGGCTTCAAAATCAGTTGCTGGATTTTGGTATCACTGCCTTAAAGACACCACTCATGTTGGACAGTCAGGCAGCAGAAAATATCATCAAAAATCCAGTTTCCCATTCAACCACCAAACATATCGACATCAGACATCACTTTGTGAGGGATTGCTATGAAAAAGGTTTGATTTCTCTGCATCATGTCCCAACTAAAGACCAGCTGGCTGATGTGCTCACAAAAGCACTTGATACAGCCACCTTTGAAAGTTTGGTCTCTAGGATTGGGATGCTGAACATGGAATAACAAGCAACATCTTGTTTTTCTATGCGTAAAAGCAACAAAATGTTTTCAGAAAATCAAAACTCCATCCTTAAAAATAGCTAAAAATGATATTTTTCATTAAAATCCTTAAAAGTTTGCCATTAACCACTGATTGTTCAAAAGTCTGCTCTACTTCAAAAAGTCTGTCCACTGCTGAAAGTCAACCCCTGTTCTCTCATTCCTTTGATAAACTCTGTTGTTCAAAAGCAGTGTCTTATCTACTGATCTGCTATCCACTGATAGTGAAAATCATCCACTGCTTTCATACCACTGCCTTCATCAGTCCCTATCACACAAGTACTGTCCTTCACTTTCACCAGGGGTTGTCACGTGGGCAGTACATATTGGTCAGACCTTTTTGTAACGGCTGCCACCTCAGCATTCACTTTCTTCCCTATAAAATCCCCCACTCACCACCAAAACAGGGTTTTACTGTCGAATTGAATTCTTAAAAATTTCTCTTCTCAAAGCAGTTTTTCATCTCATTTTTCACAAATATCTTCGATCATTCATCTTCAAAATGACAAAATCGAAGTCATCTTCAAAACCCTCATCCAAATCATCATCGAAAACAGCCTCTCAAAAGGCACTCACCACTGAAATCCCATATAAACCATCTCACAATCTCCTGGGTCTTCTCACAAAACCAGGAACCACCAAAGTTTTCGATTCCATCATTGAACTCATGGCAAAATCAAAGTACAAAACTTTGTTCACTGCCGATGCACCAATTTATTTGACAACCCTAAGGGAGTTCTGGAAGAATGCAACCCTTGAAAAACAAGGAGACACTGCAACCACCATAAACTCTTCTATAAAGGGTAAAGTTGTCCAAATCACGCCACAATCCATTTCAGAAGTCTTTCAACTTGGTGATCAGGAAGGTAAAATTTCTTTCACTAAAAACGAGTTACAAACTGACTTCATTGAGAGAGGGTATGAAGCCACCATGATGAAGAAAATTACCTTAGAAAAAGGCTATTTTCCGTCTGCAACCAGATTTTTATTTCATACCCTCCTACTATGTGTTTCAAACAAAACCACTTCTTTCAATGAAATCCCTTTAAAGATTCAAAATCTGGGATATGCAATTCTTCAAGGAGAAAATTTTAACTATTCTCGGGAAATTTTTAAAGATTTGGTTAATAATGTTGAAACAAAATCATTCTTACTGTTTCCAAGGTTTTTAAGTTACTATTTTACAAAGAAATTCAGTAAGGATGATTTAGTTACAATAAACCAAGGTGATTCTATTCAAATAAACAGTTTAACAACTGAAACTTTTTCAAGAATGTTAGCACCTTGCAAAACACAAGCAGAGGTACCTGAGCAGATTTTAGCAATTACAACTGCTCCTCAGGTATCTGCTGCTGGGCCTACTGCTCAAGGTGATCAAAGCAGCAGCACAACTGTTTTGAAACCCACACCTAAAATCACCAAAAAGCCAACAACAAGAAAACCACAAAAACCCCCCAAAACCATCAAAAAGGCATCTCTGGAGAATGAGATACCAGAGCTTCTGCCAGTGACAACACAAAAGTCACAAGAAACCACTACTGCTACTTCCTCACAGCAGTTGGTACAAATATCTCAACCCATAACCAAAACTCCTCTTGCTTCTTCACAAAAAGAACAGGTTGTACAAATAGGGTCTCCACATCATGATGCTCTGGAAACACTCGTTTCTATCATCCACAGCTCAATACCCGGGGCAAATCCACTTTCTACACCACCCTTCACATCCACAATTCCCCCACCAACTAAACTACTGTTGGATGCAATTGATTTGAACCAGGCATTAACCAGTCCTTCTCAATCACCTATCAATGAGAATATACCTCAACAACTGACTGGGTCTGATGTATCTATCTTTGCTAACCCACCAACACAACCTGAGGAGGTTAAACCCCTTGAGTTACAAGTAACTTTTGGTGGTAGTCCAAGTGAAGCAGCCACTACAACTGTTGAACCCATTGGTTTACAGTTGGACAGTGGTTACACTAATAAGACTTCCTTGGAGGCAATTCCTTTTATAGCACCTCTGCCAACCACCAGTGGATTTATTTATCCTACTGGCAACATCAAAAGGTTGTCAAGTGTTGAAGGAAGAAGACCCCAGTACCAAGAAAAAGGGGCATCAGTGGTTAATGTTTGGAGTATACTCCCTACATCTACCACTGATAAAACCACTGCTAGTGGGAAATCAGATGATCCCATTAACTTGGGTGATGGTTTAAAGTACCAGAAATTGACGGATCGCATTGATAAACTTGATAACTCTGTTGCAGAACTCAAAGATATGCTACAACAGGTGTTACAAGTACAAAAGGTACAATCAACTGCTGTTCCACCTCAAGCACCTGCTCCACAAAGGGCATCTGCTACAAATGAGCTCTGGGATTTATTTCAACCTTTTCTCCATCAACAAGCAAACCTAGCAGATCAGCAACATGAAAAACATGTCCAACAGCTGTGAAATGCAATGGAGTCAAGGTTCAAGAACACTCCGGCTGATCTGAAGGCTCTCAAAACTCAGATCCTGCAAACCACTGGCACTGCTCCTCCAACAGTACTTTTCATTGATCAACTCCCAGACGATAATGCCAAAAAGGGGGAGAAAATTCAGGAGTGGAAGAAGAAAGGAATAGATTATGGTCTCTACATTGAACCTGAAAAAGATGCTATGACCAGAAAAATTCCTGTGCCAGATGGTAGTAAGAAGGTTGATGCTACTCAAGAAGCACTTGATGAAGGAGTAGCAAGTGTAAAAAGAGATAGAATGGCAAAGGATATTTCAAGGTGGAATGAGGAGAAAAGAGCTTTCATGGAGCTGTATGAGCAGGGTTGTTCTGGTTCAAAGGATACTAAAAATCCTAAGACAAAAAGGAAGCCTAAGTCCACCTCATCCAGAACTCCAAAGCATATTCCAAAACCACCATCCAAAAGTCATCAGCATCAAACCTCCACCCTAACAGCTGTTTTAACTCCTGCTGTATCAACTACTGCTGGTACCCCAGTAGTTTCAACATATGTCCTCACTTCAACACACACCACTTCAAAATACACCAAATCCACTGCTTTACCACCATTACCACCAAAAACAAAATCACCTCCTGCCAAAAAGCAGAAGACAGTGGTTGTTACAACATCTGCTGCAATGACAACAGTGGTTGAAACACCAGTTGTTTCAACAACTGTTAGTCAATCACAAACCACTGCCACTACATCCACCACCACTGTTCCATCCAAAACATCATCAGCCCCTCCTCAAACAAATAGGAGAAGGCTAATTCTCAAAGATGATGACACTTCACCACCACAAACATCTTCAAAATCTTCAGCTCTTGTCACAATACCAAAACCTGTTCCTCTCTCTTCAGTTCCAATGTACAAGCCCTTACCTCCTGCAGGTGTTCAATTTCCTCTTGAACTAGCAGCTGTTAGAGATGAAATAAAATCCTTTTACTATGAGGATGACCCTGCCAAAAGGAGTTTGCCATCAATAAAGGGATACCCCTGGCCTAAAAATGTTGATGAATACTTGGAAATCAAGGCCAAGCAAGCAGAGGATATCTCAAAAAGAAACACACAAGGGAAATCTGACAAAGAAATTTCAAGAAATTATCAATATCTGCTCACACAAGTCAGATCCTAGAACAATTTGCAAAAAATGTCAGTCAACAAATTTCAGAAAGAACAGCTGAAACTTTGAAGAAAGACTACATTGAAAGCATCATGGCTCACAAGAAGTATAAAGGAGAGAGATACATGTACAAAGAGTGGACTGTTCCTGAGCTTGAAGATGAAGCTGCAAGAATTCAAGACATGATAAAAAGGAAGGTCACTCACACTCCTCCTAACTGAGCAAAGTTTAGAAAGAATGTACCTGACAAACAGGTAGAACTGCAAAGAATGAAAGAGGAACTGGTTGCTGCTGAATATGGAAACAAAAGACAAATTGCCAGATGGAAAGAAGATGTAGTCAGGGCCACCTACAAAAGGTTAGAGGAACTAAGAAAGAAAGACCCAAATGTTCCTCAAAAGCCTGACTATTCTAAAGCAGAGGTTTCTAAAAAACCACCAAAGCTGCAAGTCAAAAGAACCATTGCTCCAGCTGGTGCTGCCATCTACAAAAGAAGGAGCAAAAACCAGTTTAGTATGGAAACAATTCAAGATCTATTAGCTGGAGATGCCATTGTAAAAGCAGGCACGAAAGTAATGATAAAAGAAGATCTTGAATTGGAACAATCTGCAAGTGCTGCTCAGCCAGTCATAAATAGGCCAGCCTCACCAAATACTTCTGCAAATAAACATCTCCTAAGAAACCCACTAGGCTCAAAAATACAAAAGTGGGAAACTGACAAACAGACCTGCGTATTGACTTTGCTCAGGTCTGGTGGAGAAGTGGAGAAAATATCAAGGGAACAAGCTCTTGGCCTGAGTCTTGAAGATTTGCAGGATCTCCTTGATCTTCCACTTAGCAGGGATGATGAAGATACAGATGCTCTAGACTTTGAATTACAGTTTAAGGGTCAGATAAGGGAACTGTTGATGAGGCAATAAAGATTTCCACAAATAATGAAGAGTTTTGGCATTATCTGTTCCAGGGGGAGATTGTTGGGATTGAACTCTATCAAAGGAACAGATAATTAAAGCCAAAACTGGATCAGAGCAGTGGATCCAGAATAAGCAGATGATTACAGTTGGTTCATACAAATCTCTCCCCTTGAAAGTGGTTTCATATCTACTGACCTCCTATCTGCTGATCTTACTAAGTGCTGACCTGCAACTGCTGCCTTGCATCTTCTGCCCAATGTTAAAGACTGATGGAAGACCAAAGCTCTGCTGATTCAATCTACTGCCTTGAGTCAAGTACTGCTGATCCGGACAAGCACTGCTGGGTTCATAGCAGTGGAAGGATGCAGCAGCTGTTTAAGTGTCTTTTATGTAATGAATTGTAATAGCAGTAGTTAGTACATCAGTGTTTGTATAGATCAGAGGTTAGAGTTTGTTAGGAGGTTAGATGTCACTTTCATGGTGACGTCAGCTAAAGATGCTCAGTAGTTTGCAAGTGCCTATAAATGGTTCAGTACTTTGTACTGTTCTATCAGCTCTTTTTGCAACATCGTCTTCTTTGCACGAACAAACTACTGAGCTCTGGCTGAGGGGGAGTTTGCATTCATTCATCAATCATTGTAATCGTTGTTGAAACAAATTCAATCTTTCGATTCATTGTGTAAAGATGTTTGATTAAAGTATTACTCTCGTTTGATTGTATGCAAAGTTTGTTTTCATTTTAATTCCGCTGCACAACTCTTTCGTTTTCATCTTAATTTCAAACGAAAATACAATCGAAACAAACTCAGATCCAACAGGTAACGTATGTAACACCCAAAAGTGCGTAAAGCAAAAAGGGATCGAGTATACTCACAGCGATGATGGATTGAAGGGAGCGCTAGAGAGTAAGGTTAGCCTGATCAGAACGATAGCATAAACGATAAGCGGCGCGTAAAATGAAGCAAAGTGTCAAGGGATCGGACGGCAATCTGATCGGATGGCTATCCGATCGGGTGACCGGTCGATCGGATGACAATCCGTTCGGGTGGTCGCCCGTTCGGGTGGCCACTCGATTGGATTGTCATCTTGTTTGGGATGGATGTATTTGTGTATGATGGTTTGCCTTTTGAAGTTTTCGTTGTAGTATTTTGAAAACAGAGAAGTATCTCTACCTTTCAGGTCGGTCGATCGAACGGTCATTCGATCGGACAACAATCCGTTTGGCGAGGCTTCTCATGTTAAGAACATGTTCACAGCAGGACAGTCACTCGATCGGATGGCTATCCGATCGGGTGGCAATACGTTCGGGTTGAACATGTTGAAAAAGTTGTTTAAGTGTTTGAAGTCAAACATCACATGGTCGGGTGGTAATCCGATCGGGTGGCAATCCGATTGGACGGTAATCCGTTCAATGTTCAAAACCACAAATATTGAAATAAAAGTTAAGTGTGGGACCCAAGGTGCAATCCGATCGGGTGGCTGTCCGGTCGGGTGGCAATCCGATCGGACGGCAATCCGTCTCAGATGACCTGGTCGTCTTCTTCCTTGGTCGTTTTGGTAGTTTGATGTTTTGAAGTGTTGAATGAGGTACATTGATAACATGCTTGAACAACGGAACCCTCGACCCGGCTCAAGTGACTCGACCGAACAGGAATCACCCTAGTCCGACCGGTTCACGGTTCGAGTCGGTAGTTCATGTTTAAACCTGCAGTCAATACCTCTTGGATAGAATTCAGATCTGGAACCGATACGACACCAAGAATGGGTAGAAGATCAGAACAAGGTCTGATTCTATCGGTTTTGAGTGCATTGAGTGTAAAAGAGTGGAAAGAAAGTTGGAAAACCATCTTTCAATCCTTTTCACCATGATTATGTTTAGATCTATGCAAGATCTTTGTTTATTTATGTGGAAATCGTTCAGATCTAAGTGGTTCTTGGTGGATTGAAGCCAAAACATGAAGTTCATATGAACACCATGATGACATCATTCTAGAACACTCAAATCTTAGTGATTTCACGGTTAAAAGTTAATATTCAAAAGATAGAAAGGTGTAGGAGTGCGTGTAGATCAAGAAAGTACAAGATTTAGGTGGAAAACTTACAAGATTGGCGAAAAATCGGAAGAAAAGTAGGCTGGAGCGAGCTGGTCGAGTGAGGGCTGTCAACATCAAGTGAGGTTGACATATGGGGTATTTATAGGGTTTCCATAAATGGAAAGGAGGAAAGAGGCTGGTCGATCGAGTGGTAGCCCGTCCGGGTGGCAGCTCGATCGAGTGGCAACTCAGTTGGGTGGCACCTAGGTCGGGGGGCAGCTCGATCGAGTTGCACTGCGCTCGGGTGGCAGCCCGATCGGGTGGCAACTCGGTCGGCTGGCCACTCGGTTCGAGTGCTCGGCGCGATGAGTTTTGCAGTTTCGATTCGAGTGTTGAGCGTTGCGATGCGATAGAATTTCCTATTCAAATTACTTTTAATCCCAACTGCTATATCAACATACAATCATCCTAATTTAACATTCGTTTAGCATTTGCGATTCGATTGCGATTGAGTTTCGATTGTTTTTCGATTTATCACCATGATTACAACATAAATAAACACGCATAAGTAACATATAAGACACACACACACGTAAGTACAATAACCAGAACGCGTAAATCGAGTTGCGAGTGCGATTGCGATAAGCGATAAACATGCGATTAAATATCGATAAATAGCAATTAAACCTCGATTATTATCAAATACTCCACATAATACAACTAACGTAAAAGCATAAAAAGACTATCTACAAGTCAAAGAAGTCAAAACGGGAATTGAGCAAGGAGTGACAGATCGCAATTAGCAATCTTGTCTCCCTTTGACTTCAATCTTGACTTTGACTTTGACTTTCGAAACACGGGGTGTTACATAAAGAGTACGTCGAAGATTTTTATGAGAAAGAATGTGAAGTTGAAAGGCAAAAGAATAGGGAGAAATTTGGTGAAGGCACATCCGGTGCCAAGAAAAACGAAGTTGTGTACTCTATGAAAGAAAAAGTCGGTTTTATGGTGTATCTAGAAGGTTTGGAAGATAATCCATTCGAGTCACGTGACACATTACGTGAAAGCGCATTGGTACTTGCACAAGATGAAGAAGAAGTCATTGAGAACGACTTGATAATTAAAGGTTGCCTAGATTTGAACGAGTTCCTAATGATGCATGAAGAATTGGCCGGTTTGATTGTGATGATCCCCAAGTCGTGAAGATAGCATATGTGAGGTACGTTGATCTTTTGGAATGGTACTTCCAGGTTATGAAGAACAACCGAATGAAAAGCAAGAAGGATGGGATTAACAACCACGAAGCCGTAGGGCCGTCTCCAAAGATGTTCGAAAATCTTTATGCCCTGTGAGAACAGAAAATACGAGCCCCTTAAATATAAATTTTTTAAAAGAATATATATATAAAAAAAATTTAATATAGGAAAATACATTAATTTCATTTGAATCAACACCAATTATTTAATATTTAATGAAACTTGACAAAATTAGACAATTAATGTCATTTGCATTTAATAAATAAATAAGAAACAAAAAGAATAACAAAACTGAGGACGCCGGGATTAGAATCCGTGTCTCCTTATTACTAAAGTGACTTTCAAACCAGCAAACCAAGTGCTTCAGGACGGTGTTTTTCCGATTCATTACATATATATTCTAACTTTACTGTGTAAAACTAATAAAAAAAAGGGCCCCGATAGGTTTGGGCCCTGAGCCGTCGCCCATCCTGCACATCCTTCGGGCCGGCCTACGAAGTCGATCCAACTAACACAATAGAAGGTGCAAACGTGAAGTTAGAAGAGAGTGACGAAGAGCCAGACTTGGTGATCATTATAGAGTAGGGATGAGCAAAATGGACCCGGTACCGGTACCGAACCGGTACCGGTACCGAATTTACCGATCCGGGTACCCTTTCGGTACCGACTTTTGACATTTTCGGTACCGGTTCGGTACCGGTATTTACCGGTTTTTACCCACAAATACCGGTACCGAACCGTACCGGTACCCACTTTTGAGGATTTTCGGTACCGGTACTTCCGGTTCCGGTACCGGTTCGGTACCGGCCGGTACCGAGCTCATCCCTATTATAGAGGTCACCGGAAAGGACCAGTTGCAAGCCATGAAGTTTCGAACCGAAGATTGCTTTGATTAAGGAGGAGAATGAAAGTCATAATCAAAGCCAAATCTCCGGATTCGAGTCCCACAAGTCGTCTATATTTTCTGTTTATTAGTCATAGTCATAAAAGGGTCGAACAATTTTTATTTCTTTATGTTTTCTATTATAGGCCATAGACCACATGTTACCCCTATACGAACTTTCTATTATACAATTTTTATTTCTGTTTATTAACGCTCCGGCAGTAGTGTAAATTTTGGAGAATTTTGACGTTTTTTTCGATTTCGTTACCCCTTTTCTTTGAAATGTTGCCTCCATACGAACTTTCTAGATCCGTCACTGTTAACGTCCCAAAGACGCAACGCTGTTAGTATATCAATATTCAAGATTGTTTCAACTTCATTATGTATTGGTGTTATGTGTGAAAGGTTATCCATTTTGGTTTTAACATTCACCTTTAATGCTCTCCTCAGGTCCTTAAATATATGGTTCTGATGCCACTATGTAAAATGTCGGGATAGGAGGGGCATTTATACCCTCCTATTATTGGTTGGTAGTTCCTTCAAAATACAACTACCAAACGGTTTGAATAACTGTATTACCTGCTGGTTTTCTGACCCATAAGGTAAACTATGACACGTGTTTTATATACAATCATAATAGCATAATGATAAGCACTAAACAATGAAGCTTGATGACGATATCAAATCCAACATTTTGCAGTTGTCTTCAACCCTGAAGCTGGCATCAGCTTCTGCCGGCCTAATGTAATATCATAATCAATGGCATGATCAGCCTTCTTGTTTCACATGCAACATTGATAAGCAAATCGGTGTAGGCCTAGATGCCATATTATTTCTAAACGACAAAACATCCAAAATGAATGTAACATTAAATAAATAGGGTAACGGTCCTGTACAAATGGTCTTATCGTACAAAACGTATGAAAGACGTGAAAAGGTAAAAAAACACGGAGACATTTTGGTATTTATTTTACCCGTAATTATCCTAGAGGATTAAAATTACCCTACAAGATTGACATTACCTTACATGATCATTTGTAGAGTAATTATGATACTCTACAAAATTACCATACAGATCATTTGTAGAGTAATTATAATACTCTACATAATTACCTTACAAGATCAAAATTACCTTACAAAATCATTTTATAAAATTACTCTAAAAGATCAAAATTACCCTACAAGATCATTTGTAGGGTAATTTTGATACTTACTCTACGAGTAAATAATTACGAAAATGTTATCGCGTTTTTTTACCTTTTCACGTTTTTCATACGTTTTTTTACGATAAGGTTATTTGTATTTAATCTTTTGCCTAAATAAATAACCCCACTTCACATTTAAATATAAAATCATTTTCTCATATTTTTTATATATTAAATTATCAAGATACATATGTATATAACAATACATATAGAATGTTTTTTTAACTAGGATAAAATCATCACACCTACCTTTTGAAGGATTTAAACCCAACCACTTGGTTGAGGACTAAGTCACTTTATCATCACGCTATCCTGTTGGATGCATATATATTTACAATGTTAGAACACCCAAGTGACACACACCAATATCATGGCTGAAACTCATATTTTCTTCATTTCTATTTTATTATTGGCTTCTTTCATTTATCTTTTCAAATTGCTTAAACATCAAAACGGAAGAAATCTTGCACCAAGTCCACCTTCTATCCCAATAATTGGTCACCTTCACCTGATGAATGGACATATTCATAGAGTGTTACAAAATCTTTCTTCCAAGTATGGTCCTATAATGGCTCTACGGTTTGGCTTGCGCCCAGTGCTCATAATATCCTCACCATCAGCAGCCGAAGAATGCTTCACGAAAAACGACATCGTTTTAGCCAATAGACCACTTCTTGTAACCGGCAAGTATCTAGACTATGACCACTCCACAGTTGGTGTTGCACCGTATGGTCAACTCTGGAGAGACCTTCGTCGCGTTATGACCCTTGAACTTTTCTCAACAGCCCGACTCAAATCTTACTTGGGTGTCCGAGAAGATGAAGTTAGATCATTAATCAAGAATCTTTATAAAGATTGTTTTCAAGATTTTACAAAAGTAGAGATGAGGTCAAGAATTCAAGCTTTATCGTTCAACGTTGTCATGAAAGTAGTTGCTGATAAACAGTTCTATGGGACAGGCATGGAGGACAATGAGGAGGCTGCTAAATTTAAGGATGTGATGAGGGATGTTTTTGAAATCATTGGGACACCAAATCCTGGAGATTTCTTTCCATTTCTAAGATGGATTGATTTTCAAGGTTTCGAGAAGAGGTTAAAAAAACTGCAAAATAAAACTGATAGCTTTTCGCAGAATCTGATCGAAGAAATTCGAGCTAAACGGAGTAGCTCTTCATCCGAAAAAGGAAACGACAAGACATTTATCGATGCTTTGCTTACTTTGCAGGAATCGCAGCCTGATTACTACACTGACAATATAATCAAAGGCAATATATCGGTATGTTTGTAGCTGTCTCTTAGTTTTTTTCACTGCTAGATGGTTTCAAGTTAGATTTCCTAAGCGTTTCTAGTAGTTGATCTAAACATCTTTGGCAAATAGCCAAATAGACAACATTTTGTTAAAATTAAAGTAATTAAATTCTAGAAAACCACCATTTGTTCTCGTAATGAACCTTTTTTATGTAGACATTACTACAAGCGGGAACCGACACTTCATCAGTGACAATAGAGTGGGCTATGGCGCTTCTACTGAATCATCCTAATGTATTAGAGAGAGCTAGAGCAGAGCTTGATAATTATATCGGACAAGAACGTTTGGTACAAGAGACGGATCTTACCAATCTGCCATACATTCAATGCATCATCAGTGAAACACTAAGACTATTCCCTTCAGCGCCATTATTGGTGCCACACGAGTCGTCACAAGATTGCATCATTGGAGGGTTTCATGTGACCCGTGGCACAATGGTGTTCGTGAATGCATGGGCCATCCATAGGGATCCAATTGTTTGGAATGATCCGTTATGTTTTAAGCCAGAGAGGTTTGAGAAAGGAGGAAATGAGGGGTATCGTTTTATTCCGTTCGGAATGGGTCGTCGACAATGTCCCGGGTCAGGTCTTGCAAACCGGGTTGTCGGTTTAGCTTTGGCATCTTTGATCCAATGCTTTGAATGGGAAAGGGTTGGTGAAGAGTTGGTGGATTTATCGGAAGGAAAAGGTCTAACCATGCCTAAAGATGAGCCGTTGGAGGCAATGTGTAGAGCACGACAAAAAATGAGTCATCTTGTTAAGGATCTATGAGAATTTGTATTATAATTAAGGATCTATGAGAATTTGTATTATAATAAAATGAAAATTTAAACAATATCCTATTAATTGTTTGGTCTTATTTTCCAAATTAAATATATATTTTTGTCTTTGTATATTTGAAGTTTCTAGCAATAATCATAAACATATCATCTTCTCATAATATTATTATGTGTACATTTGTGAGATGGTTGGAAAATCCTTAATTAAAATATGTGAAATATAAATTTGTCTCGCTATATAGTTGAAGGTAGAGGATCCTGTACATTAATTCAGAAGTGTGAGCATTGTATTATAACACTATATATAACACCATATAACACCATATAACACTATGTAACACCATATAACACAATGTAACACTATATAACAAATATAACACTATATTTTGTCTGATAGCATGTCTATGATAGATGTATAGTGTTATATATTGTTATATAGTGTTATATAGTGTTACATAGTATTATATGGTGTTATATGGTGTTACAGAGTGTTATACGGTGTTTATATGGTGTTATATAGTGTTATAATACACTTCTGAATTAATGTACACTATCCTATACTTGAATTCAAAGATGCTGTCGGCCTTCAATTAAAATATGTGATATAAATTTTGTATCGATATAAATTTTTGATACATATATGCTTAATTACTTTTTTAAACTTGGATGATGTATCACGTTAGTTACGACTTTGATTTTATGTTTGGATTGATCTAATTATGAGAGAAAAAAATGACCGGTTGTAAAAATACATGATACCAGTGAGTTTATTGATTAAAGATGAAATAAAACCTGATTCAAACCACTTGTAACAAAACAGTACTAAGAACAAGAACAAAATAAAAAGCCCCAATCTTGCTTGTTTGATGATAACTGACAAAAAACGGGGAGATACAGAAGCTTGATGATCAAACAATGATCATCAGCGCACTCATCGGCCCGCTTGGGTGGTACCGATCACAATTGAGACCTTAGACAATAATAGACAGACAATGATGAAGATAAACAGAGATTCGTATCTTTTTTTTGTATATTGGAATGAGCAACAAGGAACCTCCTTTATAGCCGAACCCTAGAGACGATGAGAAGACGAGATGAGCGGGAGAATAGCTGGCAGAAAATCACTTGATTGAAGAAATTTTAGGGCTAAATCAATCTCTATTGAGGATTTCCTTTTTTATCACTCCAAATCTTCAACCATTCCAAAAAGATACCAAAAGGCCCCTTTAAAATAAGGAAAACAAAAAAAAAATATAGACATATTGCACTTGAATTAAAGATATAATTTTAACACGGGTCGTGTTCGTAAGTATGTGAGATCAAAGGGTATATTTAGTAGCACACTTGTGTTTCAAGGAAATTGTTGTTTTAGGGGCTGTTTGGTAGCATCTGAATGACATTAAGAGGCTACCTCTTAATGAAATCATTTAAGAGTTTAACAAAGATAATGTAGAAGAATGTGACATGTGATGGTTTACCATTCAGATGTTACCTCTTATCCAGTCAGACATAAGGTTACTTCTTATTCATTCAGACATAAGGGCCACAAATGATTTCATTAAGAGGCAACCTCTGAATGGATTAAGAGGCTACCAAACAGGGCCTTAGTTCCTTAGTTTTGGCCCAATATGACACTTTAGTTCAAATAGATTTTTTTTCTCTAAGTTCCCGAAGTTTGCATTTTTTTTTTTTTTTTTTGTCATTTTTATCCAACACTCTAACTCTCTAAAAATATGAGTTAAGTGAGGGGTATTTTGGTCATATTACACATATTTTGTTGTTTTTCAATTTCTTCACTTTCTTTTATTTTAAAGCTAGTATGATGCCCGCTGCGCGTGAACTTCACCTTGAATCCTAAAAGGAAATGTTAAATCGAGTCGAGCCGTCATTAATATTTGAACCAAAACCTTTACGTAAGCCATGCATCTCTCAAACTTTATTTAGTGTGTTAAAAGTATTTTATTAGGTATTAGGGGGGTGTTTGGGATTCCTTTTTAACCTCTAACTTATCAAAAGTCCTTCTCAAAAGTGAGAAGTTAGAATTTCTAACTTCTCAACTTCTCATTTCTTTTAAGGCATAAAAGGACTTTTCCAAAGGCATAAAAGGACTTTTCCAAAAAAGTGCTTAGTATTCCTTCTAACTTTTTAAAAGTTAATAAGTCAAAAAGCCTCCAAAAGTCCTTTTTAAAAGGAATCCCAAACATGCACTAGATATTAACTATAACACTGTTCTCCTGCCTTGCAATGTCTTACAAGAGGAAATTTTAAACCTTGCATTGTCCTACAAGAGGAAATTGTAAAGAATTTGTAGTACCGTCCGCCCTCCCTTAATGCATTATGTGAGAGGGTATCTGCAAAGATTATTATAACTTTCTAAAGCATTTATGATTATACTGTAAATTTACAGCAATATATACACAATGAAGAGAGATTAACAAACCGAATGATTGAGGAATCCTGCAACGGAAACTAAGCATGGATTTTACTTTCCCATCACTATATATTATTTTCATGTTATTTGAGTACCACAGCTCAAGAGCCCATAAGAAATCCTCCCATGTATACAAATCATCGTATTGGTGGCTGATGATCCTATGTGTACAAATCATCGCATGGATAACAGGTTTGCCTGTCGGGTTCGGGCTCGTTTATCATCCCTAATAATCGATACATACTTTGTAACTATAGACGGTCTTCCTATTGTGTACCACAACCTGACTTGTATTTCTTCTTTGAACCACATGATTGTTTCTAGGTATTTTCTGCAGAAAGTTATAATAAGCAAGTACATTTTTTTTTCTAAAAAAAGAGTTTTCTCAACATATTGTAACTACCAACAAAAAATAGCTAGAAGTAAAAGATACATCTACAATTTATCAAACAAAAAGTCTAAAAATCAAACCAAATTGGTCTGATTAACATTAAAGAAGCAACTCGATTCTCTAGTGATTAATTCTACCCTCTCCAAAACAATCCAAGTGCCACAATTATAAATAGTTGTCGTACTTCCCGATCCGATTATACAGGCTTCAAAATAGCATATCTAATGAATAAGATCAAATGTTTATATTTATCCACGGGGTAAGCGTTTCTCACCAAGTTTATGAAATCATAATCTCCTTCACATCCTATAAGTATAAGGGTTCCTTATGTAATTAGTTAATAGTTAGTTTTTATTAGAATTAGATTAGTGATAGAAGTGCGGGGACTAGATGTGACAAGTTGAAAGTTAATAACCTACAAATTAAAGGATGCGACATATCTCTTGGTCGCACCTCTTCAGTTTGGCGGCAACAGGAAACAAGAAACACAGAGACGTGATTTTTCAAGGAGAGACACACCTCTTCATCTTCAATCACAACCACAAGATTCTAGAGACGCAACCGTTCAACAAGGGACACGTCTATTGGATTGTACCTCTTCAATTAGTATAAATAGGGTTAGATTTCTATTGTAAAAATACTTGTACTTGTACAGATTCACAATCATTTATTCATTCAGAAATAAAGGTTAGTTTATGTTGATTCGTTCATTGTTATATTCATTGTTCATCAACAAGATTCTGGGCAACAGTTTATGCCATTTAAGGGGCGTTTGTACCCATGTAGAACTTAATTTGTAATCATATGAACAAAAACCTTTTTTGTAATTAGTAAAGTGGAGGGTCACGATAGCCGCTAAGGAGGGCAAATACATAGTTTTGACCATTATGACGCACCTTAAAGAATAAAAATAATACATAGTCCACCCGAGTCTTCAGAAGTTCTCACTAAGGCTAACCAAAGATTTAATACAACTTTAGAAACTCATGCCCATTTCCATCCCATTATGCCATCAAACCCATACCTATAGTGATCAAAGTCATGCTCCTGTATGTAAAAAAATAAAAAAAATTATCACGAAGAATTACTAATATAATACCTCAAGAATATGAAACAGCAGGTCTTCCATTCTGAATGTAAACTATGACTCGGAATATGTTGATAGCAGCTACTGCTAATGCCTTGAGATTGTATCTGTTCATTATTGAAATGAAAGCCTGGTTATACCCGGTTGGTCTGACAAAGATCACCATAAAAGATAGAAATTTTCAACTAATTTAATATGAGTCAGTTCAGGTTATATTTATCCTCTTACGGGTCAACCAGGTTAAATATAAAGTGGAGTTAGATGATGGCTGGTGGTGGAGAGGACTTAGAGCTCGTAACATTCCTGGAGGTGGGTGACGGTGGTGGTGGGTGGTTACTAGTGGTGTTTGTGGTGGGGATTGTAGAGAGAGGAACTAGAGGTGTAGTGTTTAAGTGACGGGAGTAGTGGTGGTGGGTGTCGGAGATGGGCGACAATGGTGAAGGTGGGTAACTGGTGGTGGTTGTGGTTTTGGTGGAGGTTATAGAGGAAACAAGAGTTTAGAGAGAGGTTAGAGGGAGGGGGTAGGGGTAAGGGTAGGGGTGGGTTTAATAATAATTATTAGTAGTATTATAAATTAGTAGTATTATAAATATATAATTAATATAAACATAAAATGAATTTTGGATTAAAATGGCAAAAACAAAAATACCCCTAAGATTTTTAGAAAAAGTTAGTGTTAGATGAAAAGAACAATAAAATGAATTTTGAATTAAAATGGCAAAAACAAAAATACCCGTGAGATTTTTAGAAAAAGTTAGTGTTGGATGAAAAGAACAAAAATATGCAAATGTGGGGACTCAAGAGGAGAAAAAACCATTTGAACTAAAGTGGCATTTTAAGCCAAACCTCAGAGACTAAAATGGCAATTTACTCCTTAGGTTTTTATGAACCCGCACTAATGAGTGTTATGATGCAATGAAGTGCAACCATATATTACTACACAAACAAATCACACAATAGACACTAGAGCATGGATTAAGTACATACATAGAATTATTGAAAACATAAATGTTTTTATTTTCCAACATCCTGTAACACACGTCTTAATTTTATAAAGATCTAATGTAATTATGTGAAACTATATATAAAACGATACCTTACTTCAATTTAAGGACAAAATCAAAGTTTTATAATTATCACATACTAATTAACTACTGACTAATTTAAACATTCAAAACATGATTAGTAGATTGTTTACATTATAAACATTGTCCAAACAAAGTTAACTTAAGCGGAAGCTTCAAAAGTTCGTGTTCGGTTCTTCAAAACATGCTTGATCATCGCCAACATACTTGCAAAACCTGAAAACTGAAGCTTTTCAATTCATAGTTCGCATATTTTACCGAAACATGTTTAGAACTCTTTTCAATTCATAGTTCGCATATTTTACCGAAACATCACAATCATGCAGTTTAACTCAAATTTTCGGATTTAAGCCTTCTTTGAGGCATTTATGCAAACACTTTAAGGGCAAAAATTTACACAATATATTATCAAGTTCATAACTTGTAATATAGCCCTAAATTTCCATCAATCAAGCTTTCATATATAAGGTTTAACATTCAGATTTCAATAATCTCTTCCTATGAACCACATTACACTAGAATAATGCTCAAAACCCTAGTGTTCATCATTATCTTACAAAACCCATGAACCACCTTCAATGAGTTCATGAAATTTCCTGAATTTAGACATGATTTCACATGTTATTGTCTAGGTTTTATCCCTAGACACTATATCATCCCTATTCTATCCAAATGACAAACATGCAACCTCTAATTTGGGATTTCCCAAATTCATGAGAATTTCAAACAGAGAATTAACATCAAATTTTACATACCTTACAACCCCCTTGTAATGGGGATTACTAATCTCAACTCAGATTTCGATTTGGGAGCGAATTTGATCTTCAATTTGTGGGATTTAGCATGAACTAGGGTTTTGAAAGAACCCAGATCGCCCCCTCCTTGCTCTGGTCGATCCTCGTACTAAATTTTTGGTTTGTGTTTTAATAAAATAGTTATTATTAAAACTATTTTCAAGTTTAACACTTTTGGTCCCTCTAGTTTCTTTTATTTTATTTCTACGTCTTTAAGCTACTCATAAGTGATAAACTAACTAGGTTAGTGTCATTACTAATTAGATTATTTTACTAATTTATTTGCAACTTAATTGCAAATTTAAGAATTTGTATTTTCGGGATGTTACAAGTCCACCCCCCTTAAAAAGGGTTTCATCCCCGAAACCAGAGCACGTACCGAATAATGTAGGGTAGAGACGTCGCATTTCTTCTTCGGACTCCCATGTAGTGTCCGAACATTTTCTATGCTCTCATTTGATCTTAACTTGATCGATTTGTTTGTTTCTCAATTGCTTAACCTTTCGATCTAAAAGCTCTAATGGCTTCACCGCGTAATTCAGGCTATTATCCACCTCGATATCGTCGTAATGGATATAAGTCGTTTCCTCCGCTAGACATTTTCGTAGCTGTGATACATGAAACGTGCCATGTATTCCACTCAACTCTTCCGGTAGTTCGAGGCGATAGGCTACCTTACCAACCCGTTCGATGATCTTAAATGGCCCGATAAACCTCGGGCTTAGTTTCCCTCTTTTTCTGAATCTGATAACGCCCTTCCATGGAGAAACCTTTAACATAACCATGTCGCCTATCTGAAATTCAATTGGTCTTCGTCTCTTATCGGCGTAATACTTTTGCCTATCTTGGGCTGCTTTCAAATGGACTCGCACCACTTCAATTTTCTCATTAGTGGCTTGAACTATATCTTTATGTGCCAATTCACGCGGACCCACTTCACCCCAACACACCGAGATTCTGCATTTTCTACCATATAACATCTCGTAAGGTGCCATGCCGATACTCGAATGATAACTATTGTTATACGAAAATTCGGCCAAAGGTAGATAAACATCCCAACTTCCACCGAAGTCGATGATACATGCCCGTAACATATCCTCTAGCGTCTGTATTGTTCTTTCACTCTGCCCATCCGTCTGAGGATGGTAGGCGGTGCTAATGAAGAGTTTCATTCCCATTTGTTCTTGAAAATCTCGCCAAAATTTTGAAGTAAACCGGGTATCTCTATCTGATACGTTGGATATCGGTACTCCATGACGTGCCACTATTTCATTTGTATATACTTCGGACATCTTTTCTGACGTATAAGTCTCACGAATCGGAATGAAGTGAGCACTTTTCGTCAATCTATCCACCACTACCCATATAGCATCGAAACCGCGGTTCGTCTTTGGTAGCTTGGTTAATAGGTCCATCGTAATATGTTCCCATTTCCAAACCGGAATTTCTAACGGTTGGAGTTTACCGTATGGTTTTGGTGCTCCGCCTTGACTTGTAGACATGTCAAGCATTTTTCCACGTATTTCACAACATCTCTTTTCATTCCGGGCCACCAATAGTTTTGTTTTAAGTCGTTATACATTTTCGTCGCTCCCGGATGGATGGAATAACGGGACTTATGAGCTTCATCGAGTAGATGCTTTTTAACTCCACATGTGTTAGGAACCCAAATTCTATTGAAACGTGTTTTCAAACCGTGGTTGCCTGCTTCGAGATCTTTAACTTGGCCAACAATCCTTTCCTTTCTCCAGTTTTCCGTCTTTACTGCTTCTACTTGTGCCTCTCGGATACGTTCAAGTATACCCGAGGTCACCACAAGTTGCATTGACCTTACTCGTATTGGGACATAGTCCGCTTTTCTGCTCAGAGCATCCGCCACCACATTTGCCTTTCCGGGGTGGTAGTGTATTTCACAGTCGAAATCCTTCACCGTTTCCAACCATCGTCTCTGGCGCATATTTAACTCCTTCTGATCGAAGAAGTATTTTAAGCTTTTGTGATCGGTGAATATGGTGCACTTTACTCCATATAAATAGTGCCTCCATGTTTTTAATGCAAATACCACCGCAGCAAATTCGAGATCGTGCGTGGGATATTTCTTCTCATGTATCTTCAATTGTCTCGAGGCATAAGCTATAACCTTGCCCCGTTGCATTAAAACACATCCGAGCCCCGATAATGAGGCATCCGAATAAACCACCAAGTCCTCGACTCCATCCGGCAACGTTAATACCGGAGCTTGAGTTAACTTCTCTTTTAGCGTGTGAAACGCCCTTTCTTGTTTAACACCCCAAATGAACTTTTCCTCCTTCCGGGTTAACTATGTTAGTGGCGACGCAATCTTGGAGAAATCTTGAATGAATCTCCTATAGTATCCTGCAAGCCCTAAGAAGCTTCTAATTTCCGAAGGGTTCTCCGGGGGATTCCATTTCGACACGGCCTCGATCTTTGACGGATCAACCAATACTCCATCGGAACTTATGATGTGGCCGAGAAATTGCACATTTCGTAACCAAAAGGCACACTTAGAGAACTTCGCATACAACTTTTCTCGTCTAAGTGTCTCTAACACCTCTTGTAAGTGGTGTGCATGCTCAGCTTCACTTTTCGAATACACCAAAATATCATCGATGAACACGATGACCGATTTATCCAGCATTAGCTTGCAAACCCGGTTCATGAGGTCCATGAAAGCCGCGGGTGCATTTGTTAGCCCAAATGACATTACGAGGAACTCGTAATGTCCGTATCGCGTGCGGAAAGCCGTCTTCGGCACATCTTCCTCCTTGACCTTTAATTGGTGATACCCCGATCTAAGGTCAATCTTTGAAAACCAATTCGCACCTTGTAATTGATCGAATAGATCGTCTATTCTCGGAAGCGGGTATCGATTCTTTACCATGAGTTTGTTTAACTCCCGGTAATCGATACACATGCGCATGCTTCCGTCTTTCTTTTTCACGAATAGTACCGGTGCGCCCCAAGGAGACGCACTCGGCCTTAAGAATCCTTTGTCGAGCAAGTCTTGAATTTGTGACATCAACTCTTGTAATTCCGACGGTGCGAGCCGGTACGGTGCTTTAGCAACGGGTTTCGCGCCCGGAATCAATTCAATTCCAAACTCTACTTCCCGTTCGGGCGGTATCCCCGGTAAATCTTCCGGAAACACATCTTCGTAGTCCCGTACTACCGGTACATCTTCAATCTTCAGTAATTCTTTCTCGGGCTCATTCGCGTATATCATAAAGGCCTTGCATCCTTGCTTAATAAGCTTGTGAGCTTTCAACATCGAGCATATTATGGGGTTACCTCCTTTTTCGCCATAGATAGTGACGTGTTTTCCGCTCGGAGATGTTAGCTTTATCTCCTTACGAAAACACATGACCTTTGCGTGGTGCTGAGATAGCCAATCCATCCCAACAACTACTTGAAATTCTCCCATTGACATCGGGATTAGGTCTATCAAGTATTCTTCATCATCAATGCTTAATTTGCAACCTCGAAAAATATCACAAACTATAAAACTTTTGTTGTCCCCTATTTCAACTTCTAAGGGCACAGATAATTTCGTCAATATAAATGAAGGATGTCGAATAAATCCATGTGAAATGAAGGATTTATTCGCACCCGTATCAAACAATACACATGCAGGAATTGAGTTAATTGTGAATATACCAGAGACCACATCGGGTTCTATCTTCGCTTCAACCGCGGTAAGTTGAAAGGATCTAGCCTTTGCCTTAGGAGCTTCTGCTGGAGATTCTTTAACGTCTCTCTTTCCAACTAAGTCCGGGCATTCGGACTTTTTGTGGCCGGGTTGATAACATTTATAGCAAACTGAGACTTTACCCGGGCATAGCGACGCCGTGTGCCCCGTCTTACTACATATGGGGCATGGTTTGTCTTGGAACCGACATTCTCCCTTGTGTCCTTTCCCGCACACTTTACAACTTGGCGACCCACCTTTAGGGTCCACCTTCTTTCCCGATTCTCTAGTTCGAGCTTTCTTCGTAGGGCTTGGATTCACATCATGTGCCCTTCGCTCACCCCTTTCAACTTGTTTCTTCAACTCGATTTCCCGTTCCCGAGCAACGTTTATAATCTCGGTAAGGGTCTCATATTTTGAAGGAGTCATAAACTCCCTATACTCGGCGCTCAGCATGTTATAGTAATAGTATATCTTCTGCTCTTCATTCGTCACTAATTCATTGTAAAACTTCATCTCTTGTCTATGGTCTCGCCCTTGTGCCTAAGTTGCATGAACTCTTCCTTGATTTTATTTATTACTGCCTTGGGACTATGATGTTTAAGAAACGGCGTCTTAAACTCCTCCCATGTCATCGCTCTCGCCGCTTCGGCTCCTATTTCGTTATTTTTATTGTCCCACCAATCTTTGGCTTGACCTCTCAACTGGCCCGTTCCGTAAGCCATAAAGTCACTTTCATCACAATGGGTTCTTTCAAACACCCCTTCAATGTCGCCCAACCATCTTTGGCAAATTATTGGGTCAACCTCCCCGTTGTAGATTGGCGGTTTACACGCCATAAATTCTTTGTATGAACACCCTTTACATTCTCCTGATTTCTCCTTCATAAGGTTGACACTATCCTCCAACCTTTTGACTCGCTCTTCGACAAGTGACAACACCGTGCTTTGAATTTTGTCTATAAACCCGGATAGACTTCCTTCAATTGCCTTTCCTACCTCTTCGGCAATTATCTCTTTCATTTGTTCGGTGCTTGTCTGCACCGGATCATCATCGTTTCTTTCCGACATCTTGAAACTGAAATGTTTACATTAAACGTTAAACATTTCATTTATAACGTTGCTTCATTTGTTTCGGTTTAGCCAAGTTCCTAACTTGCTTTAACCGTTCGCATTTGGTGCACTTTCCGGGTTTGAGTGAATTAACACACTCTTCCCATGCACGTCAATTCACTTCTCGTTTCTTACATAAGATATAATCTATTAAAATAATAAGTTAATTCTTACCGGACGATCGATCAAGCTTGAACCGAACACTTGTTGACAACCTTAAGCTCTGATTACCAACTTGTAACACCCGTCTTAATTTTATAAAGATCTAATGTAATTATGTGAAACTATATATAAAACGATACCTTACTTCAATTTAAGGACAAAATCAAAGTTTTATAATTATCACATACTAATTAACTACTGACTAATTTAAACATTCAAAACATGATTAGTAGATTATTTACATTATAAACATTGTCCAAACAAAGTTAACTTAAGCGGAAGCTTCAAAAGTTCGTGTTCGGTTCTTCAAAACATGCTTGATCATCGCCAACATACTTGCAAAACCTGAAAACTGAAGATTTTTAACAAATCTTAGTGTTAGAGTTCTTAGAAATATTACATAATCGAAACTACAATCAAAACGGATTCGATTAGCTACAATATGCAAAAATTTATAGAAATTCCAGGACTCTACCGTAACTTACGGTATCTACCGTAAGTTACGGTAGTCACTTGAAATTTCTGGTCTACCGTAAATCAGTAGAAAACCACCGTAAGTTTCTGATCTCTACCGTAAGGTAGGTGGATACCGTAACTTACGGTAGTCCCTGCAAGTTTGTGTTTTGACTTTTTGTTTGTTTTGCCCAAACCCAATTCTCGGATTTCTCATTCTAACAGCCAACATGTCAATTTCTCGTATTCTATTATGTCTTTTATCAACAATAACAAAAGTCCAACTAACTATATTACGAAGTATTTGCCACGCATTAATCGATTATTCGACCTGTTTGGCTCATCTTACGGAATCCTCCATTATGATGACTACCAACAAGTTCTAACCAATTCTTGTCTTATTATTCAGTATAGCGAACTTCATCGCTTTAGATCAACACAACTTTTGTTCTACGATTCAATCTACACATAAGCTAGTTATCACAATTTACCCAATGTAACGAATCAAGTTACATACCTTTAGTGCACGCCCTTCAAACGCAAGTCGCCATCGGCTTGTCCGCTTGGAGCTCCGGTATCCTTTCCTATAGAGTTCAACCAAGACATGTTTAGAACTCTTTTCAATTCATAGTTCGCATATTTTGCCGAAACGTCACAATCATGCAGTTTAACTCAAATTTTCAGATTTAAGCCTTCTTTGAGGCATTTATGCAAACACTTTAAGGGCAGAAATTTACACAATATATTATCAAGTTCATAACTTGTCATATAGCCCTAAATTTCCATCAATCAAGCTTTCATATATAAGGTTTAACATTCAGATTTCAATAATCTATTCCTATGAACCACATTACACTAGAATAATGCTCAAAACCCTAGTGTTCATCATTATCTTACAAAACCCATGAACCACCTTCAATGAGTTCATGAAAATTCCTGAATTTAGATATCATTTCACATGTTATTGTCTAGATTTTATCCCTAGACACTATATCATCCCTATTCTATCCAAATGACAAACATGCAACCTCTAATTTGGGATTTCCCAAATTCATGAGAATTTCAAACAGAGAATTAACATCAAATTTTACATACCTTACAACCCCCTTGTAATGGGGATTACTAATCTCAACTCAAATTTCGATTTGGGAGCGAATTTGATCTTCAATTTGTGGGATTTAGCATGAACTAGGGTTTTGAAAGAACCCAGGTCGCCCCCTCCTTGCTCTGGTCGATCCCCGTACTAAATTTTTGGTTTGTGTTTTAATAAAATAGTTTTTATTAAAACTATTTTCAAGTTTAACACTTTTGGTCCCTCTAGTTTCTTTTATTTTATTTCTATTTCTTTAACTACTCATAAGTGATAAACTAACTGGGTTAGTGTCATTACTAATTAGATTATTTTACTAATTTATTTGCAACTTAATTGCAAATTTTAGAATTTGTATTTTCGGGATGTTACACATCCCCTCAAGTAGAAGGGTGGCGGACCAAGGCCAAGTTTGTAGCGGAAGGGATCAAATTACTAAGGCCTGGTAAGGCTCTTTGTGAATATGTCTACAACATGTAGCTTGGTTAGAATAAAATTTGTATAAAGCTTCTTTGAGACAAAAAGTAATATTTCAAATCAATGTGTGTGGCTACGCTTATGGGCATTCAGATTTTGAGTTAGGATTAATGAACTCTTGTTCCACATAATAGTGAAGTTCACGGAGGAGGTGAGTAATCCATACAATTTCTGCAACAATACTAGCAATGGCATGATACTCTGATTCACAACAAGAGTGGGAACAATTGGTTCTTTCTTAGCGCTCTTGGACACCAAATTTCCACCCTAAGAAAATAGAGTTACCATAGGTAGAGCATCTAGTTTCAATACACTGATCCCAATCTGTATCAGAGAACCCAAGAAGGGATGTTCAAGGGGATCTTGAAAATGTGAGCCTAAATGCAATGGTGCCTTAGATATACCTGACAATACGTTTGACAGTTTGAAAATGAGTCACAGTCGGGTGTTGCAAAAAATTGACTGACCTAGTTTACAACATATGATTTGTCCGGCCAAATGATTCTTAAATATTGTAAAGTACCTACCAAAGAGGGCTAGTAAGTTGGGTCAAAACATCGTTCGCCTGCGGAGCTGAAGGACTGTTAAGCATCTAAAGACATGTGAACGGGTTTGGAGTATAGTAGACCCTCACGATCTAGAATGTCCTGAGCATATTTGGGTTAGGTGAGAAAGAGCCCATCAGTGGTGTATATTACTTCAAGCCCAATAAAATAATTCACTTTATCAAGATCTCTTTGAGAGGAAACTCTTTATGTAAACGACTAATGAAGGTTATCTTTACCAAGTCATGATTACCCGTTAAAATTGTGACAACCCGTAATTTACGGCTCTTAATTACGTGATTAACAAGCGATTAACGCGATAATAAATAGTGTTTACAGCGCGAATTAACTTAATTAGGCATTTGGAGTGCCTGGGAACGTCTATCCGACTTTACAGTGCGCGAATGGTGGTTTACAGAGAAACCGGTGAAACGTTAAACGGCAACGGATTGAAACCGAACAGAATACTAACAACGCCGACAAATATTAAATTTTTACGATATATATTAGCTTCGTAATAAAATTGTTGTGACTACAGTCGGAACCGGATCGAGAAACGGATTAAAGACGACAACGATAAAAATTTTCGTGATTATCACCGTGATCGACGAACGGGCGCGCAAGCAACGACTACAGACCGTACTATTTTTGTGTATTTTAATTTTTGGCGCTAAACGGAGTTCAGGATTCGACAACGGGTTCGTAGGAAATACGGGCCACTTACACATGAAATGGGCTTGTGGGCCCTGGGCCCAGGCCCAAAATCCACAAGCCTAAACCTGCACATGATATATTAGATTGTATAAATCTCTTCAAATATTAACAAAATCCCTTCACAATCCAGCCTAAATCTACACATAAGATTTTATATCCTTAGAATCTTACAAAATCTGTACAAAAGATTTTTTTTTAGATCACACAAGATCTACAAAATCTTGTTTAGATCTACAAAATACTAAAATCTCTTCAAGAGATTTTGTTTCGTTGGACATTACAATTAACCTGAATGTCATTCAATTGCACATTAGGCATAAATGATGCTGAGTTCTATAAATGAGAACCCACCCCTTTCTTCTCACTACACAAACAAACAGACCATATACACACACACCCACTCAATCTTTCCTCTCTCTCTCTTTCGATTGTATATCAGACAAACAAAGCCAATCACTTCCCTCACAAAACAAAACAAAACCCAACCCAGCCACACCCCTCCCCTCTCGGTACGATCCCGGCGACAGGCGCGCCACCGTGAGCGACGGCGGTGGTGGTGTATGGTGGCGGTTACGAAGCAGAAGAGAGAGAGAATTGGTGGCATCGGGTGGCGGACGAGAAGACGAGAAAGAGAGAGACCGAGGAAGAGAGAAAGAACCGGCGGACCGGTGGTCGGCTCCATTATCCGCCGGTCGGTTAGTTTATACGGTGGTCAACAGGGTTTTCCGTCGGGTTTCACGGTCAGAGTTAGAGGTGGTTCACGACTCGGGTTCACGGTAACACCCCCACCCCCCTGCTTATTTCTTCTACATTTCTTTGAAGATTTGATGTCAAAGATGTTCGTTTTGTTCATGATGAAGATCAGGTCAGGTCATAATGGTTTCTGATTCGGGTGTTATTCCCGGGTTTGGTCCAACAGGTTCGGTTCAGTCAACGGGTCAACAGCTCAGTCAAACGGCTCGGGTCGGTTTGACTCAGTCAAACCGAGTCAACTCAGTCGACAGTTCATTTCGGTTCAGTCGGTTCGGTTCGTGGTTCGGGTTGACTCGGTCAAACCGAGTCAACTCAGTTCAACTCGGTCAACTCAGACCCGGTCAACTCAGACCCGGTCAACTGAGTTAGCATTTCGACATGAGGATTTGGTAAATGGCGCGATTTATTTCCATTATATTTTAGTTTTGATACTTACGTGACAAACGAGCTCAAACCGATACCTTTCGTGATTATTGCATTTTATTTTGGCGTATTTGATGGAAATTTATTATATATTGCTTATTGATTGAATTTTGATGATATAACGACAACATTGGTTGTCCGGGGCGTCCAAAAACAGAGGAAACTCTGCCCGTTTTTCGAGAAAATCCGTAAAATAATTACGTTTTATGATAAAACGAAGCATAACCGATCGACTGCAAATGATTTTTATAAAGTAAAATACAAGTGTATAACATTTCGGATAACACTTTACAACATCACGACAACGACGATTTGGATGTCATTTTCGACGATTCTTTTACTAAAATAAATATAATTTATATATTTATTTCAAATGTCGAACAAAACGAAATCATTTCATAAAAATAAATATAGATTATATTTATTTTTCAAACGACAAACAAGACGACTTCTCTATATGAAAATAAATATAGATCGTATTTACTTTCAAAAGCAACTCGACGATTCTTTTATAAAATAAATACAACTTTTCATATTTATTTTATACGCCTAAACGGCACATACGTATATTTTGACAAAGATCATACGAAACGCGATATATAATACGAGTTGGTTATATGATATTTTCATACAAATAATCTTTTTGTACACGTACGACTACTCGAGACGGCTAATACACTTACGACGATATATTTATATTTTTATATAAATATTTATTCATTTTAAGTCTCTCGGAAACTAAGTCTCTTTTTCAAGACTTATTAAATTGCTAATGACACTAAACGAGACTTAACTCGTATAACTTAATCGTTTCTATTAAGTTAACAACTTATCGTTGAATCGTTCGATTAACGATTCGGTAGAGCTCGATGACACGTAGTTTAGATACTGCGTTTATTTAGAAACTTATTAGATATTCCGTGTTAGGAATATTGTAGAATGCACGCTAGCGAGTCTCATCTTGGAAACGACATCACGAAGTCGTAATTAGCTCGCTTTGCACAAGAATGTTCAGGTGAGTTCATAACCCCACTTTTTACGGCTCTACATTTTTATGAATGTTTTCGGGGTGGAAAGACATGCACGTTTTGCAAAAGCAAACAAAGTTTAGAACAAATACAAAACTCGTATTTCTAAATCATATTACGAAGGGATTTCGAGGAACTCAAATGATTCACGAAAGGTTTATACTAAACATACCGGTTTTTACAAAACAAATGAGTATTATCAAAATGTGAATGATTTTCATGACTAAGGACGGATCAATTGGTGATAATAAATATAGAATGAGGAGCCAGCCTTTGTGGCTGGGGAGGATCAGCCTTAGTGGCTGGGGAGGATCAGTCTTAGGGACTGGGGTAAAGTACATGTACAATGATTACAGACATTTTTATACACGGTATGGTTAACGTAAGGAGGTTTTAGATCATGTGAATGGGTAGTTAGAACACCGAGGGACTCGAGCGGTAGATCTATCTGGGTGTAGCGAGCCCAGCTCTAGGCCCAACAGAACGGACCTCTCGGAGGACCAACAGAACGGACCTGGAGTGACTTGGTACCCAACGCAAAAATCGGCTAGGGTTGTGTCTACCTACTTGCATTTCACAACATGCTAATGGCCTTGCAAACCATTGGTGATCACAAGTCCTCTTACACTGCTACATACCAGGAACTTTATACTTACGAAACATACTTGTTCATACAAATTAAATACCATGTTTTATACAAAATTTATGGCATAGGATTATGCGGGTCAAAGTCAGGGTGGGCATTGATGATTATACGAACATTACAAAAACATGGTTTTATGAACATAACGTGTTACAAACACAACGTTTCCATATAACTTTGCAAGAAAATGGTTTTTAAACTCATTTTCTCAATACTACTTCAAAAACCGGTTATTCCAAAGATTTATCTCAAATCTTTCACAATACCAAGGATTTATTTCAAACCTTTCACAACTCAAAAGATTTATTTCAAATCTTTTACAAACAAACTATGAACTCGCTCAACATTATGTTGATTTTTCTCGCATGTTCTTTCTCAGGTTACTTTTCTAAGACAAGGCACGGTTGGAATAGGAGAACCATCTGGAGTCGAGTACTTAGCGGGCGTTCACTTTCTAAAAGACTTAGCTTATTTTGCTTCCGCTGTGCAATGAAGATACCAGTCCAGTCACGCCAATGCTCTGATAATTTCGGGGTGTGACAGATTGGTATCAGAGCTATAGGTTACAGCGAATTAGGTTTCTGTGGCGATACCTAGGCTCTAACCTCACTTTCCTCTGGGAACTTAGACTATTAAGACGTTGAATACATACAGAACGCCCAGTACTCAAATATGGTCTCCAACCGTTGCCAACAAGCAAACAGTCAAAATTTTGTTTCCAAACAAATGTTGAGCACATTTTACTATTTATAGGCTCGGTCTAGAGGATCGAGGCTCGGTCTAGGTGACCGAGGTAGTTGAGCACGTTTATTTATTATAGGCTCAGCCTGGAGGGCTGAGGCTCGGTCTGGAGGATCGAGGCTCGGTCTAGGTGACCGAGGTAGTTGAGCACGTTGATTTATTATAGGCTCAGCCTGGAGGGCTGAGGCTCGGTCTGGAGGATTGAGGCTCGGTCTAGGTGACCGAGGTAGTTGGCTAGTGAGGCTAGGAAGAGTAGGCTCAGTCATGAAGGCTGAGGCTCGGTCAAGGGGACCGAGGCTCGATCTAAGAGGTCGAGGTGGAGGATAGAGCAGTCTTAAAGACTGGGAGAAATTGGCTAGTGAAACTAGGAGAATTACTTGATTGCTTATTGGTGACTAACATGCGCATTCGGTTATATGATTGATTATTTGTGCATGTGTTTATTAACGGTCATCACGTAGGAACCGCGAATATTAACTCGGGCACACGCTATTATCCATATTGTCTATGATATTTAACTTCCCGAGCAGGCAGCCTACGCATAACAAAACGCTAGCACATGAGAATACATGGCACTCAAACTTCACGTCAACGGATGTCGGAGTACATCACATTCTACGCAGAACGTAACGCTAGTGCACAGGTATACGTGAACACATAAGCTATACATCAACGGAGGTTGAAATACGACACATCGAGGCGAGGCCTTTGAAAAGACGCGATGGCGCAATTCAATGACGACGCTAGATTCCTGTCAGCAGGAGAACTAACAATCAGGAAACGACAACTTGTCACACGATCCTGCAACGACACGAATCACGCCAGGGAGAAGACTGTTGTCTCCGCAATTTCCCCCCTACCTAACTAACGACGAACACGCTATGTTCGACATTCCATGGTAATGTCACCAAACAATTGGTCGTCACACGAAACCCCAGGTAAAGTCCTCAAATTTCTTTATTTGAAATTTCGAATTTCACACTTACTGAGTAGGTTTTCGTATCTCTACTCTTCTTAATGGTCATTGTATTACGATCATTTCTTTACAAGTTACATACATGGTTTTTCGTTATAACCATGCCGAAAGTTTTCTTGTCGATACATATACTTATTGTCGGATTACGCTAAAACCAAGTTCAATTGTTTGAACTTGCTCATTACACTTATTCGATTCGAGACACCATATGATGTATTGGGAGCATCATATTCAAATCAATTTTTTTTACGAACACTTCATTTGTTCCGAGTCGTGGTAAACTTGTTTGGTATTCGACTCCATTAAATTGTTGATTTCGACACCTTGTGGTGGTGTTTTCACTTATTTGAACCTTGCGCTAAACTCGTTTACGTACCTTATGCACGGATTTAATTATTCATTTGTTGATTCAGATTAAATCCGCTTTGAATTATCACATTACAACAGTCTTAACACAATTGTGTGTTAAGACAATGGTACACAAATTCATTTCATATTCCGGTGTACCTCATAACGGTTCTTTCAACATCGATCGAATGCTTTGCGACATCCATTGTTTCTTCACCATCGATCGAAAACATTGTTTCATTGATGTTCCATTTTCAATTGAAAATCCTGTGATGTCTTTTAAAACAAACATTCAAGATTCACTTTATTGCGCTTTCATTTGACTTCAAACACGGTGAACTTGTTTGATCACCGCTATTATTGAATCATTTGAATCATTACGACACCTTGCGGTGTCAGTACAAACTTGTAGCTTGTGCTAATTATGATTGAGCGTTTCATGCAAAACACAGGTGATACTTGTTCGATCACCTCTATTATTAATTTGTTTCATTCATTGCGACACCTTGCGGCGTCGGTATGACTTGCAGCTTGCGCTGATCACGATCGAACGTTTCATGCAAACTATTACATTTGAGATTGTTGATTCTAAGTTCATCCGGTGGATGTTATTGCTTCTAGAACTCATTTACACGTTGTAAACGTTCATATGGAATTCGATTGGTCGAAGTTCCAGTCATTGTTGGATCCTGTTAACTTAGTCACACTAGTGACTGTATCTATACATCTTGTTTTCCCTTGACATCAACTTTTGAAACACAATTCTGAGGGGATAACATAATCTAAATTTCGAGGACGAAATTTCTGTAACAGGGGGAGAATGTGACAACCCGTAATTTACGGCTCTTAATTACGTGATTAACAAGCGATTAACGCGATAATAAATAGTGTTTACAGCGCGAATTAACTTAATTAGGCATTTGGAGTGCCTGGGAACGTCTATCCGACTTTACAGTGCGCGAATGGTGGTTTACAGAGAAACCGGTGAAACGTTAAACGGCAACGGATTGAAACCGAACAGAATACTAACAACGCCGACAAATATTAAATTTTTACGATATATATTAGCTTCGTAATAAAATTGTTGTGACTACAGTCGGAACCGGATCGAGAAACGGATTAAAGACGACAACGATAAAATTTTTCGTGATTATCACCGTGATCGACGAACGGGCGCGCAAGCAACGACTACAGACCGTACTATTTTTGTGTATTTTAATTTTTGGCGCTAAACGGAGTTCAGGATTCGACAACGGGTTCGTAGGAAATACGGGCCACTTACACATGAAATGGGCTTGTGGGCCCTGGGCCCAGGCCCAAAATCCACAAGCCTAAACCTGCACATGATATATTAGATTGTATAAATCTCTTCAAATATTAACAAAATCCCTTCACAATCCAGCCTAAATCTACACATAAGATTTTATATCCTTAGAATCTTACAAAATCTGTACAAAAGATTTTTTTTTAGATCACACAAGATCTACAAAATCTTGTTTAGATCTACAAAATACTAAAATCTCTTCAAGAGATTTTGTTTCGTTGGACATTACAATTAACCTGAATGTCATTCAATTGCACATTAGGCATAAATGATGCTGAGTTCTATAAATGAGAACCCACCCCTTTCTTCTCACTACACAAACAAACAGACCATATACACACACACCCACTCAATCTTTCCTCTCTCTCTCTTTCGATTGTATATCAGACAAACAAAGCCAATCACTTCCCTCACAAAACAAAACAAAACAAAACCCAACCCAGCCACACCCCTCCCCTCTCGGTACGATCCCGGCGACAGGCGCGCCACCGTGAGCGACGGCGGTGGTGGTGTATGGTGGCGGTTACGAAGCAGAAGAGAGAGAGAATTGGTGGCATCGGGTGGCGGACGAGAAGACGAGAAAGAGAGAGACCGAGGAAGAGAGAAAGAACCGGCGGACCGGTGGTCGGCTCCATTATCCGCCGGTCGGTTAGTTTATACGGTGGTCAACAGGGTTTTCCGTCGGGTTTCACGGTCAGAGTTAGAGGTGGTTCACGACTCGGGTTCACGGTAACACCCCCACCCCCCTGCTTATTTCTTCTACATTTCTTTGAAGATTTGATGTCAAAGATGTTCGTTTTGTTCATGATGAAGATCAGGTCAGGTCATAATGGTTTCTGATTCGGGTGTTATTCCCGGGTTTGGTCCAACAGGTTCGGTTCAGTCAACGGGTCAACAGCTCAGTCAAACGGCTCGGGTCGGTTTGACTCAGTCAAACCGAGTCAACTCAGTCGACAGTTAATTTCGGTTCAGTCGGTTCGGTTCGTGGTTCGGGTTGACTCGGTCAAACCGAGTCAACTCAGTTCAACTCGGTCAACTCAGACCCGGTCAACTGAGTTAGCATTTCGACATGAGGATTTGGTAAATGGCGCGATTTATTTCCATTATATTTTAGTTTTGATACTTACGTGACAAACGAGCTCAAACCGATACCTTTCGTGATTATTGCATTTTATTTTGGCGTATTTGATGGAAATTTATTATATATTGCTTATTGATTGAATTTTGATGATATAACGACAACATTGGTTGTCCGGGGCGTCCAAAAACAGAGGAAACTCTGCCCGTTTTTCGAGAAAATCCGTAAAATAATTACGTTTTATGATAAAACGAAGCATAACCGATCGACTGCAAATGATTTTTATAAAGTAAAATACAAGTGTATAACATTTCGGATAACACTTTACAACATCACGACAACGACGATTTGGATGTCATTTTCGACGATTCTTTTACTAAAATAAATATAATTTATATATTTATTTCAAATGTCGAACAAAACGAAATCATTTCATAAAAATAAATATAGATTATATTTATTTTTCAAACGACAAACAAGACGACTTCTCTATATGAAAATAAATATAGATCGTATTTACTTTCAAAAGCAACTCGACGATTCTTTTATAAAATAAATACAACTTTTCATATTTATTTTATACGCCTAAACGGCACATACGTATATTTTGACAAAGATCATACGAAACGCGATATATAATACGAGTTGGTTATATGATATTTTCATACAAATAATCTTTTTGTACACGTACGACTACTCGAGACGGCTAATACACTTACGACGATATATTTATATTTTTATATAAATATTTATTCATTTTAAGTCTCTCGGAAACTAAGTCTCTTTTTCAAGACTTATTAAATTGCTAATGACACTAAACGAGACTTAACTCGTATAACTTAATCGTTTCTATTAAGTTAACAACTTATCGTTGAATCGTTCGATTAACGATTCGGTAGAGCTCGATGACACGTAGTTTAGATACTGCGTTTATTTAGAAACTTATTAGATATTCCGTGTTAGGAATATTGTAGAATGCACGCTAGCGAGTCTCATCTTGGAAACGACATCACGAAGTCGTAATTAGCTCGCTTTGCACAAGAATGTTCAGGTGAGTTCATAACCCCACTTTTTACGGCTCTACATTTTTATGAATGTTTTCGGGGTGGAAAGACATGCACGTTTTGCAAAAGCAAACAAAGTTTAGAACAAATACAAAACTCGTATTTCTAAATCATATTACGAAGGGATTTCGAGGAACTCAAATGATTCACGAAAGGTTTATACTAAACATACCGGTTTTTACAAAACAAATGAGTATTATCAAAATGTGAATGATTTTCATGACTAAGGACGGATCAATTGGTGATAATAAATATAGAATGAGGAGCCAGCCTTTGTGGCTGGGGAGGATCAGCCTTAGTGGCTGGGGAGGATCAGTTTTAGGGACTGGGGTAAAGTACATGTACAATGATTACAGACATTTTTATACACGGTATGGTTAACGTAAGGAGGTTTTAGATCATGTGAATGGGTAGTTAGAACACCGAGGGACTCGAGCGGTAGATCTATCTGGGTGTAGCGAGCCCAGCTCTAGGCCCAACAGAACGGACCTCTCGGAGGACCAACAGAACGGACCTGGAGTGACTTGGTACCCAACGCCAAAATCGGCTAGGGTTGTGTCTACCTACTTGCATTTCACAACATGCTAATGGCCTTGCAAACCATTGGTGATCACAAGTCCTCTTACACTGCTACATACCAGGAACTTTATACTTACGAAACATACTTGTTCATACAAATTAAATACCATGTTTTATACAAAATTTATGGCATAGGATTATGCGGGTCAAAGTCAGGGTGGGCATTGATGATTATACGAACATTACAAAAACATGGTTTTATGAACATAACGTGTTACAAACACAACGTTTCCATATAACTTTGCAAGAAAATGGTTTTTAAACTCATTTTCTCAATACTACTTCAAAAACCGGTTATTCCAAAGATTTATCTCAAATCTTTCACAATACCAAGGATTTATTTCAAACCTTTCACAACTCAAAAGATTTATTTCAAATCTTTTACAAACAAACTATGAACTCGCTCAACATTATGTTGATTTTTCTCGCATGTTCTTTCTCAGGTTACTTTTCTAAGACAAGGCACGGTTGGAATAGGAGAACCATCTGGAGTCGAGTACTTAGCGGGCGTTCACTTTCTAAAAGACTTAGCTTATTTTGCTTCCGCTGTGCAATGAAGATACCAGTCCAGTCACGCCAATGCTCTGATAATTTCGGGGTGTGACAAAAATCAAGTCGTCAACATACACCAGGAAGTACATAATACGAGTCTCTTGTTTAAAGACGAGTCAACCTGGCTGTAGATAAACCCATTATGTAGTAAAAAGGTGCTTAGGCGATGGAACTAAGCACGTGGGGTGTGTTTAAGGCCATACAAGGCTTTATTTAGGGGACAAACATGATTAGGAAAATCGTGTTGACGTAAATTCAAAT
Source organism: Helianthus tuberosus (assembly GCA_030545235.1). Taxonomy (NCBI): domain Eukaryota; kingdom Viridiplantae; phylum Streptophyta; class Magnoliopsida; order Asterales; family Asteraceae; genus Helianthus; species Helianthus tuberosus. The sequence goes on from CM060358.1 coordinate 154,711,187, forward strand.
TCTTTAGTACAGCATGGGATAACACTACTCGAATAGTAAATGCCTTTACCACCGAGCTGAATGTATGCGAGTAATATAGACCGAGTATTTGGCTAAATCTTTTTGCCACTAGACGGGTCTTATGGGGTTCATTGGTTCCATCTAACTTATATTTAGTCCGTAAAAGCCATTTAGACATGACCACATTGTTATTTGTTCGACATGGAACTAAGATCCACGTGTCATTCTTACAAAGAGCCGTCATTTCTTTGTTCATGGCATCCAACTATTATGGATGCTGGATAGCATATTTCAAACCCTTTGGTTCCTTGGTGCTGAATAAAGCAGAGTAAAAGGCATGAGTATGATTGTGAGATAGGTCGACATGGTGCTTCAATTTAAAAATCCTAGCTTTGACCCAGGTAATCATGAGATGGGTAGAGATGGTTTGAGGTACACCAACCAAAGGAGTCAGATCAGAAGTGGAAGTATGGGGTTGGGCCGTGTTAGTGGATGTGGGTGGTGGGGTCGTGGAATCGGTTGTTTGGGCATGGGTTGTGGGGGGATAGAAGATGGTTGGGGGGTAGGTGGTTGGGCCGATGTTGTAGGTTAGGTTAAGAGATATGACCCATGTGTTGGACCGATGAGTTGTAGATGAGTGATTATAAGGTTTATTGTTTTGCTTAGTGAGAAACGTTGTGAAATAAATTGTTAGGACAATATGTGCTCATTTTATCAAGTATAGGTCTTGTGCTCTTGGCCCTTTTCACAATTAAAATGTATAAATGTTTAGCCATACTAGGAACACCTGATTTGAAGAATCACATTATGTTCGCTCAGTTGAAACTTTAAATCTTGAAAGCATCTAAGTACTACAAGGTTCAATTGACACACATACCATAGCTGATTTGTATTTTTCTAATAAAGGGATAAATAATCACCACCTGTATCGGTAGGACTAGGTGTGAGCATAAACCAATTAAACTAGCCGAATCCAAAAAAAAATGACATCCTCAAACAAAATTTTGGGCCAAAAGTTCCATGCCCAAATTTATTAACATGTTAATAAAATTAAATCCAAAATTTTAAGGCCCAAATTCATTATTTTGGCCCAGATTTTTGGGTCCAAACATTTCAATCCCATATGTAAAAACCAAAAAAGCGAAAGCAAACAATTTAAAAAAAAAAACAAACCGATATTCCAATTTTGGTTTGGTTTTAGCCAAAACCCAAACTAATCCATGAACAACCATAGATAGGGCTAAATTATGATTTGTGTAGATGGGAAACATTACATTTCTTTGGCAAAATTGATGTCTTGCTAGATAACTATGATCAGCATTGTCTCATTTCTAGGTTATCCCATCGTTTATAAGTGGAAGATTGTTAGATTATGTGGTGTACCCCTATAATGTCAAAACTTAGAGGTTACACAAGTGTAACAAGAAAAGTCCATTAAGTTCACCAACTTATCAACTGAGTTGGAAAGGAGACTTGTAAAGGTTTCTTTATTTAGACCACCCGTAATGGGACTTGATTTGGATTTTTTGCCCCAAAACGCCCCTCCACTCCGAGTCATCCGCCCCCGGGGCATTTTTTTTGAAAAAAATTGCATGGGCATGGGCTTGAAAACGCCTGACTTTTTGATTGTTTTGATGTTTCGACCGTTACACAATGGTAATAAAAAAATTATTTTTTAAATTCCCTTTTCTACCTATAAAAACCCCACCTTAACCCCTTTTTTATACACCTTTCTCTCATTCTTTTAAACATCTTCCATACTTTTTCTAAAAAAATATACCATGCATCCGTTCTGCCTCCCTTTCGGTGTTCCGTCTCGACCTAGCAACCCAAATTCATATCGCCCGAACACCACCTAACCACTACCTTCCTACAATTACCAAGATATGGACCCGAATATGACGTTGTATACGCAACTATAAAGCATGCCCCCCATTACATTCAAGGTCCGCACAGTTTTACGTCAAATGTGAACATAACCATGGCCAGTTCACAAGAAGAAGGCGAGCCCGAGATCGACACGGTGCTAGAAACACAACGGAGCCCGAAGCCAAGGGCTTTGAACGTAAAAAACGTTCCCATAAAAAAAGTTCCTAACGCTCCACGTGCGAGAAGAAACTATCTAGCTAGGACAAAAAGACGAGGAATATATGTTAGCACGGACGTGGCTCGATATCTTAGAGGATCCCGACGTTGGTAAGCGTTATTTTTTTAGTAGTTAAGTAGTTGGGGTTTAAATGAAAGTGGTTGGGAGTTAGATGGAGTACTAGAGGGGTTGGTTTGAGGTTAGAAGATGGGTTTGGAGTATTAAATGAGTTAGTTGGAGGTTAAAAGGTGCTTTGGGTATTAAATGAGTTGGTTGGGGTTAAATGTATGCAAACATAATAATAAAACTTATTAAATAACATTCCAAATAAAATCTGGATTTATGGCACGGTTTTGAAAAATGCGTATTATTCAAGAATAATTAGGTAAAAATAATATAATATATGATTTTCGTTATGATCAAGTCTCGAATTACAAAGAATTTAAATAACGGATTACAATAGAATGGAAAAGAATGAAAAATTACGGAACGTTACACTTTGGGTCTCAAAATCGATTTCATTCTAAGCTTAACTTGTGAGTTAAAGATACTCGTCAACAAAGCTTTGATCATTGCATTTGTTTATTCATACTTGTTTGAATCTTACCATTGACATATGATTTGCAAATTTATTATATTATATGTATCCTAAACTTATATTTACTCACCAACTTTTAGTTGACTCTTTGTTTTTATATATGTTCCAGAAAATAGAGTTTGAATTTCTTACAAGTTTGATGCTACACATAGGATGTTATGGACCTAGTCTAAATAAATCAAGCAATGTTTAATATTTATGTTTTGTTTGCAAACTATTTGATTATTGTATGATTATGGAATTTGGTTTGATTAAATAAAGAAACTTTAAATAGTGTCATGAGTTATGGATAATCTCCACGCCTTGACGTATTCTGTCGTCGGTTGGGATGTGACACACAACCTCCTCCACTACCAACAAGTCAGATCGAGCTAAATTAGGCCTCTTACTGGTTTAGAGTATTTTACCCAATCAGAACTCTTAATGTTTCAACATTTACCGACGTAGAGGTTGCCAAACAGCCCCTAAGGGTCCGTATGGTTCCTAAAATCCATTTGAATTTTGTTGGAATCCGAATTAATTCCCTGAAAATTTAATGTTTGGTGGGCACATAATGGAATTGTAATTTTAATATATTCCACATTTCAATGGAATTTAAGAATCTTTCAATACCATAAGGCTGGGTGGTGTGGTATAAAGTCTCTAGGGGATTTATAGTGTCATGTCAGCGCCACGTATGCACCACATAAGCGAGTGACTTTATGGTTAACTTGCACGGTGTGGGATAGTGCTCCTTTAAAGCCCATATTAAACAAAATACAAAAAAAGGAAATCAAAGAGAAATGTGATTGGTTGGAATCATTGGGCCCAACCTCCACATTTCATTGGCGCTCGTTAAAGGGATGGAGCCCCCTCTATAATCCCCCCCCCCCCCCCTTGGCGCCTAAAAAAATGGGTAGAGGGGCGCTATGGAGGCTGATTTGGCAGGGCTGCGAGAGCACACCACCTAGCCTAATGAAATTTCAACTTTTCAATACAACTAGTTGATTTGCACCGCGCTTCGCGGTGGCATTTCAGCCGATATCAAGTTAGTTTGTTTTTGTACCAGTACGATACAAACATTCGGTATAGCAATCGCCACACGTTTTACATCGATCGAAAACAAAAAAACAAACATGGTACCCGTATCGATGTTGTTTGGATGATATAGCTTCAGTTGGTCACAGTATCGGTATTGTTTCGCTGACGGAGTTGTATAAATGAAATATTATCAAAACCAAAAACCAGAAAAAAGAATATGGTTACCGCTACCGATGTTGTTTGGTTCGGCTCGGTACAGTGCAGTACAGTGGTGATATGGTGTTAGTTTATCGAAACTAAAAATCATAAAAGTAAATATCGGTACCAATACTAATGTTGTTTGGTCAATTTTATGTTAGGTAAGGTAGCACATGGTATCCATTTTCAATAAGATTGACCAAAAACCATAAAAATGAATATCGGTACCGATGTTATTAAGTCGGTTTTCCGTTCGGCATGGTAGCGGCGCAACGTCCATTTTTAATAAGATTTATATCGGGATATTGGAAAAAATCAAACATAGTTGCATCTTTGGATCACTTTTTTAAATTTAACATACGCAAGTTATTAGCCAAAATATCATATTAAATAAAAAGTAAAATACTATTAACAAAACTAAAACAAATACTTAAAAATTTATTTACTATTCATGGTTCTTCGTACCGCTACCAAACAAATCGAAACCGATTGAAAAATTTCTGTATCAGTTTTATTATTATTGTTTTTGCTTGACACCATATTGCTACCATATTGTACCAAACTAAACCGAACAACACCAATACCAGTATACATTAATTTTTATGGTTTCCTGTTTGATAATGGATACTTTGATCATATGTTAAAAGTTATATAAAAAATATGTTTAAAATCAAATTATGTAATAAACCAATATAATATGAAACATTAGAAAAAATCAATATTAAAAAAATTAAATCAGTGTTCATCACCTGTTTGTGTTAATATATATAATAATAGATAGTGGTTTTTCTTCACGCTATGCGGCGGGCAGTGTTGTAAAAATCGGTATTAATCGGCGCCTAGGCGCTAGTCGTGCGTTGGCTGATTAATTTTGAGCTAGTCGGACGATTAGTCGGTAGTCGGTCCAAGTCGGTGCAAGGCGGTCCAAATCGGCCCTAGTCGGCCAAATCGTTTCTAGTCGGCCCACTCTTTTTTAGTTTAAATCTGACTGAAACAAATGTTTTTAACCATTAAATACATGGCCCAAGTTGTTTAGTTCCAATCTGGCCCAAAAAAAAACATGTTTCTAACCCATTAAAACATATTCCATGAGGCCATGACTAATATGTTAATGTTTGAATGTTTAGAAACTTAAATTGCTATGTTTTAAACTTTGTTGTTTGAATTTTTAACTAGTTTTAAGTATTATATTGATATTAATGTGTGTACTGAATGTTTAAATACTTGATTTGCTATGTTTTAAACTTGGTTGTTTGAATTTTGAATTATTTTTAGGCATTATATTGATATTAATGTACGTGTATATATATAAATTTAAAAATTATATATAAAAATTTCGATCCGATTAATCCCTAGTCAGTACTCCACTGTCCGACTAGCGCCTAGCGATCTCTACAACACTGGTGGCGGGGGCTCAGTTGGTATCGATTCATTTCTTTCATGTACCAGCATTCGCTATAGCAGCTGAAAGAGAAAACTAAAAAGACAAAGTTGTGATATGCCCAAAAGGATATCAACACGAGTTTTATATCAATCGAAAACTATAAAAGAAAAATACCGGTTCCGATACTACCGATATTCGGTTGAAATCTGTCACACCCCCAAAATCCACACGCGAAGTATTACCGCTTGGAGGCGTGACTGACCAGGATCAAACACCAATTATATTGAACAAGCAAGTAATTAATTGTAAAAGTCCGACTAATACAATTGGTGTCCAAAACAAACATAGTTTAAGTTGTAAGCGGAAGCATAATGTTTAAAACCAAAACATAAGTTTAAATATCCCAAAGTTTAACATGGCACACAGCTGTCCATGTCCCACAACGACTCTTCCCCCGTGCAAGCTCCAGCTAAGTACCTATGGACCTGCAAAGCATGTAGTAACGAGTCAACAATATTGTTGAGCGAGTTCACAGTTGGGTGTTTGTTTTAAGTTGTTTCGAAAACGGTTTCCTTTAACTGGCATCCTGCCGTGGGGGTTACCCCATAGTTGAAAACGTGAGTTGTTTATTCCCGGTTACTCTGGCAATCCAGCCGTGGGGGCTACCCCATGTTTAGTTATCTAGCTTTTCGGCCGTGGGGGCTACCCCATGTATACTACTAGACTCGTTACCATATCGACTGCTGACTGTAGTCATGTTTATGTGCCCTGAACTGTCAATGTCTATCATCATTGACGTGCCCAGATCCATTAGTTCACGCCCGTCCTCTGCGAGGCTTGTCAGACCTAAATAGCGCTATCTAACTAATGACCCGCTCGCCATTGGCCTGGCGATTAAGTCGATATAAAAAGGAGGGACTTCGTGATAGAGTTTTGGTCTAGTAAAAGTTAACTGTCCATGAGGACGAGGAATTACATTCCTGAACCAGTACTGTCCTACCCAAGAAAGGACGAGGAATCCATGTTCCTTAACCCCATTCCCAACCCCTGGGAATCCCATGCTTTGTAGAATGTGTGAACTCACCTTGGTTTGCTCGGCAGATAAACAAAGGTCAATCAAGCTATAAGTGGTCAACCACGTCCTAACATAGTAACCATTCAAGTCAAGTTCATATTCAAGTAGTGCACGTATGTTCTACACGTATTGTACACAAGTAACGATCATGGCATACACGTCTAGCATGGCAGTTCAACAACAGTGCTAGTTCAACAGTAGAAATCATGTAGCAAACAAAGCCCAACAGTACAGCCCAATCACCTAAGCCCGTAACAATGTGCAAGTCCAAATCAGTGAGTGTGTGTACGTGGTCTCGAGTCGAGACTAGAGATCTCGAGTCGAGACTGTGCGGTCTCGAGTTATACCTACGAGTTCTCGAGTCGCAACTGTGGAGGTCTCGAGTCATGCATGTACTAGTCGAGACTAGACGGTCTCGAGTCGCAACCGGACCCGCAACCATGGTCTCGATTTATGCTGCTTGTGTGAGGGTGCTGTGCTCTCGAGTCGAGACAGTGGGGTCTCGACTCGCAACCCTTTGCCGAGACCATGAATGTGTAACAACTTCCTAATTTGCAGTCAATTATCTTCGAAACATCAGCAAACAACTTTGGCAGTTTCAAATCGGATTAAACAACATTCAATTCAGAAATCATAAAATCTAATTATTCTCTAATCATGAACCACAATTAAGCATTCAACCGGATCATTAGGTTAACAGTTTCGAGTACTATCATGTGACCTAAATTATGAGCATCAAATTATCAACCCAAGCATACATCACAACACTTATTCGAGAATCATGATTCAAGTAGCATGTATTATCACATCATCATCATACAAAACACATCAACCATTTACTCATGAAATCATTAATCATCAAAACCTTAAATCAATCTATTTAGGGTACACCCTTGGGCCGATTTACATGAACACCAATTCATATCACCTCTAACATCATAATCGGGCACGAGTTCAAGCATAATCTCATCAATTGAAGCACTAGCATGAAACCCTAGTTATCACATAACAACACCACAACAAGATCATGGCAAACTACTAATGATGAAACACTAACCGGAATGTTGAATGGGTTGGTTTGATCGATGCAAGGGCTTCGAATAAGAGGGGTGCTTGCTGTCGGCTTCGAGAGAGAGGAAGAAAGCGAGTAGGGTTTGTGTGTGTTTCCTTGTTTTGCAAATAATGGGAAGTAAACACCCACAAAGGGTATGTGTATGCGCAAAAGAGAGTGGGCCGAACCCATCCCTTGGGCTACCCATGGTCTCGAGTTCAAGCATAGTGGGCCGAGAAGAGTGTGAGAGAAAAGGGACAAAGTGTGCGGCCCAATGGCTTGTGCGACCAGACAAGTGTTGTGCAACCAAGCTTATAAAATTAACATACAATTACGTAGCACATAACATAACAAAACATAATATTCCATTACAATCAAACACGTCAACTAGTCACGTAATGTTCATACAGGTTACATCAAAGTATCAAGAAAGGTTCTGAGATACGAGTTGTCACAAAATCGGCTTGATTCGTCACGTATCGATACTCGTATAATTTACGATTAAAAAATATGTTTTTTAATATTGTTATCGGCACTCGTACAGTTTACATAAAGAATAAATTACTATTCGTTTTTAGTTTTGATTCGATTTGGTACGATAGCAGTACAATATACATACATTGTCAATAAAAACTAAATCTAGAGAAAATCAAAATATATATTATTAAATGTTTAGATTTACTATTCCTATTAATATATACAAAATAAAAAAAATATAAAATACTACAGAAAATAAATATTGGAAAATCAATATATATATATATATATATATATATATATAATATTGAAATTTTAAATTTACTGTGATTAAAAAAATATGTTTTTTTAATATTGTTATCGACACTCGTACAGTTTACATAAAGAATAAATTACTATTCGTTTTTAGTTTTGATTCGATTTGGTACGATAGCAGTACAATATACATACATTGTCAATAAAAACTAAATTTAGAGAAAATTAAAATATATAATATTAAATGTTTAGATTTACTATTCCTATTAATATATACAAAATAAAAAAATATATAACATACTTAAGAAAATAAAATTTGGAAAATCAATATATATATAATATTGAAATTTTAAATTTACTGTTGATCATGACTTCATATTAATATATATAATATATATAATGTTAATGTTAGTCAATTACCAAAAATATCATATTTTTCATCTAATTCCATTTATTAATTTAACAACCAAATACTTTGCAATGAAATGTTAGTCAATTACCAAAAATAAAATATTTTCATCTAGTTCCATATATTAATTTAACAACGAAACACAATATAAATTTAAATGGAATTTAATCGAATTCCATCAAATTTCAATAAAGATTTCAATTACTTAAAAAAATTTATAAAACAAACGACCTAGTTGAGAAAAGACATTCTACTGACCACTATAATAGATATAAAAAAGATGAAATTAATGAAAGAAGAATAATAATTGAAGGTTTGGAATTAATACTTGAAAAATATTAACAAGACTTATAACGATAGTATCTATGCAATCTTACTTCTATTATACCTCGCAAAATAGGTATGTTCATAACTAGTGGTTGCCCCGCCCGCGTTGCGGGGCGATTGCCGAATAATTCTTAATCGATTAAAAAAACACTACTATAATTTTGCTAGGAAAAAAACTAAAACGATGATAAGACCGTAATTTTGGGCTCAGAGCAAAACTATAATTTTTCAGGACTAATGAGCGAGTGTTAGGCAGCTCCTTGACACGGGAAAAAATTAAATGGAGTTAACCAATGAAAACAAAAAAAACAAATTATAGTTTTGCTAAAAAAAACTAAAACCATGGGAAAACGTAATTTTTAACTGAGGGCGAAATCATATTTTTATTTCAGGGATAAAATCGTAAATTACATTGGGGGCACAATTGTAATTTAACCAGGAACGTCAGACAGTTGTCGGCATGCCTGTAATTTTACACTGGGGGCACAATTGTAATTTAACCAGGAAAACAAACAAAAACGATGGAGAAAATGTAAATTTAAGTTGAGGGCAAATTCGTAACATAGCTGTGAGAAAAAAATCTAATGACAAATCTGTAAATTTAAACGGGGCAAAATCGTAATTTTTATCTGATGACAATATTGAAATTTTTAACTGGGAGCAAAAGCGTTAATTTACTTTTAAGTGGGGGTAAAAACATAACTTTGAACTGATGGCAAAATCGTAAGTTTAAGGAAAAAAAACTAATTGCAAAAGTGTAAATTTAAACGGGACAAAATCGTAATTTTGAACCGAGGGAAAAGTCAAATATTTAGCTGAGAGTAAAAAAATAAATTTATTTTTATGTGGGGGCAAAAACATATTGTTAAACCGATGGCAAAATCGTAATTTTAAAGCGGGATAAAAGAGTAAATTTATTGGGCCAATAGAGGAGTGACAGGCAGCTGCCTGACACTATTACATTAGCCGCACATTTCAGCCAATAATGGGCCAACACTATTATGTAAATATAAGCTGGAGACAAAACATAAATTTAATTTCTAACCTGGGGCAAGATTGTAATTTTAAAAAGGGGATAAAATCGTAATTTAATAGGACCTATAAATAACTATTTTAAGAAAAAGAAAAAAGAAAAAAGAAAAAAACAAAAAGGAAAAGGTGGCCGCCATTTTGGCCAACCACCTTTAAAAACTATTCCCGCCGACTTATAAGTTTGTATGTGCCTGGCACTATTACATTAGCCGCACATTTCAGCCAATAATGGGCCAACACTATTACGTAAATATAAGTTGGAGGCAAAACATAAATTTAATTTCTAACTTGGGGCAAGATTGTAATTTAAAAAAGAGGATAAAATCGTAATTTGATAGGACCTATAAATAACTATTTTATGAAAAAGAAAAAAAAAACAAAAAGGAAAAGGTGGACACCATTTTGGCCAACCACCTTTAAAAACTATTCCCGCCGACTTATAAGTTTGTATGTATGGTAAATGACATGAATTATATACGGCTTTGATATAAAAAATTATAAGGGTGAAGGGAGTCGATGCGGCAAACCCACATCACCGAATCGGCAATGGGCGGCAAACCACCGCCAACCCATTTGCCGCATGAGGTGTTTGACGAAATGGGGTGTTTTTGGTGGGGCATTACCGAATCGGTGAGGGGAGGAAGGAGAGAGAGAGAGGGGTGTGGGGGTGGGGTCCATTCCTATCTCAACCAATCACAACTTTTTTCTTTTTTTTTTTTAAAATAGTTTACCACTTCACCAAGTGTTTAAACCATTGCCAACACTTTTCACCAAAGTTTAAACACTTTTGACTGATTGACATGGCGCGCTCTGATTGGTCAGTTTTTTGGTTTGCCACTCCAAAGTGTTTAACCACTCCCTTCACCCTAAGTGGTGGTTGTCTTTTCGCAAAATAGGTATGTTCATAATGACATGAATTATATCCATGTTTCATGGTTGTCTATTTTGCATGACATATCATTGGTAACCTCAAGCATATCCTATTTTATCTTCATATATTCTTGTCTTCTATAGTTCTATAAATATGATCCTCAAGCATATCCTATTTTATCTTCATCTATTCTTGTCTTCTATAGTTCTATAAATATGGTTATATAAATAACATGTACGTGAGGGGTGACGAAATAAACTTTTAACTGAAATAAAATATGAATTTTAAATTCGTTAAAAGTGCAAAAATTGAGATGATCAAATGTTAAAATAATTATATTGAACCACAAGAAAACAAACGTTAAGAGATTATGAAATAAATATACATAAATCCAAAAAAATATTTTGATATAAAAAAAAATTATATTATATATATATACATATATATATACATATACATATATATATATATGTATATATATATATATGTATATATACAGGGGTAGATTTACGTACAAATGCCCTTATCGTATATTACGTACGCTACAATCTCAGCCTTCCGATCAGCTTCCTGCATTGAATTCGCATGTTGTTTTTTTGTAACAATTTCGCATGTCGGTTTTTTAACATGCGATTTCATCAAAATTACCACATGCGAAATTGTTACAAAAAAACAACATGCTATTTCATCAAAATTAACACATGCGAAATTGGTACAAAAAAAACATGCGAATTCATCAAAAATTATCACATGCGAAATTGTTATAAAAAAAAGAGTAAATTGCCATTTTAGTCCCTGAGTTTTGTCCAAATTTGCCACTTTGATCCAAATAGTTTTTTTTTGACTCTGAGTCCCTGACTTTTACATATTGTTGCCATTTTGATCATTTTATCTAACTCCATCCAAAAACTCAGTTTGTACATAATCACTAATGTTTTCAGTTGCCATTTTCATCCAATTCCAAAAAATCAAAAAAATTCAAAAAAAATCTAAAAATCAAAAAAATTCTAAAAAATCATAAAAATTCTAAAAAATCCAAAAATCATTAAATGTTTCGGCACGAACCGTTTCGACCCGTACCGTATCGAACCGAACCGTTTCGACGCGAACCGTTTCGAACCCGTACCGTTTCGACCCGTACCGTTTCGAACCCGAACCGTTTCGAGCCGAACCGTTTCGATACGGTACGGTTCGAAACGGTTCGCGTCGAAACGGTTCGGCTCGAAACGGTTCGGGTTCGATACGGTACGGGCTCGAAACGGTTCGCGTCGAAACGGTTCGGTTCGATACGGTACGGTACGGTTCGAAACGGTTCGCGTCAAAACGGTTCGGTTCGAAACGGTTCGCGTCGAAACGGTACGGTTCGAAACGGTACGGGTCGAAACGGTTCGCGTCGAAACGGTTCGGTTCGAAACGGTTCGTGTCGAAACGGTTCGGTTCGATACGGTACGGGTCGAAACGGTTCGGTTCGATACGGTACGGGTCGAAACGGTATGGTTCGATACGGTACGGGTTCAAAACGGTTCGCGTCGAAACAGTTCGGTTCGATACGGTACGGGTCGAAACGGTTCGGTTCGAAACGGTTCGCGTCGAAACGGTACGGTTCGAAACGATACGGATCGAAACGGTTCGCGTCGAAACGCTTCGGCTCGAAACGGTTCGCGTCGAAACGGTGCGGTTCGAAACGGTACGGGTCGAAACGCTTCGCGTTGAAACGGTTCGGCTCGAAACGGTTCGGGTTCGAAACGGTACGGGTCGAAACGGTTCGTGTCGAAACGGTTCGGCTCGAAACGGTTTGCGTTGAAACGGTACGGTTCGAAACGGTACGGGTCGAAACGCTTCGGCTCGAAACGGTTCGGGTTAACGGAACGGGTCGAAACGGTTCGTGTCGAAACGGTTCGGCTCGAAAGGGTTCGCGTCGAAACGGTTCGGTTCGATACGGTACGGGTCGAAACGGTTCGGTTCGAAACGGTTCGCGTCGAAACGGTTCGGTTCGAAACGGTACGGGTCGAAACGGTACGGTTCGAAACGGTACGGGTCGAAACGGTTCGTGCCGAAACATTTAATGATTTTTGGATTTTTTAGAATTTTTATGATTTTTTAGAATTTTTTTGATTTTTTTTATTTTTAGATTTTTTAGAATTTTTATGATTTTTTAGAATTTTTTTTATTTTTAGATTTTTTTGGAATTTTTTTGATTTTTTAGAATTTATTTGATTTTTTGGAATTGGATCAAAATGGCAACTGAAAACATTTTTTAAGGAAATCCCCAAAATACCCCTGTTACAAACTGGGTTTTTGGATGGAGTTAGACAAAATGATCAAAATGGCAACAAAATATAAAAGCCAGGGACCCAGAGGCACAAAAAAAACTATTTGGATCAAAGTGGCAAATTTGGACAAAACTCAGAGACTAAAATGGCAATTTACTCTAAAGAAAACAACATACTATTTTATCAAAAATTATCACATGCGAAATTGGTACAAAAAAACAACATGCGAATTCAACAAAAATTATCACATGCGAAATTGTTATAACAAAAACAACATGCGCTTTTAAAATGCGGGAAGATGATCTGACGGCTGAGATTGTAGCGTACGTAATGTACGATAAGGGCATTTGTACAGTACCATTTACCTATATATATATATATATATATATAAAGTATTTTGTACAAAATTCCTTAACGTACGCTACGTACGCGATGTGAAATCGCGTGTTGATAATTTTGATGAAATCGCATATTGATTTTTGTAACAATTTCGCATGTGGTAATTCTGATAAAATCGCATATTGTTTTTTTTTAACAATTTCGCATGTGGTAATTTTGATAAAATTGCATGTTAAAAAACTAACCTGCGAAATTGGTCACGGCGGGGTTAAATGGTTTACACCCCTCCATCTACAGTATATTTTTCCCTATATATGTATGAGCCCATGTACACTGAAAGAACACCCCAATCAAACACTCAAAACATGGATGAAACTCATCTTTTCTTGATTTATGTTAAGGGGCGGACCCAACCCACCCCAAGGTGGGCGGGCGCACCCCCGGGGAAAAAAAAATAGGCCTAAATTCCGTCGAAAATCTCGTCCGCACCCCTTAGAATTTTTCGTCCGCACCCCTTGGAATTTTCGACCACACCCTTTGAAATTTTTCGTCCGCACCCCTTAGGTAAAAAGTGTTATCAATTTATATTTTAAATTTTTTTAGTAAACTCTTATTTTTTTTAAAAATATACTACCTAAATTATTTAACTTTTAATACCTAACCAACTAAACCAAATACCCATACCTTTACCCACTTATAATTCCTAACTAGCTAGCCCACTAAGTCTTAGCCCATTAACTAAACCCAACAATACTTCAAACTATAATAAAATAATTAAAGCCCAAAACCTTTAGAAATTCTATCCCGCTCTCTCTCTCTCTCTCTCTTGTGTCCCTGCACTGCCAACGAACAACATCACTCGGCGACAACAGTCCAGTAGCCGGCGACCACCGTAATCAGCCACCATACCATCGTCGTTCGACACCAAAACTAACCGAAATCCGAACACGGGTAAGTTTCTTTGTTATTTTGATGATTTTGGTTGATACTATAGGAGAAAAAAGGTAATAAAGTTGTTAAATAGGTTTGAAATTTTGTGTGTTTTGACGTTGTTTATTGTTGTTTAGATGATTTTTAGGGTGATTATGTTGTTTATATATTTTTAGGGTGATTACAACTTACGTTATGATTTCTAGGGCTTGAATAGTTGAAAATTAAAATTGAAACATTATGTTATGGAGCTATGAACTTATTTATATAGAAAAAGGATTGCTTAAGAAATTAGCTTTAGATGATGTTTTGGATAGATTTCAAAAAATGAAAACCCGTAGGGCGTCGACGTTTTAATTATGTTTGTAACAAGGTTTGACATGTTTTTGATGATTATATAAATTTAGTTTGATGTTCGTTTGTTTTACATGACCCGACCTGACCCGATACGAACCGATTTTTTTACTTATATACCTAGGGGTCTAAAATTTTTAAAAATGTTCTGCACCCCCATGGAAAAATTCTTAGGTCCGCCACTGTGTTTATGTTCTATCCTTATTCTCTCTCATTTATCTTTTCAAACTAGTTATACACAAGAATACTAAAAGTCTTCCGCCAAGTCCACCATCTCTCCCAATAATCGGTCACCTTCATCTAATCAACGGACCTATTCACAGAGTCTTGCAACACCTAGGGTCCAAGTATGGTCCTTTAATGAGTCTCCGGTTCGGCTCACGCCGGGTGCTAGTCATAACCTCACCATCAGCAGTAGAAGAATGCTTCACCAGAAACGACATAACTTTAGCCAACAGACCACTTCTTTTAAGTGGCAAGTACCTCAACTACAACTGCACCGCACTTGGTTCCGCACCCTATGGTCAACTATGGAGAGACCTTCGTCGTATTATGACACTTGAACTCTTTTCAACAACTCGACTCAAACACTACATGGGTGTCCGACAAGAGGAAGTTAGATCATTGATCAAAGATCTTTCAAAGGACTCTTTTAAAGGTTTTTCGACAGTCGAAATGAGGTCAAGAATCCAAGGGATGTCTTTTAACATAATCATGAACATCATTGCTGACAAAGGGTTTTATGGGACAAAGGTTGAGGATGTTAAGGAAGCTAGTGAATTTAAGAAGGTTATAAGGAATATATTTGAAGTTAGTGGGACATCAAACCCTGGTGACTTCATTCCATTATTAAGATGGATTGATTATCAGGGTTTGGAGAAGAGGCTTTTGAAGTTGCAAAAGAAATCTGATAGGTTTATTCAGCACTTGATAGAAAAGTGTAAGAGTAAACGTAGCGGCCAGAAAGGCAAGGCGATGAAGTTTATCGACGCGATGCTTTCTTTGCAGGAATCGGAACCGGAATACTACACCGATGATGTGATCAAAGGCAATATATTGGTACGTATGTTCTAACATACTAATTCATAGATGTTACTAAACATGCAAACAGTCTTTAAAATGCCAACATATAGATAGACAAGTCACAAGTAAGAAGGACAATGTACCCATTATAAAAACGTTAGTGAAGAGTCAGTACCCTTCAATTTAGTCACTTATACAAATTTTGTCAAACTTGAATTGAATACCCTTGAATTGAATATATACCATGGTCAAAATTGACGAAAACTCGATATAGTCTTAGGGGTTGTTTGTTTAGCTTTTAACGAGACTCTTAATGGTTTAGACCTCTTACTGGTTCAGCACTTAATAGTTTACGAGTAGATCTGAATGGTTCAAATATTTATCTTTGAATGGTTAAACATTATACTAAGTCAGAATGGTTAATAACTCTAATTTGAATTGACCAGACATTTGTCTCTGAACGGTTATGCATTGTACTAACTCTTAATGGTTCAAACCTCTTGATGGTTCAACACTTAACGGTTCCTCTTATTTGTTCAACATTTAACCATTCAGAAGTTGTCGAACAGCTTAGTTTTACCTAGTCAAATTTAAATTGTTTAATATGTTTGGTCCAACTCGACTTGTTTAACCTTCTTAATAAAACTCTTGATAGGGTTGAACTATTTAACCATCCTCAACTCGTTTAAAATAAAGAGTAAATTACGTTTTTGGCCCCTGTGGTTATATCAGTTTTATTATATTGGCCCAAAATAAGAATTTTTAACAGATCTGCCCCTATGGTCCCTACATCTAACCATTTTGGCCCCTAATTCTAACCAAACCCCAACTCTGGTTAATTTCTTGGTCACATGGGTTGCACATGATGGGTAAAATTGTAATTTCCTCTCCCCTTTTATGACTTTATAAATAAAACCTAAATCTTGAACAAATCATCATCATCTGCATCTCTTTCTTGAACAAACCCAGAACTTCAAACCCACTTTCATCTTCAAAGCACTTTCAAACCCAGAACTTCAAACCCATATCTTCAAACCCACTTTCATCTTCAAACCCAGAACTGCAATTGAAAGCTACCGATTCAGAACTCAGCAACAATCGAAGAACCCAGATCTTCAAACCCACTTTCATCTTCAAACACAAATCCACAACTGACATTCATAATTTCACATCAATCTAAAACAATATCTTCAACTCAAAATACAATTCAGAAAGAAAAAAAAAACAAAAGTTTCTGATCAGTTTCAGATTTTCATGAACTTGAACAAATCAAAAAAACAATAATTAAATCAACAGATCAGTTTCAGATCTTCATGAACATGAACAAATAAAAAAAAAACTAAATTCAAGAACAAGAACCCATCATCTGCACATCATCATCTTCAAACCCTAATCTTCAAGAACAATCATCATCTTCAAGAACACTTCAAACCCAGATCAGTGTTTGTGTTCGAATGAAACCACCAAATCCGATTCGAATCAAACATTAACAGATCTGGGTTATTCAGATTCGTTAAACCACCACCATACACCCCCAAATCCGATTCTAATCATTGCACATTCAGATTCGTTAACAGATCTGCATCGACTTCTTATTTAGATGTGGGGGTTGTGGCTATTGCGCGTGGGGTTGTGGGGAGCTGTGTGTGGTGGCGTGTGAGGGGTTGTGGCGGTGGCGGTTGGTAGGGGATATGATGGTGGTTGGTGGCGGTGGTGGAAGAAGATAGAGTAGAGAGAAGAAGATGAGTGGGTTTATTTTGTGAGAGAGAAGAAGATGAGTTACATGTGTATCTCCTAAACAACTAAATCAGACGTCCTCCTCTTTGTGTATCTCCTCCCCTGTTGGCTCCTCTTGAACAAATCAAAAACAATAATTAAAGATATTTTTAATATATATTAAAGATAATTTAATATGTGTGGGAGGTGAATTTACAAATATGCCCATCATGTGAGTTACATGTGACAAATAATTAACTAGGTTAATGGGATTAGTTAGACTCAGGGGCCAAAATGGTTAGATATAGGGACCATAGGGGCAGATCTGTTAAAAATTCTTATTTTGGGCCAATATAGTAAAACTGATATAACCACAGGGGCCAAAAACGTAATTTACTCTAAAATAAAAAATATATCGTTTATTGTCACATGCAAACCGTTTACAACATATTAATACATTTTTTACAACATGTCAACTCATTTATATCACATTTAACTTGTTAACAAACTTGGCTTAAATTGTTAACAAACTTGATTAAAGCATGTTAACCTGTATGACTGTTTTAGATGTAATGATTAATGATTACACCGTTCTATTCATGTTACATGATTTAAAATATGTTCAATTAACACGAATAAATATACGAAAACCTTTTTTTTCTTCTAAATTAACACCACACAAGTGAGACAATAGTTAAAACAATTATATACTAATAGTATACACTAATAGAAAACAAACTGAATGAATAGTGATTTCAATTATATATTAATTAAATGAATAGTGATTTCAACATATATTAATTAAAACAAATGAATAGTGAATTGAACCTATATTAATTAAAACAAACTAAATCAATAGTGATCTAGGAAATATAAGAATATGGGGTATGGGGCGGGGTTGTGACGTGGGTTGGGTACAAACGCCCAAGTCACCATTACAAACGCCCAAGTCACCATCCCGGGTGGGCTTGGGTTTCGGCGTGGCCCCTTGGGCGGGGGTTTCAGCCAGGGCGTTCGGCGGGGCTATCAAGATGACATGGCGGGATCTCATTGGGCAAGACAAGTAGCCGTTTGGGCTAGCCGTTGGCCAACGGCTATGTGTTTAAAAAAAAGATCTATGAAATATTAGAATATGGGGAATGGGGTATGGGGCGGGGGTTGTGGCGTGGGTTGGGTACAAACGCCCAAGTCACCACCCCGGGTGGGCTTGGGTTTCGGCGTGGCCCCTTAGGCGGGGGTTTCAGCCCGGGCGTTGGGCGGGGCTATCAAGATGACATGGCGGGATCTCATTGGCCAAGACAAGTAGCCGTTTGGGCTAGCCGTTGGCCAACGGCTATGTGTTTAAAAAAATTTTATCTATTCACTATAAATACTCACACTTCTATTCATTTTTTACCACAACTACTCCGCCTCTTCTATAATGATCTCTATCTTATTTTTAAGAGTAAATTGCCATTTTAGTCCCTGAGTTTTGTCCAAATTTGCCAGTTTAGTCCAAATAGTTTTTTTTGTGCATCTGGGTCCCTGACTTTTACATTTTGTTGCCATTTTGATCATTTTGTCTAACTCCATCCAAAAACCCAGTTTGTAACAGGGGTATTTTGGGGATTTCATTAAAAAATGTTTTCAGTTGCCATTTTGATCCAATTCCAAAAAATCAAAAAAATTCCAAAAAAATCTAAAAATCATAAAAATTCTAAAAAATCTAAAAATAAAAAAAATTCTAAAAAATCATAAAAATTCTAAAAAATCCAAAAAGCATTAAATGTTTCGGCACGAACCGTTTCGACCCGTACCGTTTCGACACGAACCGTTTCGAACCGTACCATATCGAACCGAACCGTTTCGATGCGAACCGTTTCGAACCGTACCGTTTCGACCCGTACCGTACCGAACCGAACCGTTTCGACGCGAACCGTACCGTTTCGACCCGTACCGTATCGAACCGAACCGTTTCGACGCGTACCGTATCGAACCGAACCGTATCGACCCGTACCGTTTCGAACCGTACCGTTTCGAACCGTACCGTTTCGACCCGTACCGTATCGAACCGAACCGTTTCGACGCGTACCGTATCGAACCGAACCGTAGCGTACCGTATCAAACGGTACGGGTCGAAACGGTTCGCGTTGAAACGGTTTGGTTCGAAACGGTACGGGTCGAAACGCTTCGCGTCGAAACGGTTCGGCTCGAAACGGTTCGGGTTCGAAACGGTACGGGTCGAAACGGTTCGGCTCGAAACGGTTCGGCTCGAAACGGTTCGCGTCGAAACGGTTCGGTTCGATACGGTACGGGTCGAAACGGTACGGTTCGAAACGCTTCGCGTCGAAACGGTTCGGCTCGAAACGGTACGGGTCGAAACGGTACGGTTCGGTACGGTACGGGCTCGAAACGGTTCGGCTCGAAACGGTTCGGTTCGATACGGTACGGGTCGAAACGGTTCGTGCCGAAACATTTAATGATTTTTGGATTTTTTAGATTTTTTTTGATTTTTTAGAATTTTTATGGTTTTTTAGAATTTTTTTGATTTTTAGATTTTTTTGAATTTTTTAGAATTTTTTTTTATTTTTAGATTTTTTTGATTTTTTTGGAATTTTTTTGATTTTTTGGAATTGGATGAAAATGGCAACTGAAAACATTAGTGATTAAGTACAAACTGGGTTTTTGGATGGAGTTAGACAAAATGATCAAAATGGCAACAAAATGTAAAAGTTAGGGACCCAGATGCACAAAAAAAACTATTTGGACTAAACTGGCAAATTTGGACAAAACTCAGGGACTAAAATGGCAATTTACTCTATTTTTAAAAAAAATTATCATCCAACCACAATACGAAAAATGAATCCTCATAATCGTGGTTTTGACCCGAACAATCCGTGGGCATTCCAAGAAACACCTAGCCCAGCATCCAATCGTCCAATTGCTCCCTTTTTAATGCACTCCACGATGTCGGATATGACTGGTTACGCATCGTTTATCTCGAATCGTTTGAAGAATGATGTCGGTCAGTTTACTTACTGTGTGTATAAAAGGTAATCTAAACTGTGCAATTACTTGCATTGCTACAGGATTTTATGAGCTCAGTACCAATCGGTACCGAAAATACCGTTACCGAAATCCCCAAACGTATGTACCGGTACCGAATATACCTGGTACGGTACGGTTCGGTACCGGTTGGTACTGGTACAACACCGGTATTTGAGGGTAAAAATCGGTGAATACCGGTGCCGAACCGGTACCGAAAATACGTTACGTTTTAGTTCGAGCTACTTTTTGTTATTTGACATGTTTTGTCATTCTTATAGAACGATTTGGTTTAGCGCGCCGCAACGCGCGCGCATGGTAAACAACTAGTTAAAAAAAATCTAAAACGGAAAATAGAAGCAGCTACTGTAAGGATGTTTGGTTTTGACTTGTATCCCGACAGTCTTTGGTTCTTAAACTTGATATTCCATTTTAATTATCTAAACAGATATTTTATAATCACCCATAATTTCGTATATACGTTCATCTAATAAATTTTAAATTTTAAATTTTAAATTTCAAACTCAAACAATGGGTATAATATCTTTTTATATAATTGTGGGATGTTTTCTTTTTCAACTGTCGTGTCAATTATTTCTATGGCTTTTTTAACATTTGTATATAGACATTGCTGCTTGCGGAACCGACACTTCATCAGTGACAATAGAGTGGGCCGTGTCGCTACTTCTTAATCATCCCAACGTTTTAGGGAAAGCGAGAGCGCGTATTGATGAATATGTTGGAAACGAACGTTTGGTAGAAGAGACGGATCTCCCCAATCTGCCATACATCCAATGCATCATCAACGAAACCTTAAGGCGATTCCCAGCAACACCATTGTTGGTGCCACACGAGCCGTCAGAAGACTGCACCATTGGAGGTTTTGATGTGGCCCGTGGCACCATGGTGTTGGTAAATGTTGGAAAATAGGTGAAAATAACATTTTTCACAAATATAGGAAAATGATTTTTTCCTATTTTGGACTAGAAATAAATATAATAAAATGAGCGGGTTTTATATATTTATTTGTGGGTTTGTGTTCTATGTTGGAAGAGCTTCGCAACGAACTAAACCACGTCCAAAACGGAGCTAAGATGAATGAGATATCGATGCTCAAAGTTGGGTGTTTGGAACATTCAATGCTGAAACAAAAGGGAAAGTAGCACCTTGTCTTACATCGGATGAGAGATGGAACTTAAAGGGGTATTTAAGTGGGAACTCTCCATCCTTATTGTTTCATGGGAGCACTCACTAGTGTACTCGCGAAGGGTGCGGAGCAACCTAACTCGCGCGCGTGGCGTGGGCGATGAGGCGCAATGTGGCGCTTTGATGGCGCACTTTGCACTTCGCACGCTCGTATCGCCGCGAGCCGCCTTTGTATTTTTGACCACGTACGCGTGGTGGATCTCATAGGCTGCAGGGACCAAGTGGAGTGCAGGTTCGAAGCGCGTGACGTGGCAGTCCGCGCGCGGGTATACGTGGCACGAAGGCGCGCGGTAGCGCATGGTGCATAGGTCCTGAGGTGTCGTGCGCGGCGCACCAAAGTGAGCCAAAACGGCGCGACTGTGTGGCATGCTCGTAGAGGCTCACAGGTGACGTGGCGCACGCACGCATGGACCTGAGTCAGTGAGGCGCACGCGCGCATGGCTGTGAGCCAAGAGGACGCACCGCGCATGGGCGTGCACACCTGGGCGCGCGCACCAGTGTGGCTTACGCGCGCGCACGTTAGAAGCTTCCAGCATTGAATGACAGTGCAGTTTCAGTCCAGCTTCGTAACTGACGAGTTAACAGGCTTTGACTGAGAATTAAATGACGTATTAAATTGCATTAAAGACGTTTAATGCAATTTAAACCTCTCATTTAATTCGTTTTTGGCTGTTTCAAACCGGGAGCTGTATAAATACAGCTCCATACCCAGCTGCAGAAGACACCAGCTACACAACAGCAACATCATCTTTCTCTCTACTATTCTCTGATCTTTTTCTTGCAGTTTCAAGGTAACCTTCGGGTTGTAGGCGGACTCCGGCAGTACTACTGCTCCGGCTGTTGTACCCTGGGAAACAAAACGAGTACTCCTGGGAGACTCGGAATTTGTTTTAAGGGAAGCGTGTTGAACACGTGCCTCAGTCTTCGTTTTTCTTCTTCTTCTACACCAATTCTTGTATTTGATTTATTTCAGTTGTAATAGTACTTTAGTTTTTCCAGCTTTCTTTATTTCTGTATTGTAATCAGTTAATAAAATTTGTTTATTTTATTTATTTACGCGAACGGCTCCTACAATCTTAAAACAAATTTTTAAAACCGTTCGTGTAGTCAAAACCATCCTGTTTGTGACTCAAACCAGTTTTGATTCACTCAGTTTGTGTTTTAAAAACAGATTTTTTTTTTTTAAGTTTTCATCTTCAAAGGAGCGACTTTGGTTGAAAACTTTTGTGGTTACTTCAGAACTTGTCCTAAATTTGCTAAAACTTTCTGATTTGGTTTTCAAAGTTGGACTTAGAAGCCAATCAGTAAGTTCTAAATTTATAAATTTTCTGTTTTTGGTCTTCAAAGTTGGACTTAGAAGCCGAAACAGTAATTTGTGGTAAAATTAAAATTTATTAGTTTACTTCTGTTTTTTGCGTAAAACATAATTTTTGGACTAAAATTTTAAATTTTAACTTTTTCAGCATGTCGAACGAAAATGTCAACGTTAACAACACCACCAATGTTGTGACGGGAACCCCCTTTAACGCCACCACTGTGGGAGCGTCCACAGTGGCCAATCACGCTGAACGACCCGAGAAGTTCTCGGGTCTACACTTCAAAAGGTGGCAGCAGAAGATGTTCTTCTACCTGACCACCATGAACCTTGCGAGGTTCTTAACTGAAACCGCTCCCCAACCTGCGGAAGGGGAGACCAACGCTCAGGCTCTGAGCGCGGTAGAGACGTGGAAGCACTCGGATTTCATATGTCGAGGCTATGTACTCAACGGTCTCTCGGATGCATTGTATAATGTGTACTATAATATCAAGACTTCCAAAGAATTATGGGAGTCTTTGGAGAAAAAGTACAAAACGGAGGATGCGGGAACAAAGAAATTTGTTGTCGCCCGTTTCTTGGACTTCAAAATGGTTGATAACAAGACTGTTATGAACCAAGTCCAAGAGTTGCAAATTATACTACATGACATCCATGCTGAGGGAATGGTACTTAGCGAGACATTCCAAGTGGCAGCGATGAATGAAAAGTTACCTCCTGGTTGGGTGGATTTTAAGAATTATCTTAAACACAAACGAAAGGAGATGACTTTAGAGGACCTTATTGTTCGTCTTCGGATTGAAGAGGGCAATAGAATTGCCCTAAAAGGCAGCCAAGCGCAATCTTCTACCAGCGCAAACGTGGTTGAGCTTGGGCAATCCTCTAAGGGCGCGAAGGGTAAGGGGAAAAAGGACAAGGAGAAAGCAAAGGCTAGCAAACTTGGACCGAAGAAAGGGGTTGTGAAAAAGAAACCTCCAACGTTCCAAGGGACTTGTTACAACTATGACGAGCCGGGGCATCGGGCTAACCAATGCAAGAAACCAAAGCGAGCGCGCGCACATGGTGGATGAAGACGGAATGCCTTTGGTGGCAATGATTTCCGACAAAACCGCAATGTTGGATGAGGTCAATGATGTGACCAACACTCCAAAAGGGTGGTGGATTGATACGGGAGCGACCCGTCATGTGTGCCCAGACAGGAGCCTTTTTACCACCTTCAAGGAGCTTGCAGGAGATAAGAAGCTGTACATGGGAAATGCAGCCACCGCGGACATCAAGGGTGAAGGAACGGTGATTTTGAAGTGGACTTCAGGGAAGGAGCTCACTTTAAGCAACGTGTTATATGTTCCAGACTTGCGCAAGAGCCTAGTCTCGGGATGGTTGCTTAATAAGTTTGGATTTCATTTAGTTTTTGAGAGCGATCAATTTGTACTTACTAAACGAGGAATGTATGTAGGCAAGGGTTATGCCCAAAATGGTATGTTTAAATTGAATGTAATGGCAGTCAAGAAGAACATAAATAAAATTGCTACTACTTCTACTTATATGCTTGAGTTTTCTGATTCGAATAAATGGCATGGTAGATTAGGTCACGTAAATTTTAATTCAATACGCCGTTTAATCAATTTAAATTGTATACCAACATTCCATATTGATTCACACTATAAATGTGAAACATGCGTTGAATCCAAACTTACAAGAACATCATCGAAATCGGTTGAACGAATAACCGAACCCCTTGATTTAATTCACACTGATATTTGTGATTTAAAAGCGGTACCCACAAGAGGTGGAAATAAGTACTTCATCACGTTTATTGATGATAGTACTAAATATTGCTATGTATATTTACTAAAAAGTAAAGATGAAGCAATAAGTAAATTTATCTTGTATAAAAATGAAGTTGAGAATCAACTTCAAAAGAAGATAAAAGCTTTGCGAAGCGACCGAGGAGGCGAATATGTTACACCTTTTGCCGATTTATGCGCAAAAAGTGGCATTGTACATGAGTGTACACCTCCTTATTCTCCACAATCAAATGGCGTGGCGGAACGAAAGAACCGCACATTGAAAGAAATGATGAACGCCATGTTGATAAGTTCTGAGGTGAGCCAGGAAATGTGGGGGGAGGCCATTCTCTCGGCCAATTATCTTTTGAACAAGATACCATTGAAAAAGAGAGACGAGACTCCATATGAGTTATGGAAAAAGAAAAAGCCTTCATATAAATACTTGAAAGTGTGGGGGTGCCTAGCAAAGGTGATTGTACCACCTCCTAAGGCTCTTAGGATAGGACCCAAAACTATTGATTGCATATTTATTGGGTATGCGCATCAAAGTAGTGCACATCACTTTCTTGTACATGAGTCCAAGAATCCTGATGTACACGTAAACACTATCATGGAGGTGAATCCTAACGTTGTGTCTTACTTTGAAAATGTGTTTCCTTTGAGAAGACAAACACATGCAACGTCATCAACACCTAATTTTGAAGTAGGTGAAAGCTCATCTAGACGAGTTGATGAGGTAGTTCATGATAAGACACATGAACAACCTGAGGTTGAAGAAAGTGACCGTAGGCGAAGCAAAAGGCCAAGGGTTGAAAAATCCTTCGGTCCAGACTTCGTTAGCTATATGGTTGAGGGCGAGCCCAATACATATCGCGAAGTGGTTTCTTCTTCAGAAGGACCTCAATGGAAAGAAGCAATAAGAAATGAAATTGATTCTATATTGCAAAATCATACTTGGGAGTTAGTAGATCTTCCACCTGGTTGCAAACCACTTGGATATCATTGGATATTCAAAAGGAAGATGAAAACTGATGGACGTATTGATAAATACAAGGCTAGGTTGGTGATTAAAGGATTTAGACAAAAGGAAGGTCTAGATTACTTTGATACCTACTCGCCTGTGACGCGCATAACCTCGATTAGATTGGTTCTTGCTATAGCGGATTTAAGAAATTTGGAAGTTCACCAAATGGACGTTAAAACCGCATTTCTAAATGGCGATTTAGAAGAAGAGATTTACATGGAGCAACCTGAAGGTTTCTCCGCCCCAGGTCAAGAGGGTAAAGTATGTAAACTCATCAAGTCTTTGTATGGCTTGAAGCAAGCACCAAAACAATGGCACCAAAAGTTTGATCATGTCATGATTGACAATGGTTTCAAAATAAATGAGTGCGACAAATGTGTTTATTTCAAAGACACAAATGAAGGTTATGTGATTTTATGCCTTTATGTAGACGATATGCTTATCATTGGGAGTAATGATAAAATTATCAAAGCTACTAAAAGCATGTTAAAAGCGAGATTTGACATGAAAGACATGGGTTTAGCGGATGTGATTCTTGGAGTAAAGATCATAAGAACCCAAGAAGGTCTTGTGTTAAGTCAATCTCACTATATCGATAAAATTCTTGAAAAATTCAACTCGGGAGATACGAGTGTAGCTCGAACTCCAGTTGATACCTCCCAACATCTCAAGAAGAATAAAGGAGATGGAGTTGCTCAGTTAGAGTATTCAAGAATTATTGGCAGTCTAATGTATCTAATGACATGTACTAGACCCGACTTGGCTTACGCGGTGAGTAGGCTAAGTAGATACACCAGCAATCCGTGCGCGGATCATTGGAAAGCTATCACGAGGGTGCTTAAATACATAAGATACACAAGAGATTATGGACTGCATTATACCCGACAACCAGCAGTGATCGAAGGATACACTGATGCAAACTGGATATCGGATAATAAAGATTCCAAATCAACAAGTGGTTACGTGTTTACACTTGGAGGAGCTGCTATTGCTTGGAAGTCTTCTAAGCAAACAGTGATAGCAAGATCCACAATGGAATCAGAATTTATCGCCTTGGATAAGTCAGGCGAGGAGGCGGAATGGCTACGTCAATTCGTGGAAGATATTCCAAGATTGACAAAGCCTTTGCTAGCCATATGTGTACATTGTGATAGCCAATCAGCGATTGGTAGAGCTCAAAGCTTGATGTACAATGGCAGATCAAGGCATATGCGACGTAGACATAACACGATACGACAACTACTCTCAACGGGTGTTATCACAATTGATTATGTGAGATCAACGGATAACATTGCGGACCCGTTAACAAAAGGCTTAAGCAGAGAGTTAGTAGAAACGTCGTCAAGAGGAATGGGACTAAAGCCCGTGATAAATGGGAATATGAGGGAAACCTAACTTAGTTGACTGGAGATCCCAAGATCTAAGTTCAATAGGACAACTTAATCATATTACTAAACGGAGTCACTATGGGGGAGTACCCCAAACTAAATAAAAGGGAGTTACATATACTTCCTAGTCCATTCCAATCAGTGACATTGAAGTGAGGCTAAGCATATTAAGGTTAACGATTTCGGGAAATAAAATAACCATGATGCTTTTAATGAATCAGAGGAATCACCTATGTTAGAGAGAAGTAGGGTCGCTTCAAATGGATTTGTGGGGTGCGCAAATCCTAGAGCTCTCGCAGAACCAGGCTAGTGTTCCAGGACCATAATAGGACACGACAATGAGGAGTTGGCCAAACCAGGGAGAGTATTGTGTGAAGTGTATTGTCGTTTACACAAATGGGGGTATGTTCAAGGACATCGCGTCTACACACCGCTAGTAAGCTAAGTGCGCTTCACAAAAGAAGGTTCAAAGGTGACAACCTACCTATCTTGCAATACTCAACTGTCGAAGTTTATCGTTGAAAAGTGTAAGGAAAAGATCCATTTCCATACATGTGGGGGATTGTTGGAAATTTGATGAAAATAGCATTTTTCATGTAGGGGACTGTTGGAAAATAGGTGAAAATAGCATTTTTCACAAATATAGGAAAATGATTTTTTCCTATTTTGGACTAGAAATAAATATAATAAAATGAGCGGGTTTTATATATTTATTTGTGGGTTTGTGTTCTATGTTGGAAGAGCTTCGCAACGAACTAAACCACGTCCAAAACGGAGCTAAGATGAATGAGATATCGATGCTCAAAGTTGGGTGTTTGGAA
Organism: Helianthus tuberosus; assembly: GCA_030545235.1. Classification (NCBI taxonomy): domain Eukaryota; kingdom Viridiplantae; phylum Streptophyta; class Magnoliopsida; order Asterales; family Asteraceae; genus Helianthus; species Helianthus tuberosus. The sequence goes on from CM060358.1 coordinate 154,739,173, forward strand.
CATTCAATGCTGAAACAAAAGGGAAAGTAGCACCTTGTCTTACATCGGATGAGAGATGGAACTTAAAGGGGTATTTAAGTGGGAACTCTCAATCCTTATTGTTTCATGGGAGCACTCACTAGTGTACTCGCGAAGGGTGCGGAGCAACCTAACTCGCGCGCGTGGCGTGGGCGATGAGGCGCAATGTGGCGCTTTGATGGCGCACTTTGCACTTCGCACGCTCGTATCGCCGCGAGCCGCCTTTGTATTTTTGACCACGTACGCGTGGTGGATCTCATAGGCTGCAGGGACCAAGTGGAGTGCAGGTTCGAAGCGCGTGACGTGGCAGTCCGCGCGCGGGTATACGTGGCACGAAGGCGCGCGGTAGCGCATGGTGCATAGGTCCTGAGGTGTCGTGCGCGGCGCACCAAAGTGAGCCAAAATGGCGCGACTGTGTGGCGTGCTCGTAGAGGCTCACAGGTGACGTGGCGCACGCACGCATGGATCTGAGTCAGTGAGGCGCACGCGAGCATGGCTGTGAGCCAAGAGGACGCACCGCGCATGGGCGTGCACACCTGGGCACGCGCACCAGTGTGGCTTGCGCGCGCGCACGTTAGAAGCTTCCAGCATTGAATGACAGTGCAGTTTCAGTCCAGCTTCGTAACTGACGAGTTAACAGGCTTTGACTGAGAATTAAATGACGTATTAAATTGCATTGAAGACGTTTAATGCAATTTAAACCTCTCATTTAATTCGTTTTTGGCTGTTTCAAACCGGGAGCTGTATAAATACAGCTCCATACCCAGCTGCAGAAGACACCAGCTACACAACAGCAACATCATCTTTCTCTCTACTATTCTCTGATCTTTTTCTTGCAGTTTCAAGGTAACCTTCGGGTTGTAGGCGGACTCCGGCAGTACTACTGCTCCGGCTGTTGTACCCTGGGAAACAAAACGAGTACTCCTGGGAGACTCGGAATTTGTTTTAAGGGAAGCGTGTTGAACACGTGCCTCAGTCTTCGTTTTTCTTCTTCTTCTACACCAATTCTTGTATTTGATTTATTTCAGTTGTAATAGTACTTTAGTTTTTCCAGCTTTCTTTATTTCTGTATTGTAATCAGTTAATAAAATTTGTTTATTTTATTTATTTACGCGAACGGCTCCTACAGTAAATGCATGGGCCATCCATAGGGACCCAATGGTATGGGACGACCCCTTAAGTTTCAAGACAGAGAGGTTTGAGAAAATAATAAATGAGGGGTATCGGTTCATACCATTTGGATTGGGGCGTCGGCAATGTCCTGGTTCGGGCTTAGCGAACCAGGTCATTTGGTTAGTTTTGGTATCGTTGATTCAATGTTTTGAATGGGAAAGGGTTGGTGAAGAATTGGTTGGGTTGTCAGAAGGGAAAGGTCTAACCATGCCCAAAGATGTGTCATTAAAGGCAAGGTGTAAAGCACGGCAAGAAATGAGTGATGTTCTTTTAAACCTATTGGAACTAGTGTCGTAAAAACCAATAAAACCTTTTCAGTTGTATCGTCTTTTTTTTACCATAGTGCAGCATTTACCGTTTGTATATTTGTACTTTTATAATCATGTCAACTATATCATGTAGTAGGTTTATATAAATACTAGTGGGAAACCCGCGCGTTGCCGCGGAGTCGATAATACAAGACGCAAACATAACAGTAACATAATAGTGGGAAACCCGCACGTTGCGGCGGAGTCGACAATACACGATGAGAACATGATATTCGTAATAGATTGTGGCTCAAATTTCTCTAATTGGCCAAAAAGATGGTTCAGTGACAAGTCGACATACTTCTCTGTCACAAGTGCGGCCAGTTCTTCCCTGCCTTTACTCAGCTATAACATGGAAAATGGAGATATAAAATTTCAACTAAGCTTGTATAAAAAAAAAAGAAGTAAAAACAACTAATTACCTGAGATTTAGATTGTGCGTATAAGAAGCGCATAATGCGATCACATCAACTACAATAAGATTTAGAGACCGGTGGACAAAAGGCGTTTTGGTTGTCCTAACCCGTAGTATACTGGTTTGAACCTCCTCTAATGTTAAAGCTGCTACAGGAGCTTTACTTTGGACAAGCGATGGTTCACCATTTAGACTGCATGTATAGATTTTTAAATTTTCATGAGGCAAACAATGTGAAGGAACAAATGGTGCCCTTATATTAAGATTTTTGTAAGCCCAAAAAAAATCCATACTGTCAATTAGTATTGATTGGTTCTTGTCCTACTTTAAACAGTTGCCAATCAAAACAGCCTAGTCTGATAGCGAACAAACCACAAAGATAAATGTTAAATTCTTTGTTCATCCCCTAATATCAATCCACTCATCTGCTTTGTAAACTGTAAACAATTTGACCAGTACTGCCACCTCCTCTGCAAACAATATGGGCAAAAATGTGTTAAAAGTTACGTTAAGTTTCTAGAAAAAGAAACCATATATTATAAAAAAGAATGATGAATGAAATACTTATTAGACATGGTCTTCTCATCAAATTTATAAGTCCATTATATCCCCTTTATTACAGCATTCTGAAGAGGATGACCAACCTACAAGGATTGGCATCATTATATAAGCATACTTTATAAACCAGATGTGAACAATTAATATGTCAAGCTTAATCTATTTAAGACTTGATATTAGTATATTTTAGTTTTATTAAAACCAAAATGAAAATTATTTATCAAACAAGAATACAACAACAAAAGTTGCATATCAGCTTGTTGTCCACGATCACCAGTGCATTTCAAGAAGCAAGAATTATCCAAAGTGACTTTAACATTTTTTTAGTATCTGTTTCTAAATCAAATTTTGGTACTACACATATCATAAAAAATGACAACTATAATAGTGTCACTTGGCCCGTTTAAGTCGTTCAATAGAAACTACTCATTTGACCCGTTCAATGAATAGTACCAATTTTTTACTATTCGGGTCGTGTTCAGGTTCATATGTATGACACGATTTTCGGGTTCGGGTCCAGGTCGTGTTCATCTAAAATTTTAATGTTTGGGTCGGGTTGAACCCGCCAATCCACGAACACGAACCGTTTAGCACCCTAAAACAATGTGCATAATTTGGGGTATAACTTTAAAAAATCAATTTCAAAAGTAAAGATAGGAAAAGAAACCTGCATCCACCATGCCTTCTTTACGTAAGACGATTGTTCTCTTCTTCCCATGGTCAATTATGGCGATCTTAGTAGGTGTACTTAAATATACACGATCAATCTAATAATAAGATAAAGTATCAGACCTTTATATACAGAAAAAACAAACTTCAAATGTAATACATTTGGAGGTAAAAATTAAACCATGTCTTACCTCACCATCAAAAGTAATGGCATCTGCCTGCTCTGTGTACCTTTCTCTCTTGGACAGATTATCAAAATAGTCTAGCGTCTCTAAGCCCTCAACATGTACTTCACTGCAAAATCATATTTCCTATCTTTTAGAAAAAAGAAAATGAAAAGTATTAAAGAGGAACCTAATATAAAGTGCTGATAAGTCGGATAATGTCTAGGAGCACTTACAGTAATGCGGAGCCGCAACGCAAATCTGCGAAGTCATTTGCAAACAGACATTTAGCTCCATATTGCATTTAAAAGATATAAACAAACTATCAAAGTACCAGTATGGCCACGTTTTCAGATCCTCTTCTGTTGATTTCAGTAAAAGATCTGCAGTTGATTGATTGTTAGCTGGGGTTAAAGGAGAAGGGTCATCGTCTAGCGACCATAGCCTGTTCCTGGCAAATCCATGTTGCTCCCGTGTTCCAAAATTTGCAAACTGCAATATGCATAGATGACAGTTAATCAGTACATTATTGAGACGAAGAAGGTAATGAGAGATGGTTGTTCAGTTCAAACCTGTGGGAAACAAATGGGTATGCCACCTCTGACGGCTTTAGGTGGTTTCTGATTCTGTTACCCCACTCTTCAATTTCTTCTAGGTATCCTCTTTTTGCCAAAGGAAACATTAAAAGGTAAAGGTCAACGGATGCATAGAGTACCTTTGGATCCTTTCCATTTAACATTTTTCTAATCTGCCGAGCCATTAGTCTTCCTGGTACCAGGGGACCATCAATATAACACAGTTCGGCTTCCCCACTTTAAACAAATTCAGATTACCCAAAACTGAAAGCTGAAAACTCAATTTGGTTTTTGTTTGAAACTGAATTCGAAATTTGGTTCGATTTTAATCGGTTAGAAACCAAAATTCAGGGGTGCAAGAGAGTCGAGCTACTCGAGCTTGACTAAAAAACACTCAAAAGTTACTGAAAGACAATAGATTGAAACTTTGATAAGAAAATGTTGCATTTGTTTTGGGACATCCGTGAAAAAAATTCCATTTGACGAGTTGCACATACCCTTTTAGTAAATTTAAAACGGGTCAAACAGGTCAAAATCTACCAATTGACAATGTTTTAAAACGGGTCAAACAGTCAGGTCAAAATCTTCCAAATGACGGTCAAACAATCACATTCAAGAATATTTTTTCAAGAGTTATAGACCAAGCATTAACTAAAACAATAGAAATAAAAGATCGATAAATAAAAAGTCAACCTTATGAGTGGATAATTCAGATTAAGGATGTGAGCTTTCTGAAACCACCAAATAGAGTAGTATCCTGATCAAGATGCAAAAAATTCAATCCAGTTATAATTATAAACAAAAAGTACCATTCCATCTCCAAAACGATTTATAACCAAAAAGTGTTTCTTTCGATATTTTTATGTATCTAAGAGAATATACAAACATAAAACATAAACAAAGAGCATGGAACACTTAGAAGAACGCAATAAAAAACATGTGAAACAAATGTCAGTTTTGTTTAAGCATTTCATCAAGCACTTGGTGTCCGTCTTAAAACCATTCAATTGTAAACAAAGTAATGGATATCAAATTTAATACATCTACATACAACAACCAATATCCAAAAGAATTTACATACATATCTAAAGTTAAAGTAAAACCATAACAAAAAACGAAATCAATAGCTAAATCCCAAAGACAAAACCTAAAATCAGTTCATTAAACCAGACACAACTTTAAACAATAAACATCTTAATGAATAAGGCCCTTATCAGCCAAATCAATTAAAGATAACATATTTAACCAGATGTTCCTATAAACCACAAATACACCAAATTTAAACAAACAAATCTGCAGAAACTGATAAATAAACATAGATATACAGAAAATCGATACCTTCTGCTGGAATTGGTGGCTACACGACAAAAATCATCTACTGTAGAAGAAGTAAGGGCATAATCCCGAAATCAACCATTGAACCTTCTTATGTCACCAAAACAACGCTTGTTCTCCAAATCAGCTATCCCAGGTGACGACGATGATGTAATAACCAAATCAGATCTTACCCTCCTTTGAATATGATGAGCCGGAATAGAGATCGTCATTTGTACCTCTGTTTATCATGGGTGGGGATTCAGATTTTACCCTCCTTTGAATATGATCAGCCATGGCGATTGAAGGGAGCTATGCGATTTTAGGTTTCCAGAGAGTGATACGGTGAGAGGAACCAGAAGATGAATTAAAGTAGGATTGAAGGAATTGAATGTCTGAGATAATCAAGGGATGGGGGTTTGATGTCGATTAGGTTTCTTGAGGAAGAGGCAGCATTGAATCCCACTACAAAATCCCAATTTTAACCCTATGGCGTCTTAAAAATAAAGCCAAATCCCTATTATATTGGCTTACACTTCCTTGTAAATGTTGCTTAATAATTTGTACTTGTAGTAAAATTACAATTTGGTACATCACTTATCCTTTTTAATATACTAGTGGGAAACCCGCGCGTTGCCGCGGAGTCGACAATTGTAAGGCACTAACAGTTCATGGATCGGTTTATTAGAGAAAAAAAGACTGATTGTGAAGCAAAACCTTTTTTTTATGAAAAGACACGATTCGCTTGACCCACCAAAACATTTAGAAAGTATAGACAATATTCACATGCCATCACAACCAACTCCGGCTACAGCCATTACTTCTACAATTGTGTACTCAATAATCAGATTATATAAAAATGGAGTTATGATTTTTTATGCTTTTGTTTTAAATTTAAAATGGTAAGTTGGTCAAAATCTACATGGGCAAATATCAGGGTCTAAAATTAATTAACTTCAACTTCAATAAGAAAAGTCATTTCTCTTATGGGGTTCACTCTATTTCTTTTCCCAGCCTTAATAAGCTGGGGTTTGCTGGATTGGATTTGGTTCAATGGTTTGGGCTTCACTCTTGTCCACACAATTTGCAACCCATATTTGGAATCTGAATGTTTCGATGGGCCAGATCCGACGCCGTTGGTAGCCGATTTAACACAACCCTCCATCATAAGAAATTAACCTTTAACGAAACCCATGTATTCCACAAAAAATCGGTCTCTAAATTCGTAAAGGAAACCTGTTCAATAAGCTTTCGGAAACCTCTAACCGTAAACTGCCTTGAAGACTCCGGCTTCCACTCCCATCTGTCCTCACCATCCCCAAAGACGAAAGCCATAACTGCAGCCATGAGCCCCTGCAGCTCTGCCATGTCCACCTGATTACACGGAGCCTGTAACCAGTTAAACTCTAGCCTTGTGATCCCTCCCGCAATGACAACCCGATTGTGGAATCCATGAGGCGTGCGACTTGTTGCATACATTTCACTATCTGAAACGTTGTTGAACTGTCTAGACCCGTGGATATTTTATCCATAAACAGAGTTTTCGCTGGCCCAACAAGCATTTCTCTGGTGGTTACACGTTTATTTTGCCCCCCAGAGATACCTCTTCTCATTTGGTCTCCAACGAATGCGTCACGGCAGACATCAAGACCCAATATCTGATTTTTAGTGCAACAAAAAAAGCATATAAATATTGTACTTTTAGAAAGATTATACTAAAAGTCTAAAAGTATCAAAACACTTACTCTTAGAGTGTAGTATGTAATCAAACTGCTTTCATCTCCTTCAATGACGGTCGCCTTCATGAAAAGGTCAACTTCAGCTTCTGGAATAATCCCTGCTTCCTTTTCGCTTCTCGCAAGCTCGGTTAACATTTCTGTATTTCATCGTTTATATTATAGTCATTAATCGTATATTTTTTCCAAACAAACCGATGTTATATGGAGGCTAATTAAGTTACCTAAACGAGATCCAACGCCTTGGCATTTTGCCGAGAAATCAAGGGTCTCTTTAATAGTCATTTCTCCAGCATGAATATCGTTCTGACTGATGTAAGCCGCTGTCCTTCGAGGCTCAAACTCGTTGAGTTTATGACCGTTGTAACTTATCTCCCCTTCAACTCTTAAGCTCGGATCCAATCTTCCCGCCAAAGTCAACAGAAGTATTGTCTTACCAGAAGATGGTTGCCCCCAACAAAAGTGTCATCCTGTATAAATATCATCTAGTTAATAACTTTGTACTACAATATCATCTAGTTAATAAGATATATACATACCTTGCTGGTTTGATAATTCCAGATATATTTTTAAGAATGCGAAGCTTAGCTTTCTTGGAAAAACTGATGCCGATGGATGACAGAAGTGACTTAATGATATTTCGAGCGGTGTTAGGCAGCGTTGGAAGCGCTCTATCTCCGACATGGCAATCCGCTTCTACGTATAAATTTTGAAACCGAACTTCTACAGTTCTACTGTTGGAAGGGAGATTCCAACCCTGAAAATTGTTTATTATGTTAATATATGGTATGCACATATATTGCTCTTATGCATCCTGTTCAATATAATTGACTTAAAAAGACTTTAACTCTCGCTCTTATGCATCCTGTTCAATATAATTGACTTAAAAAGACTTTAACTCGGTCAACAACAACCTTAACACTTTAACTGTACACCCAGCCCATCAAGAAATGGTCTTTCCTTAAAATTATTGTAATGCTTCTGAGCAAAGGACTTTGTAGGGGTCACATGTTTTTAATGGCCACGACACTACGAGATTAAAGCTTTTACATTCAAAGCGGACTATAATCTCTGAATTCTAAAATCTGGCAAAAAGATATTTTACTTGATGAGAACGACACAAAAATGTACTTATTAGCTGTTGTAATAAAGTGAACAACTCATCCTATCATTGGCCACCCAGGTCCCTGGTACATAGCTATGTAATAAGACATATACAAGTTAAAAACCAATAAGCATAACATATACCTTAATAGTTAACGAATCCATCCCCACAATAATTGCATCCATAATTATCATTTAAATCAAGGTAAAAACCAATAAGCACAACTTATCTAACATAGGTATATACTGTATACATATGGTTGGTTTTTGCTTAATAATTCCCAACAATTTGTATCCAGCATCTTTGGCTTCTGCACATAATATATTAAAAAACATCAACCATATGTAACTATTAAAGTGAAATAAATAATTATACAATACATACCGAAAGGCGAGAGAAACCCTTCAATGCCAATATCCAGGGTGATATGGAAGCAAACTTTTCAGCAATAATATAAAAATGTATGCATGTAGAAACACATTTAAATTTTGAACTTTAATAATATACTTGCTGAATTAATTCACCCGTTTTCTTATCCATGCATCACCAATATTAGGTGACAAACATGCTAAAAATCACTGTTAGTGTAATCATAACAATTTTGTATTAAAGTGTCGATTATCATTGCAATGATATACTTTTTCAAGCAATTTTTAAAATATTTACTGTTACAAAAATATTAAAAAACAAGACAAAATGAGTTTGTAGGTCGGCCCATACTAATAAGTTACCCACCCTGACCCATTACCCGTCCGACCATTTCGCCACCTCTAGTACACATGAAAGAACTATAAGAGAATACTAATAATCAAGTAGAATCTAACCTTTTGGCAATTAAATACTTCTTCTACAACTGAAACCTTCAATGCCTGTTTCAAGAAGACATAAGCAGGTATCCCTTTAATTTACTGTTTCATAAATCATAATGGTAGATGTGATGGGTTGGATAATGGGTCAAAACGAGTTGGGGTCGAGAATATACTTTGTGCGCGCGGGCATCCCTAAGAGACGCAGCTCAGACTTTTGGTCGTAGCGCCGCGCGCTAACCAAATGAGAGTAAAAGTATATACATCACCTTTAATTAATATAATCATGGATTCTTGGTATTCAAGTTAGTATAGAATTAAAGAGATGACAACATATCTGTCCACAAAATTGAAGCTTAATCAGACCAAAAGTATGATAAAACAACATGAAAAGAATCAAAGAGTTACAGATTCTTACGATTTAGAGCTAAATGTGGATATGTAATAAAGGGTGGCTTTTCTTGGTCTCCATACACGATTACAGACATGGACCTGTTACTGATTACTAAAACAAAAACCCACTAAATCACAACAAATAAATGTAAAAATAAACTCAAAGGTTACAAAAACCTGTTAAACCCATTGGCGCAGTTCATCAAACACCTTGCATTCAATACACAAACAAGCTCATATCCAAATGGGTATTCAAGAAATCAATCATATGACATATGATACTGATTATTGAACACAAACACATACCTTCTCGTATAGATTCTCACGTGAACGCTCTTCAATTCGAGAGTGTGATCTTGATTTCCGATGCAGAATTAAACAAAAATCAGCAAAAAAGCCTAAATTCAATTTTCCAAATAAAGGCGTGAATCTGAGAGGGGATCAAAGATTGATATCAACAAAACCTAAAAACAAAGAACTGAAACAATTTTGCCCTAATCTGTGCATACCTTGTTTGACCGAGAGGAGCAAGCAGCAGCGCTGGTCGCCAGCGAATCAGCGGGGGATTTTCCGGCCGGGGCAACAGGTCTGCGATGGAACGAAGAAAGTTACAGAGAGAGAGAGTGATGAGGTCGATATGGGAGGAAGAAAGGGAATCAAAAGGGCTTTGTAAATGATGGTGGCAATTAAGTTTAGTAAATATACGCCGTTTCTTTCTGTGGCAATTAAAGTCAAGGAGGAGGTTGAATTGACAATTGTGCCCTTCCAGCGTCTTAAACTTTCCTATTTTCTCTGCTTACACAGTGTTGTATATGCTGCTTCCAATGTTGTACTTGTAGTAAAATTACAATTTAGTACGTCACTTCTCCTTTTTATAATAGTATAGATTATAGATATACAAGTATATTCAACAATCTAAATCAAACTTATTATAGTTCTATTTGAAAATGTATTTGCAATATCACTTGTGATTATTAGTTGGGGAATCGACTAGATGGACTATCTCCCTAGGGTAAATGATTAGTTGGTTGGTTGAGGATAAGTTATGCAAAACGGTAAGGTCACAGAGTAAAATGAGTTAAGGTCAAAATGGATTGTTCTAAGAAAATACCAACTTAGTTTAGGTTAAAACAAACTATAAATTGGAGGAGATATGTAATATGTAAAACTTCTGTAATCCTAATATAATAAATACTATAAGTTTTATGATAAGTTATTATGTCATAATAATCTGTGATTTTAATGTTAAGTAGTTTCTTAAAAAATAAAAAAATAAAAATAATTGTATTATAGTAAGAATAATATATAATAACTTATGTTTTCCATTCAAATATCTAAACACTTAGTCAAACCATTTAAAAGCATGAGTATTTGAATTAAAACGAAATCATATTATCTAAGCATTTAAATTCATGAAGATATTGCAATTGCTATTGGTTGTGTTGACCGACAACAAAGAAAAGGAAATAATAAATTATTTGGGAAGTCAAACAATAAAACAATACCATCCTTTACCTTTCTTCCACTTTTCGTTTCAAAATTCGATTGACACGAAATTTCCTTTAACAGGGGAGAATGTGACAAACGGTAAAATTTCGGTAATTCCGTACAACCAGAACAACTATTTCATTTTTTATTTTCGCGTATACGACTTGATTTTAATTAATTAAAGTCTTAGAAGTCTAGGAATTACAAAAATCATAGTGAATTATGATAACGAATCAGTTGCGATTAGAAACAATATCCTAGACTAACAATAGGAACGCGAATAAACGATACTTGTCAGTACTAGTCGCGGTACGGTCTGACACAATGAAAACAAGACATACAGTTATGTCTACACAAATACTCTATAAAAAGCTTTGTCCAAAAATAATATGTACCTTATTATTTACAAAATTCCAATTAAAAACCAAATTGTCCAAGTCCGCAGAAAAATACTTCAATCCTGCGGAAATATACAACGTTCTACAGAACGAAACAGTAACTGTCCGAAAAACCCAAAAATAAATATTATTTGACATAAATAATATAATGGGTATTAAAAAAGACACAAAATCCGCAATCGAATCTTATTGCGTTAAGCTGCACGGCTAGTTCAGTAAACTGGCAGTCAGCAAAGCCGGTACCGGAACCGTGTAAAAAAAATAAAATTTTTAGTTCAAAAAGTTGGATTAATTATTTGTATAATAAAACAAGTGTAAAAATAATTTTTGTTATGTATTTATCTAAACAAAACACCGTGTCAGTATTTAACCCGGTACACGAACTGAACCAAATTTTTCAACCGAACAATGAACTACCAATTTTAGTGAGTTAGTTTTATCTAGTGTCACATTATTTTAAAATGTTGGACCTTGAAACTTTATAGAAAACTTCATCTAAATTATTAAAGTTTATGAAGTTTATAAAGTATAACAAAGTTTTTATAAAAAAAAATTTATAAAACCTTAAACCACCCCCATGTCCATGGTTTTGGTGGGTCCCCCACCAACTCATCTTCCATTGATGTGTTGTAAAATTTATAGAGTGATTAGTGTTGGTGATGTGTAGGAAGAAGAGATGATCACAAGTTCACAACACTTAACAAATACATCTCACTTACCATTTTCACTCTAAGTTTTTCATAAGCAATCAACACACACAACTCACTCTCTTTCTCCCTCTAGAAATCGATCAAGATCAAACACCTCCATCTTCAACTTTTCAAAATCCAAACACTAGAATTTCATATATACATGGAGGTTCAAAGATGATTTGAGGCATTTTCAAGACTTGGGAGCACACTTGAAGCATTTGCTCAAGCTTGGAAGCTCTTGGATCTTCATATTTTTATCATCTTTTCAACTTGTTCATCCCTAGCCAAGTGCTAGTAGTAAGCTTCAATTCTTGTACTTACATTTTTTGTGATTTATGTCTAAACACAAATGTACAAGTAATCATCTTGAAGGTTATTTAAAAATCACATGAATCACTAACAAAGACTAAACAAAACCAACATGATTATGTGTTAATTATGATGATTCTTGATAATCTTTGAAGTTATAACCATGTAGTAAACTTGATCTTGCATCTGTTGGATATTTTTGTGTAATTTGAGATTGCGTGTGACATACAAATAAGAGTGCACGCTTATTTGAATGTCATTGGGACTAAAGGGGATCCAAGGGGGCAGCGCCCCCTTGGCGGGGGTTCGGGGGCAGCGCCCCCGAGAGAAGCGTGGTCCAAGGGGCGGCAGCCCCTGGCGGGGTCCAAAGGGCAGAGCCCCTGGCTAAATATGCATCAGAAATTAAATTTCGGGCTAAATATGCACTTTTGAAACATGAGGGACTAAAGGTGGTTTTTGTTCATAAATGGAAACTGCAAGTAGTTGTGGAAACGGCAAATACGCTCCAAAACGGTTTTTGGCAAACCTTAGACGAATTTGCAGTTCGTCAAAATCCCTCAAAATTCTCTCAACCAAATTCTCATACAGAAATCTAGAATCAATCTGATTTTATCCGATCAAAGATTGGTAGCCACTCCAATTGTTTGATCTGAAAGTGATTACACGACTTCAGATTTATCCAAGCAATTTCGAATTTCCCCAACAAAGATCAAACAATTCAGTGAAGATGACAAGCGGTGGTGAATCTGCGAAGGCTATGACGAACAAATTTGCGAAATTGGACAAGTTTGAAGGGCAAGACTTCCGTCGCTGGCAAAAGAAGATGCATTTCCTGTTGACGAATTTGAAAGTGGTGTACGTTCTGAGTACCCCGATGCCTGAAGATGTGACGAATGAGCCGCTGGAACTAACTAGGAAGCGTGGAAAGTGGCTGAATGATGATTACATCTGTCGTGGGCATATTCTGAATGGTATGTGTGACTCTCTTTTTTATATATATCAAAATGTTGAATCTGCAAAAGAACTGTGGGAATTACTAGAGGCCAAATACATGGCTGAAGACACATCTAGTAAGAAATTCTTAGTCAGTGATTTTATGAATTATAAAATGGTTGATGATAGATCCATCATGGAACAATATAATGAATGTCTAAGAATTCTGGGTCAATTCGAACTACATGGTTTAAAGATGGATGAAGCAATTTCTGTTCCATCTATCATTGATAAACTTCCTCCTTCTTGGAAAGATTTTAAACATACTTTAAAACATAAGAAGGAGGAAATGAATCTGGTTGAACTTGGAAGTTGTTTTCGAATTGAGGAGTCTTGTCGGGCCATGGAAAAGGTTAACAAAGATAAACACGTTGGTGGGTCTTCTGTTAACATGGTGGAAGAAAGTGGTCCTAGTTTTAAAAATTCTAACAAGGGAAACAACAAAAGGAAGTTTCAAAGTGGGCCTAACAAGAAGAACAAGGCTGTGAAACATTCAAAACAGACTAAGGATGAAGGCTGTTGGAAGTGTGGTAAACCAGGACACTTCAAGAGAGATTGTCGTGTTGTTAAAGGCAAGAACGAAACTGGTACTAGTGGATCCTCTAAGGATCCTAAGCAACAAGGTCAGAAATTAAACTTTAATTATAATTCGGATGTGAATTATGTTTCACTAATTTCTGAAGCATTTTATGTGCAGGATGATTCTGTTGCTTGGTGGTATGACTCGGGAGCAACAAGTCACGTATGTAAGGATCGAAGATGGTTCAAGGACCTTACATTAATTGAAGATGGATCTGTTTTAAAGATGGGAAATGTTGCAACCGAGCCAATCCACGTAATTGGAAGTGTAGTACTAGTATTTACTTCTGGAAAAACTCTAAGTTTAAGTAATGTATTGTATGTACCTGGCATTCGGAAAAACTTGTTATCCGGTATTGTATTAAATAATTGCGGGTACAAACAAGTGTTAGAATGTGACAAGTATATCTTGTCAAGACATGGTTCTTTTATCGGATTTGGTTATTTATGTAATGGTATGATTATGTTAAATCTAGAAGTGCCGTTTAGTGATGATTCTGTTTGTATGATTGATTCTGTTTCTAGTATAAATTTGTCTAAATCTGAATTATGGCATGCTAGATTAGGACATGTACATTATAAACGACTTATGGAAATGTCTAAAATGAGCTTAATTCCGGCAGTAACTTTAACAAATGAAAAATGCCATATCTGCAAGTTGAATAAAATAACTAGAAAACCCTTTATGCAACATGTTACTAGGGAAAGTAAACTGTTAGATTTGATACATAGTGAATTATGTGACTTTCATGGTACACCATCATTAGGTAACAAGAAGTATGTTGTAACCTTTATAGATGATGCTACTAGATTTTGTTACGTTTACTTGTTACATGCAAAAGACGAAGCTCTGGAAAAGTTTAAAATCTATAAACAAGAAGTAGAGCTTCATCAAAGTGAATTGATCAAAACTCTACATACCGATAGAGGTGGTGAGTATTTTGATCCGGTGTATTTCCAATCAACTGGAATAATACACCATACCACAGCTCCTTACACACCGGAACAAAATGGTGTGGCGGAAAGGAAGAATAGGACACTAAAAGAGATGGTTAATACCATGTTGTCCCATTCGGGTCTAAATAATGGGTTTTGGGGAGAGGCGATGTTGACGACTTGCTATTTGTTAAACCGAGTTCCTAATAAAAGGAACAAAACAACCCCTTTTGAGCTTTGGTATAAAAAGCCACCCGAGTTGCAAAAACTGAGAGTTTGGGGTTGTAGAGCCGTGGTAAGGCTCAATGATCCTAAGATAAGAAACTTAGGGGAAAGAGGTATAGAATGCATTTTCATTGGATATGCGGAGCATTCATTTGCTCACAGGTTCTATGTAATAGAACCAAATGACCACGTGTCAGTCCATACGGTCATTGAGGCAAGAAGTGGAAATGTAGAATATGATGAAGAGAGATTCACATCTATACCTAGGCCAAAGGATATGAATCCTTCTTTAAAGATTTCTAGTGGAAAAGAAATTATGCCTTCAACTAGCACTGAACCAAGAAGGAGTTCGAGAGAAAGAAAGGCCAAGTCTTATGGTGACGACTTTCAATTGTACTTAGTGGAAGGTTCGAGGGTTGATATTAATTTTCAATATCAATATTGTTTCAATGTCGATGAGGATCCAAAGACATATAGTGAAGCAATGGCTTCAAGGGATGTTTCTTTTTGGAAAGAAGCTATCCAAGATGAAATGGATTCTATCTTGCAAAATAACACTTGGAAATTGGTGGATTTACCTCCTGGTTGTAAACCATTGGGAAGTAAATGGATCTTCAAGAGGAAGATGAAGGTGGATGGTACTATTGATAAGTTCAAAGCCAGATTAGTAATCCAAGGGTTTAGACAAAAGGAGGGTATTGACTTCTTTGATACATATGCTCCTGTAGCAAGGATATCTACCATTAGATTATTATTAGCACTTGCTGCTATACATAATCTTAAAATTCACCAAATGGATGTGAAAACTGCATTTTTAAATGGTGAATTAGATGAGGAGATTTACATGAAACAACCAGAAGGGTTTGTTATGCCTGGAAGTGAAAACAAGGTGTGTAAACTAATTAAATCTCTTTATGGCTTGAAGCAAGCACCTAAACAGTGGCATCAAAAGTTTGATGAGATTGTGTTGTCTAATGGTTTTGTTTTAAACCAAGCAGATAAATGTGTTTATAGCAAGTTTGATGCTTCTGCAAACGGAGTGATGATCTGTTTGTACGTAGATGATATGTTGATTTTTGGTACTAACCAAGATCAAGTTGATAGAACAAAGGAATTTTTATCATCTAAGTTTGCTATGAAGGATATGGGGGAGGCTGAGGTGATTTTAGGTATTAAAATCAAACGTGAGAACAGGGGCATTTCAATCTCTCAATCCCACTATATAGAGAAGATCCTGAACAAGTTTAATTTCAAGGATTGTTCTCCCGCAAGTACTCCTGTTGATCCTAGTTTGAAGCTATTACCTAATAAAGGTATTGCAGTATCTCCACTTGAGTACTCAAGAGAAATTGGATCACTTATGTACGCTATGATCAGTACCAGACCAGATATAGCGTATGCTGTTGGAAAGCTTAGTAGATTTACTAGCAATCCTAGTACTCATCACTGGCAAGCATTAGGTCGAGTATTCAAATACTTGAAAGGAACCATTGATTATGGTCTGACTTACATTGGATTTCCTTCAGTGATTGAAGGATATTCAGATGCAAGTTGGATAAACAATAAGGAAGATCATTCTTCCACAAGTGGTTGGGTATTCCTACTTGGGGGAGGTGCTATTTCTTGGGCTTCAAAGAAACAGACTTGCATAACTGACTCAACTATGGAATCTGAGTTTGTAGCCTTAGCGGAAGCTGGTAAGGAAGCTGATTGGCTAAGAAACTTGATTTATGAGATTCCATTGTGGCCCAAACCAATATCTCCCATTTCTATAAGGTGTGATAGTGAAGCTACATTGGCTAAGGCATATAGTCAAGTGTATAATGGCAAGTCAAGACACTTAGGTGTGAGACACAGCATGGTTCGTGAGCTCATCATGCATGGTGTGATTTCGGTTGAGTATGTCAGAACTCAACAGAACTTAGCTGATCATTTAACCAAATGGTTAACTAGAGATCTCGTGAAAGTATCAACTGTGGGATCAGGGTTAAAGTCCATCTGAAAACTCTCATGTTAAGATACCCAATTCCCACCTAATATGACGTTAGGTGCTGAATTCAATGTGGAAAGCTTAACATCTAGAGTTTGGAACACAACATTAAATTATCCCAAAGGTATGTGTTTAGATCTGCAAGTTAAGGAAGGTTGAGGTATATCTTCTTAATAGCTCTTTTGAAAAATTGCATTTGCAGGTGCAAGAGTAAAAGAGCTACCTATATGAGCATGAAGTTTAGCTGCTTCAAGAAGCTTGGACTTGGCTTTGATATGCTTATGAAGGATAGGGACATAGGCTAGTAAAAGATAGTGTCAAGTTAGATCTATGTATGTAAACTAATGTGTATATTATCTTCATGTATTCATTATGGATATTAAGGGTTCAATCCTTAGTGACACCCTTAAATTCGAATATTTGGAATGTGTAATATACTAATATGAAATTCAATCGTCACGACATTTCATTTATGCATTAGTTTGTTTTGGTTGCTGTGAACAAGTTAGTTAATCTATGATTACACTAAAATGGGGGAGGTATGTTGGATATTTTAGTGTAATTTGAGATTGCGTGTGACATACAAATAAGAGTGCACGCTTATTTGAATGTCATCGGGACTAACGGGGGATCCAAGGGGGCAGCGCCCCCGAGAGAAGCGGGGTCCAAGGGGCGGCAGCCCCTGGCGGGGTCCAAGGGGCAGAGCCCCTGGCTGGGGTCGAGCTGAGGGACTAAAGGTGGTTTTTGTTCATAAATGGAAACTGCAAGCAGTTGTGGAAACGGCAAATACGCTCCAAAACGGTTTTTGGCAAACCCTAGACGAATTTGCAGTTCGTCAAAATCCCTCAAAATTCTCTCAACCAAATTCTCATACAGAAATCTAGAATCAATCTGATTTTATCCGATCAAAGATTGGTAGCCACTCCAATTGTTTGATCTGAAAGTGATTACACGACTTCAGATTTATCCAAGCAATTTCGAATTTCCCCAACAGCATCTTCATTTTTTTAGTATGATCTAAACACATGCGTGTTTAGATCTAGCAAGATCCATTAACATGAATGTTATGAACTTGTAATTTTGTTTAAAAATGTTTTTATAAAACATGAAATACATAGATTGGTATAAAAATCATGTTACAAAAATGAAGTCTTTAAAAATATATAAACAAAGTTTACATAGGCTTTGTTCAAACGAAAAGTTACATGAACATGTTAAGAAAATAAAGATGAACACTTTAAAAACAGGATTTTTGAACTAAACAAGATTTCATATAAGTTCATAATGCTTCATGATAAGGTTTTAAATTTATATTGTTATTTTGGAAGAACAGAAAATCGTTGTTTTGAAAAAGTATATAAAATCATGTTTATAAAACATGGGAAAGTCCATAGTTTAAGGGAAACTATAGCAAATTTTTTATAAAATTTAATCATGATTAAAATATGTTTAACTAAAGATTATTTTGATTAAAAACGATTAGAAACTTTAATCATGATTATACAAGTTATCTGGTCATCAGTCATAACCCAGACAACTTAATTGGTCATCTAGGTTATCAGTCTAGGTTATCAGTCATAACCCAGACAAGTTATATGGTCATCAGTCATAACCCAGACAACTTATTTGGTCATCTAGGTTATCAGTCTAGGTTATCAGTCTAGGTTATCAGTCATAACCCAGACAAGTTATATGGGCATCAGTCATAACCCAGACAACTTATTTGGTCATCTAGGTTATCAGTCTAGGTTATCAGCCATAACCCAGACAAGTTACTTGGTCATCTAGGTTATCAGGCACACCCAGACAAAATAAAAGTAAACTTTAAACATGGATCTAACCCATTAAGATAAACCCACTTTTATAAGAACACATGGGCTAGACCCATTCAAACATAAACAAAGAAAGCAAACGAATACAAGAATCAAAAACGAAATTCAAGATGAGATACTTGTACAAAAAACAAACGTAAACCTAAGTGTCTAATGAAGTTAGAACACTTATAGGTTGAGAAACAAACGAAGAATTTGAAATCGAAACAAGATTTTGTTAGTACATATGTCTGTAGCTTCCGTATGCATCGAGTCTATTGTAATTTGTTCTGTTTGTATGTTTGTGTATTTGTATGTACTTGTATGTAATAGTGCGTCAAGGATAACCAGGGAACGTGTAACACCCCAAAAAGACTTATTAGACATATAAGTTAAATTAATTAAAGGTATAACTTAGTTAATGGAAATGTTACAAATACTAGTAATATAATGAGAAGTGTCTAAGTTAAATAAATAAACAAAATAGAAGGGCCAAGTGTGTTAAATGTTAAAACTAAAATTATTAAAAAGAAAGGAAACCCAAAACACACACATAGTGTGTGTCTGGGATCGAACAAGCAGGAGAAACAAGGGTGAAACCCTTGTTTGCTAAATTCAACCAATTGAGTAGGAATTTCAAAGAAAATCAAATGCATGAGCATCAATTTTCAACCATCTAACCTTGATTATTGAAGTGGTAAGTCCAATTTCTTGATTTGGTGAATTGTAGGAAATGAGTTTCAACCCATACGTGAGTTCATGTTATGATATGTGTAATGGGAAGTAGGATTTGCACTATAGAATAAGGTTTATGTTTAATTTTGATCATTTAAAGGACTTGTTGCATATACCCATTTGATATGAAAATTTCATGAATGTAGGATGATCAAAATTGAAGTAATCATGTTTAACCTTGAAATCTTGATGGGTGATCTTGTGTATGGTACATGGACATTAGATGAATTGATGTAGGATAAGAAAGAATATATGAACTTGTTTGATTATTGATGAATTACTAGATGAACTAGTGGAATCATGTTTTAAAATACTTGTATTAAGTGTCCTATTAATGCGAAACCCTCCAAGTGTTCGATGAAATGCCTAAGAGAACAAATATGTGAAATTTGGAAAATTTTGATAATGCTGTCATATGATAGATTATGTAAACGATGGAATGATATTTGGTTGGGTTAAATGATTGAATGTGATGATGTAGGCGTAAAAGAAGAAAGCTCAAACGCTAGGAAATCGGAAAGCTCACAAGATCGAGGTATGTTGTTTTATGCATACAAACTTTATTTTGTAACTTGTCGTTTTTGTACCAAAATTATAATTATGGTAGTCCGTAGTAGTTATGTTGTAGATAGCATGACCCGTCACAAACGGGTCATATGAAATGAAAGTTTATGAATGATATTGTGTTATGATCGGTTTGTCTCGAATGAACCATATATTGGAAAGTTATGTAAGAAAGGAATGTAATTACTCGAACCGTTATAAACGGATTGGAGTTTATGTAAGTATAAAAGATGAAAGGAATGTATTTGTTCGTGGTAAACGCACCTAGAGGGGTAGCAATGTAAGTGTTCAAACTCTCAAAAGAAAGGTGAAGGAAGTTATCTTTGATCCGTTCCACCCAAGGCTTCTCTCCTTCCCGCAACAACCTGGTCGTCATCTCCCCACCGACCACGGGGTCCAAAACATTCATTAAGTTGTAACCTGCAAAAACGAAAACCAATAAGGAACTGGGTACTTGGCAAAGCAAATCGAACGAAAAAACAACCAACAAGGGTTACCTTTGCCCTTATAAGCGTATATCGGTGCTGCCCTGGGATCCTTCGTAACCCACATCAAACTCATACCAGCAGCAACCATTTCCTTCTCCTCAAGCTGCAATATGGCAGTAGGAGTGCTAGTCAAGGTCTTGTACCAGTCCCGGTCGGTGTACGAACCTCCTATCATCATTTTCAGTACCCTCTCACCTTCAGTACAATAGTGCATATCTATTGGGATCACACCACGACGAATATAAAAGAACTTATTCTTCCAATCATGAAAACTTTTGGGAGGGTCCTTGCTACATGGAAGCACGTTTGTAGTTCTAGAATTGAATGAGTAAAAACCACCAGTATATGTGACATAATAAAAGACGTTGAAGATGTCCACCGTCGGAACCAACCGTTAAGCTTGGAAAATAAACTCAAAATGGGTCATACGAGGCAAACCCAACACGTTTATTTGAGAGATGTGCAACCCATACCGGGTAAGGACCTCTCCATGGAACTTCGACATCGGCAGACGAAAGTTTCCTTCCCTAAAAAAAGCGACATACAAAGTCATATACCCGGGAGGAGCATTCAAGGCAGTGTTCCCGGCGGTCGGAAACCGGGCTCCCCATTCCGAAGGAAACCTAAATCATTGGAAGAGATTGTGGAACTCCTCTTCTTTCTAGTTAGTTACTGCACGGTTCGGCCCCATTGGGTCTTTAGGCCCCGACTGTCTTTTCTTTGAGCCGCCCGACTTAGTGGAAGTCGACATCATTGAAGAAATAGATGATGAATCGAAGAAGAAAGAAAGGAAAAAGATGGAGAAGAAGGGAGAAATTTGAATTGAAGGATACGAAAGATGGAAGAACCGTCAAGGGTTTCTTCTATTTATACCCATCGCATTAAATGCGATGGGGAAGCGAACCGTCAGGAGAGGAAAAAGCCTCCAATGAGAGGGCGACACGTCAGGAGAGAGAACTGAATCGCCGCCTATTAAGAGCGCGTGGCCGTTACGCGCTTGACATATATGAAAAACGTACCTGATACACCTGACGTATCCCTACAAAGGAAACTGTTCCTCTGCGACAAGACAACCACCTCAGACGACAGAGCGATAGTGACAGGCGTCAGAGGTCAAATCTCATCAAACATGGAAACTAACAAAAGAAACTTTTCCTTGAACAGATCCTAACGAAAACTCCCATACGCGTACGCCAAAGCCCATGCGCTTTTTTGGCTCACTTCTTTACGCCAAAGCCCATGCGCTTTTTTTGGCTCACCTATGTACGCCAAAGCCTATGTACTTTTTTGGCTCACTTCTGTATGCCAAAGCCCGTGCGCTTTTTTGGCTCACTTCTGTACGTAAAGCCCATGCGCTTTTTTGGCTCAGTTCTGTAAGCCAATGCCCATGCGCTTTTTTGACTCACTTATGTATGTCAAAGCCCATGCTCTTTTTTGGCTCACTTCTGTACGCCGAAGCTCATGCGCTTTTTTGGCTCACTCCTGTATGCCAATTACATGCGCGATTTTGGCTCAGTCATATACGCCAAACCCTCGCGCCTTTTACCTTACATAATAAGGCTCCGACAAAACCTTAATTTTTCCGAGTCCATAATCCCTCCCAGATGATAACCTCAACTAGAAGCCACACTGGACTGGGGGAACGTGAAGAGGTATGGTCCCAAATCAAGTGCACATATGTCAGGGAACCACACCACATTCCAAGCTGGCGTCCACATCACTCGAGCGCATCCACCTTCTAGAAGGAATCGCCTGGTGACAAGAAAGATAGTCCTCCAGACAAAAAGGACAACATGTGGCACCAATGGATAGACGCCGGCAGCAATCGCAAGATCCCTGGAGGACAGGCCGACAACCAGTACAAGAGATCGCCCAGCTGGAACGAATGATCGCACACAACGTCACCTCTGGGACTAACGGTGCCAGATGGGACAGAAAGGATATTCCTTCTGGTCGGACAGCTGGCGAGCATTGAGGCCTCCTCCTCCTTCACCATTCTCCGGTTATAAATAGAAGACTCCACCTTCAGGTTCAAGGATTCGATTTCTTGCTCTCTGACTCTTAACATACACTTACCCTCAAGCCGTAGGGTGGTCACAAGGAGGACCCCCATATTCCCCTCCTTGGGGCGAGTCACCGGCGTTGTTGTTATAGGAAATAGGAATTTGATTGAATGAATATTTCATTAATCAAGGCTCTCTATAAATAATACAAGGATGAGCAACTATCTAGGAAACTAGTTAATGAGATACAACAACTTTCCTAAGATAAGGCAATTAAAAATATTTACATAATAATTGCTAGTACACCCCCGCAGTCGAATCGGGAGGTTGACGAACGTTGAGACTGGACCGAAAGTCATCGAATAAGACACGCGGTAAGCCCTTGGTGAAGATATCAGTGACCTGGTAGCGTGACGGCACATGCAAGACACGAACACACCCCCGTTGTACCTGCTCTCTAACAAAGTGAATGTCGAATTCAATATGTTTGGTCCGCTGGTGCTGAATAAGGTTACCCGATAAATAAATGGCGCTGACATTGTCACAGTAAATGAGTGTAGCCTTGAGGAGCAGTTGGTTCAATTCGAGCAAAAGGTTGCGAAGCCAACATATCTCAGAAACAACATTAGCAACCCCTCTGTACTCAGCTTCCGCAGTGGAACGTGACACTGTTGGCTGCCGTTTGGACGACCAGGAAAGCAAGTTGTCTCCAAGATAGACACAGTAGCCTGAAGTAGAACGGCGTCTATCGGGGCAGCCCGCCCAGTCAACATCAGTATATGCACGAAGAGAGATGTTTGGAGCAGGATTGAGAGAGAGGCCGTAGTCTGTAGTTCCCTGTATATACTGGATGATGCGCTTAAGAGCATTCCAGTGATCATCCGTGGGAGAGTGCATATGCATGCATATCTGCTGAACGGCATATGAGATATCAGGTCGCGTGAATGTAAGGTACTGAAGTGCACCTGCCAGACTGCGATAGGTGGTGGGGTCATGAAACAAGGGGGAGCCGGATGTGGCCAGCTTGGGGCCAGTGTCGACCGGAGTAGCAACTGGTTTGCAGGAGTCCATGGCAGCTCTGTGGATGATGTCTCTGGCAAAGGATTGTTGAGACAAGAACATGCTGTCACCAGTGCGTGTGACAAAGATACCAAGAAAGTGAGATAAGGGACCCAAATCCTTCATGGCGAATTCAGCAAATAAAGATGTCATAATACGTCCACGAAGAGCAGCAGAGGACGTGGTGAGGATGATGTCATCCACATAGAGAAGTAGGTATGCGGTGTCCTGACCATTGATGATAAATGAACAGAGATGTGTCAGACTTGCTTTGGATGAAACCATGCATCAAAACAAAGTCAGTAAAACGCTGGTACCAGGCACGTGGTGCCTGTTTCAAACCATAGAGAGATTTCTTCAGCTTGCAGACATGACCCGAAAATTGTTGATCCCGAAACCCCATGGGTTGATGCATATAAACTGTTTCCTCCATTGTGCCATGAAGGAAGGCGTTAGTAACATCTAGCTGGTTGATTACCCACGAGCGTGATAAAGCCAATGTTAAAATGAGGCGAATAGTAGCCGGTTTAACAACCGGACTGAAGGTGTCACCACAATCAACGCCTACCTGTTGGCTGCGACCATCACAAACCAGTCGAGCTTTAAACCTCTCCAAGCTACCATCCGATCGAAACTTATGTTTAAAGAGCCACATACACCGAATAATATTCATGTTAGGTTGACGAGGAACTAACTCCCAGGTCTCATTTTTAATAAGTGCACTAACCTCATTGGTCATGGCGTTGAGCCATTCAGGTGAAGACAAGGCAACCTGTGGGGATTTGGGAATAGGCACGATAGTGGCGGTGTGGAGATTGAAATGGTGCTTGGGTTTGGTGATACCGTCCATGGCACGAGTGCGCATGGTACGGGCCGGTGGTAGCGGATCAGGTTGAGGTGTAGGGGTCGAAGTGGGTTGTGGGGCCGTGGATTGGGGCGGTGACGGTGGGTGAGTAGTATGGTGGGCTGTATGGGAAGGTGGATCAGTCCGTAAAGGGAAGCCGGGTGGAGTTTGGGGGCTGGTCGTTGGGCCAGTGGGCCGGCCAGCGGTGGGCTGAGCTGGTCGGGAGCGACGAGTGTAGGTAAGGGTGGGCTGAGGGAGAGGAGCCGAGGGAGTGGGTTGTTGGTTGGGTGAGGGTGTGGTATTGGGCCGTGTGTTGGGTGGGGAAGGAGGGCTAATATGATCCCATAGGAGAGGGCTAAGCCCACTGGCTAGGAAGTCATATGAGTGGAGTTGGGTAGGTAAGGTGGTAGAGAAGGGAAAGATCGTCTCTTAGAATTGCACATGTCGAGAGACGAAGATGGAATTTGTGGTGAGATCTAAGCAACGGTAACCGCGATGGTTAGGCGGGTAACCGATAAAGACACAAGGTTTGGAACGGTTAGTAAGCTTGTTGATGGTGGTGGAGGGAACTAAAGGGTAGCATAAACACCCGAACACACGAAGGTGATCATAGGTGGGGTCACATTTATACAAACGTGAGGTGGGGGAGAGGAATTGTGTATGTTTGTTGGGGATGATGTTAAGAAGGTAGGTGGCGGTTTCAAGGGCGTAGTGCCAAAAGGATGGCGGCAAGGAGGATTGGGCTAGCAGGGAGCGCATCATATTATTGATTGTTCTAATTTTACGCTCGGCTTTCCCGTTTTGGGAAGAGGTGTATGGGCAAGAGAACCGGAAATGCATTCCATGTGTACGGAAAAAATTATGAAAAGAATTATTGTCATATTCCTTGCCATTATCACATTGAAACTGTTTGATTTTAGTGCCAAATTGGGTGGTGATGTGGTTGTGAAAAATGTTGAAAATGGAAAATACATTGGATTTATTAGTTAGGGGGAAAGTCCAAAGGAAATTTGTAAAGTCATCTAAAAACAAAATGTAATACCGGTGGCCCCCGGTGCTAGACACCGGAGATGTCCAAAGATCGCTGTGAATGATATCAAATGGCAAACAAGTACGATTACATGAATCAGAAAATGGAAAGCGCACACTTTTACCAAAAACACAAGCCTGACATAATGTTTTGTCATGTTTATTAGATGAACTAGAAACAGATAAAGGTAAAGAATTCAAAATGGAAAAACTTGTGTGTCCAAGGCGTTGATGCCATCGTTCCTGAGAGGTGGCCACAAAAGCAGTAGAGGTGGTGTTGGAAGGAAGCGGTGCTGTCAATGGGTAAAGATCTCCCGAGCTATTGCATCGGAGGAGGTGTGCCTTGGTCTTAAGATCCTTCACAGTAAAACCGAAAGGGGTCAAATTCAATGGACAATAAATTATCAGTAGTAAGTTTACGGACATAGATAAGATTTTTGACAAGGTTTGGGGCATAAAGAACATTGTTTAATTTAAAAGGCGGGAATGGGGGTGGTAGGGTGAGGTTGCCTTGACCAATCACGGGAATGGTCATACCATTACCAACGACAATAAATTTGTTAGTGCAGGTATTAAAAGAAGACGAAAAGTTAGTACCTTGTGGAGATTTCATATGGCCAGATGCCCTGGTGTCCATGAAGCCATGTGGGTCCTGCTGTTGGAGAGACAAGGCATACAGAGCCTGCTGGATGTCTGTGGGGGATAAAGTGGCCGTGTAGGCCTGGTCAGGAGCCGCTCCAAGGATGCCGACTGAATTGTTCCGCGGGGCCGAAGGGTATGGGCATGGCGGTGTACCGGTGTGTGATGATGAGTTGTTGGGAGTGGATTGCATAAGAGAGCTCCACTGGTTAGCAGCCCAAGAATTAGGGAAAACAATATAAGGGTGTTGGGTGGAATTACCGAAGGTTCGTGCGCCCCGGGAACCACCCCTGGTACGGTTTTGAGGCTTGGGTCTGTTCCGGTTTTGGCTTCGGCCTCGGTTGGGGACAGGAGCACCAGCATCATGGGTAACAGTGGCAGCGAGTGCCGTGGCTGATGTGGTTGCAGCCCGAGCAGAAAGAGATTTCTTGGTGGATTCGGCCATTGTGAGGCGGGAGCGGCATTCACTGAAGGCTGGTAAGGGATCCCGATTCTATAGCATAGTAGAGATGCTCTCATAGGCCTCCGTAAGGCCTGCCAGAAGCTGGGTGACGAGGCGCTGGTCATCAACAGGGGCGCCCACACAGTTCAATTGCTCGGCGAGGTGCTTTACCTGTTGACAATATGCAGCCATATTCGGAAAAGCTTCGAGATGAATGTTGGAGAACTACTGTTGAAGATGGATTTGACGGGCGAGTTTATTATCATTAAAATGGTCGGCGATGGCCAGCCATGCTTCGTGAGCGGTCTGGCCCGGAACCAAGATAATATGAAGAAGGGGTTTGGAGATTGTGCCATATATCCACTGCAAAACCAAGGCGTCAAGACGAGACCAGAGAGCATCGACCTCGGCCTTGGCTGCAAGGGCCTTGGCGGCGTCTGCGTCAGAAGAAGATCCGGGTGCAGAGACGGCTACGGGACGGGGCTGCAGGTGGTTGTTCACCTGGTAGGCACGACAATGCACCTCGAAGAGGGCTGTCCAGGTGGTGTAGTGGGCTGATTCATCTTCCAGAATCAGGGGTATCATGTTTTTAAGGTTTGTTACTGTCATCGCAGGATGTATTTTGGCATCCATGGAGTCAGACATGGTGAAGGAAAGAAGGGCAGGGGATGTGAGGAAGAGATAGGGAGGCGGAAAAGTGGTGGTGAGGGAGGCGGCCGGAGAGACAGGCGGCCGGAAAGAAGGGGAATAAGGGGAGGATCGGTTACAATGATACCATATAGCAAATAGGAATTTGACTGAATGAATATTTCATTAATCAAGGCTCTCTATAAATAATACAAGGATGAGCAACTATCTAGGAAACTAGTTAATGAGATACAACAACTTTCCTAAGATAAGGCAATTAACAATATTTACATAATAATTGCTAGTAGTTGTTTTGCGGGATATTTCGAGGAAGATCAGTTCAACGGCGAGTGAAAGATAGAGATTGAACCACCCTTTACGAGACGACCAACTGGAATAACTTAATCAGTGTTTCATCAGTTTCAAGTTTCAGTTTTTTATGCAAGTTACGAACATACTGTGTCAATTGTAATCAAAGATTCAAGTTCAGGCTTTCTTATTTGTGGTTAGTATATCAATATTCAGGATTGTTTCAATTTCATTAAGTATTGGTGTTATGTGTGAAAGGTTATCCATGTTGGTTTTAACATTCACCTGTAATGCTCTCCTCAGGTCCTTAAATATATGGTTCCGATGCCACTATGTAAAATGTCGGGATAGGAGGGGCATTTATACCCTCCTGTTATTGGTTGGTAGTTCCTTCAAAATACAACTACCAAACGGGTTTGAATAACTGTATTACCTGCTGGTTTTCTGACCCATATGGTAAACTATGACACGTGTTTTATTTACAATCATAATAGCATAATCATAAGCACTAAACAACGAAGCTTGATGACGATATCAAATCCAACATTTTGCAGTTGTCTTCAACCCTGAAGCTGGCATCAGCTTCTGCCGGCCTAATGTACTATGATAATCAATGGCATGATCAGCCTTCTTGTTTCACATGCAACATTGATAAGCAAATCGGTGTAGGCCTAGATGCTATATTATTTCTAAACGACAAAACATCCAAGATGAATGCAACAATAAATAAATAGGGTAATGATCCTGTACAAATGGCCTTATCGTACAAAACGTACGAAAGACGTGAAAAGGTAAAAAAGCGCGGTGACATTTTCGTAATTATTTTACTCGTAATTATCCTAGAGGATCAAAATTACCCTACAAGATTAACATTACCTTACAAGATCAAAATTACCCTACAAAATCATTTTACAAAATTACTCTAAAAGATCAAAATTAACCTAAAAGATCATTTGTAGGGTAGTTTTGATAGTTACTCTATGAGTAAATAATTAGGAAAATACCACTGTGTTTTTTTTTACCTTTTCATGTCTTTATGTGTTTTGTATGATAAAGAAATTTGTATTTTATCTTTGCCTAAATAAATAACCCCACTTCACATTTAAATATATAAAATCCTTTTCTCATATTTGTTTAAGGACTACGTCACTTTATCATCACGCTATCCTGTTGGGATGCATATATATTTACAATGTAAGAACACCCAAGCGACACACATGCATATATATTTGTTTAAGGACTACGTCACTTTCCATTTCTAAGATGGATTGATTTTCAAGGTTTCGAGAAGAGGTTAAAAAAACTGCAAAATAAAACTGATAGCTTTTCACAGAATCTGATCGAAGAAATTCGAGCTAAACGGAGTAGCTCTTCCGAAAAAGGAAACGACAAGACATTTATCGATGCTTTGCTTACTTTGCAGGAATCGCAGCCTGATTACTACACTAACAATATAATCAAAGGCAATATATCAGTATGTTTCTAGCTGTCTCTTAGTTTTTTTTTACTGCTAGGTGGTTTCAAGTTAGATTTCCTAAGCGTTTCTAGTAGTTGATCTATACATCTTTGGCAAATAGCCAAATAGACAACAAACTAAAGCAAGTGCGCTGAGGTGGCAAGTGAGTTCTTCGTAGTATGACTTGCAAACATGCTTTGAGTTCATTGGTCAAAAAAGCCAACTCCAACTTTCATTCCATCGAAAAGCCACAAGAGTTATTGTTGGTTTAAGTTTGGTGGATTTGTCTTTATTCTAGTTTGCTTGTTAAACTAGCGAATTCAAAATAACATAGACTAGGGATGAGCTCGGTCCGGTTCGGTACCGAAAGAACCGGTACCGAAAATCATCAAAAGTGGGTACCGGTACCGGTACCGAATATACCCGGTTCGGTACGGTTCGGTACCGGTACCGGTTCGGTACCGGTACCGGTTCGGTACCGGTATTTGAGGGTAAAAACGAGCAAAATACCGGTACCGAACCGGTACCGTACCGGACCGGTACCGAACCGGTACCGGTAATTTCAAAAGTGGGTACCGAATCGGTACCGAAAAGGTACCCGGTTCGGTAAATTCGGTACCGGTACCGGTTCGGTACCTACCGGGTCCATTTTGCTCATCCCTAACATAGACTCCTTGAGTAGCGACTGCCTATTTGTCAAACATGTTCCAAGAACCACCTAGAAACGCTTATGAAATCTTGAGACCACCTAAATCAATAAAAATCACTCCTTTGGTTAAAATTAAACTATTTAAATTCTAGAAAACCGCCATTTGTTCTCCTAATGAACCTTTTTTATGTAGACATTACTACAAGCGGGAACCGACACTTCATCAGTGACAATAGAGTGGGCTATGGCGCTTCTAGTGAATCACCCTAATGTATTAGAGAGAGCTAGAGCAGAGCTTGATAATTATATCGGACAAGAACGTTTGGTACAAGAGACGGATCTTACCAATCTGCCATACATCCAATGCATCATCAGTGAAACACTAAGACTATTCCCTTCAGCGCCATTATTGGTGCCACACGAGTCGTCACAAGATTGCATCATTGGAGGGTTTAATGTGACCCGTGGCACAATGGTGTTCGTGAATGCATGGGCCATCCATAGGGATCCAATTGTTTGGAATGATCCGTTAAGTTTTAAGCCAGAGAGGTTTGAGAAAGGAGGAAATGAGGGGTATCGTTTTATTCCGTTCGGAATGGGTCGTCGACAATGTCCCGGGTCAGGTCTTGCAAACCGGGTTGTCGGTTTAGCTTTGGCGTCTTTGATCCAATGCTTTGAATGGGAAAGGGTTGGTGAAGAGTTGGTGGATTTGTCGGAAGGAAAAGGTCTAACCATGCCTAAAGATGAGCCGTTGGAAGCAATGTGTAGAGCACGACAAAAAATGAGTCATTTTGTTAAGACCATGTGTAGTCAGGGGCGGATCCAGTATACAAACACCGGGTTCCCAGGAACCCAGTGTTTTCGGAAAAAAACGTTTTTTTGTAGTGTAAATCTTGTATGATTTGGAAAAAAACGTTTTTTTGTAGTGTAAACCTTGTATGATTTGGAAAAAGGAACCCAGTGATTTCTCCGGCTGGATCCGCCACTGTAGTGGTGAAGAAATATAATGCCCCCACCATGGGGCATTATTCGACAGGTGTCATCACAGTTAGCATGGAGCATTATAGCATAAAGTGGTGTAGTTGGGCATTATTCCAATAACACCCATATTATTTTTAATGAAAAAAAAAAAACAAAAGTGATTGTCAGACATGTGGGGAACACTAATTGGCTAGTCAAACTTGATTGGCATTATTCAAAAGTGATTGTCAGACACATGCAAAAGCCGTTTAACCATTTAAGCGTTATAATTAAAACGCTTTCATGCAATTTTTCAAAAAATAACGCCCTAAAACGCTTAGTGTAGTGGGGGAGGGGGCGTTTTAGGGCGTTTTTTTTCAATTTTTTTTTAAAATAACGCACCACTACGGATGGTCTAAGGATCTATGAGAATTTGTATTATAACAAAATGAAAATTTAAACAATATCCTATTAGTTGTTTGGTCTTTTTTTTCCAAATTAAATATTTATTTATTTTTTTCTCTGTATATTTGAAGTTTCTAGCAATAATCATAAACATATCATCTTCTCTTAATATTAGTGTGTGTACATTTGTAAGATGTGGTTGGAAAATCCTTATTAAAATATGTGAAATATAAATTTGTGTCGATATATATACTTGAACTCAAAGATGCTGTCGGCCTTTAATTAAAATATGTGATAAATTTGTCCCAATATATTATACTTGAACTCAAAGATGTTGCCGGCCTTAGTTTTTTGATACATATATATGCTTAATACTTTTTTTAAACTTGAATGATGTATCACGTAATTTACGACTTTGATTTTATGTTTGGCTTGATCTAATTATGTGAGAAAAAAATAACGGGTCCTATTCATAAGTATGTGAGAGCAAAGGGTATATAATATAAATTTGTCTCGATATATATTATACTTGAACTCAAAGATGTTGCCGACCTTAGTTTTTTGATACATATACTAGTATTTTTGCCCGCCGCGCGTTGCGGCGGCACGTGGCGGGTGGAAACATGTACGATTCTTAAAATGCAATGTGTAATAGACAATTAAAAAAAATGTAAAACATAATGCATAAAACACATTTACAAAAAAAAAGAGTAACCTAACACTCCCCCATTGGTCCAACCAAATTACGATTTTATCGCCGCTTTAAAATTACGATTTTCTCATCACTTAAAAGTTACGTTGCGCGTTGCTGCAGCGCGTGGCCCATGGAAACGTGTAGTAAGAGAATACACGATTCATAAAACGCAGTGTGTAAAAGACAATTACAAAAAGCGCAAAACACAATGCGTAAAAGACAATTTAAAAAAAGTGTAAAACACAATACTTAAGACATTTCGTAAAACACAATGCAATGATATTTGCAAAAGTAAAAAAAGTAGTCTAGGGGTTATAATTGTAATTTTTTAAAGTGGGCGATGTAAAAATGGAATAATAGTGCAAGAGGTAAAAACGCAAAATAAAAAAAAGGCAAATTGTAAAAGCAGATGGATGGTAGCGAAAATGTGTAAAAGATGAAAAAGTGGCTGTGAAAATGTAAAAGTAGAGTAGTGGTGGCGTAAATTTGTAAAAGTTGAGGGGATGATTGTGAAAAAAACAAAATAGAAGGATGACAATGTTTGAAAGATGAGGGTGTGGTTATGGAATTTCAAAGTAAAAGGGTTTTCAAAGTTAGAAATTGTATTGTTCAACACATTAATTAATAAAGGGTGTACCTATTTGAACACCATTTGCCTATTGGCACACCAAAAAGGTATTATTTGTCTTATATGCACACCCTGCGGTGTCGAGCTGTGGCCAAAGCGTGGCGTTTTGGTCCGGTCAACTAGAAAAAGACTGACGGGTGTCTGACGGGTCTGTTGACCGGACCAAAACGCCGAGCTTTGGCCACGTTTTGGTCCTGTCAACCAGACAAAAGACTGACACCCGGTCTGGTTGACAGGACCAAAACGCGGCCAAAGCTCGGCGTTTTGGTCCGGTCAACAGACCCGTCAGACACCCGTCAGTCTTTGTCTGGTTGACCGGACCAAAACGCTACGCTTTGGCCACAGCTCGACACTGCAGGGTATGCACATAAGACAAAAAAACACCTTTTTGGGTTTGGCTATCTACACACCAAGTGTGTAGATAGTTTTTAATAAATTTGCCCGTTAAATAAAGAAATAAATAAAAAAGGGTATAGAAACCACTTTTCTAAAACCATTTGCAAAACCATCTAGTTTTGTGAAAGCATTAATAGTCATTAAAGTAATTTCATATTTATAGTCATATAGAGAGAGAACAATCGTTTACCCCAGCCCCATCTTCAATTATTCATATTACCATCATCTCTCTCGAACTACGATCTTGTTTAACAGCAGCCGATTTGTTTACCGGCACCGCCCTCCTCTCTCTCAACCGACAGTATCAAGCACCAGACCCTAATCTATCGCTCTCATTCTCACCATTAACCGATCTGTTCTCTCTCTCTCTCTCTCCATCAAGTACCAGACCCCGTGAACTTGTTGACAACGCCGGTTGGCGGTGTAATCCTGATTCGATTGCCTACCCGTCTTCGTTAGCGATCCGTGATCGGTAAGATTTCGTTGTGTTTTGGGTCGCCGCCCACAAGTACCGTACCGGAATCGCAGCCTCTAAATCACCATCCATCGGTAAAGGTATCCTCCGATTGGGGTGTTACAGCGTTGGCTAGTCTAGATCTGGCTCATGGTTAACCGATTGGGATGGGAACAGTGATCTGGATGACATGCAACAATGGATTGAATTTCCGGTGTGTACGTCATCAAACTCATGGTTCTCTACACAGAGCGTCGTCTTCCCATCCGCTCCATATATAGATTGGGTATCTAAGGTGAACCAGAGGATACACGTATATGCTATCTAGCCCTCAACGCGATACAGCATCGTCGACGCCACCCCTACGGTGGTACTCAAGTCTGTCACTGGCGTCGGCAAGCCTAAACCGGCAAGGTTTAAAAAGAACACTTCAGTACCATATCCTCGAGAAGAATAGTCCTAAGACCGTTAAAAAGAAATTAAACATGGGCAAGATTGTAATTTGAAAAGAGTGACGATTTTGTAATTTTCATAAAAGACAAAAACGGAGAAATTGTCGGTGGCAAAAGCCACCGACTTTCTCTTTTAAGATCTTATATAATATGCTTAATTACTTTTTTTTAAACTTGAATGACGTATCACGTAAGTTATGACTTTGATTTTATGTTTGGCTTGATCTAATTATGAGAAAAAAATGACGGGTCCTTTTCGTAAGTATGTGAGAGCAAAGGGTATATTTAGTAGCACTCTAATTAGGGGTAGGGGCGTTCCACTAGTGATGGAATTTCATCATTCACAACATTCAATCAAGTTCCGCCATGTCATCAAGCTTTATTCCATCACTAGTGATAGATTTTAGTGGAAATGTCCATCACTCATTCCATCACTCCAAAGATACCAGCGAAGAATATGGTTGTCTAAGATTTGTGAAGTTTCAATGCGTCATGGCTACAACGCGACATGAGTTTCACGCGCGATAGGATTGAACGGTGGCGGTGTTCCATGGGGATCCACGTGTGGTCACCGTGCCACCACAAAGCGCCTTGTCCCCCCTTATGTTTGAGTAAATGATGGAGCAATTTAAGGAAAATTGGATTGCAAATGCCGAAATGAAAGAACAAGTTCAATCCACAAGTAGACATTCAAATTGATGAATGTGATGTGTTTATTTGGAAGGGATCATTTTAATATTTCGTTTTATAATGATTTTAGGACAAGAAACAATATAAATCATGGGGAACAATACTAGGCTAAGGAGATAACTCTGTTGTGCATTAAAAAAACAAGAGGTATGTATTTCTTTGATAGCAATATCACAATCTAGATGTTCATGTTCTTCTTTAGTTTCATTTTGACTTGTGCAGCTGTGCTTTTTATTTAAATTGGATACATACAATTATTAATGTTGTGCATTAATGTAACGTTATATTTTTTTAGGCAATATGGTTCTCGTTGCAAGTGTAAATTGAAGACGTTGGCATTGGGTTACAAGTATGATGACATCGGTTCGGGACACTATTGTATATCACTTTCATCATCTTTAGAGATATATGTATTTATGTTACTTTAAAACTCTTGTAATCTTGTGTTACTTTGAAATCTTTGTAATTTGTATTCTTGGGTTATATTATGTTGGTTCTAATCTAATTTTGTTGTTGGGATTGAACCCTATCAGAGGAACAGATAATTAAAGCCAAAACTGGATCAGAGTAGTGGATCCAGAATAAGCAGATGATTACATACAAGTCTCTTCCCTTGAAAGTGATTTCAACATCTGCTGATCTCCTATCTGCTGATCTTGCAAACTGCTGACCTACAACTACTGCTCAAGTAAAGACCTGATGAAAGACTAAAGCCCTGCTGATTCAATCTACTGCCTTGAGTCAAGCACTGCTGATCCGGACAAGTACTGCTGGGTTCACAGCAGTGGAAGGTTGCAGCAGCTGATCTATAGTCTGTTTTGTAATGTAATGTAATAGCAGTAGTTAACTAGCAGTGTTTGTATAGATCAGAGGTTAGAGTTTGTTAGGAGGTTAGATGTCACTTTCATGGTGACGTCAGCTAAGATGCTCAGTGGTTTGCTAGTGCCTATAAATAGTTCAGTACTTTGTACTATTCTATTAGCTCTTTTGCATCATCATCTTCTTTGCACGAACAAACAACTGAGCTCTGGCTGAGGGGGAGTTTGCATTCATTCATCAATCATTGTAATCGTTATTGAAATAAATTCAATCTTCCGATTCATTGTGAAAAGATGTTTGATCAAAGTATTACTCTCGTTTGATTGTATGCAAAGTTTGTTTTCATCATAATTCCGCTGCACACTCATCCATTTTCATTTTAATTACAAACACAAAATACAATCAGAATCAAACTCAGATCAACAATTGGTATCAAAGCTTGGACAGTCAAATTTGATTTAACAATCATTTTGACATAAATAGTTCCGCTCATAACAATTGATACTGATCGTTTGTTCGTTTGTTGAAAAACAGAGCAAGGATTAATCACCATTAAAGTTGATTTCTCAGTGTCTGTAAAACAACAAGAATGACGTCACAATCTCAGGATGATAAAAATAACATCGGCTCTCTTTTTAAACCACCTATGCTAAAAAGAAATGAGTACAACATCTGGCAGAGGAGGATGGGTCACATCCTCGCTCAACAAAGCACAGGTTGTTGGAGGTCTGTCGTCTTTGGTCCCCACGTTCCCACAGTGCCAAGCGCTGAAGATGCTAAAAAGTTCGTTCCAAAACCAGTTGAAAATTATACCGAAACCGACTATCAAAAGTTCGAACTAGATGTTAAAGCGTTTAGCATCATAGCATCAGCGCTGCCCAATGAAATATATGCTGGACTGTTACACTATAACAGTGCCAAAGAGTTATGGGACGCGCTTAAGGAACAGTTTGGGGGAACCGAAGAAGTCATAGAAAACAATAGGGAAATCCTGAACCAACAGTATGAAACATTTTGTCACGTTAGAGGTGAATCACTGTCGCAACAATTTGAGCGTTTCAGTTGTCTCATCAGTGAACTGAGGCTTGTTAATACCACTTTTACAAACTCAACTCAAAATAGCAGGTTCCTCAGGTCACTGCCAGAAAAATGGGACACCATAGCTTTTGTCACCCGAAATTCACTGGAGTTCAAGGATCTGACCTTGACCCAACTCCACGGTCGACTCCTGACCTACGAAAGGGAGTTGAACCAGAAAAGGAAGTTACAAGAGTAAGGAAAAGCCGTTGATGATTATACATTCGGTAACACTGCTCTTCTGGGTCAAGAAGAATCTGGGAGCAGTGGTAAGGATCAGGGTTATGATCACTTCATTGACATAACTGCTGGGGCAAATTTTAACAACCCTGATCCTCACTCTGCTAGTTATGCATTCACTGCAAACGAAAACCAGATGTCAGACAATTTAAGCTTTGAACTCAATGATTTGCAACATTTTGATCCCACTGACTTAGAAGAAATGGACATCCTGCACCAACTGGCCTTGCTAAGTGTTAGAACTAGCAAATTTTACAAAAGAACAGGGCGAAAATTCCCAGGTCTGCATGGGAATCTAAGGGTTGGGTTGGATAAATCGAAAATCAAGTGCTACAAGTGTAATAGGTTGGGACACTTCGCTAGGGAATGTAGGAGTCAAACTACTGGTCCCATAATCACTCATCCTAGCTCAAATCCTAGACCTCAAAATCAAGGCACTGTGCACTATGCCCAATATGCCCCAGCAGCTCAAGTGAACACTGCTCACTATGCTGCTGCCCCTGTGCCAGTGCACTATGTCCAAACTACTGTTCCACAGATCCAATATGTTCAAACCCCTGTCCCCCAGGCACAAGTGCAGCCTGCACCTCAAACCACTGCTCCAACAACAGTACAACCAGATCAACAAAGTTTTTTCACTCAAGGGTTTGTTGACTGGAGTAGTATGCCTGAAGACCTTAGTGATGAAAATTTTGCACTTTATGCTTCTAATGATTCTTCTCATAATGAATTTTGTTTGATGGCATTAGAGTCAATACAGGAGGGAGTTGAAACTGAAGAGGAACAGCTGAGTATTGAAACAGTGGATGAGGTGACTGAAGCAGTGGTTACTGGTGTGGCTGGTGAACTATTGTTGGGAGAAAGTTCAGGTACCCTGATTGAACCACTGACAGACCCATGGTCCGAAGAGAACAAGGAAGAAAAGAAAGAAGAAAAAGCAGGTGAGAAAGAAGAAAGAGCTGAAGATGAAGAAAATCCTCAATGTGATTGTGCAATGATGGCTGCTGCCAAGGTATCACCTCAAGTTCTTGAAAAAATGTGTTCTGACAATTGCATTATTGCTTTTGCTAACATCAAAGAGGTGAACGAAAACCTTAGGGATAAAATCTTAACTGATGAAGTCAAATTTGAAAGATCTCTAAAAGAACTTAAAAACAAATTGGCTGAAAAAGAGAAAGAGATTAGCAGCATGAAAGAAGAGCAGAGCATAACCAAAACCCAACTCCAAACTATGGTAGAAAAATACCAAGTTTGCAAAAAGGAGTTAGAGTCCACCCAGATCACATGTGAGAGATGGGTGGAATCATGCAAAGGGTATGAGGTTATGCTTGAAAAACAGATAATAAGCAATGTGAAATTTGGGGTTGGTTATAGAAAACATGATGATGAAAACACTGCTTTTGGAAAATATGTTCTAACCACTGATGTAATCACTGAGTTCATCCCCACAAACAAGAATGGCCAAGAAGTGAAAATCACTGACAAACTTGGTAACAAAATCACACTTGACAGACCAATGGGATCCTCTACTTTTGAGGAGCTTGAAG
This sequence comes from Helianthus tuberosus, assembly GCA_030545235.1. Classification (NCBI taxonomy): domain Eukaryota; kingdom Viridiplantae; phylum Streptophyta; class Magnoliopsida; order Asterales; family Asteraceae; genus Helianthus; species Helianthus tuberosus. The sequence goes on from CM060358.1 coordinate 154,777,034, forward strand.
ATTATCAGTTTAAACCAAAATGGTCTGATGAGTGTGATATTCTTGAAAATTTCAAGCCAATGGACTTTACATCAACTGATGGTGTTAAAGCTCCAAAAGCTAAAGTCATACCTCTCAAGGACATCCCAGCAGTGGTTAAAACCTCTGCTGCAAAGGAGTCTGAAAAGAGAAAGAAGAAAGAAAAAATTGATAACTTGTTTTGTGAATTCTGTGAGAAAAGGAATCATCTAACAAAAGACTGTTTCCACTTAAAAGCTTATGATTTAAACAGAACAAGTGTCATTGTTTCAGCTGAAAGTTGCATTGTTTGTGGTAAAACAAACCACAAAACTCAAGCATGTCTGTATCTCAAAAACTTTGATGTGAAAAAGAATGAGTACATTGCTAAAACATCCTTGAGTCCATCATCATCATCATCATCTGTCAAATTCACCAAGAAACAACCACTGTTTGTGCCAGTTCAAACAGCTGTCACAAAACAGCTGAACCAAACATCTGTCAAAAGAGATGTTCAGGTTACTGATGCACCCCCTGCCAATCAGTTCAGAAAAGGCAAAGAAAAACAGTCTTACCAAAGGATTCCACACGTTTATGAGGCCTACAAAAGGCCCTCTAAACCTAGAGTGAACAGGCATCCTTTTGGTTACCAGCAGGTGATTGGTCAGGACCCACAACAGTGGTTAGAGAAGAACTGTCCTAAAACAGTTCAAACCCCTGACCTAACCACTGTCCATCATTCTGCATCTATCCCAGACACTGTTGAGACCCCATCCAAAGCCCTGCTGGCTTTGGAGACCCTAATGAACTAATCCTTTTACTTCATGTGCAGGGAGCTTCTGCATGCTTTGATAGTCTTTGGTATGTAAATAGTGGAGGCTCCAGGCACATGACAGGATGTAAAGCCCTCCTCAAAGACTTTAAAATCCATGGAGGGGGTGATATATCCTTTGGGAATAATAGTAAAGGGAAAGTTCTGGGGTCTGGTACAGTGCAATCTGGAAATGTAAAATTTGAAAATGTCAATCTGATAGACAATCTAAAATTCAACCTTCTGAGTGTATCGCAAATGAGTGACAAAGGGTTTGGGTCATTCTTCACAAAAGATTGTTGTAGGATTGTTGGACCAGAAATGGTCAAAAAGATTGAAGCAATAATCAAAACTGGTCAAACTAAACTTGTTGCTCAAAGAAGTGGCAATGTTTATGTTGTTGATATGTCAAAAGAGTGTCCCAGAGCTGATGCCTGTCTGTTCTCAGCTGCCTCTAACAAAGAGACAGAACTTTGGCACAGAAGGCTGGGGCACACAAATCTTAAGACAATCACTGAAATTTCAAAAAATGGTTTGGTGAGAGGCCTACCACAAAAATTGTTTTCATGTCCTGAACATTGCATTTCCTGTTTAAAAGGAAAACATCATAAAAGTTCTTACAAGTCCATTGAAGAGTCCAAAACAACCCAGTGTTTGCAAATGCTACACATGGATTTGTTTGGCCCAGTTCAAGTCATGAGCCTCAAGAAGAAAAGATATTGTTTGGTTATTATTGATGACTTTTCTAGGTTTACATGGACCTTCTTTTTACACTCAAAAGATAAGACTGCAGGCATTTTGCAAGACTTTGTGACACAGGTTGAAAAGCAATTTGACCTTCCAGTGAAAAGCTTCAGGAGTGACAATGGCACAGAATTTAAAAATAAGGAGTTGGATGCCTTCTGTGTGAAGAAAGGGATTGTAAGGCAGTACAGCATCCCTAGAACACCAGAGCAAAATGGGGTTGTTGAAAGAAAGAACAGAACTTTAATTGAGGCTGCCAGAACTATACTTGCAGATTCAGGTTTGCCATTAACTTTCTGGGCAGAGGCAGTAAACACTGCTTGCTATGTCCAGAACAGAGTTTTAATAAACCCCAGGCACAAAAAGACTGCTTATGAAATTCTGTATAAAATCAAACCACTGATCTCATATTTCAAGGTGTTTGGCTGCCCATGCTTTATTTTGAACTTAAAAGATTCCATTTCAAAATTTGCAGCCAAAATTGATTGTGGTTATCATCTGGGATACTCAACCACTGCCAAGGCCTACAAAGTGTTCAATACAAGGACCAAGGCAGTGGATGAGACTTTGAATGTTAAGTTCAATGAACTTTCATCAATGAAAATCCCAGCAAACCCTGCAGATCTGTTTGATCTTGAAAAAATTACTTTTGAAAATACTGCTGTCAAGACTAACAGTGCAGGTCCATCAGAGGATACAACACCAGACTATGGGTATGAAATCGTCATTCCCCAAAGGTCTGCCACAAAGGGAAAAGCACCAGCTGTTCAAAACAGTTGTCAAAGCTCAACCACTGCTACCTCAACAGTTGTTGACCAAAGTAGCCCATCCACCACTGCTTCCACATCCTCAAACACTGCTGACAAAAGTCCTCAAACAGTGGATAAAAGTCAGCAGTTGTCCACTTCATTACCTCCTATTCCACCACCTTTTGAAGCCACTGCTGGGTCATCAAAGTCACCAGCAGTGGTTAGCTCAGATGATACACATTTGCAGCCTTCACCAACAAATGTCATCATACCATACCAAGGAGATTTAATCTTCTTGAGATCTCATCCACCTGATCAAATCATTGGCAACATAAATGAAGGGGTGCTCACAAGAAGCCAAACCCAAAACATTTGTCTTTTTGCTGGTTTTCTATCACTCCATCAGCCAGTCAAGTACCAAGAGGCACTGAAAGACAACAGCTGGGTAGAAGCCATGCAAGAGGAGCTCCAACAGTTTAAAAGACAACAAGTATGGGAGCTTGTACCACTGCCAGAAGAGGTTAGTCCCATTGGCACAAAGTGGGTCTTCAAGAACAAAACTGATGAAAGGGGCATTGTTGTCAAGAATAAAGCCAGGCTTGTGGTTCAAGGTTACAGACAGGAAGAGGGGATTGATTATGATGAAACATTCGCCCCTGTTGCAAGATTGGAAGCCATTAGACTGTTCCTGGCCTTTGCTGTCAACCACAACATGAAGGTGTTTCAAATGGATATCAAAAGTGCTTTCCTATATGGTACAATTCAAGAAGAGGTGTATGTATGTCAACCTCCAGGTTTTGAGGATCCATTTTATCCTGATCATGTCTACAGGCTAAACAAAGCCTTGTATGACTTGAAACAAGCACCAAGGGCCTGGTATGAAACTCTTTCCAACTTCTTACTCTCAAATGGTTTCAAAAGAGGTACCATTGATAAAACACTGTTTCTTAAATGGAGAGGGAAGGATTTAATGATTGTCCAAATTTATGTGGATGACATTATTTTTTGAAGAACATGTAACAAAATGTGTGAAGAGTTTAGAGAACTCATGACAGCTGAGTTTGAAATGAGTGCAATGGGTGAGCTGCAATGCTTTCTTGGTCTCCAAGTACAGCAAATGCAAAATGGAACTTTCATTCATCAAAGCAAATATGCTAAAGAACTTTTGACCAAATTTGATATGAATGACTGTAAACCATGCAGCACACCCATGGCAACAAATAAGCTGGTCATGTCTGATGAAAAGGATGAGCTGATTGACCAAACACTTTATAGAAGCATGATTGGGTCTTTATTGTACCTAACTGCATCTAGACCAGACATCATGTTTGCAACATGTGTCTGTGCAAGAAGTCAATCAGCTCCCAGAAAATCAAATCTCATTGCTGTAAAAAGGATCTTCAGATACATAAATGGTGCTCCCACACTTGGTATCTGGTATCCAGCTAATGGGAACATCAAGCTTTCAGGTTTTTCAGACAGTGACTTTGCTGGATGTCACGCCACAAGGAAGTCCACTTCAGGAGGGTGCCAGTTTCTAGGTGATTTCTTGGTTTCTTGGCAAAGCAAAAAGCAAGCAATAGTTTCAACATCTACTGCTGAGGCTGAATACATTACTGCTGCAAGCTGTACAGCCCAACTCCCGTGGCTTCAAAATCAGTTACTGGATTTTGGTATCACTGCCTTAAAAACACCACTCATGTTGGACAGCCATGCAGCAGAAAATATCATCAAAAATCCAGTTTCCCACTCTACCACCAAACACATCGACATCAGACATCACTTTGTGAGGGATTGCTATGAAAAAGGTTTGATTTCTCTGCATCATGTCCCAACTAAAGACCAACTGGCAGATGTGCTCACAAAAGCACTTGATACAGCCACTTTTGAAAGCTTGGTCTCTAGGATTGGGATGCTGAACATGGAATAACAAGCAACATCTTGTTTTTCTATGAATAAAAGCAACAAAATGTTTTCAGAAAATCAAAAATCCATCCTTAAAAATAGCTAACAATGAAATTTTCATTAAAATCCTTAAAGTCTGCCATAACCACTGATTGTTCAAAAGTCTGCTCTACTTCAAAAGTCAACCCCTGTTCTCTCTTTCCTTTGATAAACTCTGTTGTTCAAAAGCAGTGTCTTATCCGCTGATATGCTATAGTCAACCCCTGTTCTCTCTTTCCTTTGATAAACTCTGTTGTTCAAAAGCAGTGTCTTATCCGCTGATATGCTATCCACTGATAGTGAAAATCATCCACTGCTTTCATACCACTGCCTTCATCAGTCACTTTCACCAAAGTACTGTCCTTCACTTTCACCAGGGGTTGTCACGTGGGCGGTACATAGTGGTCAGTCCTTTTGTAACGGCTGCCACGTCAGCATTCACTTTCTTCCCTATAAACATCCCCCACTCACCATCAAAACAGGGTTTTACTGTCGAATTGAATTCTTAAAAATTCTCTTCTCAAAGCAGTTTTTCATCTCATCTTTCACAAATTTCTTCGATCATTCTATTCAAAAATGACAAAATCGAAGCCATCTGCAAAACCCACATCCAAATCATCCTCGAAAACAGCCTCTCAAAAGGCAATCTCCACTGAAATTCCATATAAATCATCTCACAATCTTCTGGGTCTTCTCACAAAACCAGGAACCACCAATGTTTTCGATTCCATCATTGACACCATGGCAAAATCAAAGTACAAAACTTTGTTCACCGCCGATGCACCAATCTATTTGGAGACCCAAAGGGAGTTCTGGAAGAATGCAACCCTTTAAAAACAAGGAGACACTGCAACAACCATACACTCTTCTATAAAGGGTAACGCTGTCCAAATCACGCCACAATCCATTTCAGAGGTCTTTCAACTCGATGATCAGGAAGGTAAAACTTCTTTCACTAAAAACGAGTTACAAACTGACTTCATTGAAAGAGGGTATGAAGCCACAATGATGAAGAAACTTACCTTACAAAAAGGTTATTTTCCTTCTGCAACCAGATTTTTATTTCATACCCTCCTACTATGTGTTTCAAACAAAACCACTTCTTTCAATGAAATCCCTTTAAAGATTCAAAATCTGGGATATGCAATTCTTCAAGAAGAAAATTTTAACTATTCTCGGGAAATCTTTAAAGATTTGGTTAATAATGTTGAAACAAAATCATTCTTACTGTTTCCAAGGTATTTAAGTTACTATTTTGAAAAGAAATTCAGTAAGGATGATTTAGCAGCAATAAATCAAGGTGATTCTACTCAAATAAACAGTTTAACAACTGAAACTTTTTCAAGAATGTTAGCACCTTGCAAAACACAAGCAGAGGTGCCTGAGCAGAATTTAGCAGCTACCACTGCTCCTCAGGTATCTGCTGCTGAGCCCACTGCTCAAGGAGATCAAAACAGCAGACCAACTGTTTTGAAACCCACACCTACAAATCCCAAAAAGCTAAACACAAAGAAAAATCAAAAACCCCCCAAACCAATCAAAAAGGCAACTCTGGAGGATGAGATACCAGAGCTACTGCCTGTGACAGCACAAATGTCACAAGAAACCACTACTGCTACTTCCTCACAGCAGTTGGTACAAATATCTCAACCCATAACCAAAACTCCTCCTGCTTCTTCACAAAAAGAACAGGTTGTACACATAGGGCCACCACATTATGATGCTCTGGAAACACTCGTTTCCATCATCCACAGCCCAATGCCCGGGGCAAATTCTCTTTCTACACCCCACCTTACATCCACAATTCCACCAAAAACACAACTTTTGTTGGATGCAATAGATTTGAACCAGGCATTACTCAGTCCTTCTCAATCACCTGTTAATGAGAATATGCCTCAACAACTGACTGAGCCTGATGTATCATTCCTTGCTAACCCACCAACACAACCTGAGGAGGTTACACCCCTTGAGTTACAAGTAACTCTTGGTGGTAATCCAAGTGAAGCAGCCACTACAACTGTTGAACCCACTGGTTTACAGTTGGACAGTGGTTACATCAATAAGACTTCCTTGGAGGAAATTCCTTTTATAGCACCTCTGCCAACCACCAGTGGATTTATTTATCCTACTGGCAACATCAAAAGGTTGTCAAGTGTTGAAGGGAGAAGACCCCAGTACCAAGAAAAAGGGGCATCAGTGGTTAATGTTTGGAGTATACTCCCTACCTCTACCACTGATAAAACCACTGTTAGTGGGAAATCAGATGATCCCATTAAATTGGGTGATGGTTTAAAGTACCAGAAATTGACGGATCATGTTCAAAAGCTTGATAACTCTGTTGCAGAACTCAAAGATATGTTACAACAGTTGTTACAAGTACAAAAGGTACAATCAACTGCTATTCCATCTCAAGCACCTGCTCCACAACAAGCACCTGCTACAAATGAGCTCTGGAACTTATTTCAACCTTTTCTCCATCATCAAGCACAACTAGCAGATCAGCAACATGAAAAACATGTCCAACAGCTGAGAAATGCAATGGAGTCAAGTTTCAAGAACACTCAGGCTGATCTAAAGGCTCTCAAAACTCAGATCCTGCACACCACTGGCCCTGCTCCTCCAACAGTTCTCTTCATTGATCAACTTCCCCCAGATAATGCCAAAAAGGGGGAGAAAATTCAGGAGTGGAAAAAGAAGGGAATAGAGGATGGTCTCTACATTGAACCAGAAAATGCAAACATGACCAAACAAATCCCTCTGCCAGATGGAAGCAAGAAAATTGATGTGACCACAAATGCACTGGCAGAAGCAGTTGCAAGTGTAAAAAGGGATAGAGAGGCCAAAAAGAAAGCCAGGGTGGATTATCCGGATCAGGGTACTTCAGGGTCAAAAGATGATGAAAATCTTGTTGATGAAAAGAAGAAGCCTACAAGAAGAGTAAGGCTACCCAAATCCATTCCAACCAGACGTTCAAAGTCTGTTCCAAAACCACCACCTAAAACAGTTGTTGTAACTCCTGTTGTACCCACTACTGTTGGTACTTCAGTTGTTTCAACATCTGCTCCCACTTCAACACACACCACTTCAACACACACTACATCCGCTGCTTTACCACCATCACCATCAAAAACAAAATCACCTCCTGCCAAAAGGCAGAAGACAGCAGTTGTTACAACATCTGCTGTAAAGACAACAGTGATTGGAACACCAGTTGTTTCAACAACTGTTAGTCAATCACAAACCACTGCCACTACATTCACTACCACTGTTCCATCCAAAACATCATCAGCCCCTCCTCAAACAAAGAGGAGAAGGCTAATTCTCAAAGATGATGACACTTCACCACCACAAACATCTTCAAAATCTTTGGCTCTTGTCACAATACCAAAACCAGTTCCTCTCTCTTCAGTTCGAATGCACAAGCCCTTACCTCCTGCAGGTGTTCAATTTCCTCTTGAACTAGCAGCTGTTAGAGAAGAAATAAAATCTTTTTACTTTGAGGATGACCCTGCCAAAAGGAGTTTGCCATCAATAAAAGGATATCCCTGGCCTAAAAATGTTGATGAATATTTGAAAATCAAGGCCAAGCAAGCAGAGGATATCTCAAAAGGAAATACACAAGGGAAATCTGACAAAGAAATTTCAAGAAATTATCAATATCTGCTCACACAAGTCAGATCCCTAGAACAATTTGCAAAAAATGTCAGTTAACAAATTTCAGAAAGAGCAGCTGAAACTTTGAAGAAAGACTACATTGAAAGCATCATGGCTCACAAGAAGTACAAAGGACAGAGATACATGTACAAAGAGTGGACTGTTCCTGAGCTTGAAAATGAAGCAGCAAGAATTCAAGACATGATAAAAAGGAAAGTCACTCACACTCCTCCTGACTGGGCAAAGTTTAGAAAAAATGTACCTGACAAACAGGTAGAACTGAAAAGAATGAAAGAAGAACTGGTTGCTGCTGAATATGGAAACAAAAGACAAATTGCTAGATGGAAAGAAGATGTGGTCAGGATCACCTACAAAAGGTTGGAGGAATTAAGAAAGAAAGATCCAAAAGTTCCTCAAAAGCCTGACTATCCTGAAGCAGAGGTTTCAAAAAGACCATCAAAGCTGCAAATCAGGAGAGCCACTGCTCCAACTGGTGCTGCCATCTATAAAAGATGGACACACAAACAGTTGGGACGTGAAACCATCCAAGAGATGATAAAAGGAGATGACCTTGTAAAAGAAGGCATAAAGAAAATGATCATAGAAGCTCTTGGTTTGGATCAAACTGCAAATACTGCTCAGCCAGTTGTGAATAGGCCAGCCTCACCAAATACCTCTGCAAATAAACATCTCCCAAGAAACCCACCAGGCTCAAAAATACAAAAGTGGGAAACTGACAAACAGACCTGCATATTGACTTTGCTCAGGTCTGGTGGAGAAGTGGAGAAAATATCAAGGGAACAAGCTCTTGGCCTGAGTCTTGAAGATTTGCAGGATCTCCTTGATCTTCCACTTAGCAGGGATGATGAAGACACAGATGCCCTAGACTTTGAACTACAATTTAAAGGTCAGATAAGGGAACTGTTGATGAGGCAATAAATGTCCACAATAATGAAGAGTTTTGGCATTATCTGTTCCAGGGGGAGATTGTTGGGATTGAACCCTATCAGAGGAACCGATAATTAAAGCCAAAACTGGATCAGAGCAGTCGATCCAGAATAAGCAGATGATTACATACAAGTCTCTTCCCTGGAAAGTGATTTCAACATCTGCTGATCTCCTATCTGCTGATCTTGCAAACTGCTGACCTACAACTGCTGCTCAAGTAAAGACCTGATGAAAGACTAAAGCCCTGCTGATTCAATCTACTGCCTTGAGTCAAGCACTGCTGATCCGGACAAGTACTGCTGGGTTCATAGCAGTGGAAGGTTGCAGCAGCTGATCTATAGTCTGTTTTGTAATGTAATGTAATAGCAGTAGTTAACTAGCAGTGTTTGTATAGATCAGAGGTTAGAGTTTGTTAGGAGGTTAGATGTCACTTTCATGGTGACGTCAGCTAAGATGCTCAGTGGTTTGCTAGTGCCTATAAATAGTTCAGTACTTTGTACTGTTCTATTAGCTCTTTTGCATCATCATCTTCTTTGCACGAACAAACAACTGAGCTCTGGCTGAGGGGGAGTTTGCATTCATTCATCAATCATTGTAATCGTTATTGAAATAAATTCAATCTTCCGATTCATTGTGAAAAGATGTTTGATCAAAGTATTACTCTCGTTTGATTGTATGCAAAGTTTGTTTTCATCATAATTCCGCTGCACACTCATCCATTTTCGTTTTAATTACAAACACAAAATACAATCAGAATCAAACTCAGATCCAACATTTGTTTTTTGTATATTTTATTTTCAATTTTAGATAATTTGTTGATGATATAATTTATTTTGGATTTTTAATAAAATTTCCTGGAAATTAATATATATATTATTTCTCTAAAACACCAGGATATTAAGAAAAATTAGTTTTTGGTTAACATATCAAAAGATGCGGTTATAGAGCCCGCATCTTTTGTGTATGTTAGGGAAAAGTAGTTTATTTGTTGATATATTAAAAGATGCGGTTCTAGAACCCCATCTTTTGGACCCGCATTATTTGGCGTATAGCCAAAAGATGCCTTGCCATAAGATGCGGGTCTATAACCGCATCTCATATGCACCGCATCATTTAGTCAAATCTGTACTAGTGCAATACACGATTCATAAAATGCAATGTGTAATAGACAATTAAAAAAAATGTAAAACATAATGCATAAAACACATTTACAAAAAAAAAGAGTAACCTGACACTCCCCCATTGGTCCAACCAAATTACGATTTTATCACCGCTTTAAAATTACGATTTTCTCATCACTTAAAAGTTACGTTGCGCGTTGCTGCAGCGCGTGGCGCATGGAAACGTGTAGTAAGAGAATACACGATTCATAAAACGCAGTGTGTAAAAGACAATTACAAAAAGCGCAAAACACAATGCGTAAAAGACAATTTAAAAAAAGTGTAAAACACAATACTTAAGACATTTCGTAAAACACAATGCAATGATATTTGCAAAAGTAAAAGTAGTAGTCTAGGGGTTATAATTGTAACTTTTTAAAGTGGGCGATGTAAAAATCGAATAATAGTGCAAGAGGTAAAAACGCAAAATAAAAAAAAAGGCAAATTGTAAAAGCAGATGGATGGTAGCGATAATGCGTAAAAGATGAAAGAGTGGCTGTGAAAATGTAAAAGTAGAGTAGTGGTGGCGTAAATTTGTAAAAGTTGAGGGGATGATGGTGGAAAAACAAAATAGAAGGATGACAATATTTGAAAGATGAGGGTGTGGTTATGGAATTTCAAAGTAAAAGGGTTTTCAAAGTTAGAAATTGTATTGTTCAACATATTAATTAATAAATTTTCCCGTTAAATAAAGAAATAAATAAAAAAGGGTATAGAAACCACTTTTCTAAAACCATTTGCAAAACCATCTAGTTTTGTGAAAGCATTAATAGTCATTAAAGTAATTTCATATTTATAGTCATATAGAGAGAGAACAATTGTAGGATCGTTGTCGGACCCGAAATGAGTCGATCAGAGGCGCTCTACTCAAAATGAAAGGCGGAAACAGACATGATGAGTTGAATTCAGCAAGATATTCACTAAAACTGGCTTGTATATTGATTCTGCTATGATTACAGTTCTAAAGACACTTCGACAGAGCTTCGCCGTCGAAAACACACTTTCTAATTCCGCTCCAAATGAAACAAACCTATCACCTATATATAGACCTCTGATTCTGCTTGAACAAGACTCAAGCGGAACACCATTACAAGCGAAATCACATCATAAGCGATATTATACACTCAAGCGAAATCAGCCATTCAAGCCAAACTACATGATTCAAGCGAAATTAACCATTTGACTTGTTTTCTCGATCTTCGTGCCATGAACAATGCAAGACTCGATACAAGACGAAGTCGACAGACGTATGCACCAACAGACTCCCCCTCGGATGTTGACGAGTCTTAAGTGTCGAGTCTTCAACGTCTTCAGTCTTTATCAGTCTGATCGCTCTCTGAAGAATCTGACAATGTAGGCATCCTCAAACTTTATCTCTTTCTCCTCCTCTTCAGCATCAACATACTCCCCTCGAACAATCTCATTTACCCTCGGATGTTGATTGCAATCTGACTTTCACAGGATCAGAATTGTGTTCTGGCTCTATACTCAGACTTCAGAATCCAGGCTATCCTGCACATCCTCTACCTCACAACAAATTTTACAAATTTAACATTTGACAAATTTATATAACCAGACTCCCCTTCAAATTTATCCAGAATGATATAACAATGTTAATAATTGATGAACCACTTGTAATTAAATATACAAAACCTTTTCTCATTTAAACACAAGCTCCCCCTCACCACATGCTCATCATGTTTAGCGCTTGGAATTTTGAAAAGCAGCTCTCCAACATCAGTTGTCGAAAATCTTTTTGGATTTTTCAAAATTTTATGCTAAAACACACTAAAATCTTTTGTATTTTTGAAAAGAAATGAAATGCAATAAAGAAATATTTACAGACAATATTTTTGCGAGTTTGTGTAAGAGGATCATATCAGTTTTTGACAAGTCACAAGTACCGTTGAGCTTAGTTACACAATAAGAATTAAACAATTCACTTAGATTGCCAATATACTGATCCACTTAAATTCTCACACAAATTTCAACTGATTCAGGATATGAATTAGATGTATTAAGGACTTAAACTCATTCATGTGTCCTACCTCTTGAATATACTCCCGTATCCAGATCCCAATATTCAGTCTTACAGGTGAGTATACCACAGATGATATATGTAAGGGGTTAAATGCGAAAAACTGTGAGAGCTCAGGTCAGAACTTTCTTTCAGCAGAGAGATGACGGCTTCGACTTTTGGTGGGTCCCCTTTAGAGGATCTTTTTTACAACAGCACATGATTAGCATTTTTCAATGTTTCATCATTTTTTGTACTGAGGGCATGCTTTTATTTCATGCAAGCATAAAGTATTCTCCGGGGACTAGGCCATTGCTTCCGCAAAATCAGAAGTCCCGGGATAATACCCCAGATATCACTAAGCATAAAGACCTAGTATCTCAGAAAGAGGGATCTTTCAAACGAAATTTCAGGGGTTACCTATATATCCAAGTAGTGTTCCCCACAAAATAAGCAAGTTTGAATTTGAATTTAATTTTATATCCCGAAAAAGCTTACTAAATGTGTAAAAACCTATCGGCATATCATCAGTGAGACCGTTTAACGCTATTTAAACATTACATTTCTTTAGCATACTGTAATTGTCTACTGATGTACTATCATTTCCTCTTTTTACACCAAAACTCATTTTTTTTCATTTATCATGTTTTTGTCTTTTTCAAATTTTCTAATGTTTTTGGATTTTCTGAAAAAATTCTTACTCCCCCTAAAATTCAAAATCATTTAAGGAAATTTGAAAACAAACTGTACAAGTAACATGACAACTGATATCGAATCACATCAATTCGCCATCCACTTGGCATAAACAATCAGAACTCCCCCTTACAACAAACTATTTTCTCATTATGATTTCAAAACACTCAAGATTGTTTTAATCAAAATGATTTTTCTGGAAAATAAGTTTTGTTGATTTTACCACTTGTAGATTAGGGGATCAATTCATCACTTTGTTTTCTTCAACCATTTGACAAATATAACAATTTTGAATTTTAACAACAATATCACTTGTAGAAAATCAAGTACAACTTAATGTCCCTGATTTACCACTTTGAAAGGCGAAATACCACAAAAGTGAATTTCTCAAGAAAGATGCCGATTCCTGCTCCACACTTACCAACCTGGGAGCTCCGGCAAGTCATACTTTTTACTTGTGAAAAACTGACATCCAAGCTTCACCAAACTTGGATGTTTCCACCCCATCTTCTCTTGGATAAAAAGTTGCTTTCTTTGTTTTATAAAATCTTTTACCCCATTCACTTTACCCTCAACCATTTTTCCAAAAATCTTTTTCACATTTCCATTAAAAGCTTTCTCAACATCAAATTCATTCTTTTCAGAATAAAATTGATTCGAGATCTCAACATTTCCAATTTTTCTAAAATTTTCAGTCCTCAATGGTGGAAAATTCACATCATCCATTGGAAGCACTGAGCTTTCTTCTTTAACATCAACTTGTGGCTCCTCTGACTTTGTGGAATCAGATTCATCGCCAGATTTCACATCCGATTTCTTAACAACCCATTTTTGATTGTCAAGATTCACACTTCTCCTGTAGAACTTCTTTGAACATTCACCAACTTCATATGTTGAGTTTTTGAAAATTTTAAAATTTTCAGTTGGTGGTTCAGTTTTGTCAACAACTATTTCTTTAAGTTTTTCTGAGACTCCCTGTTTTGTTTTTGTTGCTTGAGGACAGTTCCATGCAATATGACCAACTTCATTGCATCTGTAACAGGTTCTAGTCTCCTTTCTTTGAAAAACTCCATTCTTCATCTTTTCAGCAAGAAACTCCTGGTTTGACTGTTTCCAGAATGAGCTCTTTGCTTCTTCTTCACAATTTGTCCCTGAAACAAATTTTGTATTTGTTTTAGAAATTTTCTCATTTTTATGATTTTCAGGTGGAATAAATCCTAATCCTTTTCTTTTGAAATTACCGTTATGGTTTGGCTTCTTTTGAAAACCAGAACCAGAGCTGTAACTTTTTTTCTTGTTCAATCTTTGTTGATCTCTTGAAGTGTACTTTTTAGGTTTTTCAGAAAGATTTAAATCTTTTATTTCAGAAATATTAATTTCTGCTAATTTGAAAACCTTTTTAATCTTTTAAATTTGAACACTTCTTATTGGAAATTCTTTATCAAAATATAATTTGTCAGAATCATTCAAAGTATATGCAACTTCAAATGTTTCGTCATTCAAAATAGATTTTGACAACAGAAATTCTTTACTATACACCCGTTTTCCCGACGACTTTGAACTCCTGTCAGACGAACTCGAACTCCTGGACTCAGACATTGACTCGGACTCCTCATCCTTATCTAACACCTGATCGACCATCCTTTTTATTAACTCAGACTCATGATCTATGTCGGACGCTGTGAATGTGATGTCAATATTGTCTGGTAGTACATCGGTTATCTCGGACTTCAACATTATATTGACTGCCTTTTTTACTTGTTCCTCATTCGGTTTTCTAGACGAATACCCTTCCCAAATTGGAGGCGGACACTTGTTATAACAGACACTCTGTTTCTTACCAGTATCCTTTTTCTTCGGCTTCTTGTCTTCAAACACTTCAAAACCTGCAACAGTTGGATAAATTATGTCAATTAAGTAATCAGAACTCGAATAACTTTTCAGTAATCGTCTGATTCTTTCATTTTCAACTTTTTCAATTTCCAACTGTAACACCCCGAAAATATAAAACTTTATATTAGAGTTATAAAGTATAAATAAACAAGAATTTACTAACTAGGAGTTATAACCTAGTTAGTTAATAGTCTAGAAATAACTTATAGTAGGATTAAAAAGCAACAAATTTCATGTTGATCAAAGTGGAGGGGTTTAAGTTGTTAAAATTGAAACTTGATTTTTATTAAACAAATAAAAAACAAACCAAACACCCCATTTTGGGGGTCTGGTCGATCAGAGCAAGCAGGGGGCGACACCCCCACTCTCAAACCCTAAAATTCTACTTAAACTCTCAAATTGGAGGTGCAAATCTGGTCCAAACGAAAATCCGAGCTTAGAATCGTGATCCTCATCGCAAGAGGATTATAAGGTATGTAAAATTTAATGAAAACTCTTAACTTGAAATTCTCATGAATTGGTAAAAATCTGAAATTCTAGTTGCATGTTTGCCTTATGATGATTTAGGAACAACTATGGTGTTTAGGGACAAACCCTAGACAAATAGAAGTTGAAATCATAAGAAAATTTGGTGAATCCATGAACACCATTGTAGGTGATTAGTGGGTTATGTGTAATTTGATGAACACTAGGAAATAGATTGTGAATCTAGTGTAATTTGACAATTTTGAAGTGATTCCAGAAAATTTGAAGTTATCAATCATGTAAAAAGGTTGAATGATGTGAAATTAGGGCTAAATAATAAACTAGAGATTTGATGTTTAAACATGTAAAATTTTTGCCCTTATAGTGTTTGTTGAAATGCCTCAAAGAAGGCTTGAAACTGAATTGTTAAGTTAAAAACGCATAATTATGATGTATGACAAAATGTGCGTTATGTATGTGAAACAAAGAGTTCTAAACATAAAGTGATTGAACTCTATAGGAAAGGAAGCCGGGGCATCTAGCGGGCAAACCGGTGTGGACACACGTTTGAAGGGCTTGCTTTAAAGGTATGTAACTTGACCCGTTACATTAAGTAGATTTTGATGATTATATAATGCGTAATTGAATTTTAGAATAAGAGTTGTTTTGAATTAAAGCGGTGATGTCGCTACATTGAATAATAAGTCAAAGTTGGTTGGAACTCGTTGGTAGTCGTCACAAAGGAGGATTCCTTAGACGAGCCAAACGGGTCGAATAATCAAGTAAGGCATGGTTGATGCTTCGGAATATGATGGATTGATCTTTGATATTGGTTAATAGATAACATATTAGAAATACGAGAATTTAATGTATTGGTGTGCTAGAAAAGCGAAATCCGAGATTTGGGGTTGAGTGTAATGAACAAATCAAACGAAATATGGATTTCCAGGGACTACCGTAAGTTACGGTAGTACCGTAACTTACGGTAGAGGTCAGATGCTTACGGTGGTTTGCCCCTGTTTTATGGTAGACCAGAAGTCTCCAGGACCTACCGTAACTTACGGTGACACCGTAAGTTACGGTGGAACCAGAAAAATTTATATTTCATTATTCATAATTAGATGTTGGATCTCGTGTTTATATACTATATAACAATGTCAAAACTAATGTTTTAACGGTTTGACCATAGGTGACGAAGTGGATCTTACGGATGGCGGTCAAGCGAATGATGAAGAACCGAACACTACATTTTGAAGCTTCCGCAATGTTTTAAATCTTTAATAGACTTTGTGTATGGGTTGTAAACAATTGTTAAACAACTTTTGGTAACATTTTAACTTAGTCGTTAGTTGACTAAGGTTAATGCTACTTATGAATCTTTTCAATGAAGGTTATGTTATTTAATCAATACTTTATTTGTAATGGTATAATCTATTATTAAAATCAAGAAAATTAGACGGGTGTTACACCAACTCCTGTTTCAACTTAGCACACTCTTCAATGTAGTAATTGATCTCTTTCTGCTTAGACATCATTGTTGCATTCATCATTGTCAAATTCTGCAAACTATTTACAGTTTTGTTCAATACATCGTACGACTCTTTCACATTCTTGACATCAAACAACAACTTCTCTTTCAACTTTTCAAGTTCACTAAACCTTTCATCTTTCTCTCCACATTGTTTGCAAGATTCTAAACAAGTAAGACAAGGTTTTGTGACTTCAATAATCTTCTCAACCTCCACAATCTTCTCGACTTCAACTACCTTTTCCACTTCAACTATCTTCTCAGCAATCTTAACTTCTTTCGTTTCTTTAGCAGCCTTTCTCTCTTTAAGTTTCTTCAATTTGTCTGCAAAATAAAATTCAAAACTGTCAGAAGATAAATGAGTTTTTCCAATGTTTATCTGTTCAACTTCTTCATCATCATCACTAGTATCTGTTGAACTATTTTCAGAAGAAACAGATTCTTCATCTTCACTTTTCTCTTCATCAGATAACACTGCTATCCATTCTTTCAACAATTCTGGCTTTTGAACAATTTGAGCAATGAAAGCTTTAAATTCCCCATTCTCATCAACAAACTTATCCCAGCTAAATCCTGGAGCCATTTTCTTATCATCTTGATCAATGATACCAAAATAAGCTTTCTTATTTGCATCTTCGATCATTTTCCCATGAGCAGTTTGTGAATCTTTTTGTTGATGCGGTTGATGAGAAACCTGTTGATATATGGCTTTTCGATAGTAATAATCTTTTCCAAAAGGATTATCTGCTCCACTAGCTTTCTGATTTTTGCACTCTCTCTTGAAATGACCTTTCTCTCTGCATTTAAAACAAGTAACTTTAGATTTATCAAAACCCAAAGTTGAAACATGAGCATCCAAAAAATCATTTCTTCCTGTAATCATTTTGAACTTTTCAGCTCTTCTCAAAACACTAGCTAGACACCATTTGATGTCCATGAGCTCCAATTCTTCTGCATCCATTTGATCATAATCTTCCTTGGTTAGCATAGGATTACCAATTCTTCCAGCAATCAATCCTTCATAAGATTCCAAAGCAGTAACCAGTAATGCCATATGATTTTTAACAACTTCATTAGAAAAATTCTGACCATTTTGAAGATGCAAAGCAACATTGCACTGAATCATATGTTCATTACCAACATTTGCATTTTGAACACTTGAAGGATTGACATTTGAAAATCCCTAGTGTTGATTGAACTTTGACTGACTGATCCAGATGAATTTCCAGCACTAAAAGCAGTTTGAATCTTGGGACTTGCTTCAAAAGTTTAAACATTTCCTTTATAGTACAATTTGATGTCTTGTTGATTGCTCGAGCTATTCATTCTGGCAATCTTTTGCTAGTTCAAGATCCTGTGCCTCAAGTTTTTCAATAAACTGTCCAATTGACAATCTGCTAAATTCTCGAGAATTCTTTAAGATCATGAGATAAGTACCCCATTCTTTCTGCGGTAATGCGTCAGCTAACTTTTCAACCCATTCTGCTGGAGTTTTAGTAATTTTCAACTGAGACATGGTACGCACAAGATGACAATATCTCTCAATGAGACTCTTTGTAGTCTCCCCTGGCATACTTGTAAACAACTCAAACTCCTTTTTCAATAGAGATGCTTTACTTTTGAGCATTTCTGTACTTCCTTCAAACTTTTTCTTAAGTGCTTCCCAAATCGAAAACGCACTCCCTTCATGCTGAAGCAAAACAAATATATCCTCTTTAACCGCTTGTTGAAAAAGACTTATCATCATTTTCTCTCATTTCTAGCTATCTCTCTCTTTGTCTGAAAATTCTGAGATGATTTTGTCAACATTCAAAGCAGTCTGCGGTCTAACATATTCTGTTTCAATACTTTCCCAAGCTCTTAGATGATTTGCCTGAACCCAATTCTCAAACCGATTTTTCCATCCATGGTACTCTTCAATTCCCATAAGTTTCGGGGGCTTTTGCAACGTTCCAGTTTCGTTTTCCATGTTCATGTTCTTAGCAATTTCAGTCGGAGTAGCCGGGGATGTGGCAAACGCGTTATAGAACTCTTCGTCCATGATTCAATAACACGGTTTTCAAGACAAACACTTTTCAAACGAAATTAATGTTTCAAACGGTATCACTTCAAGCGAGATTAGACTTCAAGCGAAAATACCTGCACCAGACAACTTCAAACGAAATTAAAGTTTCAAGCGAAATTAAATTTCAAACTGAAACAGCTATTTCAAGCGAAATCAAGTGTTTTTCAAGCGGAAACACCTTCTCAAGCGGAATTAGTTGTATTTCAAGCGGAATAACTGATTTCGCTTGAAATTATCACAATTTTTCAAGCGAAAATAGATGTTTCGTTCAAGCGGAATAAGGTTTTTAGTCAATTTTATCAGATTTAGTCCGAATTATGATCTGATTTTCTCAAGGGTTTATTAAAACACAATTTCGATTATGATGTGAAAAATTCAAGCCATTTTGACCGTGAAAAGTTGTCCAATTTAGAAAAGAAGGTGTAGAAGTAAGAAAAAGAGATGAAATCAAGCTGAAAACTGCAGAACTCCTCCTCCTGAGCTCTGATACCACATGTAGGATCGTTGTCCGAAATGAGTCGATCAGAGGAGCTCTACTCAAAATGAAAGGCGGAAACAGACATGATGAGTTGAATTCAACAAGATATTCACTAAAACTGTCTTGTATATTGATTCTGCTATGATTACAGTTCTGAAGACACTTCGACAGAGCTTCGTCGTCGGAAACACACTTTCTAATTCCGCTCCAAATGAAACAAACCTATCACCTATATATAGACCTCTGATTCCGCTTGAACAAGACTCAAGCGGAACACCATTACAAGCGAAATCACATCATAAGCGATATTACACACTCAAGCGAAATTACATGATTCAAGCGAAATTAACCATTTGACTTGTTTTCTCGATCTTCGTGCCATGAACAATGCAAGACTCGATACAAGACGAAGTCGACAGACGTATGCACCAACAACAATCGTTTACCCCAGCCCCATATTCAATTATTCATATTACCATCATCTCTCTCGAACTACGATCTTGTTTAACAGCAGCCGGTTTGTTTACCGGCACCGCCCTCCTCTCTCTCAACCGACAGTATCAAGCACCAGACCCTAATCTATCGCTCTCATTCTCACCATTAACCGATCTGTTCTCTCTCTCTCTCTCCATCAAGTACCAGACCCCGTGAACTTATTGACAACGCCGGTTGGCGGTGTAATCCCGATTCGATTGCCTACCCGTGTTCGTTAGCGATCCGTGATTGGTAAGATTTCGTTATGTTTTGGGTCGCCGCCCACAAGTACCGTACCGGAATCGCAGCCTCTAAATCACCATCCATTGGTAAAGGTATCCTCCGATTGGGGTTTTACAGCGTTGGCTAGTCTAGATCTGGCTCATGGTTAACCGATTGGGATGGGAACAGTGATCTGGATGACATGCAACAATGGATTGAATTTCCGGTGTGTACGTCATCAAACTCATGGTTCTCTACACAGAGTGTCGTCTTCCCATCCGCTCCATATATAGATTGGGTATCTAAGTTGAACCAGAGGATTCACGTATATGCTATCTAGCCCTCTACGCGATACAACATCGTCGACGCCACCCCTACGGTGGTACTCAAGTCTGTCACTGGCGTCGGCAAGCCTAAACTGGCAAGGTTTAAAAAGAACACTTCAGTACCGTATCCTCGAGAAGAATAGTCCTAAGACCGTTAAAAAGAAATTAAACATGGGCAAGATTGTAATTTGAAAAGAGTGACGATTTTGTAATTTTCATAAAAGACAAAAACCGAGAAATTGTCGGTGGCAAAAGCCATCGACTTTCTCTTTTAAGATCTTATATAATATGCTTAATTACTTTTTTTAAACTTGAATGACGTATCACGTAAGTTATGACTTTGATTTTATGTTTGGCTTGCTCTAATTATGAGAAAAAAATGACGGGTCCTTTTCGTAAGTATGTGAGAGCAAAGGGTATATTTAGTAGCACTCTAATTAGGGGTAGGGGCGTTCCACTAGTGATGGAATTTCATCATTCACAACATTCAATCAAGTTCCGCCACGTCATCAAGCTTTATTCCATCACTAGTGATAGATTTTAGTGGAAATGTCCATCACTCATTCCATCACTCCAAAGATACCAGCGAAGAATATGGCTGTGTCTAAGATTTGTGAAGTTTCAATGCATCATGGCTACAACGCGTCATGAGTTTCACGCGCGATAGGATTGAATGGTGGCGGTGTTCCATGGGGATCCACGTGTGGTCACCGTGCCACCACAGAGCGCCTCGTCCCCCCTTATGTTTGAGTAAATTGTTGTTTTAGTTCTGAGTTTTGACCTAATATGAAACTTTAGTTCGAATAGATTTTTTTCTTCTCTAGGTTCCCAAAGTTTGTTTCTTTTTTTTTTTTTTTTTGCAACTAACACTCTAAAGTCTAAACATCTGAGTTAAGTGACGGGTATTTTGGTCATTCTACACATATTTTTTATTTCAATTTTTTCACTTTCTTTTATTTTAAAATACTGATTCAATATCAATATTTACAAACAACCCTTCCGGCCTCCCCCCCCCCTCCTGTTTCTCTCTCTTTAGATACATTACCCAGCTTCCATCTCAAAGATTAATTCCATCCCCAAGCTTCAATTTCTATTTGAGTTTCTAAAGTTTGTGGTTTAAATTCTTTGCAGATGATACAAAACCTAAAAAAAATTAAATCCATAAGAAATCACACTGGTATACGTCACTGGCACGCAATTCTGGCAACGACACAGCCGTCCGGTTAGTGATGGATTGTGTTGGTGGTGGTTTTCTGATCTCCGATAGGGATTGTGGCTGATAGTGGTGATGTCATTTGGGATGGTAGCTGATGGGGGTGATGTCTTGGTGGTGTCGTGGTGTGGAGTCAGATGGTGGCTAGTGGTAGAGAGGAGTTAGAACTCGTGACATTCATGAAGGTGGGTGACGGTGGTGGGGATTGTAGAGAGAGGAAGTAGAGGTGTAGTGTTTATGTGACGGGAGTAGTGGTGGTGAGTGTCAGAGATGGGTGACAGTGGTGAAGGTGGGTAATTGATGGTGGTTGTGGTTTTGGTAGAGGTTGTAGAGGAAAGAAGAGTTTAAAGAGAGAGAGAGAGAGGGGGTGGGGTTAGGGGTGGATTTTATAACAATAATTATTAGTAGTATTATAAATATATAATTAATATAAATGTAAAATCAATTTTGGATTAAAATGGCAAAAACAAAAATACCCTTGTGATTTTTAGAATAAGTTAGTGTTAGATGAAAAGGACATGAAAATGCAAATGTCGGGGACTCAAGAGGAGAAAAAAAAACATTTGAACTAAAGTGCCATTTTAAGATAAACCTTACAATTTACTCCTTATGTTTTTATGAACCCGCACTAATGAGTGTTAGAATGCTATGATTAGATAAACGATTGGCTTGCCCACAATGAAGTGCAACCATATATTACTATACAAACAAATCACATAATAGACACTAGAGAATGGATTAAGTACATACAAAGAATTAATGAAAACATAAATGTTTTTATTTTCTAACATCCCCTCAAGCAGAAGGGTGGCGGACCAAGGCCAAGTTTGTAGCGGAAGGGATCAAATTACTAAGGCCTAGTAAGGCTCCTTGTGAAGATGTCTACTGTTAACAAATGATATCAAGAAATACTCAGGTAACTGTTTTGATTGTTATTGTTTTTTGTATATCTTACATAGAGAAGGAAGCATGTATAAATACAAAACAAAGCTATGCTAAACAAGGAAATACAGGACTGTAATTTAGCAATTATGTGGCTGGAAATTAGCTGTAATTGATCGGTTGTAATGCTCTCTAAATTATGAAATGATGTCAATGCTAATCCCACTAATTTCTCTAAAAATATTTTCCCTTTTTGTTTCTTTTCAGCACTCCCCCTCAAGTTGAGTAGTGGGATCTCCAAAGCTCAACTTGTCAAGACAATAACTGCAGATTTTTGCATTAACTGCCTTTGTTAGAATATCTGCCAACTGGTCTTCTGATCTGACGAACGGGTCTTCAATAATCCCTTCTTCTAGCTTCTCTCTAATGAAGTGTCTATCCACCTCCACATGTTTCGTTTGATCGTGTTGAACCGGATTTTCTGAGATTTGGATTGCGGCTTCATTATCACACATCATTCTGCTAGACTTCTGTGGAGGAAACCCAATTTCGGTTAAGAGTTTCTTAATCCATAGAATCTCGGCCACTCCTCGAGCTATACCTCTGAATTCAGCTTCCGCACTTGAGAGAGCCACCACTTTCTGTTTTTTACTCTTCCATGTCACAAGGTTTCCTCCGACCAATGTAAAGTACCCCGAAGTAGACCTTCGATTTCCTCTATCTCCCGCCCAGTCGACATCAGTGTAGGCCTGTATTTCCAGGTGTCTGTTCGATTTGAATAATACACCATGACTTGGTGAGCCCTTGAGATATCTTATAATTCTAAGAACTACTTCCATGTGCGCAACCTGTGGTTGGTGCATGAACTGACTAAGGACCCCAACAGCGTAAGCTATGTCTGGTCGAGTATGTGACAGATAGATTAACTTCCCCACTAATCGTTGGTATCGTTCTTTATCAGCTAACTCTGCATCAGGTTCCATGTAGAGTCTATGATTTACCATCATTGGGGTTTCTATTGGTTTGCAATCCATCATGCCAGTCTCTGCAAGGAGGTCAAGGACGTACTTCCTCTGGCAGATAAATATTCCTTGTTTCGATCTGAGAACTTCAATCCCAAGAAAGTACTTCAAATTCCCCAAGTCTTTTATCTCAAATTGTGCAAACAAGTTTTGTCTTAGTTGCTCCATTTCTTTATTGTCATTTCCTGTAATAATCATATCATCAACATATATGATTAAACAAGTTATAAGCCCATTTTTCTGTTTGAGAAACAAAGTGTGATCAAAATTGCTTTGTTTGTAGCCATATTTCTTCATTGCCAGAGTAAACCTGCCAAACCATGCTCGAGGAGATTGCTTGAGTCCATAAAGAGACTTCTTATGACGACAAACTTCCCGTTCTTTAAAATTTTGGGTGAATCCTGGCGGAGCCTCCATATAGACCTCTTCTTTGAGTTCTCCATGTAGGAATGCATTCGTCACATCAAGCTGGTGAAGTGGCCATCCTTTGTTTGCTGCAATTGAGAAGAGTACCCTAATTGTGTCAATTTTGGCCACCGGGGAAAAAGTTTCAGAATAATCAATCCCATATGTTTGGGTGTTGCCTTTGGCTACCAGACGGGCTTTGTATCGTTCAATAGTTCCATCTGGCTTGTGCTTGATAGAGAAGACCCAACGACACCCCACTGGTTTTTTTCCTGGTGGAAGAGTACATTTCTCCCATGTGTCATTTTTCTTTAGTGCTTCCATTTCTGTATCCATGGCCTTTTTCCACTTTTTTTATTCCAAGGCTTCTTGTTTTGTAGATGGTGTTTGTTCAGAGCACAAGGCAGTGGCAAATACTTTGGCTTCCTTAGACAAATTCCTAGCGGCAATGTTTGCCATAGGGTATCTAGACCTTGGAGCCTCCTTTTCTGGTGAGTATCTCTTGGGAAGAACCCCTCTGTTTGCCCTTGGAGGGAGAACATATCCTCCAGTTGTCTCCGCTATAACTGGTTCAACATGCTCTGTATGTTTATTTGTTGTCTCTGTTGTAACTGGCTCAACATGCTCTGTATGTTCTGTTGTTACCGGTTCTGTGTGTTCCCCTGTTATCTCATGGTTATACAATATAGGGAATTCAGAGTTCTCAGTATTTCTTACCTCAGGTATCAAGTTGGATGGAGTTTCTTCAGTGGTACTGTGCTCCGCAGATTGTGTGATTGTGTTTGAAGTTGACTGGTTCAAAGTACTATTATGGTCTCCTGTTGTTACTTCTTCGGGTGATGGAAGTTGAGTTAACCAACTCAGAGTGTCTATACATTCATTCTCCCCCTGACCACTGAGGTGGGTGTTAAAAATATTTTGTTTCAAGAAAGTCACAGTTCATTGGGGTGAACATGTGACGAGTTTTTGGATTATAACACCGATAACCTATTTGATCGATCCCATAGCCTACAAATACGCATTTCTCAGCACATGGGCCGAGTTTATTTCTATTGGTTTTTGGTATGTGGAAAAATGCAGTACAACCAAAGATTCGTGGTTCAAGTGTAAGAGGATGAGGGATATTAGTAAACTTGGATAGACAATCTAGAGGAGTCTTAAAATTAAGAGCTTTGGTGGGAAGCCGATTTAGGAGATACACAGAGGTTGCAACTGCCTCCGGCTAGAATGATGTAGGAACTTGGGATTCAATTAGAAGAGCCCGAGTCATCTCAAGAAGAATACGATTTTTCCGTTCAGAAACACCATTTTGTTCAGGGGTATGAGAACAAGTGGTTTGATGAACTAATCCTTTGTTTTTAAAGAATTGTTTCATGGATGTCTTGACAAATTCCCCCCCATTATCAGATCGAAGAATTTGAATTCCCCGTTTGAATTGAGTGTGAATCATGGCATAAAACGTGGTAAATTTCTCATAAACCTCGGCTTTGGTTTTCAAAAAAATATACCCATGTCATGCGAGTGCAATCATCCACGAATATTAGAAAAAAACGAAAACCCTGCCCTCCTATAATGGGAGCAGGACCCCACACATCAGAATGGATTAGTGAAAAAGGTAAATCAACTTTTGTATTGCTAGGTTTAAAAGACTGTCGATGGCTTTTGGCAAGAAAACAAGTTTCACAGTTTATTTTACCATTTGAAGGAAAGAGTTTTGGAAACAAAAGATGTGAATAACCAGTAGATGGATGTCCCAACCGTCTGTGCCATAGCCAGGCTTCTCGGTTTTCAGTTCCATGTGCCAACATCACAGTACCATGTTGTGTCACTTCATCCACGTAGTATAATCCTTGGCGCTCAGTACCACGTCCAATAATCACACCCGTCCTGATATCCTGTAAGATACAAAAGGTAGGATGCATTAGTACCGTGCAGTTTAATTCTTTGGTAACATGACTAATTGAGAGCAACTTATGTGACGAAGATGGAACATAAAGGCAATTTGACAATCTCATAGTTGGTGAAATTTCAATTGTTCCTCCACCCTTCACTTGCATTGTTCCTCCATTTGCGGTATGAATTTGAGTTCTTTGAGGTTTTGTCATTGAACACATGTCTGAAGGTTCAAATGTCATGGTGTCAGTGGCACCGGAATCAAATATCCATGATTCATTATTTTTTCCATGATTTGCTACTATATTAACTTTTCCAATACTCACAGGGTGTTGTGATTTGGTGTTGGAAAATTGAGGGTTTTGATTTGATACATCAGAAATGTTGGGGATCCTTTTTGATATATCAGAAACCGGGGTGTTTAATAAATAAAAAATCTTTGAACTAAAAAATTTTGGGTTAGAAATAGAATTTGTGGAAGTTGAAGGGTCTGAGATGAAACTCTCAAACCCTTTACCTGTGTCACCACGTTTATTTCCCCCATCCTTATTCACAACTCTCTTCCTTCTTCTTGTCTCCATATCCATCGATTTCACCAAAGGAACCCAAATAAACCCTCAATTAGTTATTCTTTATTGGTTTTATTTCTTGCTATCATTCCCAGCTTCCTCCTTCTTCACCTTAGAATTGGGTGTCTTCTTCGGCACAGATGAACGCGGCGGCGAGTTTTAGGGTTCGCTGGCAGAAATGAACGCAGCGGCGGTGACGAATTTTAGGGTTTTCAGCGGCGGCGACAACTAGGGTTTTCAGCGGCGGCAGTGGATGCGGCGGCGGCGAAGTTCAGCGGGGTTTCAGGTTCGATTTCAGGGTTTAGGTTTTGATTTGATTTTGGTTTTTTTCTGGTTCGGAGTTGGATTGGCTTGGATTGATTTGGAATAAACTGTAGATGGTGAGCCGTGTTTCTGGTGTGCGGTTGGTTTTAGGGTTTTGCTGAGAACTGTTGGGGTTCGTGGGCACCGAAGACGAGGGTTTTGATATTGGTTGAACGATTTTGGTTTTGGTTTGAGATTGACGAACAGAGTTTTCAAGGATCATAACTCTGCTCTGATACCATGTTAACAAATGATATCAAGAAATACTCAGGTAACTGTTTTGATTGTTATTGTTTTTTGTATATCTTACAAAGAGAAGGAAGCATGTATAAATACAATACAAAACAAAGCTATGCTAAACAAGGAAATACAGGACTGTAATTTAGCAATTATGTGGCTGGAAATTAGCTGTAATTGATCGGTTGTAATGCTCTCTAAATTATGAAATGATGTCAATGCTAATCCCACTGATTTCTCTAAAAATATTTTCCCTTTTTGTTTCTTTTCAACATGTAGCTTGGTTGGAATAAATTTTGTATAAAGCTTCCTAGATAAGACTAATAGTTCAAATCAATGTGTTTGGCCACACTTATGTGCAAACGGATTTTGAGTTAGGATTAATGAACTATTGTTGTCACATAGTATTGAAGTTCACGGAGGAGGTGAGTAATCCACACAATTTCTGCAACAATACTAGCCATGGCACGATACTCTGATTCGCAACGAGAGTGGGAACAATTAGTTGTTTCTTAGCGCTCTTGGAAACCAAATTTCCAACCTAAGAAAATAGAGTGACCATAGGTCGAGCATCTAGTTTCAATACACTGATCCCAATCTGTATCAGAGAACCCCAAGAAGGAATGTTCAAGGGGATCTTGAAAATGTGAGCCTAAATGCAATGGTGCCTTAGATATACCTGACAATACGTTTGACAGTTTGAAAATGAGTCACGATCAGGTGTTGCAAAAAAAATTGGTTGACCTAGTTTACAACATAGGATATGTCCGGCCAAATGATTCTTAAATATTGTAAAGTACCTACCAAAGAGGGCTAATGAGTTGGATTAAAACATCGTTCACCCGCGGAGCTGAAGGACTGTTAAGCAGTTAAAGGTGTGTGCACGGATTTGGAGTATAGCCCCTCACGATCTAGAATGTCCTTAGCATATTTGGGATGGGTGAGAAAGAGCCCATCAGTGGTGTATATTACTTCAAGCCAAATAAAATAATTAACTTTATCAAGATCTTTGATAGCAAACTCATTATGTAAACGACTAATGAAGGCGGTCATTACCAAGTCTTGATTACCCGTTAAAATCAAGTCGTCAACATACACCAGGAAGTACATGATACGAGTCCCTTGTTTAAAGACGAGTCAACCTGGCTGCAGACAAACCCATTATGTAGTAAAAAGGTGCTTAGACGATGGAACTAAGCACGTGGGGTGCGTTTAAGGCCATACAGGGCTTTATTTAAGGGAAAAACATGATCAGGAAAATCATGTTGATGTAAATTCAAATTCTTTAGTACAGCATGGGATAACACTACTCGAATAGGAAACGCCTTAACCACCGAGCTGAATGTATGCGAGTAATCTAGACCGGGTATTTGGCTAAATCCTTGTACCACTAGACGGGCCTTATGGGTTCATTGGTTCCATCTAACTGATATTTAGTCCGAAATAGCCATTTAGACACGACCACATTGTGATTTGTTAGACATGGAACTAAGATCCACGTGTCATTCTTACAAAGAGCCATCATTTTTTTATTCATAGCATCCAACTATTCTGGATGCTGGATAGCATATTTGAAACCCTTAGGTTCCTTGGTGCTGAATAAAGCAGAGTAAAAGGCATGAATATGTGTGTGAGATAGGTCGACATGGTGCTTCAATTAAAAAATCCTGGCTTTGACCCAGGTAATCCTGAGATGGGTAGAGATGGTTTGAGGTACACCAACCAAAGGAGTCAGGTCAGAAGTGGAAGTATGGGGTTGGGCCGTGTTAGTGGATGTGGGCGGTGGGGTCGTGGAATCGGTTGTTTGGGCATGGGTTGTGGGGGCGATAGAAGATGGTTGGGGGGTAGGTGGTTGGGCTGATGATGTAGGTTAGGTCAAGAGATTTGACCCATGTGTTGGACCAATGAGTTGTAGATGAGTGATTATAAGGTTTATTGTTTTGCTTAGTCAGAAACGTTTTGAAATAAATTGTTAAGACAATATGTGTTCCTTTTATCAAGTATAGGTCTTGTGCTCTTGGCCCTTTTCACAATTAAAATGTATAAATGTTTAACCATACTAGGAATACATGATTTGAGGAATCACATTATGTTCGCTCAGTCGAAATTTTAAATCATGAAAGCATCAAGTACTACAAGGTTCAATTGACACACATACCATAGTTGATTTGTATTTTTCTAATAAAGGGATGAGTAATCACCACTTGTATCGGTAGGTAGGGGTGAGCATAAACCAATTAAACTAGTGAATCCGAAAAAACCCGACATAATCAAACCAAATTTTGGGCCAAAAGTTTCATGCCCAAATTTATTAATATGTTAATAAAATTAAATACAAAATTTTAAGTCCCAAACTCATTATTTTGGCCCAGCATTTTTGGGTCCAAACATTTCAATCCCAAATGTAAAACCAAAAAGTGACCCATAACCAAACATAAACCATATGTAAAAACCTAAAAAGCGAAGCCAAACAATTTCAAAAAAAACAAACAAACCGATATTCCAATTTTGGTTTGGTTTAAGCCGAAACCCAAACTAACTCATGAACATTCATAGATAGGGCTAAATGATGATTTGTGTAGATGGGAAACAGTACATTTCTTTGGCAAAACTGATGTCTTGCTAGATACGTGTGATCAGCATTGTCTCATTTCTAGGTTATCCCATCGTTTATAAGTGGAAGATTTTTGGATTATGTGGTATACCTCTCTAATGTCAAACCTTAGAGGTTACACAAGTGTAACAAGCAAAGTCCATTAAGTTCACCAGCTTATCAATTGAGTTGGATAGGAGACTTGTAAAGGTTTCTTTATTTAGACCACCCGTAATGGGACTTGATTTGGATGTTTTTTGTCCCAAAACGCCCCTCCACGCCGAGTCATCCGCCCCCCGGGGCGGGTTTTTTTAAAGTTGCATGGGTGTTTTGATGTTTCGATCGTTACACAATGGTAATAAAAAAATTTCTTTTTTTTTTTAAATTCCCTTTTCTATCTATAAAAATCCCACCTCAATCCCTTTTTATACACCTTTCTCTCATTCTTTTAAACATCTTCCATCCTTTTCTAAAAAAAAAAAACATATCATGCATCCGTTCCGCCCCCCTTTCGGTGTTCCGTCTCGACCTAGCAACCCAAATTCATATCGCCCGAACACCACCTAACCGCCACCATCCTACAATCACCAAGATATGGACCCGAATATAATGACGTATACACAACTACTAAATATGCCCCCATTACATTCAAGGTCCACACAGTTTTTCATCAAATGTGAACATAACCATGGGCGGTTCAGAAGAAGAAGGCGAGCCCGAGATTGACACGGTTCTAGAGACACAACCGGTGCCCGAAGCCGTGGGCTCTAAATGTAGAAAACGCTCCCATAAAAAAATTTCCTAACGCTCCATGTGTGAGAAGAAACTATCTAGCTTTGACAAAAGACGAGAAGTATACGTTAGCACGGGCGTGGCTCGACATCTTGGAGGATTCGGACGTTGGTAAGCATTATTTGTTTAGTAGTTAAGTAGTTGGGGTTCATATGAAGGTGGTTGAGAATTAGACAGAGTACTAAATGGGTTGGTTTGAGGTTAGAAGATAGGTTTGGGGTACTAAATGAATTGGTTGGAGGTTAGAAGGTGGTTTGGGTATTAAATGAGTTGGGTGGGGTTAAATGTATGCAAACATAATAATAAAACTTATTAAATGACATTCCAAATAAAATCTGGATGTATGGCTCGGTTTTGAAAAATACGTATTTGTGATTGTTTACGTATTATTCAAGGATAATCAGGTAAAAATAATACAATATATGATTTTAGTAATGATCAAGTCTCGAATTACAAAGGACTGAAATAAGAATACGAATTTCAATAGAATGTAAAAGAATGAAAAATTACGGAATGCTACACTTTGGGTCTCAAAATCGGTTTCATTCTAAGCTTAACTTGTGAGTTAAAGATACTCGTCAACAAAGGTTTGATCATTGAATTTGTTTATTCATACTTGTAGGGGTGTTCAAAACTATCCGTATCCGAAAATCCGATCCGAAATATCCGATATCCGAATCCGAAATATCCGAAAAATCGGATATCCGAAATTCGGATATCCGAATTTTTCGGATTCGGATTCGGATAGTGATTTTCAAAATTTTCGGATATTTCGGATATCCGAAATATCCGAAAATTTAATTTTCATTTTTTTTCGGATATCCGAATATCCGAAAATATCCGAAGTATCCGAAAATATCTGAAAAATATCCGAAAATATCCGAAAAATATCTGAAATATCCGAAAAATATCCGAAAACTTATATTCGGATATCCGAAACTATCCAAAATATCCGTTTCCGAATATGAAAAAAATAATAAAAAAATAAAAATTAAATAAAAAGTTGGATTTTCGGATATCCGATTAACTATCCGAATCCGTATCCGAAATTTCGGATATCCGAATTACGGATATCCGAAATTTCGGATACGGATTCGGATAGTGAAATCTGGTATCCGAAAATTTCGGATATCCGAATTTTCGGATATCCGGTTTTAAACACCCCTACATACTTGCTTGAATCTTAGCATTCACATATGATTTGCAAATTTATTATATTATGGAGTTTGAGTTTCTTACAAGTTTGATGCTACATATAGGATGCTATGGAGCTAGTCAAAATAAATCAAACAATGTTTTATATTTATGTTTTGTTTGCAAACTATTTGATTCTTGTATGATTATGGAATTTGGTTTGATTAAATAAAGAAACTAAGTGTCATGAGTTATGGACAATCTTCACGTCTCAACGTATTCCGTCGTCGGTTGGGATGTGACACACAACCTCCTCCACTACCAACTAGTCAGACCGAGCCAAGTTAGGCCTCTTACTGATTTAGAGTCTCTTATCTAATCAGACCTCTTAATGGTTTAGCACTTACCAACGTAGAGGTTGCCAAACAGCCCCTGAGGGTCCGCATGGTTCCTAAAATCCATTTGAATTATGATGGAATCCGAATTAGCTTCATTTTAATGTTTGGTTGGCATATGATGGAATTGTAATCTTAATATATTCCATGTTTGAATGGAATTTAAGAATCCGTCAATACCATAAGGCTGGGTGGTGTGGTATAAAGCCCCTAGGGGCTTTATAGTGCCACGTCAGCGCAACGTATACACCATATAAATGAGGGACTTTATCGTTAATTTGCACGGTGTGGGATAATGCTCTTCTAAAGCCCATAGTAAACAAAATACAAAAAAAAAAAAAAAAAAAAAAAATCAAAGAGGAAAAAATCTGATTGGTTGGAATCATTGGGCCCAACCTGCACATTCCATTGGCGCTCGTTAAAGGGATGGAGCCCCCTCCATAGCTTCCCCCACCCCCTTTGACGCCTGGGAAATAGGGAGAGGGGCGTTATGGAGGCTGATTTGGCAGGGGCGCAAGAGCACACCACCCAGCCTAATGGAATTTTAACTTTTCAATGGAATGTTAGTCAATTACCAAAAATACCGTATTTTTCATCTAATTCCATTTATTAATTTAACAACTAAACACTTTTCAATGAATGTTAGTCGATTACCAAAAATACTATATTTTCATCTTATTCCATATATTAATTTAACAACGAAACACAATATAAATGTAAATTGTATTTAATCAAATTTCAATTCTTTTTAAGATTTCAATTACTTAAAAAAAATTATAAAACAAACGACCTCGTTGAGAAAATACATTCTACTGACACACTATAATAGATATAAAAAAAAGAGAAAAATGCCCGGATAGTACCTGTGGTTTGTCCTTTTTTCACCTTTAGTCCCTAACTTTCTAAAATTACCTCTATAGTCCTCAACTTTTCAAATTTCGTTCCCGGATAGTCCCTGAGACGTATGAGGGTTAGTTTTTGATGTTAAGTGGGTGTGAAATGACCAAAGTGCCCTCACTATTAAAAAACTAAAACATTACAAAAATCTAAATTCTTATTATTTAAAATTACAAATGGGCCCCACCCTTCTATCTTCTTCATCATATCCCCTGTATCTTCTTCTTCTTCTTCATGTCCCTCAACCCTTTCTCCAGCTTTCTTCACAATCTCAAACACACACCACCACCACCGATCAATGACCACCACCCTCCACCTCCACATCTACCTCCAGTCACCTGCGTCTCCAACAAACACCCTATCGAACCACCAGAAAACCCGATCCTAAACAATCAACGAAAATCAACGACCAACCACCGCTGGGATACCTGATCCTAAACAATCAACCAACCACCTTCACCATGTCGAACCACCTACTTCCGATCGACCAGAATCACACGCTAAATGGCCAGTCCCTACATTGTCGTCTTTCTGTCGCCCTTCTCACACTTTGTCGTCTGGAATTTCATTTCAGATCTGATTTTGGGTGACGGATTTTGGTTTCAGATCTGATTTTGGGTGACGGATACTGGCCGGGAAACCGAGTGGTGGTCACTGGGGCAAAACGGTTTGGGTCGCGGCTGCGTTGGTTGCTGGCTGTTGTCTGGGTTTAGAGAGATACGAATCCACGTTAATGCTTCTTCTAGATCCTCGTCATGAGCTGCAAATGGTGGCGGGTTGTTAACATCACAGAGAGATCAAGAAGACGTGTGAGTTCTATGGTGGGTTGGTTTACTTTCCCAAATCCCAGATTACTTTTAAATTGAATGTGTTTTTAAAATGGAGATGATGAATAAGGTTGCTTAGATGTGTAAGAAATTGGTGCGCTTTTAAATCTTGAAGCAATTTTTTAAAGATGCTGGTGATGATTGGAAACCCAAGTTCAGCTTATGGAATAAAAAAGAATTGACAATGAAACCATTTAACTTTTAATGTTTTTTTAGTAAGGGTATTTTTGTAATTTTAAACCCACTTAACTGTGGCCGTGATGGTGGAGGGTGGAGGAGGGTGATGGTGGGTGGAGGTTGAAGATTAAGTGTGGTGATGGGGTTTTATAAATAAAAATGAAGAAGATGCTCGGATAATCCCTGTGGTTTGGCCTTTTTAAGGAAAGGGTATTTTTGTCATTTCACACCCTCTTAACAGAGAAAACAAACTGAAGTTAGACCCAGGGACTATCCGGGAACAAAAAATGAAAAATTGGGGACTATTCAAGTAATTTTAGAAAGTTAAGGACTAAAGGTGAAAATAGACGAAACCACAGGGACTATCCGAGATTTTTCTCTAAAAAAATATGAAACTAATGAGAGAATAACAATAATTAAAGGTGAGGAATCATTACTTGAAATATATTAATAAGACTTATATCGATAATATTAAGGGCGGACCTATACAATGCTGGATGGTATTGGTTGAATATAATTGTTTATTTTGGGTTATTGTTTAGTGTTGTTTTATAAACTTGTGGAGCAATTTATATGTGATAAGAAATATGAGTATGGAAGTTGTGACGCGATTTCTCAAGAGAAAAGGGTTGAACCACTTTTTTTTCCGTCGGATTCTTCTAATTAAAGACCAAGCTATGTTTTAGATAATTTTTTTTTGTTGTTTTATTTATTTATTATGAGATATAGACGTAGAGATGGTTTGAACTTTGATGGTATTTTGTTACTAATTTACTTACTTATGATGTGTTTACTCTTTTACTTCAAACTTTGTCTCTTAATGTGATAGAAAGTTAGGAAACAAGGTTTGATAATTTGAAAATTGAAATTGACCCAACCAACCTGATCTGATCTGACCTGCTTTGAGACATCATTTGTTTATGTTTACTTGTTTTATATGACACGAACCGATCAGACCCGCTATAAACCAATTTTTTTATATATAACTAGTGACCTAAAATCTTTAAAAAAAAATTCGCACCCCACGAAAGAATTCCTTAACTGATATTATATGTGTACTCACAAAATATGTATGTTCATGACATTAAATTATATACGGCTTTAGTATTATTCAACTGAAAAATTATAAACTTCTGGAGCCAAAGGTCTAGATAAATGGTGGTTGTCTATTTCTCAACTCGGTGGCCTTGCTTTTTTTAACAGCAAGGAAAGACGTGTCAACCAACGTGACACATGACGCTATGGTTAAGATCGACTACTCAACCGCCGTCAGCCCCTGGGCTCTCTTAGATGCGCGGAAACCCAACCTCCACCTGCCCGAAGACACGACAGTGGAACAATCAGTAAAACCTCGCCTCCCATCCAAGACGAACCGGCGCCACCCGTATCCGCCCTTTACCTGGATACCGCACAAAATAATATGAAGAGTGGGAGTCGAACCTAGATCACAAGAAACATCAAGTCTTTCTTCAACCACTTCACCGCTACCTTATGGCAACTCGGTGGTCTTTCTTATATCCATGTTTCATGGTTGTCTATTTTGCAAGACATATCATTGGTAACCTCAAGCATATCCTATTTTATGTTATTCTTATCTTCTATAGTTGTATAAATATGATCCTCAAGCATATCCTATTTTATCTTCATCTATTCTTATCGTCTATAGTTGTATAAATATGATTATATAAATAACTTGTACGTGAGGGGTGACGAAATAAACATTTATCTGAAATAAAATATAAATTTTTAATTCGAAAAAGTGCAAAAATTTAGATGATCAAATGTTAAAATAATTATATTGAACCACAATAAAACAGACGTTAAGAGTTTATGAAATAAAAAATACATAAATCCAAAAATATATTTTGATATAAAAAATAAAATTATATCTAATCTAACTTATAATAAAATACTTCAAATAATGGCACATGACATTCTCTCCTTCAAACTCATAAATTTTATTTATATTTGTTTAATAAATTTCTTTTAATATTAATATTAATTAATAACCAATATATAGATATCACTTGTTTTTATCTTTATCTAAAATTAATAAATAACTACTCTCTCCCCGAACCCTAGCCTCCGCCGAGTTGCTCGAAGATGACGGCACAATATAGTTAGTGGTCGGAGTTTTATCGGCCTGCATATTGGTTGCATCCTTGATTAAACTCTTCACCCTAATTGTTTTCTGCCCTAATCCATTCGTTTCTTGGGGACGGTTAGATTTCAGTTTGGTCGTATGGCGGAGAGAGGAACGGTGGACGAGGATTGGAGAGATGTGCCAACTAAACGAAACAACAAGGGAAGAAATAAGGAGATTCAGAATGACAGTAATGTTACGAAGTATTATGTCTCCAATCTCCCATTTGGATGTACCCCGTGGGAAGTTGCAGAGTTTTTAGGGTATTATGGGGAGGTAGCAGGTACCTACGTTGCTCGGAAAAATGATAAAGATGGGAATAGATTTGGTTTTGTCTCATTTAAAAACGTTAAGAATGCAAAAGATTTAGAGCATAGGATGAACGACTTGAAGATGGGTAAGTTTATTCTCAAGGTTAATATAGCAAAATTCACTTCTGAAAACGCTGGTCTCTTTGAGGACGAGGGGATATCTAAGATTAAGAACAGAATAGCAACCAATGGGAAGGAGCAGTGTCACACGGATAATCTTCCGCAGAAGCAAGCCGGGGGCAACCATAAGGTTTTTCCGAAAGAAGGACGCTCTTTTGCGGACCTCTTCAAGGGGAGAGGCAAGGACATTGGAGTTGCAGCATCCAGCAATGAATTTTTATCAGAGAAGACCATTATGATTCCGGAGGAAGTTAGTGCGTTCCATTATTTACACGGTTGTGCTCTGATTGGCAGAACGGTGGACATTAATATTCTTAATAAAATGGACAGAATCTTGTGGGAAGGAGGTTTTGTAGGGGTTACTTTCCATTATGTGGGAGGGTTATCTCTTATGCTGAGTTTCAAGGATCAGGAGGCTGCTGCGAATTTTTTTGTTAAAACAAGATGTTTGGAGGCAGTGGTTCACAGTTTTGGATATGTGGGAGGGGCAATCTTTGGCGTTCGAAAGGGTAGCATTGCTCAATGTTTTCGGGGTTCCTTTACATCTAGCGGATAACTCAGTGTTCAACGATATAGCAAGACAATTTGGTACGTTAGTTAAACAGGCACAATGGTCAATCGATGATGACAATCTTTATATGGCTTGTGTGGGGGTACTGGTCGGAGACGGAAAGGAAATTAAAGACAAGGTTACATTAAAATGGAAGAACAAAAGTTTTCAGGTTTGGGTCTCAGAGGTTAATGACGCCTGGATTCTTGAGTGCATGGGAGTGGTGTGTCGCAACCCCCGCCCCCTTATCTGTCCCGGGAACGGGAGGCCGCGAACACCAAGTGTTGGTGGTATCATTTTGTTTATTAATTTGGCAGCGAAAATTTCATCAGGACCGTAGTTAGGAACTGTTTATCGGAGTAAAACCACCATATTTTATATTAATAACCACATGGGTAAAATCCAAGTTTCTTATTACAACATAGGGATAAACCATATTTTATTGAATTTAAAACATCGTCTTTTAGGTAACTTTTATAGCCAGATTTTTCCAAGTCGTCAGTGCTCTCAAGCTGGCTTTCTTCTAATTTGGCTTTCACATTTTGTTACCTGAAACGCGTTTTAAAAACATTTGTCAGTGGAAAATACTTGTGAGTGAATCCCAGTTTAATCAAGAAGCATTTTATCAATTGACACAGTATTGAGAGCGATCACAATGTTTATATCTACACATTTACTCATTCAGTATTGTCAATCCTGACTGGTGGGTCGTATTACACATTGGCTAACTCGTTGTCCAATTGTAACGTGTTCCACATTTTGTATACAAAACACCAACATACCGGCAGTAATTGAAGAACTACAAAGACTCAATCACCCCTTAATCACATTGTAAAGCATTTAAGGTTTTGTAAAACAGTTCACAAAAAGGTTTACAACAAGAGGATAAACTCACATTGTTGTCTTAGATTTCTTCTAAGGTTTCCTGGTGATTTATCTATAATTTACACAAATGTACATATGTTAGTATAATAACCCTTTATTTATATTAACGATACCCTCCCCGAGACGGTATTCCAACAACTACGTCGGGCAGAACCACGACAGCCGTTACGGAATCCTAGATCAATCGGGCAGCGTATCTAATACGTAACCGGGGTTATAATACTTACAACAGAGCAGAACTTCGTTAATTAGGTGGATATTATACCCGATTATAATGCCTACTATCAGAAATTCGTGAGAAAGGAAAAAGAAATGAGCGAATTGGACTGAAAGCCGATGCTTGCTATTTATAGGGCTGAAATTCAAGTCTCTCGCGGCCCACGTAAGGTTAGTCCTGGGTTTACGCGGCCCGCATAGTAGGGGGGTCTAGGCCGTAGGTGATCCGGGTCACGGTATAGGTTCAACACGTGTTGACACGTGTCAGCACCGGGTGCGGCCTCGTTGTTACTCGCTCGCGGCCCGCGTAGGCAGTAGCAAAAGGCTACGCGCCCCGCGACAGCCTATAAAATTTCGTTTTTTAATTATTTTTAATGACATTTCATATTTTGGGATCGGTTTTCACGTACGGGGTGTCTTTTGAGACATATAGGGGTATTTTAAAATATATTAGGGCGTCAGAAAAATTTCAGGAGGGTTGTTATATCCTCCCCACCTTGTTTTAGAGCTCGTCCTCGAGGTCTACTGGAACAAGTGTGGATATTTCCTTTGCATTTCTGATTCAAGCTCCCATGTGTATTCTGGTCCTCTTTTGGAGTCCCACTTCACTTTGACCAGAACTAATCTCTTGTGTTTGAGATTCTTAACTTTCCTGACTTCAATTTGTAGACGTCTTTCTACAAATTTTAACTGTTCATTTACCTCTATATCCTTAAGAGTTTCTATCAGTGATTCATCAGCTAAGCATTTCTTGAGATTAGATATATGAAATACATCATGTATTCCTGCCATTTCCTCTGGCAGTTGTAGCTGATAGGCTACAGGTCCTATTCTTCTAATAATCTCAAAAGGTCCAACATACCTGGGGCTTAGTGTCACGGCCCCCGTCCCGGTTTTACCCGGTCCAGGAGCCGCGGGACAGAAATCCGTGGTATTAATTAATTGAGTTGATAGGGGAAGTTTTAAACAGGATCTTTTAAAATTTGAAAATGGCCGATTATTTTATTTCATAATTCGAGATAAACCCTGTAATTTACAATAGAGGTATTTCACGAGGAAATTCCCTGATTTACAAAATATGTTTATTTATTGAACTGAGCCACTACTTCAAGCTTGTTAGTGCTCCGTAGAACTTTTCCTTGCTTCACAGTAGGTCACCTGAAACATGTTTTAAAATATTTTATCAGCGGGGAAATACTGGCGAGTCACTCAAATTTGATAAAACGACACATAGTTATAAATTACAGCATAAGAGCGATTACAATGGCTACTATCTTATTTTTATCTGGAGCCGTGTCACCTCCTGGTGACGATGGTCATACCACTATTGGGTCCTTTCACCCAAGTAGTGATGATTATCACTGTTAGGTTGATGAACCTAACCGTGAGAAATTAGTAACGTGCACAATACCCCACTAGCCAGTGATTCAAGATAACCACGACTTAATCCCTGTAATTATAACATTTGAAAAATGATTGGAGTAATGTAAAACATTATTGATAAAAAGAGAATGACTCACATTGCAAGTTTAAACAGCCAGAGTTTAGCCTACTGATAAGCCTTGTAACCTAGATTAAATAGCAATGGACACGAACTAGGTCAGTAACTGAATACAACATTTACGATAACTCACGAGATCAAAACCCTCACAACAAATGACAAAGTGCAATACTTAAACATCCATCGAATTTACGACGAATGACAAAGTATAGCCCCAATGTGGGCAACACTTAAACATCCATTGGATTGGTTTCAATCGATCGGACATTGAATCGTAGCAGCGATCGAGTTAATACCCTATATCGTAGCAGCGCCTCTCTACGTAAAAGTGGGATTTTGAGCAGTAGAACTTCGTTTTTGATCAAAATTTTCGACACAGGTGAACTGCCCATGCCCTAGCAATTTATAGCTGAAAAAAGGGGTTTACGCGGCCCGCGTAAACCCTTTCTTAAACTTACGCGGCCCGCGAGGGCCACCTAGTCGTAGAATAGGGCATCCGTGTCACACCTAGGTCTGCCACGTGGCTGCCACGTGGCCTAGCATGCTGATCCGGAGATTTTATGAGTTGTCGCGGCCCGCGTAAGCCTAGGCTTACTCTTATGCGGCCCGCGTGAAACCCAAAAATCTTGTTTTCTTAGTTTTTCATGCACGTTAGGGTTTCAGGGGTCCGGGTTTTCACTTATGGGTCGTTTAGGGACATTTTTGATGGTCCTTACATCCTCCCCTCCTTATTTAAAATCTCGTCCTCGAGATTTATTGAAATAAGTGAGGATATTTTCGCTTCATCTCCGATTCCAGCTCCCAGGTGTACTTGGGTCCTCTTTTTGAATCCCACTTGACTTTGACCAGTTCCAATCTTTTGTGTTTGAGAAACTTAACCCTTCTGTCTTCTATTTGAAGCGGTTTCTCCACGAACTTCAACTTTTCATTCACCTGTATGTCTTGGAGAGGGACTACCAGGGATTCGTCAGATAAACATTTCTTGAGGTTGGATACATGAAATACGTCGTGTGCCCCGACTAACTCTTCTGGTAGTTGTAAGCGATAGGCAACTGGTCCTATGCGTTGGATTATTGGGAATGGTCCTATGTATCTTGGACTTAACTTTCCTCTTTTACCGAACCGAACTACTCCTTTCCAAGGAGAAACTTTTAAGAGTACTTTATCTCCGACATGAAATTCTAGCGGCTTGCGTCTATTGTCTGCATAACTCTTTTGACAATCTCGAGCCATTTTCAGCCTTTCCTTGATTTGAGTGATCTTGTCGGTAGTTT
The DNA here is from genome assembly GCA_030545235.1 of Helianthus tuberosus. Taxonomy (NCBI): domain Eukaryota; kingdom Viridiplantae; phylum Streptophyta; class Magnoliopsida; order Asterales; family Asteraceae; genus Helianthus; species Helianthus tuberosus. Next base: position 154,817,541 of record CM060358.1, read on the forward strand.
CTTGCACGATTTCAGGACCTGATAATTGACTTTCTCCTATTTCTGCCCAACAAACTGGAGTTCTACACTTGCGTTCGTATAGTGCTTCGAACGGGGCAGCTTCGATGCTTGAATGATAACTATTGTAATAGGAGAATTCAATTAAGCGTAGGTGGTCATCCCAGAGACTTTATGAGTTGTTACGGCCCGCGTAAGGCTAGGCTTACTCTTACACGGCCCGCGTGAAACCCAAAAATCTTGTTTTCTTAGTTTTTCATGCACGTTAGGGTTTCAGGGGTCCGGGTTTTCACTTATGGGTCGTTTAGGGACATTTTTGATGGTCCTTACACTTAGCTTTCCCCTCTTGATGAATCTTACCACTCCTTTCCAAGGAGAGACTTTCAATAATACTTTATTTCCTACTTGAAATTCCAACGGCTTTCGTCTGTTATCAGCAAAACTCTTTTGTCGATCACGTGCTGCTTTTAGTCGTTCCTTGACTTGAATGATTTTGTCTGTTGTTTCTTGTACTATCTCAGGTCCAGATAGTTGCTTTTCTCCAATTTCTGCCCAACAGACTGTCACGGCCCCCGACCCGGTTTTACCCGTTTCAGGAGCCACGGGATAGAAACCCGTGGTATTGGTATTACGCAGCAGAAATTTTAACAGAATCTTTAAAAACTGAAAACATCCGTTTATTTTATTTCCAAATTTGGGGACAAACCCCGTAATTTATGTAACACCCAAAAAACGGGTTTGGTAATCAAAGCACGTTAATAGTAATTGTAACTCTCATTAAAATTACTATTTCTTATTTTATTATGTCTAATAGGAAACCCTAATTAAGACCCCCAAGTAATATTGCATGGCCCCTAAAATTTTCAGAACGATTGGAACTAGGAACAGGGCCCCTAAAACTCAAGGGGGGGGGGGGGGGGTTAACCCTAATGGATAATTATCATCACAGTTTGCTGTAAACTTTGAAATTCATCGAACCTTGACTCACCAGGACTATGTAAGACACGAGGCAACCCTACCCTAAAAGTAGACCAGTCACGCCACGCGCAGGGACCAGGTGTCCCTGGTGCGCCGCGCGAGGGAACCAAAAACTCAGTATAAATGCAGGGGTTTGGCACTTGAAAGTCTGTCTTGTTTCGACGTTAAAATTCAATTCCTACGCCAAGATATTCACTGTTTAGTGCAAAAACACACAAGCACGAAGCTCTGCTGCGACAACAGGGTAATAACTCGATCACTGCTACGATATAATGTCCGATTGATTGAAACCAATCCGATGGATGTTTAAGTGCTGCCCAAATCAGGGCTATACTTTGTCATTCGTCGTGAGGGTTTTGATTTCGTGAGCTTATCGTAAATGTTGTATTAAGTTACTGACCTAGTTTCGTATGCATTGTCATTTAAATTAGTTTAACAAGGCTTAATCAGTAGGCTAAACTCTGCCCGTCTACACTTGCAATGTAAGTCATTCTCATTTTATCAGAAGTGTTTTACAATACCTAAATGTTTTCCAGTTATAATTACAGGGATTAAGTCTTTGTAATCTTCAATTACGGCCGGTATGTGGGGTTTTGTATACATTACTTGATACCCGTCACCATTGGACAACAGGTTAGCCAATGGGTGATCTGACCATAGTCACAGATACCGTCGAGTGACAAATACTGATTTGGGGTAATTGGTAGATAGAAACAATATAATCACCCTTAATACTGTATATTATAACAATGTGTCGTTTGGTGCAACTTGAGTGACTCGCCAGTATTTCCCTGCTGACAAACCTTTTTAAAACATGTTTTAGGTGATTTGCTGTGATCCAGGAGAAAGTGTCGTGTAGCACTACAAGCTTGAGAAGGTGGCTCAATAAAATAAAGAAACATGTTTTTTGTAAAAACAGGGATTTCCCAGTGAAATCACCTTTATTGTAAATTATAGGTGTTATCCCCAACTTGTGAAATAAAATAAATTGGGCATTTTCAAGTTTTAAAAGATCCTGTTAAACTTCCGCTGTCAACTCAAATAATAAATACCACGGGTTTCTGTCCCGCGGCTCCTGGACCGGGTGAAACCGGGACGGGGGCCGTGACAGAAAAAGGTGGTTTCAGAGCCACTGATTTAAGCCAATTAAGTATTTAGAAATACTTAATTTTTCTGATTGCCATTCTGTGATTATGTGAAAAATTCAATTTTACAAAATTTTAACTTAGGATTTTGTGTGTTTCTTCATGTATGCTAACAGCATGAATGAACTATCTGAAGCACTTCAAAACTTTACTATCCATACCACAGATATGGATACCACCGATACCTTCCCTGGTTACCAAGCTGATACTGAAGAGCCAATGGTATTCCAAGCCCAACCTCAGGAGAAACCGAAGCCGAAAAAGAGAAGAAGACTCGTAGGCTGGAGGCGTGTGCGTAGGAAGAAACCAGCGGTACAGAAAGTTATAAAGACTGAGGATCCGAAGGATAAAGGAAAAGGAAAAGAAATTTGGGAAAGTTCCGGGCAAGCCCAGGAAATGCCATCATGGGAGGAGCTGGATCGTAAATTGGCACTTAGTGACCTCGTCGGACCTGCCAATGAAAACCTCTTCAATTACCCAGCTGAAGTACAACTTCCAGTTAATCTGGAACCTGCTATCCCAGATCCTATTATCCATCCCCGACCTCTACCAGGAGAGCTAGAAGAATGGTGGGCAACTGACTGGCAATTTCAGAATCTCTGAAATAACCCTAACACCTTTTCCCCCAATTTGACCCTGAGCCTCCACTAAACCCACCAATGAGCATCGGGAACTTGGCAGAACTTCGCCACTATGGCGAGGAGCTGATGGACGTAGGAAATAGAATCCGAGATGTGGGGGAGAGTATATCATGGAAATACGACGAGAAAGAACGTCGTTTCTGAAGTGCCAGCTGAAAGGATCATATGTGGTGGTGTGGTTACGTGTGTAATAATAATAAAAAAATAATAAAAAAATATAATCATGTAACATAACTTAAAATATAACTTTTGTAATATATCTAGTAATATACGGATGCATATTAAAATATATAAAACATGGGAGTCGCAAAGTCGACAATTTTGGCTATACGTGTTGACATGATTATGTGCGACGTGATTATGTGTAATTGCTTTATTATGCTTGATTATTATTTACTCTATCTTGTGCCAATAATTTATATATTGAAAATTATCAGATGGAACCCGCTGTTAATGAACCAGTTAACGAAGTCAACCAATCTGAACAAAACCATGAAGATCAATTTCTGAATAGGCAAGATATAGAGAATATCGTTGCTCAGGGAATAACCAATGTTATTCCAGCAATCATTACTGCTGCCCGAAATCCAGTTGAACCTCAACCAATTATTCCCAGCAAACGCACTCACGGCGATAATTTCAGTAATAGTATAAATGGAGGCGGCAACATTAATAATAATGATAATGATGGGATGCAAGCCCCATTCCTTAAGAAAATGAAAACTGCAACGCCTGGTTGCACTTACAAGGAATTTCTTGCCTGTAAACCAATCGAATTTGTAGGTAATGAAGGGGCAACTGCAGCACTGCGTTGGTTAGAGAAAACCGAAGCAGTAATTAAAATAAGTAAATGCGCCGAGGAAGACAAGGTTATGTACGCGTCGCATCTTTTTAAAGAAGGGGCACTAGTATGGTGGAATACGGTACTACAAGCCAAGGGAAGTGATGTGGCTTATGCCATGAATTGGGAAGAATTTAAAAGTCTGGTAGAAAGAAAATTTTGTCTCGAATATGAAAAAGAACAAATGGCAAATAAGTTCCTGAACCACCGGATGGTGGATGTAGATTGTCGAGGGTATACTTCGACATTCTTCGAGTATGCTAGAGTGGTACCAACTTTGGCCTCGCCAGAACCGGTACTTATTTCTCGCTAAATCTGGGGTTTGATTAGCGAGATCCGTGATATTGTCAAAGCCGCGAGACCCCGCACAATCGATGATGCGGTGGAATTAGCCAACACCTTGACTGACGGACTGGTACGCACACGAGAAGAAAATCGGAAGAAGGAAGTGGCCCAAAAGATTACCCAAGGATTTCGTGTGGGTAATAGTAGCAATTTCAAGAAAAGAGAAACTGGGCAATCTTCCACCCCGCCATTCTGCAGGAACTGTAAAAAGAAACATTTTGGAAAATGTAATGAAACCTGCAACTTCTGCAAAGCTCTAGGACATCGGGAAGAAGAGTGTAGAAAGAAAACAAGGATCTGTTACAACTGTGGTGAAGCTGGCCATTTTAGACCAGACTGTCCAAAGCTAGGTAAACCAGCTGACAACAAGGCCAAACCTGCCGAAGGGGCTACGAAGAAAAACGCAAGAGCCTTCCAATTGACCACGCAGGAAGCTGAACTGATTCCTGACATAATAGCTGGTACGTTTCTGGTACACAACGTTTATGCGAATGTATTATTCGACTCTAGTGCAAACTAAAGTTTTATCAATACTTCCTTCTGCCAAGCTCTTAAACAACCGTTAACCAAATTTAGGCAGATTTATATAGTAGAAATGGCAGACGGAAACTCTGTTAGCATAGATACGGTTTTGCAAAAAGAAAATATAGAACTTTCAGGTCATAAATTTTCTACAAACCTACTACCTATGAATTTAGTTGGATTCAATGTCGTATTAGGAATGGATTGGTTAGTAGCCAACCATGCTCGAATCCTCTGTGATAAGAACTCCATAGAAATTCGTGCACCCACAGGAGAAGTAATTATGATTACAGGGGATAAACCGCGTAAACCAATGAAGTTCATTTCGGTAATGAAAGTTGCTAGTTATGAACGAAAGCAAGGAATAGTGTATATGATTTCGGTAATCATTAGCACTAAAAGTAAGGAACTTAAGGAAATTCCTGTACTATCAGAATACTCGGATGTATTTCCAGAAGAACTCTCTGGATTACCACCAGATAGGGAGGTAGAATTTAGAATTCATTTGATTCCTGGAACTACACATGTAGCTAAAGCACCCTACCGATTAGCACCCACTGAAATGTTTGAACTGAAAAAGCAATTAGATGAGTTGCTAAGTAAAGGATTCATACAACCTAGTTCATCCCCTTGGGGAGCACCAGTGTTGTTTGTAAAGAAGAAAGATGGTTCGATGCGGATGTGTATCGATTATAGGGAACTGAACAAAGTTACAATTAAGAATTGATACCCATTACCTAGGATCGATGATCTTTTCGATCAACTGCAAGGAGTTAGATATTTTTCTAAGATAGAATTACGCTCCGGATACCATCAGTTGAAAGTACAAGAAGAAGACATACCTAAAACTACTTTCAGAACTAGGTATGGTCACTACGAGTTTACAGTCATGCCATTTGGATTAACAAATGCTCGTGCAGCATTCATGGACATGATGAATAGAATCTGTAAACCCTACTTGGATAAATTTGTAACTGTCTTTATCGACGATATACTTATTTATTCCAAGAGTCAGGAAGAACATTGTGAGCATCTGCATGCACTATTAACTTTGTTAAGAAAGGAAAAGCTTTACGCCAAATTCTCGAAGTGTGAATTTTGGCTACAAGAGGTGCAATTTTTTGGTCACATGGTGAATCATGAAGGTATTCACGTAGATCCCTCCAAGATAGAAGCAATCACCAAATGGAAGGTCCCGCAATCAGCTACGGAAGTTAGAAGTTTTCTAGGACTAGCTGGGTACTATAGGCGCTTCATTAAAGATTTTTCTAAGATAGCTGTGCCATTAACTAAGCTAACCTGTAAAACAGTTAAGTTTGAATGGGGACCTAGGCGAGAAGAGGATTTTAAGATTATAAAGCAAAAGTTAACAAACACCCCAATTCTTGCCTTACCAGAAGGAACAGGAGATTTTGAAGTTTATTGTGATGCTTCTAAGCTAGGATTAGGATGTGTGCTAATACAACGCAAAAAGGTAATTGCTTATGCCTCAAGGCAATTGAAAAAACACGAGGAAAACTATACGACACATGACTTAGAATTAGGATCAATAATTTTTGCCCTTAAGATATGGAGACACTATCTGTATGGAAGTAAGTTTACTGTTTATACAGATCATAAGAGTTTAAGATATATATTTGGGCAGAAAGAATTAAACATGAGACAACGAAGATGGATGGAAATTTTGAGTGATTACGACTGTGATATCCAATATAACGAAGGAAAAGCAAACGTAGTTGCAGATGCCTTGAGTCGTAAGTATCATGAAAAGAAAAAGCGAGTTGGTGCTCTTAGATTAAGTTTACAATTAGACTTATTGGAACAATTAAAGAATATTCAGGAAACAACAATCAAGGATGATGCTGAAGGAATGAAAGGACGAATAAAGGAATTAGAGCAAGGAAGTGATGGAATTTGGAGATTCCATAAGAAAAGGATTTGGGTACCTAAGCAAGGAAATTTAAGAAATAAGATTTTAGAGGAAGCCCATAAATCTAGATATACCATGCATCCTGGAAGTAATAAAATGTACCAAGATTTAAGGAATAATTTTTGGTGGATAGGAATGAAAAAGGATATAGCTAGATATGTATCTAAATATCTAACTTGTTCGCAACTTAAAGCAGAACACCAGAAACCTTCAGGATTACTTCAACAATTAGAAATGCCTGTGTGGAAATGGGAACTCATAACCATGGACTTTGTTACTAAGTTGCCCAAAACCAGAAAAGGTAATGACGCGATTTGGGTAATTGTGGATCGATTAACCAAATCAGCTCATTTTCTACCCATGAAAGAAACCTTTAGCATGGAAAGGTTAGCAAAGTTATACGTAGACGAGGTAGTATCCTTACATGGAGTTCCACTCTCCATTGTATCGGATAGGGATAGTCGTTTCACTTCCCATTTCTGGACTAGTTTCCAGGAAGCAATGGGGACACGATTAAATTTAAGTACTGCATACCATCCCCAAACAGACGGACAAAGTGAAAGGACAATACAAACCCTAGAAGACATGCTTAGGGCATTTGTAATGGATTTTGGTGGAAATTGGGATGACCACCAACCCTTGATTGAATTCTCCTATAACAATAGTTATCATTCAAGTATCGAAGCTGCCCCGTTCGAAGCACTGTATGGACGAAAGTGCAGAACTCCGGTCTATTTGGCAGAAATAGGAGAAAGCCAATTATCAGGTCCCGAAATCGTACAAGAAACTACCGACAAGATCACTCAAATCAAGGAAAGACTGAAAATGGCTCGAGATCGCCAGAAGAGTTATGCAGACAATCGACGCAAACCACTAGAATTTCAAGTTGGAGAAAAGGTACTCTTGAAAGTTTCTCCTTGGAAAGGAGTAGTTCGATTTGGTAAGAAAGGGAAGCTAAGTCCAAGGTACGTAGGACCATTCCCAGTAATCCAATGGATAGGACCAGTTGCCTATCGATTACAACTACCAGAAGAATTAGCTGGAATACATGATGTGTTCTATGTATCTAACCTTAAGAAATGTCTATCGGACGAATCCCTGGTAGTACCTCTTCAAGATATAGAGGAAAATGAGAAGTTAAAATTTGTGGAGAAACCACTGCAGATAAAAGACAGAAAGATCAAATTCCTCAAACACAAAAGACTAGTACTGGTCAAAGTCAAGTGGGATTCGAAGAGAGGACCTGAGTACACTTGGGTGCTGGAATCAGAGATGAAGCGAAAATATCCCTACTTGGTCCAGTAAATCTCGAGGACGACATTTTTATAAGGTGGGGAGGATGTAACAACTCTCATTAAAATTAAAATTATTATTTCTTATTTTATTATGTCTAACAGGAAACCCTAATTAAGACCCCCCAAGTAATATTGCATGGCCCCTAAAATTTTCAGAACGATTGGAAATAGGATCAGGGCCCCTAAAACTCAAGGGGGGGGGGGGTAACCCTAATGGATAATTATCATCACAGTTTGCTGTAAACTTTGAAATTCATCGAACCTTGACTCACCAGGGCTATGTTAGACACGAGGCAACCCTACCTTAAAAGTGGACCCGTCGCGCCACGCGCAGGGATTAGGTGTCCCTGGCGCGCCACGCCTGGGAACCAAAAACTCAGTATAAATGCAGGGGTTTGGCACTTGAAAGTTTGTCTTGTTTCGAGGTTAAAATTCAATTCCTACGTCAAGATATTCACTGTTTAGTGCAAAAACACACAAGCACAAAGCTCTGCTGCGACAACAGGGTAATAACTCGATCACTGCTACGATATAATGTCCGATTGATTGAAACTGATCTGATGGATGTTTAAGTGCTGCCCAAATCAGGGCTATACTTTGTCATTCGTTGTGAGGGTTTTGATTTCGTGAGCTTATCATAAATGTTGTATTAAGTTACTGACCTAGTTTCGTATGCATTGTCATTTAAATTAGGTTAACAAGGCTAAATCAGTAGGCTAAACTCTGCCCGTCTAAACTTGCAATGTGAGTCATTCTCTTTTTATCAGAAGTGTTTTACAATACCTAAATGTTTTCCAGTTATAATTACAGGGATTAAGTCTTTGTAATCTTCAATTACGGCCGGTATGTGGGGTTTTGTATAAATTACTTGATACCCGTCACCATTGGACAACGGGTTAGCCAATGGGTGATCTGACCATAGTCACAGATACTGTCGAGTGACAAATACCGATTTGGGGTAATTGGTAGATAGAAACAATATAATCACCCTTAATACTGTATATTATAACAATGTGTCGTTTGGTGCAACTTGAATGACTCGCCAGTATTTCCCTGCTGACAAAACCTTTTTAAAACATGTTTCAGGTGATCTGCTGTGATCCAGGAGAAAGTGCCGCGTAGCACTACAAGCTTGAGAAGGTGGCTCAATAAAATAAAGAAACATGTTTTTGTAAAAACAGGGATTTCCCAGTGAAATCACCTTTATTGTAAATTAAGGGTGTTATCCCCAATTTGTGAAATAAAATAAATTGGGCATTTTCAAGTTTTAAAAGATCCTGTTAAACTTCAGCTGTCAACTCAAATAATAAATACCACGGGTTTCTGTCCCACGGCTCCTGGACCGGGTGAAACCGGGACGGGGGTTGTGACAGTAATGGCGGGTGAAATACCATTAGTGGGAAAAATTAACCCGGTAAATATTAAGATTTAAATACTTAAACCTAATATTAATTAAAATGAGAATAAATACTTTGGGAAAACAAAGTACATAGAAGGCCCGAATTAACGGGACATAAAATAAAACGGGTTATCACTTCCTGAACCCATTGAATTAACTAGGAATAATTAATCTAGTTAATAATATGTGATTAAGTGATGAATAACGAATTATAGCTTCTTTCGAAACAAAACTAAACATGAGGGGCCAAAAGGGTTAACTTGAAAGTTAACTAAATAAAAGAAAAAGAAACACACACTTATGTGTGCGCAGGATCGACCAGGAGAGAGAGAGAGAGAGCTCCATGGGAGCCTAACCCTAAAATCAACAAAATCTTCAAATTGAAGGATCAAACGAAGGCTAAACTCAGATTTGAAAACACATAAACGATCACCAAGTCAAGGGGATCGAAAGGTATGTCGAATTTTTGACATTCATGAAATTGTGAAAATTAGTTAACTTTGCATGATGCGATCTATGTATGAATCGTAGAGGCTATGGCCGAATTAACGAAGTGTGATTGCTTAGAGACAAACCCTAAGTAGGAATATGAAGTAAATTCAGAATTTTTGATGCTAAATTCATGTATGTGATGTTTTTAGGGTTTTGATTGCTAAAACTAGTGTTATGATGCCATGAACATTCTTTAATTGAAAGCTGAATTCAAACAGCTTCTGATCAGAATTTACAGCCTACTTGTATTGGCTGTAACATGGACAAAACTTGACAAAAACATGTGTTTCTTGAGTCTAAAATGTAATTCCAGGAAATATCTTTAAAACCCCACTGGAATCGCATTTTTTCGACGAAAATTGAGCGTTTTATGAATTTTTCCGTATCGAAGGTTCAAGCTGCGTTTTCTGGCAGAATTTGCAGCCCATTACGAATGTCATAACTCAATTTAGGAATTTATTTATGATCTCAAATTTTTATTGTAGATATTTTTAAGTGATTAACAAAATCATCAATTGGAATTTCGTCAATCCGATAAACGAGGAATTTTAGAGGAATTTTTCCGTAAGCTGCAGTCAGAAGTGACGAATCTGATTACAACTTAGTAAATGATTTTTTACGAATTTTTGGTAAAGAGTTAGATCTTGAAATTTTAACACAAGGCCTAACCCTCCGAGAGGTACGCCACATAAAAAAATCATAATTTTTGAAGACTTATAAACTGGTTAAACAAGTCACCAAAAATAGCCCATTTTTCAATGATATGAAATGCCTGAATGAAATCGTGGTCTACTTGGTTGTGTGTAACAAAAACTTTTTCCCTTATTAAAACCAAGTTCACTATAACCAATGGCTCTGATACCAATCTGTCACACCCCCAAAATCCACATGCGGAGTATCGCCGCTTGGAGGCGTGACTGACCAGGATCAAGCCACCAATCATATTGAACATATCAAGTAAGTAAAATTCAACCACACAATATGAAAGGTGTTTCAAATCAAAAACGTAGTTAAGTGTTTAGCGGAAGCATAATTGTAAAACCCATTGTAAGTATTAAGTACGAAATAAAGTAATGTCTTTAGCATGGCACACACTTCCATGTCCCACAACGATCGCGCCTCCCTGTGCAAGCTTCAAGAGTACCTAACGACCTGCAAGGCATGTAACAACGAATCAACAACAAAGTTAAGCGAGTTCACAGTTGGTTGTTTAGTTATAGCATTCGTTTCGTAAATCATATGTTCGTGAAGAAAACCATGTAACGTATTAATTCGTATCGCGGTCTCCCAGACATGTTTGCGAAGATTAGTGGGGGCTTCCCATGTGTTACTAGACCGTGCGTATCGACTACTACGAAAATGTAAGTGGTGCCTGTAACAACTCTCATCAAAAGTCATATCTATTAAATTAATTTGACCAATAGGAAACCCTAATTGAGACACCCAAGTGATTCTGCACAAACCCTAAAAATTTCAGAACAATTGGAATCAAGATCAGGGCCCCTAAAACTCAGGGGGGGTATTTCCTAGTCACGATTATCTAAATAAAACGTTGTCAAAATTTCAATTTCGAATTCTGTCAAGTCAGCAGGCCTAGTCCCACACGTGGCAACACTATGTGCATGAGGTGTCCCTTACGGACCGTAAGGGTTAAGTCTTACGGTCCGTAAGCAATGTGAAATTTCGACTATAAATAGCAGACATTGGCACTTGAAATTCTGCGTATGTTCGACGAAGAAATTCGTTCTAGGCACCGAGTTACGTTCTGTTTACCACAATTAACACACACGGATCACTAATCGACGCCGCAATCAGGGTATTAACTCGATCGCTATTACGATTCATTTTCCGATCGATCAATGTACTCAATGGATGTTTAAGTGCTGCCCACATTAGGGTGATGCTTTGTCATTAGTCGTTAATTCGATGGATGTTTAAGCATAGCACTTTGTCATTCGTTGTGAGGGTTGATCTCGTGAGTTATCGTAAATGTTGTATTAAGTTACTAACCGAATTATGTGCCTGTTATTAAAATTAGGTTAAAAGGCTAATCAGTAGGCTAGGCTCTGCTCAAATTAAATCTGCAATGTGAGTCATTCTCTTTTTATCAAATTTCTTTCAAAAGCATGTTTATTTTCAAGGTTATAATTACAGGGATTAAGTCTTTGTAATCACCATATTACAGCCAGTATGTGGGGTTTTGTATACATTACTTGATAATCTTCACCATTGGACAACGAGTTAGCCAATGGGTGATATGACCATAGTCACAGAAACGAGTCGAGTGACAAATACCGAGGATAGTTGGTTGATATCTGAAACATTGTAATCGCTCTTAATATTGTAAATTATAACAAATATGTTGTTTTAGTAAAATAGAATGATTCACTCAGTATTTCCCGCTGACAAAACCTTTTTCAAACATGTTTCAGGTGATCTGTTGTGATCCAGGAAAAGTGCCGCGAAGCACTATCAGCTTAAGGAAGTGGCTCAGTATAAATTAAAGAAACATGTTTTGTAAAATAAAAGATTTCTTCGTGAAATCTCAAGATTGTAAATTACCGGGTTTTATCCCGAGTTGTGAAATAAAATAATCGGGAAATATTTCAGTTTTAAAAAGATCCTGAAGAAACTTCCGCTGTTAAATAAATACCACGGGATTTCTGTCCCGCGGCTCCTAAAACGGGTCAAACCGGGTCGGGGGCCGTGACAGAAAAAGGTGGTATCAGAGCCACTGATTTAAGCCAATTAAGTATTTAGAAAATACTTAATTTTTATTAATTACTATTTTTGTGATTATGTTTTTTATTATCTGACTAATTATGTACAGTATAGGAGATCTTTATATGCTAGCCACTGTAGCAATAAATACAAATCTTTAAAATAATCTGACTTAAAATTTTAGCACTCGGATTACCTACAGTCTAGAAACCTTACCCGGTAAATAAATAAGTAAACCTTAATGTGTTTTAATTTTCAGTTATTTATAGTTACACAGTCTGGAATAATATTTAAAGGTTTTCTATGAAATTTTGTTATAAAATTTTGACTTAATAAATTTTGATTGTTTTGCATATTTAAACAGCATGAGTGACTTGTCTGACGCCCTTCAGAATTTAAATCTTTATCCAGTAAGAATAGAAGTTTCCAGAGATTTTAATAGGTATATACCAGAGATAGAAGAACCTATAGAATTCAACGCTTTACCTCTCAAGAAAACCAAGCTTAAGAAAATGGAAATTTGGGAAAGCTCTAGGCAAATTGAGGGGTTACCATCTCAGGAAGAGTTAGATTTTATAATGACAAACTATAATACCATTAAGCCTGTTAATGAAAATGTTTTTATTCACTCTCTTGAAACACAACTACCAATGAATTTAGAACCAGCTATTCCAAACCCTTCAATCCACTCGCAAATAGACGAATGGTTGACTAATGAAATACAGTTACAAAACAATCCCTATAAGCTTTTTCCTCAGTACAATCCAGAACCTTTACCAAATCCACCAATGAGTAACGAGAATATGGATGAATTCTGCCATTCCGGCAAAGAACTAATGGATGCTGGGAATAGGATCCAAGAGATTTTGGGACAGATCTCCTGGAATTATGATAAGAGGGAACGCCGTTACTAGACAATCAACTGACAAAAGATAGGGGGTTTATGGAACTGTGGTTGTGTAATAGTAATAGTAGAATCAGTCTGTAAAATAAAATAAAACTTTGTAAGATAATAGTGTGTATTGATGCATACTATTAAATATAAATGGAAATCGAGAAATCGATAGTTTTGGCTATATTGGTGTTACGAACTCTGTAGAATTGTTTTGTTTAATTGTTATTTTGATAACTAATAAATTATATATATTATCAGATGGAAAACGCTAATAATGAACCAGTGAATGAGATTAATCAATCTGAGCAACAACCGGGGGATCAATATATGACTAGGCAGGATATAGAAAATATCGTTGCTCAAGGGATAGCCAATGCTATTCCAGCAATCGTTGCTGCTGTTAAAAATCCAATAGAACCGCAACAAATCGTTCCTAGCAAACGTATTTCTGAAGATAACTTCAGTAATAGTGTAAACGGAGGCAATGATCATGTTAATCATGATAATGAACCACGGCAAGCTCCGCTCCCTAAGAAAATGAAAGCTGCAACACCTGGTTGCAGTTATAAAGAATTTCTTGCTTGTAAACCCACTGAGTTTGCAGACAATGAAGGAGCGACTGCTGCATTGCGTTGGTTAGAGAAAACCAAGGCAGTAATTGCCATAAGTAAATGTGTTCAGGATGATCAGGTCATGTACGCGTCAAATCTTTTTAAAGAAGGGGCGCTAGAATGGTGGAACACGGTGCTACAAGCTAAAGGAAGAAATAGGGCTTATGCCATGAAATGGGAAGAATTCAAGAGTCTTGTAGAAAGAAAATTCTGTCCCGAATATGAAAAAGATCAAATGGCAAATAAGTTTCTGACCCACCGGATGATGGGTGTAGATTGTCGCGGTTATACTTCGACATTCTTTGAATATGCTAGAGTGGTACCAACACTGGCTTCGCAAGAACCGGTACCCATTTCTCGCTATATTTAGGGACTGATTAGTGAAATCCGTAACATCGTTAAAGCTGCGAGACCTCGCACTATTGACGATGCGGTGGAATTAGCTAATACCCTAACTGACGAACTGGTACGCACGCAAGATGAAAACAGGAAGAAAGAACTGGCTCAGAAAATTACCCAAGGATTTCGTATGAGTAATAATAGCAACTTCAAGAAAAGAGGAACGGGAAAATCCTCAACTCTGCCATTCTGCAAGAATTGCAAAAGAAAACATTATGGAAGATGTATTGTAACCTGCAATTTTTGCAAAATGGTAGGACATCGTGAAGAAGACTGCAGAAAGAACAACGATCTGCTATAACTGTGGAGAAAAGGGACATTTTAGACTAGAATGTCCTAAATTAATCAAACCAGCAGACAACAAAGCCAAGACAACCGATGGAGCTACTAAGAAGTATGTCCGAGCCTTTCAGTTAACTACTCAGGAAGCCGAGATGATTCCGGATGTGATAGCTGGTACGTTTCTAGTTCACAACATTTACGCCAAAGTATTATTTGACTCTGGTGCGAACCAAAGTTTTATCAATACTTCATTCTGCCAAGCTCTTAATATACCCTTAACCAACATTAGGCAGATTTTTACAGTCGAAACGGCTGATGGGAATTCAGTTAAAATAGATAAGGTTTTGCAAAATGTAGAATTAGAACTTTCAGGTCATAAATTCTTTGTAAATCTATTACCTATGAAATTAGCTGAATTCGATGTTGTTTTAGGAATGGATTGGTTAGTAGCCAACCATGCTCGAATTCTCTGTGATAAGAACTCTATAGAAATTCTGGCACCCGCCGGAGAAGTAATTAAGATTACAGGAGATAAACCATGTAAGCCCATGAAGTTCATATCAGTAATGAAAGTTGCTAATTATGAACGAAAGCAAGGAATAGTGTATATGATTTCGGTAATCATTAATACTAAGGGAAAAGAACTTAAGGAAATTCCTGTAGTCTCCGAATATCCAGAGATATTCCCAGAAGAGTTACCAGGGTTACCACCAGATAGGGAAGTAGAGTTTAGGATTCATCTAATTCCAGGAATTACACCGATAGCCAAGGCACCTTATCGGTTAGCTCCTACCGAAATGTTAGAACTGAAAAAGCAATTAGATGAATTATTAAGCAAAGGATTCATACAACCTAGCTCATCCCCTTGGGGAGCGCCAGTGTTGTTTGTAAAGAAGAAGGATGGTTCGATGAGAATGTGTATTGATTATAGAGAACTGAATAAGGTTACAATTAAGAATCGATACCCATTACCTAGGATTGATGATCTATTCGATCAACTTCAGGGGGCTAGATATTTTTCTAAGATAGATTTACGCTCCGGATATCATCAATTGAAGGTACAAGAAGAAGACATACCTAAGACTGCTTTCAGAACTAGGTATGGTCATTACGAGTTTACAGTCATGCCCTTTGGATTAATGAATGCACCCACATCATTCAAGGACATGATGAATAGGATATGTAAACCGTATTTGGATAAATTTGTAATTGTCTTTATAGACGATATACTTATTTATTCCAAAAGTCAGACAGAACATTGTGAGCATTTGCATGCACTCTTAACTTTGTTAAGAAAAGAAAAGCTTTATGCCAAATTCTCGAAGTGTGAATTTTGGCTAAAGGAAGTGAATTTTTTAGGACACATGGTGAATCATGCAGGTATTCATGTAGATCCTGCTAAGATAGAGGCAATTACCAATTGGAAGGTTCCGCAAACCGCAATGGAAATTAGAAGTTTTATAGGTTTGGCTGGGTATTATAGACGGTTTATTAAGGATTTTTCCAAAATAGCTGTACCATTAACTAAGCTAACCTGTAAAGCCATTAAGTTTGAATGGGGACCTAAGCAAGAAGAAGCCTTTAGAATATTGAAGCAGAAATTAACAAATACTCCAATCTTAGCCTTACCAGAAGGAACTAAAGATTTTGAAGTATATTGTGATGCTTCAAAACTAGGATTCGGATGTGTGCTAATGCAACGCAAGAAAGTAATTGCGTATGCTTCAAGGCAATTGAAAAAGCACGAAGAGAACTATACGACTCATGACTTAGAATTAGGAGCCGTAATTTTTGCCCTGAAAACCTGGAGACATTATCTGTACGGAAGTAAGTTTACTATCTATACAGATCATAAAAGTCTAAGATATATATTCGGGCAAAAAGAGTTAAACATGAGGCAAAGGAGATGGATGGAAATCTTAAGTGATTACGACTGTGATATTCAGTATCACGAAAGAAAGGAAAATGTAGTTGCAGATGCCTTAAGTCGTAAGTATCATGAAAAACAATGACGAGTTCGTGCTCTCAGATTAAATCTACAATTAGATTTAATGGAACAAATAAAGAATGTTCAGGAAACAACAATCCAAGATGATGCTGAAGGAATGAAGGGACGGATAAAAGAATTAGAGCAATGAGCTGATGGAATTTGGAGATTCCACAAAAGCAGAATTTGGGTACCTAAGCAAGGAGAATTAAGAAATAAGATTCTAGAAGAAGCCCATAAGTCAAGGTATACAATTCATCCAGGAAACAATAAGATGTACCAAGATTTAAGAAATAGCTTTTGGTGGATAGGAATGAAAAAGGATATAGCTAGATATGTTTCTAAGTGTCTTACTTGTTCACAAGTTAAAGCAGAACATCAGAAACCTTCAGGTCTACTACAACAATTAGAGATGCCTGTATGGAAATGGGAACTCATAACAATGGATTTTGTTACTAAGTTACCCAAAACCAGAAAAGGTAATGACGCGATTTGGGTAATTGTGGATCGATTAACCAAATCTGCTCACTTTCTACCTATGAAAGAAACCTTTAGCATGGAAAGGTTGGCAAAGTTGTATGTAGATGAAGTCGTATCTCTACATGGAGTTCCACTCTCCATTGTATCAGATAGGGATAGTCGGTTTACTTCTCATTTCTGGAAAAGTTTCCAAGAAGCAATGGGAACTCGACTAAATCTAAGCACTGCATATCATCCACAAACAGACGGGCAAAGTAAAAGGACGATCCAAACTCTAGAAGACATGCTCCGAGCATGTGTGATAGATTTTGGAGGAAACTGGGATGATCACTTACCATTAATTGAATTCTCCTATAACAATAGTTATCATTCAAGCATAGAAACTGCCCCATTTGAAGCACTGTATGGAAGAAAGTGCAGAACTCCAGTTTGTTGGGCAGAAATAGGAGAAGGTCAATTGTCAGGTCTTGAAATAGTGCAAGAGACAACCGACAAGATTACTCAAATCAAGGAAAGGCTGAAGACTGCTCGAGATCGCCAGAAGAGTTATGCAGACAATAGATGCAAGCCGTTAGAATTCCAAGTTGGAGACAGAGTACTGTTGAAAGTTTCCCCCTGGAAAGGAGTTGTAAGATTCGGTAAGAAAGGAAAGCTAAGTCCAAGGTACGTAGGACCATTTCCAGTGATCCAACGTATAGGAGCAGTTGCTTATCGTTTACAACTACCAGAAGCGTTAGCTGGAGTACATGATGTATTTCATGTATCCAATCTTAAGAAATGTCTATCAGACGAATCTTTGGTAGTACATCTCCAAGATATAGAGGTAAACGAAAAATTAAAATTTGTTGAGAAACCTCTTCAGATAGAAGACAGAAAAGTGAAGTTTCTCAAGCACAAACGACTAGTGCTAGTTAAAGTAAAATGGGATTCAAAGAGAGGAGCTGAATACACTTGGGAGCTGGAATCTGAGATGAAGAAAAAGTATCCCTACTTATTCTAGTAAATCTCGAGGACGAGATTTTTATTAAGGTGGGAAGAATGTAACAACTCTCATCAAAATTCATATCTATTAAATTAATTTGACCAATAGGAAACCCTAATTGAGACACCCAAGTGATTCTGCACAAACCCTAAAATTTTCAGAACAATTGGAATCAGGATCAGGGCCCCTAAAACTCAGGGGGGGGGGGTATTTCCTAGTCACGATTATCTAAATAAAACGTTGTCAAAATTTCAATTTCGAATTCTGTCAAGTCAGCAGGCCTAGTCCCACACGTGGCAACACTATGAGCATGAGGTGTCCCTTACGGACCGTAAGGGTTAAGTCTTACGGTCCGTAAGCAATGTGAAATTTCGACTATAAATAGCAGACATTGGCACTTCAAATTCTGCGTATGTTCGACGAAGAAATGCGTTCTAGGCATCGAGTTACGTTCTGTTTACCACAATTAACACACACGGATCACTAATCGACGCCGCAATCAGGGTATTAACTCGATCGCTATTACGATTCATTTTCCGATCGATCAATGTACTCAATGGATGTTTAAGTGCTGCCCACATTAGGGTGATGCTTTGTCATTAGTCGTTAATTCGATGGATGTTTAAGCATAGCACTTTGTCATTCGTTGTGAGGGTTGATCTCGTGAGTTATCGTAAATGCTGTATTAAGTTACTAACCGAATTGTGTGCCTGTTATTAAAATTAGGTTAAAAGGCTAATCAGTAGGCTAGGCTCTGCTCAAATTAAATCTGCAATGTGAGTCATTCTCTTTTTATCAAATTTCTTTCAAAAGCATGTTTATTTTCAAGGTTATAATTACAGGGATTAAGTCTTTGTAATCACCATATTACAGCCGGTATGTGGGGTTTTGTATACATTACTTGATAATCTTCACCATTGGACAACGAGTTAGCTAATGGGTGATATGACCATAGTCACAGAAACGAGTCGAGTGACAAATACCGAGGATAGTTGGTTGATATCTGAAACATTGTAATCGCTCTTAATACTGTAAATTATAACAAATATGTTGTTTTAGTAAAATAGAATGATTCACTCAGTATTTCCCGCTGACAAAACCTTTTTCAAACATGTTTCAGGTGATCTGTTGTGATCCAGGAAAAGTGCCGCGAAGCACTATCAGCTTAAGGAAGTGGCTCAGTATAAATTAAAGAAACATGTTTTGTAAAATAAAAGATTTCTTCGTGAAATCTCAAGATTGTAAATTACCGGGTTTTATCCCGAGTTGTGAAATAAAATAATCGGGAAATATTTCAGTTTTAAAAAGATCCTGAAGAAACTTCCGCTGTTAAATAAATACCACGGGATTTCTGTCCCGCGGCTCCTGAAACGGGTCAAACCGGGTCGGGGGCCGTGACAGTGCCCTAAGTCAATGTCTATCAGCATTGACCCTTTGCCCATAGTCCACTAGTACACGCCCGTCCGACTGGCACGGTGTGAGGTTTGTTAAACCTAATAGCGCTATTAACTAATGACCCGCTTGCCATAGGCCTCGGCGATTAAGTCGATATAAATGAGGGACTTCATGATAGAGGTTTGGTCCAGTGTGTAATCTTGGCATCCTACCCACGGAGGATGGTTGTAGTTACCGTTTAAATCATTAACCCATTCCCAACCCTTGGGAACCCCATGCCTTGGAAAGAGTGTGAACTCACCTTGGTTTGCTCGGCAGATATACAGAAAGGTTACTTGAGCTATATGTGGTCAACCACGTCCTAACATGGTTACCATACAAGTCAGGTTTTGGTTCCAAGTAGTGCACATAAGTTTACACATAGGTTAACAAATTACGAACACGTATTGGTCATGGCAACACATTAACAGTCAAGTACATAACATACTCATACTTATACAAGTCAAAAGATTGGGCTCGTACAAGTCTAACAACCTTGTGCGATTCACCCATTGAAGCCCAAAGATACCCGGCCCAATAAAACATAAGCAGTCCAGCATGTAAACGGCCCAAACAAATAAACATTGGTTTTGTGTGATCCGAATGGTCTTGTGCGACTGACCAGTCCTTGTGCGATTGGGATTGGGCTTTAAGGCCCAACAGTGCAATAGTTTAAGTAGTTTGTGTGTGGCCCAAGCCTTGTCCGATCGGCACTGTCTTGTGCGATCCACAAGGTCTTGTGCGATCATGCAATGTGGTGTTGAGCCTAGTGTTTAATCAGTTGCACTCTATGACTTGTGCGTCTGTGTTGTGCGACCAGACACTTGTGCGATTGAGCTCTTCTATGATTCAAGAGCTTTGTGTGATTGCACTTGTGCGACTGATCTTGTGCGATCAGTTATGTAGTTTCCTAAAATCATGCCATCAGTTACTCTATTATTGATAATTTCCATATTTGCCATAACACAATCAAAGGTTTCTAACCAATCCATTAATCGATCAAAACAAGGTTCTTATCACATAATCTTTATGAATTCCAGTCATATTCAAAACATAGCAACTACCTATACATAACTATTAGATCATGGAATTCAAATCATACAACACTTATACTCGATCATGCCTTTAATCCAAGCACACAAACACAGCTGTTTACATTGCATCCAATCGGTTCTTAAATCAATATCACGCAATCCGATCCACATAAACATCTTCACATAAACATCATCACATAAACAACACTTAATCATTATATCAAATCATGGAATCATATCATCATTTGACAAACATAAATCGTGAAACACTAACCGATCCAAAGGTAGAACAAGAATGATCCGAACAAGAAAGCTTCGGGAGGTGGGGATGAGTTGCCGTCGGCTTTGAGAGGAGAGAAGGAGAGAGTAGAGAATTAGGGTTTTATGTGGTGTTGTGTGTTAGCAAATAATGGGGAAGCAAAACCTCACAAAGGTTTGGTATAGGCTTATATAGGGGAGTGGTCGAACCCTCCTAATGGGTTGCCCATTCGGTTCAATTACAAAAGAGTGTGGGCCGAGAGTGGTAAGGAACCAAAGCCCAAAGGCTTGTGCGATCGGGTTGTTGTTGTGCGACTCGGGTTATCTATATACATACATTCCTTACACATAATCACATAATCATAACAACATAATATTCAATTAATCAACAAAGTTCACATAATCACGTAACGTTCACACTGGTTACATCAACGTACAAAGAGAGGTTTGAAATACGAGTTGTCACATTATCCCCAAGTTGAAAGAAATTTCGTCCCGAAATTTGGTACGTACTCACTGAGGAAGCTAGTTAAGTTGCATGGTTTTCCTGGGGTGTCACAAACTGATGGTATCCGGAGCGTAAGTCTATCTTAGAGAAGTATCTAGCTCCCTGAAGTTGATCAAAAAGATCATCAATCCTAGGTAATGGGTATCGATTCTTAATTGTAACCTTATTCAATTCCCTATAATCGATATACATTCGCATTGAACCATCTTTCTTTTTCACAAACAACACTGGTGCTCCCCAAGGGGATGAACTAGGTTGTATGAATCCTTTGCTTAGCAATTCATCTAACTGCTTTTTCAATTCTAACATTTCAGTGGGTGCTAACCGATAGGGTGCCTTGGCTATTGGTGTAGTTCCAGGAATTAGGTGAATTCTAAACTCTACCTCCCTATCTGGTGGAAATCCTGGTAGCTCTTCTGGGAATACATCTGGGTATTCTGATACTACAGGAATTTCCTTAAGTTCCTTACCTTTAGTATTAATGATTACTGAAATTATATACACTATTCCTTGTTTTCGTTCATAACTAGCAACTTTCATTACTGAAATGAACTTCATTGGTTTACGCGGTTTATCTCCTGTAACCACAACTATTTCTCCTGCAGGTGTATGAATTTCTATGGAATTCTTATCACAAAGGATTCGAGCATGGTTGGCTACTAGCTAATCGATTCCTAATACCACATAGAATCCAGCTAAATTCATAGGTAGTAGGTTTGCAGAAAATTTGTGGCCTGAAAGTTCTATCTTTCCTTCTTGAAGAACCGTATCTATTTTGACAAAATTACCATCAACTGTTTCTACTGTATAAATCTGCCCAAGTTTGGTTAGAGGTTGCTTAAGTACTTGGCAGAATGAAGTATTTATAAAACTTTGGTTTGCACCAGAGTCAAATAATACTTTCGCGTAAACGTCATGTACTAGAAACGTACCAGCTATCACATCTGGAATCAGATCTGCTTCTTGTGTTGTCAGCTGGAAGGCTCTTGCATTCTTCTTATTAGTTCCTTCAGTAGGTTTGGCCTTGTTATCAGCTGGCTTGTCCAGTTTAGGGCATTCTGGTCTAAAATGCCCAGCTTCTCCCCAATTGAAGCAAATCGTTGATTTCTTTCTGCATTCCTCCTCTCGGTGTCCCTGTGCCTTGCAAAAATTACACTTCTCATAACATTTACCAAAATGTTTCTTTTGACAGTGTCTGCAGAATGGAGGTGTGGAAGATTGCCTAGCTCCCTTTTTCTTGAAATTATTACTGTTATTACCCACACGAAATCCTTGGGTAATCTTTTGGGCGGTAATCTTTTGGGCCAATTCCTTTTTCTTATTCTCTTCTCTTGTATAAACCAGCCCGTCGGTTAAGGTATTTGCCAATTCAACCCCATCGTCAATTGTGCGAGGTCTCGCAGCTTTGACGATATCACGGATCTCGCTAATTAAACCCCAAATATAGCGAGAAATAAGTACCGGTTCTGGCAAAGCCAGAGTTGGTACATGTTAGGATCTGGGGATCTACTGATTGTGTTTGTTTGTGAGATTTGAACAAATCAAATAGATATGAGCAGTTTTGAGTGCAGCGGAAATGAATAACAAACTTTGTAAACACAATCAAAGGAGAATATAGTTTGATAAACAATTGCTTTTTCATAGAGTCGAAAGATTACATTAAAAGCAAAAGATTACAAAGCAAGCTTACAGACTAAACTCCCCCTCAGCCTGATACTCCAGAGTTGGTTGCACAAGATGAAAGGATTGAATTGAGGAGAAGAACTCACTCAAAACCATCAAATATAACAGTACAGAGTACTGTCATATTTATAGGCAAACCAAACCACTGATGTACCTCAGCTGACGTCACCATGATAGTGACATCTAACAGCCTAACAACCTATAAACACTGGTCTATACAAAACTACTGACGTCTAACAACTGATTGATAATAAAATACAAAACAAGTCTAACACTGTTCACGTTCCACTGTTGTAGCCTAAGCACTGATTGTATGAACATCAGTGCTTTCTTCAAAAGGTGATCAGTCTTTGAATGAGCAGTGCTTGGGTCTTCAGCAGTACTTAAAAGACAGCAGTAGATAGAGCTCAGTGTTTGCCTTTTAGCAGTCTTTAGTTGTTTCATCGGTGTTTGGTTCATCAGTTGTTCTTCTGAGCAGTACTTAGAGTGTATTAGCAGATAGGTAACCACTGTCAAGGGGAGAGCTTAGTGTAAACTTCTGCTTATTGCGAATCCACTGTTGTGAACCGGTTTTGGCTTTCATTATCTGTTCCTCTGGTAGGGTTCAATCCCAACAATCTCCCCCTGGAACAGATAATGCCAAAACCCTTCATTATTCTGGATTTTTATTCTTCATCAGAAGTTCCTTTGCTTTTCTTTTAAATTCTTCCACAAAATCTTTGGAACTTGAATCAGCCTCATCCCTGCACAGTGTAGGCTCAAGGAGATCTTGTAGATCTTCAACACTCAGGCCTAGTGCTTGATTCCTTGATATATGCCTCACTTCTCCATTGGTTCTGATCAGAGTCAATACGTGGGTCTTTTGATCAGTGAGCCACTTTAGTATTTTTAAACCAAATGGGTTTCTTGCGAGAGGTTTATTGTCTGATGAACTTAAAGTGTTTGGCCTAGAGAAGAAGTGTAGAGCAGTATCATGAGCTTCAGAAACTCGTGTGAATGCTTTTTCAATTTTCTCATTAGCTGCAGCTATGTCTGCTTCAACTTCTTTGTCAGTCAGCTCACTGCTTGTGACATCTGCTGATGATGTTTGGCTTACTACTTTGACCTTTTTGGCAAGGTCTTGTAGTTTTGCTAATTTTTCTTTATCTGAAGCCAATTTCTTGGTAGCTTCTTCAATCAGATCATCTTCTTTATGCTTTCCTTCACCAACAGTCAGCTTTTCCTTCCTTTCTTTTCTCAACTTTGTAACAAAGGCTTCTGCTGTACTGATTTGTGTTTCAAATGTCTTGACCTGCTCCTTTAGCTTTTTGTAGTCAGACTTTTTATGAGTGTTGGAGACTTTCATCCTCTGTTTCTCAAGCCTTTCATAAGCTTCATCAGTTTGCTGCATTGACCATTTTGTTATGGCATCTGCAGTATCCACCTTTCCATCCACCAACTCCTGCTTCTTTCTTTTATGCTCGGAAATAAGATCAGCTATGAATTTCTTGTATTTGTTCCAATTTGGAGCTATCTTTTTCTTCCGTGGATCAAGTTTAATATTTTCAATTCTGTTAGCCGCATGCTTTAGTGCAACTATTGGCCAGTCTTTGAATTCTGTTTCTTCAGCAGGATAGAACTTTTCTTTCATTATGTATGCAAGATATTCTTTTCTCAATTCATTTCGTTGATCTGCTTCAGGGGATAAGCTTGACATTTCTTTGTTCAGATCACTTGCATATTCTTCTATTTGTTTGACTTTGTTGAGCAGGAATTCCCTTCTTTCCAAAATGGCTTCATCACCTTGATCCTTGCATTCAACTTTGGCTCTTATCCTTGCTTGTCTTGCTTTTATTTTGAGATATTCATCCATGTTTTCTGGAATTATGAAACCTATGAGAGAAGGAAATTTCCTTTTTGAAGGATCATCTTCAGTGTAAAATTGTTTCATCTCATTTTTCACAGCTTCTAATTCCAATGGATATTTAGCAGCAACAGGATTATACTTTTCATCAGTAGCCTGTGTTGTTTCTCTTTTTCTTTTGTGAGGCTTTGGAGGTTGTGGTGTAGGAATGATGAGATCAGTGATGGATGTTTGACTAACAGTGTTGTTAATGGTGGAGGTGGTGTAAGTGATTTTGTGGAAACAGAAGTTGTGGTTGAAGTAGTAACCGGCTTAGTTTTAGAAGCTGTGGTGGTTGATTGCCTCGTTTTTCTAACAGGACTCTTCTTTAATGAAGTACCAACCTCTTCTTTTTCCTTTTGTAGAACTATCTTTTTCTCAACCAAAGCTCTGCTCTCATCCCTTACCCTTTTAATATCAGCAGTGGTTTTGAGACCAGCTGAATTGACTTGACTTTGAACGATCCTCATTTGTTTATCTTCATCATCTGCTTGAATTTTCAGGGTTTCAACACCTCCCTTTTCCTTTTCTTTGACAGATGTTTCAGCAGAAGTTACTGAAAGATTTTCCTCAGTCATTTTTCTCCCCCTTTTTGGCATCATCAACTCCTTTGAAGATAGGTGCAAGGGTTGAAACAAATTCCACAGCTCATCTGGAGTAAGAGCAAATGATGGAGTAACTGTTGGAGGTGGTGCAGCAGTGGATGGTACCCTTTGTGCTTTCAACAACCGTTGCAGAATGTCTTTGATTTCTACAACAGATGTATCCAGTTTATCAATTCTAGCCGTCAATTCTTGGTACATTAAACCATCACCCAACTTAATGGGGTCATCTGATTTCCCACTAGCAGTGGTTGTAACAGTGGTTGATTGAGGAAGTGTATCCCAAAAATCATCCACTGTTGCCCCTTTGTCTTGGTACTGGGGACTTCTTTCTTCATAATGAGAAACACTTTTTAGTTAACCAGTGAAGACTGGATACACAAGAGTTCCCAGTGAAGAAATTGCCTTCAAGGAAGTCTTATTGATGAAACTACTGTCCAAGTGCAAACCAGTGGGTTCAGCACTTGTAGTAGCTGCTTCACTTGAACTACCACCAAGAGTTACTTGTAACTCAAGGGGTGTAACCTCCTCAATTGTTTCTGGGATAGCAGAGGTATAAGCATCAGACTCAGTCACTTGTTGGAGTGTACTCTCAGTGATAGGTGGTTGAGAGGAACTGATTTATGTCTGAGTTATATCCAAAGCATGCAACAAGGTCATTATTGATGGTGGTACTTGTGAAGTGATGATGGGAGTTGAAAGAGAATTTGCCCCGGGCAGTGGGCTGTGGATGATGGAATCAAGTGATTCCAAAGCATCATAATTTGGTGTCCCTGTTCTTACAACCTGTTCTTTTTTAGAAGAAGCAGGAGGAGTTTGAGGCATGGGTTGAGACCTTTCTACCATCTGCTGTGAGGAAGTAGCAGCAGTGGTTTCTAGTGACTTTTGTGTTGTCACTGGCAGTTGCTCTGGGATCTCATCTTCCAGAGTTGCCTTTATTGTAGGTTTGGAGGGCTTTTGAATTTTGCCATCAGTGCTTTGAACAGACTTTGAGGATTTATTGAAAAATTCAATTTTAAACTATTTTTAAGGTGATTTTTATTTTTCTAAAAAACATTTTTATGCTATTTACACATGGAACACAAGAAAGCTTCCTTTAATCCATGTTTAGCACTCCAAACCTAGGGATCAAGTTTTTCAACAGTAGATGAATCCAATTCTTAGGTTTGTACATCTACCAACTGATCTTTAGGATGGACATGTTAAAGATGAAATCAAACCTTTTTATAGCAATCCCTCACAAAGTGATGTCTGATGATGAGTGATGATGGATGAATGGGATATAAGATTTTTGATGATATATTTCAGCTGTTTGACAATCCTGCATAAAAGAAGTCTTTCGAGCAATTATATCAAAATCAAATATCATATCTTGAAGAGACAAACAATTAGTTTCTCATTATGCAGCAGCATAGTCTTTTTCAAAACTGTGATTGTGGAAACATCTGCTGTTTGTGCTCAGTTTGAACAACATGAATCTTGACAACTATGCTCCAACATATGCAATGTTTTTGAGGGTCCACTTTTTACCAAAAAGATTCTCATCCTTTGGTAATGGAACAGGTTCTCAAACTTGTTTTTCCCTGAACTGTTGAAGCTCCTCTTCCTTGTCAATTACCCAACTTTCTGTCTTTAAGTGCCCCAAAGGTACATGACATGTTGATGGAATGGTAGATAGTCAAGAAGAAGACAATGGTTTTGGGATAAACTTTTTATAAGAATCCCTTCAATTGATGTTGTCAAGAGAATGGAAACATGAATGAATTTTAAAATGGCATTGGTGTTCAAAAGGTGAGGCTGCAGATGTGAGTCATCTGAGCTAACAACTGTTGGTGACTTTTGATGATCCAATAGCTGTTTGAAATGAGGATGGAAGGTTTTGAAGAATATGTATGGCACACTGATGATTTTTATCCATTTTAGTGGATTTTTATCAACAGTGGTTAGGGGTATGGTAGTGGCAAGGTTTAGAAGGCTACTTTGGTCAACAACTGTTGGTGCAACAGTGGATAAGCTTTGACAGAAGTTTTGAACATCTGCTGCTCTGATGAACACAGTAACATCTTTTGATGGTGATAATGAGATATCTGCAAAGTAACATCCTTGACAAAACACATTTTAGATGCATATTATCAAGATTAACATATTAGCAGATTTTTATAGGGATTTGTATTCAAGGTTTTACTACTTATCTATTTCATGTTTTAAACATTTGATAAATTTTGACAGTAGTTGAGTATCCCAGATGATGGTAACCTTTTCACTTTGACTACACATTTTGTGTTCTAATCCTTAGAGTAAGACATGAGTAGTCAAGAATTTTAAGGTCTGTTAGCAATCAATCCTTGATCTGTTGTTAAAATAAACTTGAGTTTGACATGACCTTGACCCATGTACCATTTCCTTTTGATCTATTTTCAAGGATAGTATTACCACAAAAAAATAAGGGTTTTACATCCTGACAGGAGATTGAAACTTTTACTATCTAAAACAAGTAAGAGTTCAAAATATATTATTCTTAAGGAAAAATAAAGAACAACATATCCTGTTTTATTTGAGAAAAACCTTTTCAAGGAAAAAAAATTAAAGGTTTTTCTGAAAACAACATCAAAAGGATCTGGTATATGATCATAATCACATCATTCTCAAGTTTAGGAGAATGGTCAATGGTTTGAAAACTTAATAGCCACTGTTTGTACCCATTTCCTTGTCAGTTGATTGCTAATGTGAGGAAACATGTTCACAAAGGTTTTGAAAGTCCTTTTATAGAACTTATTACCATGTGATGATTTTGAAAAATTTGTCTAGTCCTCTTTGTAAGTTTAATCACTAGTGATACTTCTGTTACCTGAATTTCCCTGAGTCAGTGAATGCACACAGTTGCATGATGACCATTGTTAACCCAATTTGTGAACTCTTAAGTGTTTTATATTTATACTCTTTTCTTTTGATTTCAAAAGTTTTGAGATAAACACACTTTTGAGTTTTTGTAATTTTTCTTCTTTCCCTTTTTACCCTTTCCATCTAAAAGTATTGAACCTTTTACTGGAAGGTTTTCAAGAAAAGAATACTCAATCCAAAATCATTTACAGCAATGTTTTGAGAGATTTGGACATTTTTGCTACTGCTTATGCCAAATTTCACATTACTCATGATTTGGTTTTCTCAACATCAACATATAACCTTTGTAGGATTTCACCCTTTTTCTCACAAGAGATCTGGGCTAGTTTCAAACTCTTTACAACACTGATATATTACTATCATAGTTTTTGAGTTGATCCTTAGTCATGTTTGATGTGAAAGTTGAAACTGCTAATTTTCTTACATGTTTTCTTAACAAAATTGATTTTGGTCCTTTTGAAGGATTCTCAACCTGTTTTTCAATACATAAGATCTAACTGACTAAAGTTTTAATTTCCCTCTTTTTGAGTAAACAAAAACACTAATGTTTTTATGAACATAGGTTTTTGTTAATCTGAGGTTCAACTATATCATCTATTACAGTGACATCACAGATTTCATAGCAACAGTTGAAATCAATTTTGAAAATAAGAAATAATCCCATAGTTTTAACAGATATGTTTTCAGATCTAAAAACCATGAGTGTCTTGTGCATGAAATTACTTGTTGTGTGAGATTTGTGTGTCAAATGACATCTTGGTTGTTTTACAGAGTTTTTGAATGACCACTTTGAGCATGGTTTTCTCAGTACTCTGTTTTTCAACTAAATGCATTCAACCTTAGTATCAATGAATTATGAGCCGAACTGTTATGTCAAATTGATTGTTAGATCGAATTTGACTGTCCAGGCTCTGATACCAATTGTTAGGATCTGGGGATCTACTGATTGTGTTTGTTTGTGAGATTTGAACAAATCAAATAGATATGAGCAGTTTTGAGTGCAGCGGAAATGAATAACAAACTTTGTAAACACAATCAAAGGAGAATATAGTTTGATAAACAATTGCTTTTTCATAGAGTCGAAAGATTACATTAAAAGCAAAAGATTACAATGCAAGCTTACAGACTAAACTCCCCCTCAGCCTGATACTCCAGAGTTGGTTGCACAAGATGAAAGGATTGAATTGAGGAGAAGAACTCACTCAAAACCATCAAATATAACAGTACAGAACACTGTCATATTTATAGGCAAACCAAACCACTGATGTACCTCAGCTGACGTCACCATGATAGTGACATCTAACAGCCTAACAACCTATAAACACTGGTCTATACAAAACTACTGACGTCTAACAACTGATTGATAATAAAATACAAAACAAGTCTAACACTGTTCACGTTCCACTGTTGTAGCCTAAGCACTGATTGTATGAACATCAGTGCTTTTTTCAAAAGGTGATCAGTCTTTGAATGAGCAGTGCTTGGGTCTTCAGCAGTACTTAAAAGACAGCAGTAGATAGAGCTTAGTGTTTGCCTTTTAGCAGTCTTTAGTTGTTTCATCAGTGTTTGGTTCATCAGTTGTTCTTCTGAGCAGTACTTAGAGTGTATCAGCAGATAGGTAACCACTGTCAAGGGGAGAGCTTAGTGTAAACTTCTGCTTATTGTGAATCCACTGTTGTGAACCGGTTTTGGCTTTCATTATCTGTTCCTCTGGTAGGGTTCAATCCCAACAGTACAATTATGGCATACTCGAAGAATTTTGAAGTATACCCTCGACAGTCAACATCCACCATCCGGTGGTTCAGGAACTTATTTGTCATTTGTTCCTTTTCATAGTCGGGACAAAATTTTCTTTCCACCAATCGCTTAAATTCTTCCCAACTCATGGCATAAGCCATGTCACTTCCATTGGCTTGCAACACCGTATTCCACCATTCCAATGCCTCTTCCTTAAAGAGGTGGGATGTATACATAACCTTATCTTCCTCTGCGCATTTACTTATTTTAATTACGGCTTCGGTTTTCTCTAACCAACGTAGTGCGGCCGTCGCCCCTTCATTGCCTGTGAATTCAACTGGTTTACATGCAAGAAATTCTTTATAAGTGCAACCAGGGGTTGAAACTTTCATTTTCTTGAGTATTGGGGCTTGAATCACATTATTGTCGTTATTGCCGCCTCCATTCACACTGTTACTAAAATTATCGTCGCGAGTTTGCTTGCTATTGTTGGCTTGCGAAGGTTCAACAGGGTTTTTAACAGCAGCAACAATTGTCGGGATAGCATTGGCTATTCCCTAAGCAACGCTGTTTTCTATATCTTTCCTATTAAGAAAATGGTCTTCATTATTTTGTTTGGATTAGTTAACTTCATTGATCGGTTGGTTTTTCGCGTTTTCCATCTGAATAATTAACAATATATCTAAATTATTGCCACAAAATAGATAACAACCAAACATAACAAAGCAGTCACACATAATCATGTCAACACGTATAGCCAAAATTGTCGACCTTGCGACTTTTATATTTTTATATATTAGTATGCATCGATACACACCATTTATTTTACAAAAGTTTTATTTTGATTATTATTATACAATATTATATTATTACTATTATCATATATTATTATTATTACACAACCACACCACCACCGTCAGCTGGCTTTTCAGAAACGACGTTCCCTCTCGTCGTATTTCCATGAGATCTTCTTCCCCAGATCCCGAATTCTATTTCCCGCATTTACCAGTTCCTCGCCATAGTGGCAGAGTTCAGCTAAGTTTTTTGTGCTCATCGGTGGGTAGGGTGCAGGTTCATGATCAAACTGGCGAAAATAAACGTTGGGGTTATTCATGAAATTCTGAAATTGCCAGTCATTCGTCCACCATTCCTCCAATTCTCCGGGTAGAAGTTGGTGGTTGACAATAGGGTCCAGGATAGCAGGTTCAATGTTAATTTGGAGTTGTGATTGGGCAGGGAAATTGAAGAGGTTTTCATCGGCAGGTCCGAAGAGATCACAGTTTGAAAGTTTTTGATCAAGCTCTTCCCAGGGTGGCATTTCCTGGGCTTTCCTGGAACTTTCCCCGATTTCCTTTCCTTTCCCTTTGTCTTTCGGATACTCAGTCTTTTTAACCTTCTGGGCAAGTAGCTTCTTCCTACGTCCGCGTTTCCAGTCCAGGATTCTCCTCCTCTTTTTCGGCTTTGGTTTCTCCTGCGGTTGAGCCTGGAAAGTTATTGGCTCCTCAGTATCTGCCTGATAGCTAGATAGGGTCCCGGTGGCCTCCATATCGGTGGTATGGATGGTAAAGTTTAGGAGTACCTCCGACAGTTCATTCATGTTGTTTAGCACACATGAAGAAACACACAAAATCCAAATTAAAATTTTATGTATTGTAAATTAAATTTTCACAGAATCACAAAATGGCAATCTGAAAATTAAGTATTTCTAAATACTTAATTGGCTTAAATCAGTAGATCTGATACCACCTTTTTTCTGTCACGGCCCCCGACCCGGTTTTACCCGTTTCAGGAGCCGCATGACAGAAACCTGTGGTATTGGTATTACGCAGCGGAAATTTTAGCAGAATCTTTAAAAACTGAAAACATCCATTTATTTTATTTCCAAATTTCGGGCCAAACCCCGTAATTTACAATAAAGGAGTTTCACTGGGAAATCCCCTGTTTACAAAAACATGTTTATTTATTTAGTGAGCCACTTTCTTCAAGATGGTAGTGCTACACGGCACTTTTCCCTGGTTCACAGTAATCACCTGAAATATGTTTAAAAAGTTTTTTATCAACGGGGAAATACTGGCGAGTCATTCAAATTGCATAAAACGACACATTGTTATAATTCACAGTATTAAGGGCGATTACAATGTTTATATCAACAAATTACCCAACGGTATTTGTCACTCGACCCGATTATGTGACTATGGTCATATCACCCATTGGCTAACCCTTTGTCCAATGGTGACGATTATCAAGTAATGTATACAAAACCCCACATACCGGCTGTAATTGAAGACTACAAAGACTTAATCCCTGTAATTATAACTTTGAAAATAAATAGGGTTTTGGAAACAATTTGGTAAAAAGAGAATGCCTCACATTGCGAGTTTAACAGGACAGAACTTTGCCTACTGATTTATCCTCGTAATCTAGTTAAATAACAATGCACACGAAACTAGGTTAGTAACTTAATACAACATTTACGATAAAATCACGAAATCAAAACCCTCACGAGGAATGAAAAAGTATAGCCCGAATTCGGGCAGCACTTAAACATCCATCGGATCGGTTTCAATCGATCGGACATTGTATCGTAGCAGTGATCGAGTTATTACCCTGTAATTGTAGCAGCGTTTCCCTACTTAAATCTATGAATTTGAGCAGTACAGAACGTCTTTAGAGTAAATTTTTCGAGCACAGATGAAAGCCCCATGCATGTCCAATTTATAGCTGAAAAATGAGTCTCTCGCGGCCCGCGTAAACCTTAAGGGAGTCTTACGCGGCCTGCGAGGGCCACCCTAGCTACGGCTAGG
This sequence comes from Helianthus tuberosus, assembly GCA_030545235.1. NCBI lineage: Eukaryota > Viridiplantae > Streptophyta > Magnoliopsida > Asterales > Asteraceae > Helianthus > Helianthus tuberosus. Next base: position 154,850,326 of record CM060358.1, read on the forward strand.
GCTACCGTGTCACGCCGTAGGTCTGCCACGTGTATAACACGTGGCATAAAGCTTATCTGGCGCATCATCAAGCTGTCGCGCCCCGCGTAAGCTTCCCTTTGGGCTTACGCGGCCCGCGAGCGACCAATAAAAATTGAATTTCTTGGTTTTTCATTAGAATTAGGGTTTTAGGGGTCCGGGTTTTCACTTACGGAGTGTTGTAGGACATTTTTGCAGGTCCTTGCACAGACTGGCGTTCGACACTTTCGTCCATAAAGTGCTTCGAATGGTGCAGCATTGATACTTGTGTGATAACTATTGTTATAAGAAAATTCTATCAATGGTAAGTGATCGTCCCAATTACCTCCGAAATCAATTACACAAGCTCTAAGCATGTCTTCCGTGGTCTGAATTGTCATTTCGCTTTGTTCGTCCGTTTGAGGATGATAAACTGTGCTTAGATTTAACTTGGTTCCCATTGCTTTTTGGAAACTTGTCCAAAAATGAGAGGTAAAACGACTATCTCTGTCAGAAACAATTGATAGAGGAATTCCATGTAAAGAAACTACTTCATTTACATATAATTTAGCTAATTGTTTCATACTAAAAGTTTCCTTCATTGGTAGGAAATGAGCTGACTTAGTTATCCTGTCTACAATCACCCAGATTGTATTATTACCTTTTCTTGTTTTGGGTAATTTAGTAACAAAATCCATTGTTATTAATTCCCATTTCCAAACTGGCATTTCTAACTGTTGCAATAAACTTGAAGGTTTCTAATGTTCAGCTTTGACTTGTGAACAAGTTAAACACTTTGCAACATATGCTGCTATATCCTTTTTCATTCCTATCCACCAAAAATTCTTTCTTAAATCCTGATACATCCTATCACTTCCAGGATGCATCGTATACTTAGACCTATGGGCTTCTTCTAATATACGGTGGCGTAGGTTTGCTAATTTAGGTATCCACATCCTTTTCTTATGGAATCTCCAAATTCTATCTGTTCCTAGTTCTAATTCCTTAATCATTCCTTTTAACTTCTCAGTATCATCCTTGATTACTGATTCTTGTGCCATTCTAATCTGTTCATTTAAATCTACTTGCAGATTTAATTTAAGTGAACGTACCCTTTTTAGCTTTTCATGATACTTTCGGCTTAAAGCATCAGCAACTACATTTGCCTTTCCTGCATGATACTGGATATCACAATCATAATCACTAAGTAATTCCATCCAGCGTCTTTGTCTCATATTCAACTCCTTTTGCCCGAACACATACCTTAAACTCTTATGGTCTGTGAAAATGGTAAACTTACTACCATATAGGTAATGTCTCCAAATCTTAAGGGCAAAACCTATAGCTCCTAACTCTAGATCATGGGTTGAATAATTCTCTTCATGATTCTTAAGCTGTCTAGAAGCGTAAGCTATAACCTTTTGACGTTGCATTAACACACATCCATAACCTAACTTAGATTACAAAATCTTCAGTTCCTTCTGGTAACGCTAGTATGGGTGCATGGGTTAATCTTTGCTTAAGGATTCTAAAGGCTTCTTCTTGTTTTGGTTCCCATTCAAACTTAACGGATTTACAGGTCAGCTTAGTTAAGGGAATGACTATTCTAGAAAAATCTCGAATAAATCTTCTATAATAACCTGCCAATCCTAAGAAACTTCTAACCTTGGTTGGTGACTCCGAGGTTTTCCACCTGGTTATCGCCTCGATTTTGGTGGGATCTACATGAATTCCTTCATGATCAATTAGATGTCCAAGAAATTGTACCTGTTCTAACCAAAACTCACACTTCGAAAACTTAGCATAAAGCTTGTCTTTTCTTAATAAACTTAGAAGTGCGTGCAAATGCTTTACATGTTCCTCTTTAATCTTAGAGTAGATGAGAATATCATCTATAAAGACAATTATGAATTTATCCAAATATGGCTTACATATTCGGTTCATCATGTCCATGAATGCAGCTGGGGCATTGGTTAAACCAAATGGTATGACAGTAAATTCATAATGGACATACCTTGTTCTGAAAGCGGTTTTAGGAATGTACTCTTCCTGTACCTTTAATTGATGATATCCTGACCTTAAATCGATTTTAGAGAAAAATCGTGCTCCTTGCAACTGATCAAACAGATCATCAATTCTTGGTAATGGATACCGATTCTTAATTGTGACCTTGTTCAATTCACGGTAGTCAATGCACATACGCATTGATCCGTCCTTCTTTTTAACGAATAAGATCGGCGCTCCCCAGGGTGATGAACTTGGCTGTATAAATCCTTTCTCTAACAATTCGTCTAACTGTTTCTTTAGTTCCTGCATTTCTACGGGTGCCAAACGGTAAGGTGCCTTGACAATTGGTGCTGTCCCTGGTATTAAATGGATTCTGAATTCAACTTCCCTATCTGGAGGTTGTCCTGGTAGCTCTTCTGGAAATACATCTGAAAACTGGGATACTACTGGAATATCCTTTAATTCTTTTCCTTTAGTGTTAGTGATTTTGGAAATCAAATACACTAATGACCCTTTTCTTATGTAACTTGTTGTTTTCATCACAGAGATGAACTTTGTGGATTTAAGGGTTTTATTTCCTTTAAATGTGATCTTTTCACCCCTTGGTGAATTTACTTAGATTGACTTTTGATCACATAAAATACTAGCTTTATTGGCTATTAACCAATCCATTCCTAACACAACATCAAATCCTGCCAGATTCATGGGGTAAAGGTTTGCAATAAATTTCTGATTTAGAATTTCTATTCTTGCTCCCTGCCAGATCTCAGAAATCTTAATTGTTTCCCCATTTGCTGTCTCTACTAGACATTCTTGTGGAAGTTTAGTTAACGGTTGAATGAGTAATTTGCAAAATGAAGTATTAATAAAACTTTGGTTTGCACCAGAGTCAAATAATACTTTAGCAAAAACATCATTAACTAAAAACGTACTGGTGATCACATCCGGAATCATCTTTGCTTCTTCTGCAGTCAGAACAAATGCTATAGCATTTTTAGTATTCTTAGTGTTCGTAGCTGGAGCTATCTTTGGACAGTTAGGCTTGATGTGGCCTTGTTCTCCGTAGTTGTAGCATATCCTATTGTTAAACTTTTTCCTGCAATCTTCTTCCTTATGTCCCGATATTTTGCAGAAGTTACAGTATATGGAGCATCTTCCGGAATGCTTCCTTTTGCAATACTTACAGTAGGGTGCAGAGGTAGAGCCTACATTTCTCCCACGGTTAGAATTTCCAGAATGGAATTCTTGTGTAAACTTCTGGGTTAGGTTCCTCCTTTGATCCTCTTCTCGTGTACGGGCTAATTCATATGTCAAGGTATTGGCTAGTTCTACAACTTCTTCTATAGTTTGGGGTCTAGCTTCCTTGACTACATGCCTTATTTCTCCAATTAATCCCCAGATACGGGAGATTAATACTGGTTCAGGTGAAGCAAGGGTTGGCACTATTCTAGCATATTCAAAGAATAACTTAGTGTACCCCTTATTTTCCACACCAATCATTCTTAGGTTTAAGAAATTGTTTGCTATCTGTTCTTTTTCATTAGGAGGGCAGAATTTCCTTTCTACTATGTTTTTAAATTCCTCTCATTCCATATTGTAAGTTCTATCACTTCCTCTAGTCTGGAGGATAGTGTTCCACCATTCTAGTGCTGAATTCTTAAACAGATTAGAAGCAAACATTATCTTATCATCTTCCGCACATTTACTTATTCTTAAGACTGCCACAGTCTTTTCTATCCAGCGTAGAAATGCAACGGCCTCTTCATTGCCTGAGAATTCCATTGGTTTACAAGACCATAATTCTTTGTAAGAACAACCGTAAGAAACGGTTCTTCTTCTTTTGGGAATGGGCGCTTGAAGTATAGGTCCATTGTTCACGCTGTGTTTAGGTTCAGTTGGTCGCTTACCGCTATGCTTACTTTTATTGTTAGCTTCCCTAACCGTTTGAATAATATATGGCATCGCATCTATTATTCCTTGTGCCACTACGTGTTGGATGGCACTGTTATCCGTTGGATGGCACTGTTATCCACTTGGTTTCCATTGTTGTTGTTCGGATTTTCGTTACCCGGATTATTGTTACTCTGGTTATCGTTATTTAGATTTTCCTGATTCACTTGGTCGACCATCTAAATTTTAAACATTTACCAATTATTAATATCACAAAATAATTAATAATTTTAGGCAACAATCACACAACACACATATTGGTCAAAAGCGTCGAGCATTGAGACTTTACTCTTTCTATTATAGTATGCGTCAAATACACACTAAGACTGGAATTAAAATTACAACACTACTATGCATCACTAACCACTAAGGGGTTTATACTACAACATATATTATTATTACACATATTATTATTATTAATTTTTTTTCATAAAAACATATTATATATTATTATATTATTATTATTACCAACTCCACCATCATCATTACTGGTCTGGATTCATCCAGTAATCCATATTGCGCTCGTCGTATTTCCAGACTAGTCGTTCTCCTACCTGCCTCATCCTCTCACTACCCTATAAGATTTCTTCTCCGAAAGTTCGGAGCTCATGCACATTTTCTGCACTCATTGGGGTGCAGGTGCTGGTACTGGGTCTGCGTACTCGGCCATGTGATTCTCCTGAGGGTACGGATTCTCTAAGATCTCCCTAAAGTATTCATCATTGTCATAGTAGGGATCTAGAGGGTCCAGACCTGGATAGGCTGCTAAGTTCGGCATGGTTTCATCGTTTAGGTAGTAGCGTGGCACATAATCCCTATGATCATCGAACCATGGATCATAATTTGGATCTAAGGGATTAGGGGCTGGTATCCTAGGTATCTCCTCAGGGTTGAAATCATGCATTTCTATCTCCATCGGCTGAGTGGGGAACAAAGGTAAGGGTTGTGGGGCTACTAGTTGTTCCAGATTTGGGTCGGCAACAGTTGTTGCTAGGATATGAAAATTGGCTAAGCTCCTATTAAGCATATCCTGTGTATGGGCATCTGACTCTCGCTTAGCGGCTGCTAGGACTCTTTGCTGTTGCAACTTTCGCATTCTTTTCCTACGCTCGAATGCTCCCTTACTGAACCATCCTCTCTTTTTCTGAGGGAATGGCTCTTCAGACTGAGCCTAAAAGACAAACATCCTTTCTTCCGGGTCAGCAGAATACCCAGAGAGGGTAGGCTAGAAAGAAGTACCTTCACGCCTAGGTGAATCAGACAACTGACGATACACGTCTGAGGGTCCTTGATCACTCATACTGTAAACTAACAAATAGTCAAATAACACATAACAATAAAATACAGATATGTACGTATTTTCATAATTTATTTCCTAACAATTTGGATAATATATTGATGTCAGCAGAACACTTCTGTGGCTGAATCAGTGGCTTAGCTCTGATACCACCTTCTGTCGCAACCCCCGCCCCCTTATCTGTCCCGGGAACGAGCGGGCGCGAACACAAAGTGTTGGTGGTATCATTTTGTTTATTAATTTGGCAGCGGAAATTTCATCAGGACCGTAGTTAGGAAATGTTTATCGGAGTAAAACCACCATATTTTATATTAATAACCACATGGGTAAAATCCAAGTTTCTTATTACAACATAGGGATAAACCCTATTTTATTGAATTTAAAACATAGTCTTTTAGGTAACTTTTATAGCCACATTTTTCCAAGCCGTCAGTGCTCTCAAGCTGGCTTTCTTCTAATTTGGCTTTCACATTTTGTTACCTGAAACGCGTTTTAAAAACATTTTTCAGTGGGAAATACTGGTGATGTGCGTGAGTGTTATTAGTTTCTAATGTATATGTTAAGCCCTTTTTAACACTTTTTAGCCAAGTTTTAAATTTATAAAACACGATATTTTACTAACACTAAACACACATATGGGCAAGTGCACCCATCGTGAACGTAGTATAGTGTTGGCAAGATACCGAGGTCGTCCAAGGACACAAGAGCTTTTAGTACCGGTTTATCCTCAACGTCTAATCAAATCAAAAGTTAGAAAAAGGTTTTAAACTAGAAAAATAAAAACTAACTAAAATGCTGAAAAAATAAAATAAAAATAAAAACAGATAGACAAGATGAATCACTTGGCTCCGACTCGTGTATAGTGTAACCTTTGATTATTTCCGCACTTTTGCACTTTTTAACAGATTATCTTAGTTATTGTAGTAGGCCCCTCTTTTGAAGGTGACATTACCCTCAACCCAGTAGTTTGAGTCAGCAAGGATACAATCCTAAAGGGTCGGATTATTGAAAGATAATTAATGAAGTTATTAATGCATATTATGGTATGCCCCTCTTTTGAAGATGACGTTACCCTCGGCTAAGTAGTCTGAGTCAGCAGGGATACAGTCCTAAGTAGCCGGGTTAAAGTATTAAAAGTAGCTTACATATGAGGGGATCAAAGAGTTTGGACCCCCGCCATCCAATACCGGTAAGTATTGAAGGAGGTCCTACTAAATTTGACCCAGGTCCTTGCAGGATCTATACACTGAACAAGGCAAGACTCTTACCAAACCGTTCCCTTAACCCCCGACCAGGTAGCCAACAGACATCCATATAGACCGTGGAGATATGAATGGTGAAAATATTTTATTTTATATAGACAGTAAAATAATGCCAAGACACCACGAACAAACGATAAGGAAGAATCACCTTCAACATAAGAAACTAGTTATTAAATTCATTAATACATAACCAAGTAAAAAGTGCAAAAAGATTAAAAATAAAAAGTATTACACTAGACACTTGTCTTCACCAAGTGATGTAAGAGACTTAGGCAAACATGGCCTTTGATTGTCAAGAACTCTTACGATCAATCTTGGATCCCGAGACGACTCACACACTATATGATGGACAATGGGTGATGGTGGTGGGTGAAGTGTGAGAGAGGTGGTGTGCCAAGGGATGGTTTGCAATTGAGCCAAGCACCCCTATTTATAGGCTGAACAGAAGCTCGGGCACGGCCCCGTGTCCATTGGGCATGGCCCCGTGTCTATCATCCTTCTCTGTCTTCATTAATTGCTCTTGTCTGCATTAGTTGACCACGACCCCGTGTCCGCTGGGCACGCCCCCGTGTGAAGAAGCATATCTGTACTATCAAGATTTTCCTGGATTCTGCGAATCTTATAGTTGACCACAGCCCCGTGTCCGCTGAGCACGGCCCCGTGGTGGGCGATAGAAGCTTCTACAACTTTGTCTTTTATGCTGACACTTGGACACGCCCCCGTGTTCACTGAGCACGGGGCGTGTTCAGCTTTCTGTTTTCTTGTTTTGCTTGGGAAGATGCTGTCGAGGAGGTCGGGCATGCCACGTTTGTTCCTTTTCTTGTATTTATGTTAGATTTAGCTGCCTTTTTGCTTCTTTTGTTAATTTGAGCTCATTTAATCCTGAAAATACAAAAGGAAGACAAAAACACACTTTTTCCAACATTAGTACTAAAAAAGGGTTAGTTTTATGCCACGATTGATGTAATTTATATGTTGCATTTTGTGCACATCAAATACCCCCACACTTGAATCTTTGCTTGTCCTCAAGCAAAACTCTTTATAATGTGGCTTTACACTCCCAAATGGAATGGGTAGAAGAGAAGGTTTTTTTGGGCTTGTCATAGAGTGTCTGGATTTCCAAGATTCTTTATTAAGTTTTATTTTTATTTATTTACAATCCTTTTCGTCATAATTTATTTAAAACTTTTCATAAGATAAATTACTTATTAGGGCATAACATGCCTCTTTTAAAATTCTATTTATATACAATTTCACATATCTCACGGGGGATCACTCAACACTCGGCCGAAGATGTATTTTAGTAAATCACTCGAGAGCGGCATGGAACTTACTCCTACCATAGGCTTGCCAAGCAATCAATCCTCCTCCTTTTTAACTATATACCTTTGTAAATATCAAGAGGACTTTTTGGGTGAATGGTTAGGCTTGGGTTAAATGTAGTTGGTTGGGTTAGTGGTTAGTAAAAGGGCGAAAGGCGTAAAAAGCGTCGGTTTTCGTAAGACTTTTTATTTTTGCATATTTTTATTTTGATGAAGCTATTATTCAAACAAAGTTATTTTTGATGAACTTGTTTGTTTTTTTTTTCTTTTTTGCTTCATCATCATTTTTTTTTTGCAAAGTCATACGAAAATCCGAGCTTGTTACTAAAACAAAGGGTTAAAAAATAAAAAAGGTTTTGGTGGGTGAAAGGGTGTTTGGTTTTTGGGTTAAGAAATGAAAAGGTTTAGGCTCAAAGGGTTATCTAGGGGGATTTTGGGTAGGTGGTAAAAAAAACAAAAAAAATGGTGTAGAAATAAAAAGGGTTAGTCCTAATGGCTCCATCATTTACTTACTTGGGTTTAAGTTGGTAAGGACCGGGACTGTATCGTCGTGGCAAGTTCTAGAGTCGTAAGAACCAAGCGGCTATTCATACAAGAAATGAAAAATGAGCATTTTTAGTTAAAAAGATATATATTTGTATGCTCAATAAAGGCTCAAAACTCACTTTTGTGGGAATGGGTTTTTATGTGATCAAGTATATATAATCAAATTTTAACTAAGCTTGTCATGCCGTTTCATAATTTTCTTATGTTGGTTCTTTTTATCACGACGTTATCGGTTGTAAATTTGTAAAAATATAACCTTTTTAGAATTTGAAATTCCCAAGTTAAACCTAGACAAGTAAAAAAACTTGAAAAAATTTTTTGAAAAAAAATTTGGGGTGATTAGCGGTTCCAATAGAGTTTTGTGTAAGGCTTGTGATTAGCACTTGCAAGATTCAAAGTTTTAGCATCCCCCCCCCCCCCCCCACTTAAATTACACATTGTCCTCAATGTGTCCCAAAAATAAGTTTTTAGGTTGATTGGATGTGTAAAAATGTGTTAAAAAGCAAAATTTTATGTTACTGGACGTCTGGACACGGCCCCGTGGTGTCCGGGCACGGCCCCGTGTTCAGTTGCCAGTAACAAAAAGTTGTAAAAAGAAACAGAAGCCTGGACACGGGGGCGTGTTGGGTGAACACGGCCCATGTCCCGTTTACCTGAACTGGGCATTTTCTGCAGACTGTGCAGCACGGGGCCGTGTTGGGCGGACACGGCCCGTGCTGAACTTGCTGTAATGAAGAAAATTTCGTCGGATGGCCTTGTTTTCGTGCATGGGGTGCTGGTTCAAGTTTCCCTTGTTATCCTTTGCCATCCCGAGTGTGTTTTACTCCTGAAAATTAAAACTAAACTAGAAAACATAAAAATTAATCTAAACTAAACTAAGGATAGTTCCGCGGAATGCCTCCGTGGTGCACCACGTTTATAAGGGTCTTTGGCTAGACCCGAAGCCTGGTCATATGTTACCCAAGTGGGATGTTTTGCATCCCATGCTACACCGTCGGAGAGCGTCATCCAAGCTTGAGTCTATGACCTTCATGTAGATGACCGAGTCTTCGTCTTCTACTCTTTTTCCGACTCCAAACTTCAATTCCTCGTCCCCAAACTTCAATGTTAGTGTTCCGTCATTCATGTCTACCACTGCTTGGGCAGTTGCTAGAAATGGCCTCCCTAGGACGAGAGGGACTTTGGTGTCTTCTTCCATGTCTAGTATGACAAAGTCGGCCGGGAAGACGAAATTGTCGACTTTGACCAATAGATTTTCAGCGACACCTTGTGGATATTTGACGGATTTGTCGGCAAGTTGTATGCTCATCTTTGTAGGGCTCGTTTTTCCTAGGCCGAGTTGTTTGAACATTGATGCAGGCATGAGGTTGATGCTAGCCCCAAGATCGGCTAGTGCATTGTGAATGGGGGATTCCCCAATTGAGCAAGGAATCGTGAAGCTTCCAGGATCAATCTTCTTTTTAGGGAGTTTGTTGAGTAGTAAGGCGGAGCATTCTTCACCTAAGTTAACTAATTGCAATGATTCAATTTTCCTTTTATGAGTGAGGAAGTCCCTCATAAATTTTGAATATTTAGGCATTTGGGTTAGGACTTCGATAAATGGAATATTAACATGCAATTGTTTTAGTAAATTTTCAAACTTTGCGAATTGCTCATCGGTCTTTTGATGAATTAACCGACCGGGGTATGGAACCGGAGGAGTCTTAGTAGGCTCTTGAACTGGTGAAGAAGCCTTCTCTTGTTGGGGCGCGGGTGGAGTTGCGGTTTGGCTAGATTGGTTTTTTCAGTTGGTGGAAGTGGAGCCTCCTCGGGACCCACGGTACGGTTTCTCAATGTTATGAGATGTACTTGCGCCTTTGGGTTGGTCTCGGTATTACTTGGTAACGCGCCTTGTGGTCTCTCGGAAAAATTTTGAGCTATTTGATTTAATTGTTTTTCAATGTTTTGAATGCTAGCTTGTTGATTTCTAAAATTCGATTCCAATTGCTGAAATCGATCCGAGTTTTTCTTTTCGGTGTCGGAGAGGAGGCGAGATATAGTATCTTCAAGCCTTTCTCGTCCACCTTGTTGTTGAGAAAAAATTTGTGGTTGTTCAAAGTTAGTTCGTTGGTTTTGTTGGTTATTACTATTGCCGGGATCTCTCCAACCAAGATTGGGGTGGTTACGCCATCCTTGGTTGTAGGTACCCGTTGGAGGACCCAACGTCCTAGGTCTATTATCAATGTAGTTTACCGTTTCCGTTTGATCATCAACTTCTTTCATACAACTCCAATTTTCATGTGGCCCACCACACCCCTCACAAGACATAACCGAGGCCGTTTTTGCCATTTCTAACTTTTTGATTTTTGAATAAAGGGCCTCGATTTGGGCTTGTAAAGAAGTGCTTTCATCAACCTTATGGGCGTCCGGGGCAACAGATTTATTGCCTCGGGGAGTGTGCCACTGAAAATTTGTTTGAGCAATTTCCTCAATTTGATTATATATTTCATTTGGGCGACGATTACCTAGAAGTCCCCCGGAGCTAGAATCAAGTGTTTGTCTTGTGTGTGGCAACAACCCATTGTAGAAAGTGGATACTTGTTGCCATACCGCAAAACCGTGATAAGGACACTTTCTTAGTAGCTCCTTGAATCTTTCCCAAGTTTCATATAAGGATTCCCCATCCTCTTGTGAATAAGTATTAATTTCAGTCATTAATTTAGCCATTTTAGCAGGAGGGAAATACTTATATAGAAACTTTTGGGCTAGTTCATCCCAGGTGTTTACCGAGCCAACTGGGAGGGTATTAAGCCAAGCCTTAGCTCGGTCTTTTAGTGAAAATGGAAACATCCGAAGGCGGATGGCATCGTTTGATGCTCCATTGATCCGAAAGGTATCACATATTTCTAAGAAATTAGTAATATGTAGCTGGGGATCCTCGTCCGCAAGCCCATGGAAGGTTGCGGAGTTTTGAAGCATTTGTATCAAATGTGGCCGAAGTTCGAAGTTATTGGCTTCGACATTCGGTGTATTGATAGCGGCGCCGAGATTACCTACAGTGGGTCGTAGGTAATCCATGAGGGTACGTTGGTCCGCCATTGGAAGTGGGTCCCCCGAAACTTTCTCTTGGATTTTAGCTTTAAGTCTTTTTCTGAGAAAGCGTTCGGGTTCTTCTAGAGGTTCTTTTATGTCTCTACTGGAACTGGAGCTCATTCACTACGTAGGAAGTTCAAATGTGGCGCCTGGGTTCCAAGTCCTGCAATAAAAATAGAAAAGAACGTTGGTCAGAAGGTTCACCACGGCCCCGTGCTTAGGTGAACACGGCCCGTGGTCGGAGATACAGTGATTGTTTTCCGGATCCCTGTTACTGGGGAGCTGGACACGGCCCCGTGTTGCACCGACACGGCCCCGTGCTCAACCCTCTATAACTCGGAAAATAAAAACTGCCAGTGACAATGCTGGGCACGGCCCGTGTCCGACCAGGCACGGCCCGTGCTGAGCTCTGCAGAAACTGAAAAATTTAAGAAAATTCTAAAAAAACAGAAAAAAAAGAAAAACGATTAGGACATTGATTCCTAACTTTCTTAAAATCCTTGTGTCCCCGGCAACGGCGCCAAAAAAACTTGATGTGCGTGAGTGTTATTAGTTTTTAATGTATATGTTAAGCCCTTTTTAACACTTTTTAGCCAAGTTTTAAATTTATAAAACATGATATTTTACTAACACTAAACACACATATGGGCAAGTGCACCCATCGTGAGCGTAGTATAGTGTTGGCAAGATACCGAGGTCGTCCAAGGACACAAGAGCTTTTAGTACCGGTTTATCCTCAACGTCTAATCAAATCAAAAGTTAGAAAAAGGTTTTAAACTAGAAAAATAAAAACTAACTAAAATGCTGAAAAAATAAAATAAAAATAAAAACAGATAGACAAGATGAATCACTTGGCTCCGACTCGTGTATAGTGTAACCTTTGATTATTTCCGCACTTTTGCACTTTTTAAGAGATTATCTTAGTTATTGTAGTAGGCCCCTCTTTTGAAGGTGACGTTACCCTCAACCCAGTAGTTTGAGTCAGCAAGGATACAATCCTAAAGGGTCGGATTTTGAAAGATAATTAATTAAGTTATTAATGCATATTATGGTAGGCCCCTCTTTTGAAGGTGACGTTACCCTCGGCTAAGTAGTCTGAGTCAGCAGGGATACAGTTCTAAGTAGCCGGGTTAAAGTATTAATAGTATCTTACATATGAGGGGATCAAAGAGTTTGGACCCCCACCATCCAATACCGGTAAGTATTGAAGGAGGTCCTACTAAATTTGACCCAGGTCCTTGCAGGATCTATACACTGAACAAGGCAAGACTCTTACCAAACCGTTCCCTTAACCCCCGACCAGGTAGCCAACATACCTCCATATAGACCGTGGAGATATGAATGGTGAAAATCTTTTATTTTATATAGACAGTAAAATAATGCCAAGACACCACGGACAAACGATAAGTAAGAATCACCTTCAACATAAGAAACTAGTTATTAAAGTCATTAATATATAACCAAGTAAAAAGTGCGAAAAGATTAAAAATAAAAAGTATTACACTAGAAACTTGTCTTCACCAAGTGATGTAAGAGACTTAGGCAAACATGGCCTTTGATTGTCAAGAACTCTTACGATCAATCTTGGATCCCGAGACGACTCACACACTCTACGATGGACAATGGATGATGGTAGTGGATGATGGTGTTGTGATGGTGGTTGTGGTGGGTGAAGTGTGAGAGAGGTGGTGTGCCAAGGGATGGTTTGCAATTGAGCCAAACACCCCTATTTATAGGCTGAACGGAAGCTCGGGCACGGCCCCGTGTCCATTGGGCACGGCCCCGTGTCCATCATCCTTCTCTGTCTTCATTAATTGCTCTTGTATGCATTAGTTGACCACGACCCCGTGTCCGCTGGGCACGCCCCCGTGTGCAGAAGCATATCTGTACTATCAAGATTTGCCTGGATTCTGCGAATCTTATAGTTGACCACGGCCACCTGTCCGCTGAGCACAGCCCCGTGGTGGGCGATAAAAGCTTCTACAACTTTGTCTTTTATGCTGACACTTGGACACGCCCCCGTGTTCATTGAGCACGGGGCGTGTTCAACCTTCTGTTTTCTTGTTTTGCTTGGGAAGATGCTGTCGAGGAGGTCGGGCATGCCACGTTTGTTCCTTTTCTTGTATTTATGTTAGATTTAGCTGCCTTTTTGCTTCTTTTGTTAATTTGAGCTCATTTAATCCTGAAAATACAAAAGGAAGACAAAAACACACTTTTTCCAACATTAGTACTAAAAAAGGGTTAGTTTTATGCCACGATTGATGTAATTTATATGTTGCATTTTGTGCACTTCAACTGGTGAGTGAATCCCAGTTTAATCAAGAAGCATTTTATCAATTAACACAGTATTGAGAGCGATCACAATGTTTATATCTACACAATTACTCATTCAGTATTGTCAATCCTGACTGGTGGGTCATATTACACATTGGCTAACTCGTTGTCCAGTTGTAACGTGTTCCACATTTTGTATACAAAACCCCAACATACCGGCAGTAATTGAAGAACTACAAAGACTCAATCACTGCTTAATCACATTGTAAAGCATTTAAGGTTTTGTAAAACAGTTCACAAAAAGGTTTACAAAAAGAGGATAAACTCACATTGTTGTCTTAGATTTCTTCTAAGGTTTCCTGGTGATTTATCTATAATTTACACAAATGTACATATGTTAGTATAATAACCCTTTATTTATATTAACGATACCCTCCCCGAGACGGTATTCCAACAACTACGTCGGGCAGAACCACGACAGCCGTTACGGAATCCTAGATCAATCGGGCAACGTATCTAATATGTAACCGGGGTTATAATACTTACAACAAAGCAGAACTTCGTTAATTAGGGGGATATTATACCCGATTATAATGCCTACTATCAGAAATTCATGAGAAAGGAAAAAAAAAATGAGCGAATTGAACTGAAAGCCGATGCCTGCTATTTATAGGGCTGAAATTCAAGTCTCTCGCGGCCCGCGTAAGGTTAGTCCTGGGTTTACGCGGCCCACGTAGTAGGGGGTCTAGGTCATAGGTGATCAGGGTCACGGTATAGGTTCAACACGTGTTGACACGTGTCAGCACCGGGTGCGGCCTCGTTGTTACTCGCTCGCGACCCGCGTAGGCAGGAGCCAAAGGCTACGCGCCCCGCGATAGCCTATAAATTTTTGTTTGTTAATTATTTTTATTGACATTTCATATTTTGGGTTCGGTTTTCACGTACGGGGTGTATTTTGAGATATATAGGGGTATTTTAAAATATATTAGGGTGTCAGAAAAATTTCAGGAGGGTTGTTATATGGTGGGTCTGAAGAACGATGTTATGACGGAGGAGTCCGTACCACAGTCGTTGGAGTTTCCTCTGGTGGACGGTGAGAAAATGATGGGTAAAGAAAAGCTGAGGGTAGAGGAAGAGGAGGATTTGCATGAGGATCTGCATGGGAACCATAACACCCTTTCGGGTATCCAAGCTATGGAGGTGGGCCCGAGGAATGCACTCAAGAGGAGAGAGATTATGGCGGCTTCGTGTGTCCTATAGTTGATCCTGGTAAAAAACAGAAGAGAAGGCTTAAAATCAGAAGCTCGTTTAGGGACAAGCCCAACATCAATAGTAAAAGCCCGTCTGAGGTGGAGAGGCCCAACAAAAGGCCTAGACCTTCATCTAGTGATCCTTTTGACTTGAACAGGTTCATTGACATCTGGAAGTCTTTATCAGAAGCTAGTAACAACGTTCAAGGGTTTATTGCTCAACCAATCAATGGGGGTATTGACCTAAATCAAAATGCTTCTTCTTCGAATTCATCTGCGAGGACGCATCAAGTAGGCACAGTGGCTGAAGAAATTTCGTCTGTGGGGACGACTAGCAATCTGGGTAACGACCTGGGTAATGTCAATTCAGGTAATCTCGAAGCTGAATTAGGTGCTACGGTAGAGGTGGGAGCTAAGTTAGGTGTGTATTTCGGGGCTCATGAACAGTTCGTGAAAGAGACTATCATTGGTGAAGGAATTAATGGGGTTTACCAATGATTCTTCTTTCCCTTAACATCAGGGGTATGGGGGGTAGAGAAAAGATCCCTTGGGTTAGCTCATTGAAAAAATCCTATAAATTCAGTTTTTTGTGTTTACAAGAGACGAAACAAAATGATTTGGCTGATTTTGATCTTTCTAAATTATGGGGGAATAAGGATTTTGGTTCGGATTCGGTGGGTTCGGTCGGCCAGTCAGGTGGGTTATTGTGTATGTGGGACACAGGGATTTTTGAGTATACCAGCTCTGTGAAAAAAAGGAATTTTATCATTATCAAAGGTAGATTAAAAGGGTATAATGAATCGATTTGTGTAGTGAATGTCTATGCCCCCCCATAGTATAAGGGCGAAACAAGAGCTATGGGATGATATCTCTGCTGAGATGGTGTTAGAGACTGGTTTCTGGTTATTTGTCGGAGATTTCAACGCAGTTAGATTTCGAGAAGAAAGAAGGAATAGTGAATTTAAACCGGTGTGTGCGAGAAATTTTAATAGGTTTATTCATAACTTGGGCCTCATGGAATACAATATGGTGGGTAATCAATTCACGTGCGTCAGGGACAGCGGAAGAAAGTTTAGCAAAATTGACAGGGTGTTGGTGTCTCCTAATCTTTTTAATAAAAGCCGGAGGCGTCCCTTAGAGTGCTGCATAATCTCCATTCGGATCATAGACCGTTACTTTTCTCCTTAAGCGCTTTGAACTTTAGGCATAAACCATTTAGGCTCTTCAATTCTTGGCTGTCTAAAGATGGATTTGATGACGTTGTGAGGATGGCTGCGGCCACTTTCAACTTTGATGGGGAGCCGGATCTTTTTCTAACCAAGAAATTTGCGTTTATTCGATCGAAAATCAAGACTTTGAGGGATGAAATGATTAAAAAAGAAGGAGAGGAGGAAAGAAAAGTTAGGGATGAGCTGGAAAAGATAGAAGAAGTCATGGAAAGTAGGAGCTTGTCGGAAGAAGAGGAATGGATTTACGAGGAAAGTAACAAAGTCCTCAAGGAGTTGAGTTTTAGTAAAGGGGAAGATTTAAGGCAAAGGTCAAGAATAAAATGGGAAATTGACGGGGATGAAAACTATAAGTTTTTCCACGGTGTTATCAATAAAAGAAAAGCCTCAAATTCTATTCCTGGGTTAAACATTAATGGCAACTGGGTGACGACGCCGACTAAGATCAAGAAGGAGGTTATGTCTTTTTTTAAGAAAAAAATTGTTGAAACCCATAAGAATAGGCCGTCTATTGAGTGTAGTGGTATGAATTCCTTGTCTACTCCGGATCAGGAATTTCTTGTGGAGAAGTTCACTAGCAAGGAAATAAAGGAGGCAGTTTTTGAATGTGGAGACGACCGGGCCCCTGGGCCTGACGGGTTTACCATGAAGTTTATTAAGAAGTTTTGGGATATTTTTGAGCTGCACTTCAAGAATCTGATGGATTTTTTTCACAAAGATGGCAGAATTAATGTGGGTAGTGGATCCTCTTTCATTACCCTAATACCGAAAATTAAAGACCCGGTGGAGCTCAACAACTATAGACAAATTAACCTGGTTGGAATCATTAGTAAAGTTATTTCCAAGATTCTTGCTAACCGATTAAAGAGGGTGATTTCAAATGTCATTTCGGATTCTCAATCGGCGTTTTTGAAGGATAAATTCATTCTCGATGGGCCGCTTATCGTGAACGAATTAATTACATGGTGCAAGAGGAGTAAGAGGAAGGCGTTCCTTCTAAAGATTGACTTCGAAAAAGCATACGAAAATGTCAATTGGTCTTTCGTTGTGGATATAATGAAACAGATGGGATTCCTGGAGCTTTGGTGTAGTTGGATATGGGGGATTCTCAATTCCGCGAGATCCTCGGTTTTGGTTAACGGATCTCCTACCTTCGAGTTCAAGTGTGAGAAAGGGATGCGACAAGGTGACCCTATTTCCCCGTTCATTTTTTTGATTGTTATAGAAGCGCTATCGTTTTTTGCTTGATAAGGCCAAGGAAGAAGGAATGTTGAAAGGTATTACTTCTCCGAACGACGGTCCGTCTATCTCTCATCTTTTCTTTGCGGACGATGCCATTATTTTGGGGGATTGGTCTTCGGAGAACGTCTTGAATGTCGTTAGAATTCTTTGGGTTTTTCACATGTGTTCAGGGTTGAAAATAAATATGTCCAAGTCTAATCTCTACGGCTTGGGGGTAGAAGGAGGGGAGGTAGAGGATAAGGCTTCGAGGGTTGGGTGCAAAGAGGATATTCTTCCGTTTCGGTACTTGGGAATTATGACACCTGTGTCACTTCAACCATAAAAAAAATGCCAAACCACTGAAATATTATATTTCATACTTGGGATTTGTAAAAATATGTGTATCGTTTGCACATATCAACTCTTGTTCGATTTTAAGCTTTAAATCACTTTCTAGAGGGTTATACGCGCTCTGATGCGTAAATATAACCAGTTTAATCCAACGAACACTCCGGAATAGTGAAATAGGCTTAACATACCTTAAATAACCTTTACATAACTTAGAAATAAGTTTTAAAGGCTTTGCTATGGCAAAAACAAGTTAATTCGCTTACAGGGACTAAACTTGACAAACTACGAAAGTATGCCAATTTGAACTGTAACGGACATTCTGGAACATGACCGTAAGTTAAACACACCTTAAATATCCTTTATATAGCTTAGAAATAGGCTTTGAGGGGTTCGGTGTGCTAAAATAAACTTTTGGGTCATTCAGGGACTAAAAGTGTCAAAAAGTGCACAAGTTTGCACTTTCGCGCATAACTTACGTTCTGAATACATCCGGACATCCAAAATTTTATGTAATCACTAAAACATTTTATTTCAGTGTTTGGCATAAGAAAAATCCATTCGTCACGCCATTTGGATCGTTTTTCGCGCTTATGCACATTCCGTCGTAATTAACCGAACATCGCAACCGTACGGCTAAACGAACCGACATCCGAGATATTTTTGAGCACATTTTAAGTTCCCTATACGTTAACTTCATTTTAGAGCTTTGAAATAGGGTTAACGGGCCTTAAACGCGTCGGAAATGACCTTATAACACAACAGGGACCAAAACTGTAAATCTACCAAACTAGGTGCTTGCGCACCTCAACAATGTGAGTGTTGCGGTGCGCAAGTGATGTGTGTAAAATGCAACATATAAATTACATCAAATGAGGCATAAAACTAACCCTTTTTTAGTGCTAATATTGGAAAAAGAGTGTTTTTGTCTTCCTTTTGTATTTTCAGGATTAAATGAGCTCAAAAACGCAAAAGAAGCAAAAAGACAGCTAAATCCAACATAAATACAAGAAAAGGAACATTAGTGGACTGCCCGAACCCTCAACGGCACCTTCCAAAGCAAAATAGAGAAAACAGAAGACTGAACACGCCCCGTGCTCAGCCAGCACGGGGCCGTGCCCAAGAAGCAGCAGAAAAGACAAACCTATAGAAGCTTCTATTGCCCATCACGGGGCCGTGCTCAGCGGACACGGGGGCGTGTCGAAAGTACAGTAGGCGCATTTATTGTAATTGCGAATTACAATTAATGAGGAGAGAGAGTGTCAGACGGACACGGGGCCGTGCCCAGCGGACACGGGGCCGTGTCCAGCTCTCTGTACAGCCTATAAATAGGAGTGCTTGGATTCATTTCATCTCATCCCTTGGCACACCACCTCTCTCACACTTCATCCACCACCCACCACCATCACAACACCATCATCCACCACCATCATCCATTGTCCATCGTAGAGTGTGTAAGTCGTCTCGGGATCCAAGATTGATCGTAAGAGTTCTTGACAATCAAGGCCATGTTTGCCTAAGTCTCTTACATCACTTGGTGAAGACAAAGTGTCTAGTATAATACTTTTTATTTCTAATCTTTTGCACTTTTTATTTGGTTTTGTATTAATGACTTTAATAACTAGTTACTTATGTTGAAGGTGATCTTTCCTTATCGTTTGTCCGTGGTGTCTTGGCATTATTTTACTGTCTATATAAAATAAAGGATTTTCACCATTCATATCTCCACGGTCTATATGGAGATATGTTGGCTACCTGGTAGGGGGTTAAGGGAACGGTTTGGTAAAGGTCTTGCCATTGTTCAGCGTTTAGAGGTCCTGCAATGGACCTGGGTCAAATTTAGTAGGACCTCCTTCAATACTTCACGGTATTGGATGGCGGGGGTCCAAACTCTTTGATCCCCTCATAAGTTAACTACTATTAATACTATAACCCGGCTATTTAGGACTGTATCCCTGCTGACTCAGACTACTTAGCCGAGGGTAACGTCACCGCCAAAAGCGGGGCCTACCACAATACTGCATTAATAACTTAATTCATTATCTTCCAATAATCCACCCTTTTAGGATTGTATCCCTGCTGACTCAAACTACTGGGGTGAGGGTAACGTCGCCTTCAAAAGAGGGGCCTACTACAATAACTAAGATAATCTCTTAATTATGTGCAAAAGTGCGGAAATAATCAAAGGTTATACTAGATACGAGTCGGAACCAAGTGATTCATCTTGTCTATCTGTTTTTATTTTTATTTTTATTTTCAGCATTTTAGTTAGTTTTATTTTTCTTAGTTTAAAACATTTTTCTAAACTTTTATTTTGGTTAGACGTTGAGGATAAACCGGTACTAAAAGCTCTTGTGTCCTTGGACGACCTCGGTATCTTACCAACGCTATACTACACTCAACGATGGGTGCACTTGCCCATATGTGTGTTTAGTGTTAGTGAAATATCGTGTTTTATAAATTTAAAACTTGGCTGAAATAAGTGTTAAAAAGGGCTTAAAATATACACCTAATATATATAACACTTTAACGCACATCAGCAAGCAAGGGCCAGATGCAACAAAACGTTTTTCACAGCCTGCTTCTAGCCTTTAACACCTTCCAAAGGCCAATGCCATGTGTCCAACTCTTGTGGTGGAGCAATATGAGTTACCACAACATTCCGACAAGTGTACGGGCGAGATCATTCCCTCTTCTCCAAGAAACGATCCTAACGGTGACCCGAAATCTATAAATACCCAACCCCCTTCATTGCAAAACCCACTTGAAATATAAGATTTCTCTAAGTTGGGGTGTTTCATCACCTCATACCTGAGAATACTTGGGTTATCAATCTTGCGGGGACCCTTTGTAAGTGTTCCTTCGTTCTTTTATTGCTTTTCGAGTCCGAAAGTCAAACTTTGTTTGACTTTCTGCATTGACCAGTTTATGGTCAATGCGAAGTTCGTTTGAACTTCATAACGTGAGCGTAATCACGATGGTTATAGTCCCTAGTGACTATACCTACTGATTACCACGTTATCTAGGCTCAGTGACGAGTCGTAGTTTCGGCCAAAATGCGCATTCTTGCGTATTTTGTAACCAAACTACTCTTGGGTATCAAAACCGTTTGTTTTGATACCAAACCTGTTTTCTAAACTTAGTTAAGCATGTTTTAGCATGCTTAGCTCGTCACTTTTAGTTTAGTGCTTATATAGGGTCGTAAGGTAAGCGATCTAAAAAATCGCTTATACTTTCGAATTTGGTCGATCATTAGGATCCGACCAAATACCTTAGGTGACCATAGTGTATAGGGAATAACCTTCTGAGGTTATACCTTATGGTCACATCGTTTGAGTAGTTGTATGATAGGTAGTTTATATGCCTTAGGTAAATTACCAGAATACCCTTTTCATGTATAATTGGTAATTAAGCATATGTAACCTAAACATTTGCCACATAACTGATTATGTAACATGTTTAGGCATATAACACTTGTCATAGGGCTAGTTAGACGTCTCGAGTGCGCTTTTGCGCGCACGACGCGTTAAAGTAGCATAAGCTACCTTAATGGGTCGCGATGGGTCGAAAGCACTTAGGTTAGGTTTCATTTTAGTATGTGGGCTTTGTTAAACCATATTACATGAGTTCACATACTCATTTGGCTTACGAACCCTCATTCTATCCGATCCTCCGATTTAGGTCCAGTTTATTAACATAGTTACCTATATTAGGTGTCGTTTGATTCCGTGATCTCTAGCATTGCTTGGTGGTTATCTTAGGACTTCTGAGCAATCTCAAGTGAGTACATAGTTCCCCTCTTTTACTGTTTTCAAACTGTTTTGGGGTGAAGCATGTGTACCTATCTGTTACTTTCATGTTTTCCAAAAGTATAATTGATTATACATGTTAGTGCTTATCTGTTGACAAACTGAATGACTATCTATGGTTTAAACATTGATTTTTCAAAGATTATAAAACAAATTGTTGAATTGTACTTGTTTTGTTCACCAGACCGGTTGGTAGTATGATATAGCGCTATAGGATTAGACACCCCATTCCTGTTGTCATGGAATGTCTGAAACCAATTTGTTTCTCCATCCAAATAGGGATTGCCTTTGTGGTATCCTTATAGTCTCAAAGGTGTAGTTTGATGCACTAGGTCTGAATGAACTCTTAAATCACACTTTTAAAGTATAGTTTGATGTACTCCCATGTGTGATATTGTACAAAACCAACATATATATTTTTCACATCCAAAGCATATTTTGATATGTTATTTATGAAACCAAAACATAGTTTAATATGTTATTTACAAATCCAAAAGTATACTTTTAATATGCTACTATAAGGTTATTCGTTTAACCTTACATTATATTACAAAGCATAACTTTTGATTTATTCAAACACTTTGTTTTGTAGATTTTTACTTGTGGTTTAAGAAATCTCATTTTACTTACCATACATAACTTTTGTTTACACATTACATGGTTTACATTTAACTTGAGTTATACAATAACATTGGACTATTGGTTTAAACATGAACATTCTATGGTTTGAGTAAGTGACTTAAGTAACGAGGCGTGTGTAATATGATACAAGCATGGTGGATACGCCGCTGGTACTTCCTATATATAAGTGTTTGTATGGTATTACATATCGTAGCGTTATTTGAATCATTTCAATTTAAGTCATATAATATTTTATACAAATAACATACTTTTCATAAGACATTGTTTTACAACAACTTATCTTATACAAACTCATTTTACATGGTTATTCATTTAACCTTACATTTATTTATACATATCATCTGATCATATTGTTTTTCAAACGATTTACAAGACAAAGCAAATTTACGAGGTTCATGACTAAACTTTATTAAACATTTTCTTAAACTTACAAGTCATGAATCCTATTTTCACAAAACCTATGTATCTCACAGGCATTTTTATGCTGACGTACCTATTTTTACACATGTTTCAGGTACTGCTTTGCAATGATTTGTTGATACATGCTACATTTAGGATGGACTCGTGCCTTAGCAACTTTAAAACTTGGAAGATCATAGTTGTACTTATTTGATTGTATTAAAACAATGAGTTCATTTATTCAATAAAACAGAATTTATTTATTCCATGGTCACGAAACAATGATTCTGTTACAACACTCCCCGACGTTTCCGCCACGTCTGGTTGTTCTACGTGGTCGGGGTGTGACAGAAAAGTTGGTATCCGAGCCAATGGTTATAGGGAATTAGGTTATTAGTAATGCTTTGACCTAGACTATAACCTTCCTAGGACCCTAATGCGAGTTTACTTGCGTTTAGTCATAAAACAATACCGTCACTTATTCTTAGGTGACAACCACAATAAGAACACAAATTTCTATCCCGCTTTGAAAACTAATCATCTGTTCTTGGATGATTTATTATATGGTTTTGAACCCTCTAAGTTTTCAAATCCTGTCAAAGTTGGTCTAAATAATGTGAACACGTGCAAACTGGAAGGGTGGGTGCCTGTACCCTGAGTTTTCTGTCTAAGGCTAGAGTGTTCGTACAAATCCACATAATCGGACCAGTCACTCTTACCTGGGAACTCTTGGGGTGAGTGTCCACTTATAGGCGAGCATGTCTTCGCGATACATTATTTTTGACCTATTTACTTTGATTAATCACCGGGGTCGTTTGTTGCTTTGTAGTAACAAACAAATGACCACTATCCTTGCTTTCATCAGATTTGTTTCATCTCATTCTTTTCGTCTAATTCTCTCACTCGTTTCCTTTCATGTTTCCTCTTTTAGAATGCCTCCTCGACGCGACAATCAGATGGCGAATGCCGAACTGGCGGAAATCATCGCGCAGCAAATGGCTGCTGCCTTCCCAAATCTTTATGCTCAAATGATTCAAGCCATCAACAACAACAATGCTCCATGCAATTTCAAGAATTTTAACTCGGCTGAACCGCTCAAGTTTAGTGGTTCTGAGGGAGCAACTGGGCTTCTTCAATGGTTCGAGAGCATTGAGAATACTTTCCGTCACGTTCAGTGTCCTGAAAATCGCAAGGTCGAGTTTTCTTCAAGTGTATTTCAGAAGAGGGCTCTTACGTGGTGGAACGGGGTTATGAGAGACCGTGGTGCTGAGGTTGCATTAGCACAGACTTGGGCCGAGCTTAGGGCTCTTATGATGAAGGAATTCTGTCCTCGTCATGAGCTAAGGGCTCTAGAAAGGGAATTTGATGATTTGAAGCAAGACAGTGGGGAACATCGAGCCTATACTGACCGCTATGAGGAATTGAGCTTGTTATGCCCTACTATGGTTACGCCTTTGGATAAGGCGATCGAGAAATACATTGATGGTCTTCCTGACGTAGTTCAGGATATCGTTACTGGCAGCAACCCTACTACTGTCAGACAAGCCATTGAATTGGCTGCCACTCTGACTGAATCCCATATCAGGAAGCGCAAGCTGTTTCGGAAGGGCGACTCAAGACCATCTGACAAGACTGTTCAAGTGGAACCAAAGGAAGAAAATGTTGAGGTGTTCAAGAAGAAGAAGCGCAAAGCCTCTCAAATCTACGCTGTAACTGCTCAAGACAAACAGGTTGCACCAAACCAGCCTGCACAACCTCGCAAAAGGCAAAACTACGTCGGTACCGCACCTTTGTGCAACAAGTGCAACCGACATCATCTAGAGCAAGAGCAGTGTCACAAATGTACCCACTGTGGGCGGTTGGGACATTTGATCAATGTTTGTCGTTATGCAAATCAAGCTGCTGCAAACCCTACTGCTGTTCAAGCGCGGTTCCCTCCGGGTTCATGTTATAACTGTGGTGACCTTACCCACTACAGGAACAATTGCCCAAGACTTGTTAACATACCTCCAGCGTGTGGACGAGTGTTCAACATCAATGAGGCAAACGAGAACAATGATGCAGCAGTGAACAATTAGTGTGTTGTAATTCCTTGGTTGTTATCTTTTGACACTTCAAGACAATTCGGTTGTTACATAAATAAAGATTGTTGTTTTTATTTCTGTAAAAGTTATGCGTTTATGTGAATGTTTGATGCAACCTTATGATGTTAACCCAAAGACAAACTACTCGTATGGCTCTGTCATTTTATGATCACTCGTGATCTCCCTAAGAACCTTTAACACTCGTTTCTTTTAAGAAACAAAGCCAAACTCTTATTGAAAATCCTTCTATCTTTATAGATGGATCCTTGAAAATGCTTAAAGTGCCAAATGAAATCCATGGATTGGATTCCTAGTGTGCTTTAAATATCCATACCTAAAGATAACAAATTAAAGAATCAAGTTAACTAATTTTGTGCTTATGTGTTTTCTTACATGTTTTGTGGTTGTATGTGATCCATCCAAATCCTCGTAGAATCTTCCATATCTTATATGAGGGATTCATAGTAGGATATCCAAAGTTACTATCTTAAATCCTTAATGGACTTCTACGTTATAGTCAAGTCCCTTGGGTTTTAAAGTACTATTCTATAATCGGACCTCTTGAATGGTCTGGTTAAACAGATTGATTTTTTGAAAATCTGATTAGAAATATCATGTGATGATATAATTAAAAAGATCCCTTAAGTTGTCTATTTAAGGAGATCGTACGACGGTTTAGTTAAGAAGATCATGCGTTGATCTAGTTAGAAGGCTCGTTCGTTGATCTAATTAAAAGGACCCTTTGGTGGTCTAGTCGAGTCGCTTCATGTTTATTCAAGTGATTTTTTCCTACGCATTATGAAATGAACTGTGCGGACTGTGCAAGGAATTACGTAATTATAGAGGCCTACATAATTATGGAATTCAGTGCACAGAAACCACAGGAAGCTTTGTCATGTGTTAAGACTTATAGTGAAAAGAATAATGATACGGGAGAAGTCTTGGACCTCGAACAATGTCATTTATTCTCACTCCCCAATTCGGATCTCAATCACACACCAAGTTTCCTATGATAAGTCTTCATAAGAAACGTTCTTCTGTCCATAGTTCAAAATTCCACGTTTTACTATTACAAGGAATTCACTTTGAGGGTTAACAAATTCGCTAAGAGTCCTAACATGGCCCATATTTTCACTTAAGGGTTCAATGGATCTATTAGAAGGCGAAACCGTCACCGCTGTCTTCACAAGTTTCCTCTAGAATTAAATTTCGGGACGAAATTTCCTAAAGTAGGGGAGACTGTGACACTTGTGTCACTTCAACCATCAAACAAATGCCAAACCACTGAAATATTATATTTCATACTTGGGATTTGTAAAAATATGTGTATCGTTTGCACATATCAACTCTTGTTCGATTTTAAGCTTTAAATCGCTTTCTGGAGGGTTATACGCGCTCTGATGCGTAAATATAACCAGTTTAATCCAACGAACACTCCGGAATAGTGAAATAGGCTTAACATACCTTAAATAACCTTTACATAACTTAGAAATAAGTTTTAAAGGCTTTGCTATGGCAAAAACAAGTTAATTCGCTTACAGGGACTAAACTTGACAAACTGCGAAAGTATGCCAATTTGAACTGTAACGGACATTCTGGAACATGACCGTAAGTTAAACACACCTTAAATATCCTTTATATAGCTTAGAAATAGGCTTTGAGGGGTTCGGTGTGCTAAAATAAACTTTTGGGTCATTCAGGGACTAAAAGTGTCAAAAAGTGCACAAGTTTGCACTTTCGCGCATAACTTACGTTCTGAATACATCCGGACATCCAAAAATTTATGTAAGCACTAAAACATTTTATTTTAGTGTTTGGCATAAGAAAAATCCATTCGTCACGCCATTTGGATCGTTTTTCGCGCTTATGCGCATTCCGTCGTAATTAACCGAACATCGCAACCGTACGGCTAAACGAACCGACATCCGAGATATTTTTTAGCACATTTTAAGTTCCCTATATGTTAACTTCATTTTAGATCTTTGAAATGGGGTTAACGGGCCTTAAACGCGTCGGAAATGACCTTATAACACAACAGGGACCAAAACTGTAAATCTGCCAAACTAGGTGCTTGCGCACCTCAACAATGTGAGTGTTGCGGTGCGCAAGCAGGGGCCAGATGCAGCAAAACATTTTTCACAGCCTGTTTCCAGCCTTTAACCCCTTCCAAAGGCCAATGCCATGTGTCCAACTCTTGTGGTGGAGCAATATGAGTTACCACAACATTCCGACAAGTGTACGGGCGAGATCATTCCCTCTTCTCCAAGAAACGATCCTAACGGTGACCCAAAATCTATAAATACCCAACCCCCTTCATTGCAAAACCCACTTGAAATATGAGATTTCTCTAAGTTGGGGTGTTTCATCACCTCATACCTGAGAATACTTGGGTTATCAATCTTGCGGGGACCCTTTGTAAGTGTTCCTTCGTTCTTTTATTGCTTTTCGAGTCCGAAAGTCAAACTTTGTTTGACTTTCTGCATTGACCAGTTTATGGTCAATGCGAAGTTCGTTTGAACTTCATAACGTGAGCGTAATCACGATGGTTATAGTCCCTAGTGACTATACCTACTGATTACCACGTTATCTAGGCTCAGTGACGAGTCGTAGTTTCGGCCAAAATGCGCATTCTTGCGTATTTTGTAACCAAACTACTCTTGGGTATCAAAACCGTTTGTTTTGATACCAAACCTGTTTTCTAAACTTAGTTAAGCATGTTTTAGCATGCTTAGCTCGTCACTTTTAGTTTAGTGCTTATATAGGGTCGTAAGGTAAGCGATCTAAAAAATCGCTTATACTTTCGAATTTGGTCGATCATTAGGATCCGACCAAATACCTTAGGTGACCATAGTGTATAGGGAATAACCTTTCGAGGTTATACCTTATGGTCACATCGTTTGAGTAGTTGTATGATAGGTAGTTTATATGCCTTAGGTAAATTACCAGAATACCCTTTTCATGTATAATTGGTAATTAAGCATATGTAACCTAAACATTTGCCACATAACTGATTATGTAACATGTTTAGGCATATAACACTTGTCATAGGGCTAGTTAGACGTCTCGAGTGCGCTTTTGCGCGCACGACGCGTTAAAGTAGCATAAGCTACCTTAATGGGTCGCGATGGGTCGAAAGCACTTAGGTTAGGTTTCATTTTAGTATGTGGGCTTTGTTAAACCATATTACATGAGTTCACATACTCATTTGGCTTACGAACCCTCATTCTATCCGATCCTCCGATTTAGGTCCAGTTTATTAACATAGTTACCTATATTAGGTGCCGTTTGATTCCGTGATCTCTAGCATTGCTTGGTGGTTATCTTAGGACTTCTGAGCAATCTCAAGTGAGTACATAGTTCCCCTCTTTTACTGTTTTCAAACTGTTTTGGGGTGAAGCATGTGTACCTATCTGTTACTTTCATGTTTTCCAAAAGTATAATTGATTATACATGTTAGTGCTTATCTGTTGACAAACTGAATGACTATCTATGGTTTAAACATTGATTTTTCAAAGATTATAAAACAAATTGTTGAATTGTACTTATTTTGTTCACCAGACCGGTTGGTAGTATGATATAGCGCTATAGGATTAGACACCCCATTCCTGTTGTCATGGAATGTCTGAAACCAATTTGTTTCTCCATCCAAATAGGGATTGCCTTTGTGGTATCCTTATAGTCTCAAAGGTGTAGTTTGATGCACTAGGTCTGAATGAACTCTTAAATCACACTTTTAAAGTATAGTTTGATGTACTCCCATGTGTGATATTGTACAAAACCAACATATATATTTTTCACATCCAAAGCATATTTTGATATGTTATTTATGAAACCAAAACATAGTTTAATATGTTATTTACAAATCCAAAAGTATACTTTTAATATGCTACTATAAGGTTATTCGTTTAACCTTACATTATATTACAAAGCATAACTTTTGATTTATTCAAACACTTTGTTTTGTAGATTTTTACTTGTGGTTTAAGAAATCTCATTTTACTTACCATACATAACTTTTGTTTACACATTACATGGTTTACATTTAACTTGAGTTATACAATAACATTGGACTATTGGTTTAAACATGAACATTCTATGGGTTGAGTAAGTGACTTAAGTAACGAGGCGTGTGTAATATGATACAAGCATGGTGGATACGCCGCTGGTACTTCCTATATATAAGTGTTTGTATGGTATTACATATCGTAGCGTTATTTGAATCATTTCAATTTAAGTCATATAACATTTTATACAAATAACATACTTTTCATAAGACATTGTTTTACAACAACTTATCTTATACAAACTCATTTTACATGGTTATTCATTTAACCTTACATTTATTTATACATATCATCTGATCATATTGTTTTTCAAACGATTTACAAGACAAAGCAAATTTACGAGGTTCATGACTAAACTTTATTAAACATTTTCTTAAACTTACAAGTCATGAATCCTATTTTCACAAAACCTATGTATCTCACAGGCATTTTTATGCTGACGTACCTATTTTTACACATGTTTCAGGTACTGCTTTGCAATGATTTGTTGATACATGCTACATTTAGGATGGACTCGTGCCTTAGCAACTTTAAAACGTGGAAGATCATAGTTGTACTTATTTGATTGTATTAAAACAATGAGTTCATTTATTCAATAAAACAGAATTTATTTATTCCATGGTCACGAAACAATGATTCTGTTACAACACTCCCCGACGTTTCCGCCACGTCTGGTTGTTCTACGTGGTCGGGTGTGACAAGAATAATGGTCAGATCTAATATGAGTAATGTAAACAACTGTAAACGGTGTATGATGTTTTTGAAGCAAGATTATCAAGATGGAAGGCGGATTCTCTTTCCATCGGGGGATGGTTAGTTCTTATTAAGTATGTCCTTGAAAGTCTACCCTCTTATTATTTTTCGCTTTACAAAGCGCCTTGTAAGGTGATCAATGATCTTGAATGTGTGATAAGAAGGTTTCTTTGGGGGAGTTCTAGTGAAGGGCATAAAATACACTGGGTGGCATGGGATAGTTTCGGTACTCCAAAAGATTATGGTGGCCTCGGATTATGAAAACTTAAAGACATAAACTTGCCTCTTCTTTCTAAATGGTGTTGGCGGTATAAGACCGATGAAAAAAGTATATGGAGAAAAGCATATTGCGGGGCTCGGAGTTGGGATTTCCTTCCGGCTAAAAAGAATTGGGGAGGTACATGGACTAAAATTGTTAAGTGGATCGCTAGATCGAAGGTGGGAGACTCCCCGTTGAGAAGTTTCTTCAAGGGAGTCCCGGGTAAGGGAGATTCTATAGCTTTTTGGCTAGACCCGTGGGCAGCGAACGAGCCGTTGAAAGACCTTTTTCCGAGCTTATTTCAGACTGATGCTAATAGGAAATGCAGAATTAGCGATCGCATTTCTAATGGATCTGTGCAGGAGAGATTTTGTTGGCATTAGAAGAGACCTCTCGGCCAAGGGATTGAAATGGAGGAACTAACTCAGTTGTATAGCTTGCTGAAGTCGTTTGTGGTGTCAGATAGAACTGATAAGTGGGTTTAGCATGGGGAAGGAGTAGAGGAGTTTAATGTTGGGGGAGTAAAACGAACTATTCTGAAAACTTGGGTGTCGAGAGGTAGTTCGAGTTTCAAGTAGTGTAAGTGGGTTCCAGCCAAGTGCAATATTTTTGCTTGGCGGGCGAACCTCAATAGGGTCCCTACAGTCGAAGCCTTTCGTAAAAGAAACATTAACATTCAAGACTCGAGCTGTGGTTTATGCAACGAAGGTGAAGACGCGGTGAATCATCTTTTTACGGGACGCTTTGCGGCCAATGTTGTGTGGAACTACATTAGCAATTGGTGCCGGGTTCCGCAAATCTTCACGTTCTGTTTTCAAGACTTGCTGGAAACGCACTTGTCGTATGGGCTCAAGGACCCGGAGAAACTTATCTTCCAAGAAGTGATCATCATTGCTTGTTGGAGTCTTTGGAATGCGAGGAATGAAGCGAGGTTCAGGAACAGTAGAATTAGAATTGAGAAGGTTATTAGTGAGGTGAAATCGTTGGGGTATCTTTGGGCTAAAAATAGAACGAAATATAAGAGCTTATCGTAGGATAATTGGAGTAAATTTGTAATTAAGTAATTGTTGTGTTTTTTGTGCCTCCCGGTTTTCGGAGTGGTGGTTTTTAATGAAGTTTACATTTCAAAAAAAAAAAAATAACTCGAATTTTGCAATTTAGACACTTTTTTTTTTTTACTTTTAAACCCAAAGTTTTTTATCTTTTGCAATTTAATCCCAACTCTTTTCTATTTTCAATTTTAGTCCACCATACTTTTTATATTTCTTAAGTTTTTCGTTTCGTTCAAAATTTTGTGAGTTAACGCACCGCAACATGCGTGTGGGCTTCAATATTTTTTCGTATATTTTTTTTCGTTTGACTGACCCGTCGCGTCACATCTATTTTTCTGCGTGTGACAAGTTCGTCCAACACACGGGTCCTGGATGGACTTAGTTATTTTTTTCTATGTTTACGTTTTGGTTTAATTTCGCAGCAACGAGCGTGCATGTTTCAAAGATTTTACGTCTGATTTTCGCTCGGCGTTATTTTTTCCCGTTTTTATTTATTTTGTTTTTACGAGTTTTTCCGGTGTTGCTGGTCACTGACAATTGTATAGTATTGCTACTACTTAGTATAGTTTTATGACAACCACTGAAACGCAGAGGCTTAATACTAGTATATATATATATAGGGGAAGGTTCAAATAAAAACCACTAGTTATTGTGAAAACTCGAAAACTAATTAAAAAAGCCAAAAAAACATACCAAATTTTTTTTTTTTTTTTTTTTTTTTTTGCAAATCAATTTTTCACAGGTTTTTATATATAAAAAAAATTTCAAAAAAAAAAAATTTGTGTAGTGCACATGTGTATGTGTACTACACGTGTATTATTACACATGTGTAATACAAAAAAAAATGTTTTTTTTTTTGAAATTTTTTTTTTCATATATAAAAACTAGTGATTTTTATAAAAAAAATTGAAAAATAAAAATTTTGTGTGTTTTTTAAGCTTTTTTTAATTAGTTTTCGAGTTTTCACAATAAAAGTGGTTTTCATTTGAACTTCCCATATATATATATATATATATATATATATAGGGAGGGGCTCACGCGAGAACTCCATTTATTGCGAGAACCGCGAGAACCAATGTGAACACAACCTAAAATAGCTAAAAAAACCTAACCCCCACCCCCCCCCCCCCCTAAAAAAAAAAAACCTAACCCCCCCCCCCCCCCCCCCCAAGCTAAATGCTAAAAACTAAAACCCCCAAAAAACCTAACCCCCCCCCCCCAAAACCTAACCCCCCCTCCCCCACCCCCAAAAACCTAAACCCCCCCCCCTCCCCCACCCCCAAAAACCTAAACCCCCCCCCCCCCCCCTAAGCTAAAATGCTAAAAACTAAACCCCAAAAAACCTAAAAAATCTAAAAAAAATCTAAAAAAATAAAAAAAAAATCTAAATTATGAGTGATGGAATTCTATCACTAGTGACCACCCTCACCCTCCTAACCAATCGATCTTGTGTTGGTCACAGGCGGTTTAAATTTGTTTACACCCTCCATCTACAGCATGTATTTCCCTTATATATGTATGAGCCCATATACACTGAAAGAACACCCCAATCAAACACTCAAAACATGGATGAAACTCATCTTTCCTTCATTTGTGTTCTATCTTTATTCTCTCTCATTTATCTTTTCAAACTAGCTATACCCCATATCAAAACATGGAAGACTAAAAGTCTTCCGCCAAGTCCACCATCTCTCCCGATAATCGGTCACCTTCATCTAATCAACGGACCTATTCACAGAGTCTTGCAACTCCTAGCGTCCAAGTATGGTCCTATAATGAGTCTCCGGTTCGGCTCACGCCGGGTGCTAGTCATAACCTCACCATCAGCAGTAGAAGAATGCTTTACCACAAACGACATAACTTTAGCCAACAGACCACTTCTTTTAATTGGCAAGTACCTCACCTACAACCGCACCGGACTTAGTTCCGCACCCTATGGTCAACTATGGAGAGACCTTCGTCGTATTATGACACTTGAACTCTTTTCAACAACTCGACTCAAACACTACATGGGTGTCCGACAAGATGAAGTTAGATCATTGATCAAAGATCTTTCAAAGGACTCGTTTAAAGGTTTTTCGACAGTCGAAATGAGGTCGAGAATCCAAGGGATGTCTTTTAACATAATCATGAACATCATTGCTGACAAAGGGTTTTATGGGACAAAGGTTGAGGATGTTAAGGAAGCTACTAAGTTTAAGAAGGTTATAAGGGATATATTTGAAGTTAGTGGGACATCAAACCCTGGTGACTTCATTCCATTATTAAGATGGATTGATTATCAGGGTTTGGAGAAGAGGCTTTTGAAGTTGCAAAAGAAATCTGATAGGTTTATTCAGAACTTGATAGAAAAGTGTAAGAGTAAACGTAGCGGCTCGAAAGGAAAGGCGATGAAGGTTATCGACGCGATGCTTTCTTTGCAGGAATCGGAACCAGAATACTACACCGATGATGTGATCAAAGGCAATATATTGGTACGTTTGTTCTTACATAATCCATAGATGTTACTAAACATGCAAAAAGTCTTTAAAATGCCAATATATAGATAGACAAGTCACAAGTAAGAAGGAAAATGTACCCATTATAAAACATTAAAAAAAAAACTAAAACGGAAAATAGAAGCAGCTACTGGCAGGATGTTTGGTTTTGACTTGTATCCTGAAAGTCTTTGGTTCTTAAACTTGATATTCCATTTTAATTATCTAAACAGATATTTTATAATCTTCTAATAAATTTTAAATTTCAATCGCAAACAATGGGTATAATATCTTTTTATACAAGTGTGGGCTGTTTTGTTTTTCAACTGTCGTGTCAATTATTTCTGTGGCTATTTTAACGTTAAAGGCCTAACATTTGTATATAGACATTGCTGCTTGCGGTGTTGGATAATCTTGATGGGTTACGGGTCGAAACCGGGTTTTGCATGAATGGGTCAGAAGGTTGTTGAAGAATTGGTCTTGGTTGACCGCAAAAGAAGGGGTTGAACGTGTGAATATGAAGTTACTGGTGGCTGATCTTATGGGATTTAATTAGCATATTCTAGTTGTTTATTATTATAAATAGGGGATAGTATTAGTTTATTTGATGTACTCTCAATTTTTCAGCGGCAACTTTAGAAAACATTTCATTCTCTTCGTGAATTCTATTGTGTTTTTTTTAGTGTGTGTTGCTAAGTGGGGCCTGAAACCAACATTTGGTATCAGAGCAAGGTCGAAACGAGGGGCGTTTTGAGAGTGCGGGTTTGAGAGTCGTCTTTCGGGTGAGGACGGTGGAGCCGTTTTGAGAGTCGTCCTTCCGAGGAGAGGGGAGCAGTCCCTCTAAACTGCGGGGGGTGAGAAGATAGAGAGAACGAGATAGATAGCGAGTATGGAAGTTCAAAGAAAGAAAGAAGAGAAGCGGGTTCTGTGTGAACCGAATATGGTTCTAAGTGAGCCATGTCGAGACGAAATCGAGAGATGAAAAGAGTTCTAAGTGAACCAAACACGGTCCTGAGTGAGCCGGTAGAGACAATGAAGAAGACAATCTTTGTGATTGCGGAACAGTTCTGTGTGTACCGTAAGAAGAGTTCTGGGTGAACAAGAAGCCAGGAGAAGAAGGTTTCTACGTGAACAAAAAGAAGAAGACGATCTGTGTGATCAATATGTACCTGCTCTGTGTGTTGCAGGCGTGAGAAGGAGATCTTTGTGATCAAGAGAAGAAAACCCTATAGTTTGGTTTAGAGAAAGAACCGATGGATCTGTGTGATCGAAAAGAATCTGTGTGATAGAAGGCGTCAGAGTAGATAAGAACCTGTGTGGTTCAGCGATTATTGATTCAAGTAGAGAAAATCTGTGTGATTGTGATTGGTTGAGACCAAGGTCGTAGTTTGTACTCAAGAGAAAATATATTAGTTGTGGTGTCATGCAAGGAAAAGAGAAGGTGAATCTGTGTGACATATTGTGTTCTGTGTGAACAAAAAAGGATAAGAAAAAGTGAACGAAGAAACATAAAGAAGAAGGTCGATTGAAAGATGGGTGTTGATGACTGAATTTTTTAAAGGAGAAGTAAGTAGGTAAGAAGAGAGATAGAGATTCAGATTTATTTGTGACAAGTATGAATAAAAAAATCAAAGCTGAAGATGGTGGTTCTATAATGGGTCGGTGCAACTTTTAACTTGTGAGGATTATCAAGTCAAAATAAACGGAGGCTGTTATGGTGGATTGAAGGAAAAAGTTTGAAAGCAAGCAAGCATCCAGGTGTGATAATTATTGACCAATAATAGAAGCAAATTGCAAGTAGCAGCATGTTTGGGTAGTTACTGGGCCTAGTTTCGTGGCTGAATCAGTAATGAAACAGTACCGAGTTGCAGTGGAATGGGGCTGCAAAAGGCGAGTGAGCAAGCAACGAACGTGTGGTTCATTTAGCAAGTACAAGAAGATGAAGAACGAATGGCGGTTAATGAGAATAACAAGAACAAATGCGGGTTAACGAGAAGAGCAAGAGCGAATGCGAGCAAGTAACAAGAAACGACATCAAGATTATGGGGGTGAATGTTGGATAATCTTGATGGGTTACGGGTCGAAACCGGGTTTTGCATGAATGGGTCAGAAGGTTGTTGAAGAATTGGTCTTGGTTGACCGCAAAAGAAGGGGTTGAACGTGTGAATATGAAGTTACTGGTGGCTGATCTTATGGGATTTAATTAGCATATTCTAGTTGTTTATTATTATAAATAGGGGATAGTATTAGTTTATTTGATGTACTCTC
Organism: Helianthus tuberosus; assembly: GCA_030545235.1. Taxonomy (NCBI): domain Eukaryota; kingdom Viridiplantae; phylum Streptophyta; class Magnoliopsida; order Asterales; family Asteraceae; genus Helianthus; species Helianthus tuberosus. Next base: position 154,885,905 of record CM060358.1, read on the forward strand.
AATTTTTCAGCGGCAAGTTTAGAAAACATTTCATTCTCTTCGTGAATTCTATTGTGTTTTTTTTAGTGTGTGTTGCTAAGTGGGGCCTGAAACCAACATGCGGGAACCGACACTTCATCAGTGACAATAGAGTGGGCTGTGTCGCTACTTCTTAATCATCTCAACGTTTTAGAGAAAGCGAGAGCGCATATTGATGAATATGTTGGAAACAAACGTTTGGTAGAAGAGACGGATCTCCCCAATCTGCCATACATCCAATGCATCATCAACGAAACCTTAAGGCTATTCCCAGCAACGCCATTGTTGGTGCCACACGAGCCGTCAGAAGACTGCACCATTGGAGGTTTTGATGTGGCCCGTGGCACCATGGTGTTGGTAAATGCATGGGCCATCCATAGGGACCCAATGGTATGGGACGACCCCTTAAGTTTCAAGCCAGAGAGGTTTGAGAAAGTAATAAATGAGCGGTATCGGTTCATACCATTTGGAATGGGACGTCGGCAATGTCCTGGGTCGGGCTTAGCGAACCGGGTCATTTGGTTAGTTTTGGCATCGTTGATTCAATGCTTTGAATGGGAAAGGGTTGATGAAGAATTGGTGGGGTTGTCAGAAGGGAAAGGTATAACCATGCCCAAAGATGTGCCATTAAAGGCAAGGTGTAAAGCACGCCAAGAAATGAGTGATGTTCTTATGAAGCTATTAGAACCAGTGTCATAAAAACCAGTAAAACCTTTTTACTTGTATTGTCTTTTTTAACCATAGTGCAACATTTAACGTTTGTATATTTGTACTTTTATAATCATATTAACTATATCATTTAGTAGTTTTATATAGATATCTAAGTATATTCAACAATCTAAATCAAACTTATTATAGTTTTCTTTGAAAATATGTTTGCAATATCACTTGTGATTATTAGTTGGGGATTCGACTAGATGGACTATCTCTCTAGGGTCAATGATTGGTTGGTTGGTTGGTTGAGGATAAATTATGCAAAACGGTAAGGTCACAGAGTTAAATGAGTTAAGGGTATCCGGGGCACCAAGCGGGGAGTGGCTCGGTGACCACATTCCCCGATCGGGAACACCGCCGCCATCACCGCGGGGACCCGATTCGGGGTGTGGTTTCGGTGGTTGTTCACCGCGATGAGTTGGCACATGGATCGAGGAAAGAGACCGTTGGGCAACGGTTGTTTTTAAAAAAAAAAAATTCAATTTTTTTTAATATAAATAACCAACTTAACTCAATCTCAAACAATTTTTTTACCACACCCACCACTCTCAAACTCACTCTAAAAAAATCTATCAAATACAACACAAAATGGATCCCAAGTTCCCGTTATTTCCTCCCCTACCCGACTTTCCCGACGATGAAGGTTCTCCGTCAAACGATAGTAGTTTAATTTTCTTCCAAAATCTGATTCAACAAGCGAAGATACTAGACACGGCATCGTCTAGTAAAAAAAATTTGTCCCTCGAGATCGTGAGGGTGGCCACTTATACGAAACGGAACGGCGCCATATTGTCCATTTCAGGTGAACGACCACTTATACAAACGCGGGTATTATCTTACTGATGGGATCTACCCTAGCTGGTCCGTGTTTGTGAAGTTTTTTCCATATCCTCACATCCCGAATGAAAAAAAGTTCAAGAGGCAACACGAGGCCGCAAGAAAAGATGTGGAACGGGCGTTTGGTGTGTTAAAGGCGAAGTGGGGAATACTAAAGCGTCCAATGCGTTCCAAAACGGTGAAAAAGATAAGGTTACTCGTGTATACGTGCATTATTTTACATAACATGATTATAAAAGACGACGGAAGGGCGATAGCACCGGTACACATTCAAGATCCTCCAGTCGAACCCGTCTTCGCTGAAACAGCTTATAGCGAGCTCATTGACGAAGAAACGCATTGGAGACTAAAACACGATCTCGTTGAGCATCTCGGACGTTTAGATCTACCTCACCTTGAAGTGAGTTCCGACGACGAGTAGTTTGTTTTTATATTTTTCTAGTTTGAATGTAATTTTTATTTTTCTAGTTTGAATGTAATTTTTATTTTTCTAGGTTGTTTTTTTTTTAATTTAATGAAATGTCTTTTATTTAATTTTTATTTTTATTAATATTTTTTTAATTTATAAACATGCATAATTTTACAACAAATAAAAAAAAAACCCAAGTCCCCTAAGAGGGGAGTGCCGCCATCAAAATGGAGTGTTAGGGGAGTTTAAGAGGGGAGTTGACGTGGCACTAGCTGATTGGTGGTGCGTAAGAGAGGGGACTCCCCTCTTAGGGGAGTGCCCCTCTCACCCTAAGGTCAAAACGGATTGTTCTAAAAGAGTACCATCTTGGTTTGGGTTAAAACAAACTATAAATCAGAGTATAAATCAGAGGATATACAGAGATTTGTCGGGTATCCTGTTGTGAATCTAGGAGCCCTCAGTAATTCGTCTATGAAGTTTCCTGTGAAAAACGAGTGAATGTATCGCCGAAGAATTAATGATGGATGTTTTACCTATACATATTATTATCAGATCATCGGTGAATCAGCGAGAAATATTTTGCGGATAGGATGGTTTTGTTGGTTCAGACCCAAGATCACAACTCAAAGCTGTCACACCCCCAAAATCCACACGCGGAGTATCACCGCTTGGAGGCGTGACTGACCAGGATCAAGCCACCAATCATATTGAACAAGTAGATAAGTAAACATAATTCAACAAACCAATATGAAAGGTGTTCAAAACCAAAGCATAGTTAAGTGTTAGCGGAAGCATAATTTGTAAAACCCATAGCAAATATTAAATATTAAATAAGGTAATGTCTGAAGCATGGCACACATCGCCATGTCCCACAACGACCGTTCCTCCCTGTGCAAGCTCCATTGGGTACCTAATGACCTGCAAGGCATGTAGCAACGAATCAACAACAAAGTTGAGCGAGTTCACAGTTGGTTGTTTGGTTAACGTATTCATTTCGTAAATCGTATGTATTCGTATTGTAAACCATGTATCGCGTTAATCCTTGCTGCCAGTCCAGGCATGCGTGCGATGATTAGTGGGGGCTTCCCATGTGTTACAAGACCACGCGTATCGACTGCTACGAAAATATAAGATGTGCTCTAAGTCAATGTCTATCATCATTGACCCTTTGCCCATAGTCCATTAGTACACGCCCGTCCGACTGGCACGGTGTGAGGTTTGTTAAACCTAATAGCGCTATTAACTAATGACCCGCTCGCCCTAGGCCTCGGCGATTAAGTCGATAATTGAGGGACTTCCTTTGATAGAGGTGATGGTCTTAAGATCGTGTACGTAGGCTTTACGTACGTGCCCTTCAATCCGAGGACAGTAGTAAGTATAACTGTACGTAGGTTTTACGTACGTGCCCTTCAACCGAGGACAGTAATAATTTGTTTAACAGTAATAGTTGTACGAGTAGTTATCCAATCCCATTTCCAACCCCTGGGAATCCCATGCCTTGGCTAGTGTGAACTCACCTTGGTTTGCTCGGCAGATTACACAGAAAGGTCAAGTCTAGCAGCTAGTGGTCAACCACGTCCTAACATGGTTACCAATACAAGTCAGGTTTTGGTTTCAAGTAGTGCATACAAGCATCACATAGATAGCACATAAGAAGCACATATTGATCATGGCAACATGCAACATCACGTTTAACAGTTATAACACATTCGGGATTGGGCTCGCACAAGCTTAGTGGCCTTGTGCGAGTCATCCGTTAGTGCCCACTAATACCCGGCCCAATATTCAGAAACCCAATAATATAAGTCGCTTAATAAAATAACCGGCCCAAGCATATACACACATATACGGTCCAATAACAAACAACAAACAACTCATTAGTGCGACTGATCATGTCTTGTGCGATCAGATCCATTACTCAGCCCAAACCCAAATCTACGGCCCAACATTTAAACAAACAAAAATCACTTGTGCGATCTAATGAGGCTTGTGCGACTGAAGACATCTTGTGCGACCAAGATGTCTTGTGCGGTCAGTCTTGTGCGCCTGCCACTTGTGTGATCGGATCAGGTCCTGTACGACCTGATCTTGTGCGACAAGGCTGCATGTGCGAATGGATTTAAATATCCGAATATCTTGCCATTCAGTTACAACCATTTATCCATTTCCAAAATTACAATTAATCAATCAACAGTTTCTAATCATTCTAAGCCTCCTAAAATCGATCAAACCAGCAATTTAACAATTAAATCATATGAACTCTAAATAACATCAGAACATAAACAATGATCATAACACCAATTATATTAACATGTCTCATAATCTCGATCACTAGCAACCATCCTACCTTAAACACATCACGGCCGAATAATCAAACATTTGGTTTCTCCATCATCAAGAACCTAATTTGTACTAACACAAACAACTCAGCCGATTTCATACATGCAATAAGTTTCATCATTTGATCCTGAATCATTATGTAAACAAATCCGAAAACAAAACATGGCAGCCGATTTAACAAGCTTTCGGTTTTCATTCATTATCATTAATCCCAACTTATACTAGTACAACATCAACCATTCAGATTTAACATGTATATAGTCGATTTCATATATTCAAGATCTAACACGTATCATTCAAAACAATCATAACGATACATCATCAATCATGTCGAGCATATGTAACACACATCATAAAACTATCAAACAATAATTAATATACTAACCGAATAGAGTGGGAATCAAGAATTGATCCAAACACTATGAACATCGATGATGTGTGTGGCTGCCTTCAAGTTCGTGAGAGAGAGAGAGAGAAGAGCTAGGGTTTGTGTTATGAAAGTTGCAACACATGTGGAGTATACCCTCCTCTCCTAAGTTATGCGACACAAGGGGAGTGGGCTAACCCTCTTAACGGGCTGCCCAACGATTCACTCACAAGGAGGGGTGTGGGCCGAGAGTACTAAAGCCCAAAGGCTTGTGCGTTCGGATGTCTATTGTGCGATCGGTTTCTATCGTGTGGTCATACATATAAACAAACAAAACAATTCACAATTAACATCACATTCAATGTCGTAGCATTCCGTTTAATCATCCAATACACATAGTCACATAAAGTTTACGTTACATCAAGGTACAAAGATAGGTTCGAAATACGAGTTGTCACAAAAGCTCACTCACGTAAAAGAGAAATAATAAACAAAATGACAACGCTTTCTAAGTCTTGCTTTATTCAAATGAAAAGTGGGTACACAGAACTTCTGCTACTCTATTATTTATAATAAAGAAATACACACATGCATAAACTCAACCTTTCAACGTGTCCTTTTTTGCAGCTAACTAACGTAAACTTTGTAATTTACTCGGTCAAACATCTAACCACTCTGTTAACCAATATTTAGACCATGTATGAATATACCCACGTTCCCATGATCCATTTTCCGACCCGCAAGCTGTTGACTTGACCCGTACCCGATTCGAAACAACCAGTAACATCAAGATTAAACCCAACAGGTTTGGCACACATGTGTTGTCAGATTGTTGGGAAACAACAACTTTGGGAATGCATTTTATTTGAACACATGGAAGGTGGATATTGAAGTGTTGATGAAGAAATGATGCCTCTAGCTTTATTTGTGGGTAGTCTATGGCTTTTGATGGTTTTGTCTATATTTGTAGAGTATGTAAAATAAAAATTGCATAAAAAACCTTTATGTTTGTCTTAAACTTCACTTTACATCTTTCACTATGAAATCAGCAAAAACCAATTATGGTTTCTTCTACATTTGTAGAGTATATAAAATAAATTTATTAGGAAAAATTACTTTTTGAGATATTGTGTTTTAGATATTTTAACCACTTGAGTTCAAATTCAAAATGTTTAACGCCCTGAGTCTCTATAGCCACTTTTCTTAATCATTTGAGTCCAAATTTCTAACACCATCCACCAATTCTGTTAACTATGAGAGTAATTTGGTCATTTACACACAAAGTACAAGTCTTATATTCACATAAGTACAAGGAACAAGTCTTTAATGCATAAACTTTTACATATATAAAAATAAATTACATATATATAATAAAAAACACCAGCGCACATAGTACCTACACACACTCTCTCTCATCTTTACACACTTTTCTCTCTATATAAACACCACCGCATTGCCACCATCTCCACCACTGCCCCACCATCATCCCCAACACTGCCACCACCAGCGCACTACCGCCACCTCCAAACACCGTCTCACCCCCACCACCATCTCATCCCTACCACCGTCTCACCTCCACCACCAGTGTCGCCCCACTGCCACCACCATCCCACTACGACACCTAAAAAACACAATGGGTTAAATGAGCGCTCCTCTCCGACTCTCATCTTCTTCAATCGATTGGTTTCAACTATCAAGCTTCTGGTTTCAACATCGCTCGCTCTGATGGAGACCTACGCCATTAAGGTTACTATTCAACAACGAACGATTGTATAGCTCATCAATTTCAGGTACCGTTGTACATATCCGCAACATAAAACTTGTTTAAAATCCCCAGTTTTTAGATGAAGTTCGTATATTTTTTCTCTAATTTTACAAAATATAATACCTAATTTGTTATTGAGTTTATGAAATTAGGTTTAACGTACATTAAAAGTTTGAGAAAGTTAATAGTTTGAAGAAGATGAGGGTAGAATGGTATGAATTATGGATCAAAATAAGTTTATAGAGTAAATTACAAGTTTTGTCCTTTATGTTTGTACCAAATTGCAGACGATGTCCTTTATCTTTAAAATTGATGAGTTTTGTACTTAATGTTTCAAAATCCTACACATTATGTCCTTTAACTCTAACTTAGTTAATTTTTTCAGTTAAATTATATCACACAAGGTTATTTTAGTCTTTTTATAAAAAAAATTAACAAATATACAAAATTAAAAGAATATATTATATGTATAAAGAAATCTTGTCTGCCTCTCCCTATAGCTCTCTTTCTCTCAGATCTCTCTCACTACATCTCCCACCGCCACCATTAACCACCAACAGCCACCCTTAGCCACTACCATCCACCACTCTCCAATATCACCATCATACCACGATTCTCCTCGCTGAAACCCTAGCTGCGCCGCCGCCTTCATCTCACCATTACAGATCGACGAAACCCTAACCCCAAACAGACGCAGCCCGTTCCTCGTCATCACATCCGATGTCAGTCTCAAATAGAGTATCCGGTACACCTGAGCTCGTTCCTTAGTCAGATCTGTGACCCACGAGTCCGGTTTAGAAACTTTCCGGCAAGGTGAAGGGTGCTTCGACGATAGTGATGGCGGTTGAAGTGGTTCGATTGCTATCATGGTGTGCAGATGGGTTCAAATGGATAATGTGGGAAATATTGTTGATCAGGTAAAAGCACCTTAGGTTTGGAGGGGTTCGGCCAACTCAAATTTGGAGGGGTTCGGTCAACTTTATCAGGTAATAGCATATCGGGTGCTCATGAAATCCCCTTGTATGGTTAATGTTGACACGGATGAAATGTGTGAAACGAAGATAATGTTGAAATCTGGGAAAAGAGGATAATGTTGATACTATTTCAAATGGATAATGTTCTTTTTTACTATTAAATGGAGTTGTTTTGTTGGTGGTGGTTTATCAGGTAGGTGGGGGGCAGTGGGTGCGTGGTGGTGGAGTGGTATGGTGGTGGTTGTTGGTGGTAAAGAGGTGGGTGGTGATAGAGAGTTATTTACATAAAATGGTTAGGTATTTAGGTTATTTGCATAATTAGTCCCTGAAACGGTGAATGACAAAATTGCCCTCATGTGCCTTGCACATGATCAGATTTAACAAAAAAATTTAACTAGGTTAGGGCTAAAGGACATAACGTGCAAGATTTTGAAACATTAAGTACAAAACTCATCAATTTTAGAGGCAAAGGACAGCGCCTGCAATTTGGTACAAACATAAAGGACAAAACTTGTAATTTACTCAAGTTTATAAAACCCTAATTATCACCAACATGAGGGGTAGATTGATATGATATATGAATAATGGATCACAGTAATGAATAATTAGACTACAGAAAGATAGAAAATTTGTTAAATTTTACAAACTAAAATCCCTATTTTCCACCTCCGTTCATGAAGAAATCTTACATTTTTTTGTAAATTTGTAAATAAAGAAAAAGTGAACTACTTGTTGTTTCATCTATTGCAATTGATTTTATAATTTCACTTGCAATTGATTTTATAATTTCACTGCTTGTTGTTGCTTTTCAGTAGTGGTGGTGAGACGGTGGTGTAGGGGTGACGGTGGAGGTGTAGTGGTGGTGGTGGTGTTTTGTGGTGGGGGATGGAGGTGGTTTAGAGAGAGAAAGAAAGATGAGAGAGATGCATGATTTAGAGAAAGAGAGAGAAAAAAATGTAATAAAAATAGTTTTTTTTTCTTTTTTTAACTATAAGGGTAATTTGGTCATTTACCAACATATGACAAAAAAATCTAATAGTGTTAAAAATTTGGACTTAAAATGGTTAAGAAAAATGGCTGTAGAGACTCAAGGCGTTAAACATTTTGATTTTGGACTCAAATGATTAAAACCCCTAAAACATAGTGACTCAAAAAGTAATTTTCCCAATTTATTTTCATAGCTGAAAAAAGTAATAAGATTTTATGAGACTTTATAACACCAACATTATTTTTGTGAAAACTTTTTGAAGCTTTTGTAAATTGGAATTTAAAATTAGTAACAGTAATATATTAGGAAAGACATTATTAGAAAACTTAAGGGTAAATTATGGTTTTGGTTATTTATGTATGTGTTAAATTATAATAGATACCATTTAACTTCAATAATTATAGTCAAAATTCTTTATTTGTAAAAACCATTACACTCTGCATCCTTTAGCACTAAACTTGTTAAATTTATTAGTTAAGTCTTAATGTGCAAAACACATGAATCCACCACCACCACCACCACCAACCCACCACCAAAACCGCTACTATTGTCACCACTCAGTCTCTCACCTCTCTGCCCCACTTTCTCTAACACCGGAACCACCCAATAGTATTTTTTTGGCTCCTCCTCGTGAGTTTGATGTTGACGAACATATGCTTATTTTAAGCTGGTTGTTGATGGATAAAAACAAATACATGTATTGGGCCAGAACCTTTCCTCCAGCCTTCTACACCCATCCAACTCTCTGGTAGACTAAATGAGCCAAATGAATAAGCAGATTTGAACATATTCAAAATCTGATAAAAAATACCACCAAATCGAAATTTGTGTTGCCTTGATTAGAACCAAACTCGATGAGTCAGAACAAGAAGTCAATAGAATAAGATGAAGAAGAAGAATATCAATGGTTGTTGGGATGAAGGTGGAAGCTTGGAGGTGGTCGATTACAGTGGAGAAGACGAACAAGGGAAGTGGAGAACACTGATTGTTGTAGTTAAACCTTAGAAGTCAGATCGACCATTGAAGAACCCGTGACAGTTGCATCAACTAAAACTCCTCTATGTTTGTGCCTTTTACCGATGATTATTGATCAAAGAACTTCATCTTAACCTAAGAAGCCAATCCCTAGACAGACCTCCATCATCGTCTTCAAGTCTTAATGCCATTTGAGCCTAGGTAAGATAATTGTCACACCCCAACTGATGGCGGAATCATCGGGGCGCGGCACTAGGTGAATCAGATTGCTCAAGAGAATCCATAACAACTATTTAGTGACAATATTTAATTCGTTCATTATCCCATACTAATAAACAATATCTCAACAAACAGTCATACAGATTTCATGTCTCTCAAACAATACAAATCCGACAACCTAGATTTTAATACTTAGATATTTATATCTATCTAATAATATAACTTGATAGGTCATAGCATAAGTAACTGCGTTTCGAGTTTGCGTTGTGATGAGCGAGAGCGAGGAGTTTAGATACTCACGTGGTGTCATCGTGTAAGCGTTAGCGTTATAAGCGTATACGTTGTGATGTGCGATATAGCGTGTGTAATAAGCGATGTAGTGCGAAAATATGCGAAGTAGCGTAGTAAGCGATATAGTTACATTATGATCCAAATCTCTGGTGCTAGGCGTAACGAGAGTAACAAGAGTAACAAGCGCGAAAGTGCGGGTTGTTACAGTCTCCCCTGCTTTAGGAAATTTCGTCCCGAAATTTATTCGCAAGGAGGACTGTGAGAATTGACACGAGTAAGTAGCGACAAGCGTTAGGGCACGCGGAGGATGGACGAGCGATCGATCGAGGATTTGACGAGTGAGAGCGTCTCGGTGGCATAGTGATGAGTAAAGCGATTCGTTTGACTAAAGGATGGTAATTTACGAATTAGCGATCCAAAAATGCTTTAAGTTCTCGAAAGGTTTTATCGAAAAGAGATTTTAAGGAAAACTTGGTTTATGAAAATTTTCTTACGGAGTGGCGTTAAACTGAGTCGATGTTAAACCATCGTTGTAAGAAAGTTTTGTTCGTCCAAAAAGGTTTTAATTTAGACTAAATATTTTCAGAAAAATTTCCATTTATTCCTAAAAGTTTGCAAGAAAAATTTTGTTTATATAATAAGTTTTAACAGTACATAAAAAGTTTTAATTAGCGTCGAGCCCCACATGGCACCTTTCCATGAAAGTTTGTTAATATGGCTAAAACACTTATATATAGGAAGTACCAGCGGTGTATCCATCATGTTTTAGCCATATTGCCCCTGTCCCGTTGAGCAATGTCATGTGTGTTGACATTGAACGGATAGGTTTTAGTATCCTTGGTCCAAGAGATAAGTGGTTGGACCAAGTTCGAGAGGCAGATTGAGTAACTGAACGATGAAGTTGTTTTGCAAATCCAGTTAGCGTTAAGAGCATGTGCAAATGGTCCAGTGACTAACAAAATATTGGAGTAGCGTGAGTGTTGAGTGCGATAAACGACTAGCGATAAGCGGTAAGCGGTAAGGGATAAACGGTAAGCGGTGAGCGATACGCGATAAGCGGTAAGGGGTAAGCGATAAGGGATAGGCGGTAAGCGATAAGCGATACGCAATAAACAATAAGCGATAAGCATCGAAAGTGATGAGAGTATCGAAGCGTTGAGATTGATAAGTGCGATAAGCGTTAAAGCGTTGAAGCGTTGAGAGGTAAAGCGTTAGCAAAGTGAGTTAGATTTCAGCGAAGGTGTGATTGCGCTCGTGTAGACTTACGAAAAGTCTAGCGTTGACGCGTTTGAGATGCGATGAGATGTTACGCCTTGCGAAGGAGTTTAGCGTGTTGAAAGTAGTCTCAATTGTATAAGAGGTCTAATAACGTTCAACTCCACATGGCATTTTCTTCACGAGAGGTTGTTAGTATGGCAAAGCACTTATATATAGGAAGTACCAGCTGCGTATCCACCATGCTTTAACCACACCACTTCCGTCCTGTGAATAGATGTCACACTTTGTCGACATGGTTAAGACGCTTATATATAGGAAGTACCAGCGACGTATCCACCACGCTTAACCATGATTTTAATGTTATGGCATCATTGGAACTTAATACGATCTCCGTGCACTCACCAGAATAATCCCGTGTGCACCCGTGATTAGTTTGGTCCTTGCACATTTATCGCAACTTATTCCAAGGACGCATAGTCGGGGTAAAACACATTATATCGTGATATGCTATATAGTGCTAGTAATATAATCTGTGTGTGAACTTAGACTAAGTGTAAGGACGAGAGAGAGAGAGAGAGAGAGAGGGGTCAATGTCGCATATTGTGGCGACATCGAGCAATGGAACAAGTATAGCATATAAGAATTTACGTCGAGAATCGTACCATCAACAGCGTCGTTCTACGCCTGGTTGGTGTTGATGTTGAAGACTCTTACTGGGGCTACGGTTGCTTTTGGAGTTTCTACCGCTATGGGTGCTGCGTCTGCTGGTGCTGCGGTTGCCGTTGCTATTGGCGCAGCGGCTGCTGGGGTTACGGGCTGCGTTGGCAGTGCGGGGAGTGTTAGCGTGCCTTGAGGTGGTGGCCCTGTGCGGCAGTGATGGATGGCCATCCGTCCAAATGGCCATCCGCCCTAATGGCCATCCGTCCTAATGGCCATCCGCCCGAATGGCCATCCGCCCGAATGGCCATCCACCTGAATGGAGCCATCCGAACACCGCTACTCGCACACCGACTTAACCCCCTCGCCCTCCTCTATAAATACCCACTGTACACCCTCATTTAAACACTTTGACACTCTCATCCGCTCCCAAGTCTCAAATGCGATTAAAGGCCTTTTTGTAAGCTTTTTCTCCCAAATCTTCTTCAATCTTCATTCTATTCCACTTCTACTCCTTTTTCTTCACCAAAATCATACACACACTTTAACCATTTCTCAAAATCACTGATTTCAGACCTCTTGAAGGTGGTTTACACTCGTTTTGCTTCGGCAAACGGTTGTGGAGCATCATTCAATCATGATCGGTCCAAGATCTAAAGGATTTTCACACTTTTCAACTTATTTATGAAACTTCTCTTCGATTTTTATAAAACCTTGGTGGAATCGGGATTCAACAGGACTCTTGACTCATTCCATAGTCAAGAGCCGACTCGAGAACTGATTTCCATCAAAGAGATGGACCAACTAACGGGTCAAACATGAATCTTCATCAAGAACAGAACATCCGATCGAATGGGCAAAGCCCATCCGCCGAATGGACTGGGCTTGGTGTTCTCCATTGTTTGAATCCGTCAACGCGTCTGTTTCCGTCAACCAAAACCCGTTGTTTGAGTAAATTTTACAAAAAACTTCAGCTCAGCCCATCCGTCCAGATGACCTGACCCTGACGAATTCCGTGGTTTAACTCTTGTTACCACGACTATTAAAACGTTATTAACCAAACTTCAAAATTTTAACGGTTCACAAACAAACAAAGGCATCCGCCCGAATTGCCATCCGCCCGAATGGCCATCCGTTCGGATACACTGTTGAACACTTAACTCACTTTTACCCCACTCGACATTCTGCTTTCGACCGTGTCGGCACTTGGAAGACTTATGCTTCTGTTCTTGTACGTAGGCTGATCTGACGCTCCCTTCAATCCAATCCAGATTCTGTTTACTTGATAAACACACACAGTGAGTATACTCGAACCCATTTTCGTTTAACGCACTTTTGGGTGTAACATACGTTACTTAAACGCATTTCAAACGCTAACCACACTCGCATGTTATACGTGATTAGTTGAATTACTTGTTATTATGCTTACACAGTGTTACACTAGACCGCCTTTAGCAATGATAGTACTATAGTTTGGACTCAGCATCTGTTGTGAACAGGGGTTGCTAAGGATCACATACTCTACTTCACGTGTTCGCTTCGGTGAACATGTGTCGCGTATACTCTACATCGCAGTCACGTGGTTAGGTTGTAGCATTGTTGATAGCTTACTTGATTTGACTATTATGTGTTACATGCTTGTTATGCGTAAACGCTTTTTATGCTATACTTATGCAAACTTGTATACTCGCCAATACTTTTTGTATTGACTTTATTTTAACGTACGTTGCTGGTTAATCGCATGTTATCATGAAACAAGATTAGGAAGTCTAGAAACTCACTTAAAATCTAGGTTGTCGGATTTGTATTGTTTGAGAGACATGAAATCTGTATGACTGTTTGTTGAGATATTTTTTATTAGTATGGGATAATGAACGCATTAAATATTGTCACTAAATAGTTGTTATGGATTCTCTTGAGCAATCTGATTCGCCTAGTGCCGTGCCCTGATGATTCCGCCATCGGTTGGGGTGTGACAATAATTGCGACTCAATTTTTCATAATCCACTCAATTTCGACTTATGTGTTGAATTTTATTTATTAAATTGTTCATATGGATAAAAGGCTTCTTGGATTGACCTTTGTCTTGGAATTGGCAATGGTTCCTCACTTTGATTCACCAGTTTTTCAAAACATAAAAAACATAAGGTGGGGTTATGTGCCATAGATACAGATGAACATATGAGTGAAAGCCGGATCTGAGTTGTGTTTTGCTTTGCTTTCGTTCTTCGGATAAATGAAATTTATGACCATAGATGCTAATGCTTGAGAATGTAGATTAGGAAGTTTGTGTTAGAGAATTGGGGGGAGTTTTTGCAGACGTTGAGAGAGAGAGAGAGAGATAGGTGATATTTTAATCTTATCTACCTATTATACTAAAAAAATACACTTAATGCCACATGTCCTTTTCTTAAACAATTTTTTATTGATGCGGCATCTCTCTTTGAGCAGATAATTGGTACATGGGTGGCAAATTGTTTTCCCCTCTCTCCTTATTATCCTTCTTCTCCTTATTACAAGATCCGAATTTCAGAACACCCAGTCTTCAAATTTTGCCATCTTCTTCGAGCAGATTCTCTTTCCTTGCTAATCATCCACCGCTACAATCATTTTGATTTGAATCCGGATTTGATTAATCTCATACTGGTAAGTTTTTGACGTTCATGTTTCATTCATAGATCTGTAGTCTCAGATTAGGGTTTAAAACTAAACCTTGCTCTTTGAATTCGGTTTTGATTTATCGCGTTTATTTACATGTTGAATTTGATGGACTAAAATGAACTGTAACCCTAATGCCGGATTTGGTTGATTTGATTTGAAACCAGATTTGGTTGATTTGATTTGAAACCAGATTTGGTTGATTTGATTTGAAACCGGATTTGAAACCGGACTTGAAGGGTCGGCGATTTACCTTTGGTTGTTTAATAACACTCTTTCCCTTTTTCATTTTTTTATCTACTTATCTCCGGTTATTTTATTTGTCTCTGGCTTTGTTAACAGGTTAGCGACATTGACGTTTTAGCTTCCGGTAGGTTTTCTGGTCATCCATTTACCTTCCATTAGGTAACACTTTTTCCTTCTTTTATTTTGTTATTAGGCGCTGCTGTAATATCTTATGGGGATCTATGAATAAGGTTTTTGGCTGAGAGAAGTAAGAAATTTGTTGTTTGAACTAAGTTATGTGACTGAGATAAGTAATTAGGTTGTTTCATTGGCCGAGGTTTTGTGTGCATGATTTTGAATGGACGGTTTCCTTGCCATCTGCTCACTGTTTCATGTTTTATTGGCAAAGGTTTTGTTTGATTGGTAGATCTGTGTATATAATAGTTAAGTCTAACTCTTTGGTATGCAAATACACATAAAGAAAGATGTGGTAGATTTATGTAAACAAAGATTGGTTGTTGCTTATCATGCAACCCGAGAACTGAAATGATCGCTGAAAATGTGCTTTATGTGTCTAAACAAAATTGTGATAAAAGTAAATGTGCTTTATGTGTTTAGATAGAATGTGTTTGTATGCCTATTTTGTAAATTCTTAAATAAATATTGTAATTTCACAAGTGATTTTACAACAGTATATCGGCTAAATATGCATCATCGTAACACTCATTGAAGCCGGGGTACATAGACATGATTTTTTATGTATGATGTTGGACAGATATGGCATTATGCACAGGGATGAGACTGGTTATGGTGGAAAGATGCCCGAACTTTGAGACCGAGTATGTGCAATCCTCAAGTTTAGCCAACAGGTATGATTTACCTTTTACAACTTATACACAACTAGAACTCTCCAATCTGTTTTGTATATTTGTGGATAACTATTTCATGTGCTCTTATGGTTCAGGAATTTTCTATCTTCGAGAATTTATGGGTCATCATTATTGAAGATATGATATATCTGATATGTGTCAAAGAGCTTGCAGAACTTATTAAATTAACGAATACCAAAGAACTTATTAAATTAACTTATTAGATGATACATGTTCAAGTTAATAAGAAGAAACGCTCTGTTGAATTAGCAACCAGTGAGAGAGTTTTGCTGGAAACATGGATGTGTCGGTGATGTTGTCGAGGAGTGTCAGGAAATGCTTAGTGATAGCATTTTCTTATACTCCTCGGCAATGTCACCGACCCCTCTTAAAAATTCCATCAAAACTCTCTCACTGGTTGCTTCTATAACAGAGGGCTTCTTTTTGTTACCTGAACCTGTATCATCTCAACTTGGTTCGATGTTGCATAGCATGGATGACGAGTGCGTTGTTTTCTTCTTGCAACCTGTTATGCATCCATGAGAACCACAATACCTATTCTGAGCCCTGTGTTTATTGGTCATAAGGTATTTTTAATAATGATGTTGGCGTCCCGAGTTTGATTTCCGGCTGTGATGACTTTGGTAAAAAAAAAAAACTTGGTTCGATGTTGCATACCATGGATGGCGAGTGCGCTGTTTTCTTCTTGCAACCTGTTATGCAGCCATGAGAACCACAATACCTATTCTGAGCCCTGTGTTAATTTTTCATAAGGTATTTTTAATAATGATGTTGGCGTCCCGAGTTTGATTTTCCGGCTGTGATGACTTTGGTAAAAAAAAAACTTGGTTCGATGTTGCATAGCATGGATGGCGAGTGCGCTGTTTTCTTCTTGCAACCTGTTATGCAGCCATGAGAACCACAATACCTATTCTAAGCCCTGTATTATTTGGTCATAAGGTATGTTTAATAATGATGTTGGCAACGACACCCTACCTATAGGCATTGTCGGTATATGGAACTGTAACTTATATTTGTTCGTTCCGTCCCGAGTTCGGTTTCCGGATGTGATGACTTTTGTAAAAAAAACTGTGTTCGAGATTGGATAGCAAGTAAGGCTATTGCCCTGTTTGCTACCATTAAGGTATTACGCAGCCATTAGAATTCATTTTTATTTGTATTTAGGGATCCGACGCAAATTATTATGTTAATATTTTAAGTTTAAATATTTAGTTGGCCTAATTATTTTACCAATTTTTCATTTGCAGTGCATTTGTGATTGATTTGAAATCTATATTCGGTTGTTGCGTCCCGAGTTTTATTTTCGGCTGTGATGACTTTGGTAAAAAAAAAAACTTGCTTCGATGTTGCATAGCATGGATGGCGAGTGCGTTGTTTTCTTCTTGCAACCTGTTATGCAGCTATGAGAACCACAATACCTATTCTGAGCCCTGTGTTAATTGGTCATAAGGTATTTTTAATAATGATGTTTGCAACGACACCCTACCTACAGGCATTGTCGGTATATGGAACTGTAACTTATATTTGTTCGTTCCGTCCCGAGTTCGGTTTCCGGATGTGATGACTTTTGTAAAAAAAAACTGTGTTCGAGGTTGGATAGCAAGGAAGGCTATTGCCCTGTTTGCTACCATTAAGGTATTACGCAACCATTAGAATTCATTTTTATTTGTATTTAGGGATCCGACGCTAATTATTATGTTAATATTTTCAGTTTAAATATTTATTTGGCCTAATTATTTTACCAATTTTTCATTTGCAGTGCATTTGTGATTGATTTGAAATCTATATTCGGTTGTTGCGTCCCGAGTTTTATTTCCGGCTGTGATGACTTTGGTAAAAAAAAACTTGGTTCGATGTTGCATAGCATGGATGGCGAGTGCGCTGTTTTCTTCTTGCAACCTGTTATGCAGCTATGAGGACCACAATACCTATTCTGAGCCCTGTGTTAATTGGTCATAAGGTATTTTTAATAATGATGTTTGCAACGACACCCTACCTACAGGCATTGTCGGTATATGGAACTGTAACTTATATTTGTTCGTTCCGTCCCGAGTTCGGTTTCCGGATGTGATGACTTTTGTAAAAAAAACTGTGTTCGAGGTTGGATAGCAAGGAAGGCTATTGCCCTGTTTGCTACCATTAAGGTATTACGCAGTCATTAGAATTCATTTTTATTTGTATTTAGGGATCCGACGCTAATTATTATGTTAATATTTTCAGTTTAAATATTTATTTGGCCTAATTATTTTACCATTTTTTCATTTGAAGTGCATTTGTGATTGATTTGAAATCTATATTCGGTTGTTGCGTCCCGAGTTTTATTTCCGGCTGTGATGACTTTGGTAAAAAAAAACTTGGTTCGATGTTGCATAGCATGGATGGCGAGTGCGCTGTTTTCTTCTTGCAACCTGTTATGCAGCTATGAGGACCACAATACCTATTCTGAGCCCTGTGTTAATTGGTCATAAGGTATTTTTAATAATGATGTTTGCAACGACACCCTACCTACAGGCATTGTCGGTATATGGAACTGTAACTTATATTTGTTCGTTCCGTCCCGAGTTCGGTTTCCGGATGTGATGACTTTTGTAAAAAAAACTGTGTTCGAGGTTGGATAGCAAGGAAGGCTATTGCCCTGTTTGCTACCATTAAGGTATTACGCAGTCATTAGAATTCATTTTTATTTGTATTTAGGGATCCGACGCTAATTATTATGTTAATATTTTCAGTTTAAATATTTATTTGGCCTAATTATTTTACCATTTTTTCATTTGAAGTGCATTTGTGATTGATTTGAAATCTATATTCGGTTGTTGCGTCCCGAGTTTTATTTCCGGCTGTGATGACTTTGGTAAAAAAAAACTTGGTTCGATGTTGCATAGCATGGATGGCGAGTGCGCTGTTTTCTTCTTGCAACCTGTTATGCAGCTATGAGGACCACAATACCTATTCTGAGCCCTGTGTTAATTGGTCATATGGTATTTTTAATAATGATGTTTGCAACGACACCCTACCTACAGGCATTGTCGGTATATGGAACTGTAACTTATATTTGTTCGTTCCGTCCCGAGTTCGGTTTCCGGATGTGATGACTTTTGTAAAAAAAACTGTGTTCGAGGTTGGATAGCAAGGAAGGCTATTGCCCTGTTTGCTACCATTAAGGTATTACGCAGTCATTAGAATTCATTTTTATTTGTATTTAGGGATCCGACGCTAATTATTATGTTAATATTTTCAGTTTAAATATTTATTTGGCCTAATTATTTTACCATTTTTTCATTTGAAGTGCATTTGTGATTGATTTGAAATCTATATTCGGTTGTTGCGTCCCGAGTTTTATTTCCGGCTGTGATGACTTTGGTAAAAAAAAACTTGGTTCGATGTTGCATAGCATGGATGGCGAGTGCGCTGTTTTCTTCTTGCAACCTGTTATGCAGCTATGAGGACCACAATACCTATTCTGAGCCCTGTGTTAATTGGTCATAAGGTATTTTTAATAATGATGTTTGCAACGACACCCTACCTACAGGCATTGTCGGTATATGGAACTGTAACTTATATTTGTTCGTTCCGTCCCGAGTTCGGTTTCCGGATGTGATGACTTTTGTAAAAAAAACTGTGTTCGAGGTTGGATAGCAAGGAAGGCTATTGCCCTGTTTGCTACCATTAAGGTATTACGCAGTCATTAGAATTCATTTTTATTTGTATTTAGGGATCCGACGCTAATTATTATGTTAATATTTTCAGTTTAAATATTTATTTGGCCTAATTATTTTACCATTTTTTCATTTGAAGTGCATTTGTGATTGATTTGAAATCTATATTCGGTTGTTGCGTCCCGAGTTTTATTTCCGGCTGTGATGACTTTGGTAAAAAAAAACTTGGTTCGATGTTGCATAGCATGGATGGCGAGTGCGCTGTTTTCTTCTTGCAACCTGTTATGCAGCTATGAGGACCACAATACCTATTCTGAGCCCTGTGTTAATTGGTCATATGGTATTTTTAATAATGATGTTTGCAACGACACCCTACCTACAGGCATTGTCGGTATATGGAACTGTAACTTATATTTGTTCGTTCCGTCCCGAGTTCGGTTTCCGGATGTGATGACTTTTGTAAAAAAAACTGTGTTCGAGGTTGGATAGCAAGGAAGGCTATTGCCCTGTTTGCTACCATTAAGGTATTACGCAGCCATTAGATTTCATTTTTATTTGTATTTAGGGATCCGACGCTAATTATTATGTTAAATTTTCAGTTTAAATATTTATTTGGCCTAATTATTTTACCAATTTTTCATTTGCAGTGCATTTGTGATTGATTTGAACTGGCATTTTTTCCAGGTATGTCTCTTCTCGATCCTCTTGAATCATGATGATGTTATTGATCATCGATCATCGATCATATATAATATAACGTTTGTCCGTTTATTTCTTTTAAAGTGATTGATCGTCTATGATATTTTGCATGATTCTAATTTATTATTCATTCATGTGGCTAAGATGTAATTTAAAAATTCTGATACTATTTTCTACGTTATTTTAATTTATCTTAATTTAATTCATGTGGCTAAGATGTAATTTAAAAATTCTGGTACTTTTTTTTACGTTTCTTTAATCTATCTTAATTTACTTTTTACGTCAACTTTCTGTTACTAATTTTTAAAATTCAAAACCCATAAACATTTTCTAATATATTTATATTTGGAAATTATCAATCATATAAAAATAGATGTAACTGAATTTTCTATTTTAATAAAGAATTCATTCCAAAGGTGTATTATAATAACAAATTTCTTTTCCTAAATTAACTTCCCAACTCCTATTATAAATAACACATTTGACATATTACACTTTCATTCACATCTTACTTAAAAACTTCCTATCAGAACAATGTATGTTTATCATTTTTGTTTCATTTTAATTCAGCAGATTTTTATATTGTCGATTATCATATTGCGTTGATGATTACACCATAATGTTTTCTTTATTATTCATTTGCAGAAATGGAACAGCCTGCTATTACACTTCTCAACAATGTTGATCTTAATGTTGATGATTACACTATCAGAGTCCGCATTGTCCGATTATGGACAAGACCTGCCTTCAACAATCCTCGAAAGATTTATTGCTACGACATGATTTTCATGGACCAAGAGGTTTGTTTATATACATTTATAAATTATCTATATATATATATATATATTATTTTGACTTAACACATTATTATAACCCGTGCTGTTGCAGGGCACCAAAATGAAGGCATTTGTACTACAAAGAAACGCTACCGTTTATGAGCACCTTCGGAAAGAAAATCAGTGTTTAACTATACGTAACCCATCCATGGGTGAGAATCGCCAGAAAGTTAAATACGTTCATAGTACGTTGAAGATCAATCTAAATGAGAACACTGTTGTTGAGGCTTACACCGACCCTGTTGGTTCTGAGTGGGGATTTGATTTTACTCCATTTGATTCTATTCTGGAGGACCCAGATGACGACGTTAAGGCTTTCAAAAGTCCAATTGGTAATTTATTTAAAAATCTAATCCGATATGAAAAAAGTTTGGAATTTCGGTATATATATTATTTAGTTTCTACTATTTTTATTTTTAGATGTAATTGGGTATGTGGTGAAGAGCATTCCGGCTGAGGGTAAGAGTGATAATAACAACGGCAAAGAGGAAAACAAAGTTACCTTTATTCTTGAAGACTTGCAGTACGAATACATTTACATATATTTATATCTGTTTTAGTAATTTTACTTTTTGACTTATTTTGCAAATAACAAGTTAACTATTAAATTTTTTATATAGGCACCATCAGATTTTTGTTACATATGGGATGGTTATGCTGATCAAATTCGAGCATTTGAGAGGAACCATCCAGCGGAAAAGAATGTTGTTGTCGTTATTCAGTTTGGGAAGTACAGGTTTTGGGGAGGTATATTCTATATGATCAATGTCAATTATCTTTTATCAATGTATTTACATGTATTTAATCTATCCGTTTATTTACATGTTTTTTTAATACACAGGACATGTGAATGTCTCCAATTTGTATACTGTAACTCGAGTGTTCATCAACAGTGACATTCCCGAGATTTTCGATTTTAAGAAAAGGTTTGTATTCGTAATACAGTTTTCTATATTATAGTTAACATACAAATTACTGTTACTAACTTTGTTATGTGTTTATAGTTTTGTTGCTCAGATTTCTGCTTCAACGTCTTCCGGTTATTCTGGGTTGACTTCTTCTGTTATAAAGTCACCTATTGACGAATATCTTAAAGATTTCACCTTCAGTACAATTGGAGCTTTAAGCGGAATCGCAGAGGTAAGTTGTACACTTTGTAGCTATTTTATAGTATAGTTATATCGTAATAATTCGTTAAAAGTATGTTTAACTATTCTTTGGTGTGCACAGAAAAAGGCTGTTATTATCCTTGGTACAATCAAGAGCTTCGCATCAGAAAGCACATGGTTTTACAATGCCTGTAAATCTTGCACCAAAAAGGTTTTTACAAAAACTACTTGCAAGGAGAAGCAAGATGGAAGCGAAGGTTTTGATGAAGTAACTGTGTTGGAATGCCAGACTGATCGTTGTAATAAAAAGACCGTCACCTCTGTTCCCAGGTAAATTTATCACTTTATTCTATTTTTTGTCCTCATACTATACTTTGATTGTTAACTAAAATGTTAACAAATATTGACAGGATCAAAGTTCCGATACGTGTTCAGGATTGTACCGGGATTGTCACCTTGACATTGTTTGAATGTGAAGTTGTCAAACTGCTCAGTGTTTCTGCAAATCAGCTTTTAGACAACAACATAGAGGTAAATGTATTCGTGGATTATACATTTCGTATTTCGTTTTTTATTTTGTTAAAAATACTATCAATGTTGTTCAAGATCAAGTTTTTACAGTTGTCAAACAGTTGGCTAGCGAAGGAAACTTTCCTAAAGAGTTTAATGCTTTGCTAAATCGGAAGTTTGCGTTCAAGATAGCCATAGGTTCTTATAACCTCAAAAACAAAGCAGATGGCTACTCTGTTTCAAAGTTGACTGAAAATCCAACAGTCATGTCCGAGCTTGATCACCATTTTGATGTTATGCAGGTTATTTCTACCTTTCAACTGTATTGGTATAAACTGTTATACGTTATATTTATATGTTAACTCATTACTTTTAAACTGTATTAAAAACAGCCTGTTGAGGAGGAACCGTTAAACGTTGTTTCTGCTTATTCAAATCCAACTGTTAAGGTTCATGTTAAGGTTTGTGAGCTATATGAATTTAATATTTGCTGGAACATTTTGTGGCGTTTTTTTTTATTTCATCTACTTACCTTTTTATATATTATTGACAGGATTCTGTTTCCCGTACGGGTGATGATGAAACTCCGATTTCTAAGTTGAACAAGAGCATGTTTACCACACCCTCTGGTCCTGTCAAGAGTAGTTCTGTGACGTTGATGGAAAAGGAACTTAGGCGTAATCTGGATGCGGTTTATGAGGTCGATTTTTGTTCTTCCCAGTCCTCTACTAAACCGCGTAAGAGTGATAGCGACATGGAGGAAGATGCGAATGTGACTGTTGGGCTTTTGAAGCCAAAGATCGAGAAGTAGTCTGTCGAGTCTAATAATCATCCCAATGTCTTTGAACAATTTAATTTTCCCGTTATGTTTTCATTATCATTCTGAATTTTGAACTGTGGTTTTCATTGCTTGGGTACCGACTATGTATTCGGTGTCTCTTTTGTGTGGTTTGTTATCGTTTTATGAATAAGAGATGATTTTATTAAGCAGCCTTTGCATTTATATTTTCTTTTAAATGATTTATAGTGCATTATCATAAATTTATATACATCACATTAATAATGTTTACTTCGTAAATCAAAAACAAATCATACTTTTAATGGTATTGTATATTTTTTAACTGATATCGACAATACTATAAATTATGAATCTTAAGTAAAATTGAAGGTTACATTTGTATGACTAATACTTTTTTTAGCCTTTACTTATGTAATGATACAAAAATATAAATTTATGTTTATGTTTCTTATCCTTAATAAATATTTTGTTTTTCATTGTAATCCAAATTTTTGTATTTCAAACTTTTCTTACTTTAGGACCGATTGTCTATGTTTGTAACTACTTATTGTGGTTTTTCGATTTAAGAGATATCATTTTTTTATATCGTATGGATTTTTTTCCCTTATTTTTTTTCATATTTGTAACACATTAGTTTTTATATCCTGTGATAACTAAAATTTATAATTTCCAACACATAGCAATCACATATAATTAAAACAAAATCATTGTAAACACATCAATCAATTTACAACTACAGAGGAATACATGATACAAAAAAAATGAACAAATTTACTTGTTGAGACAAACTTATTATTACATGTAGATGTAGGTTGTTTCTATTTATCTTTTTGTGTTTGTAAAAGTAATTATCGTTTCCATTTTGTATCACACATGCCTATCATATATCAATCCCACTTATATTTCATACATATTTGTTAATATCCTCTAATTAATGATATATATCATTCAATTTATAATTCTTTTTTCCTATAAGTAACAACAACATTTCCCTCCAATACATATCAAATTATTTACTCTTTTTTTTTGTTTCTTCAAGAAGGTAGTATCGAAATAACTTATTTAATACCCACTCTCTTTTGATGTATGAAAAATAACTAATTTAATTTTATTATTATATGTGTATATTTTTGCTAGGTTTGTTCGTATCATGGAGAAATATCCCTTACGAATATTTTATTATTTTATTATAGTTGTTACATTTTCATATTATATTAATTAATTTGATAAAAAATAACATTTAATATTAGATTAGTATGGTAATATAACAAGTTAACTATTATCTAATAAAATATAAATAGAAATAGATGTATGGTCCATGTATCTAATAAAATAAAATATCCGATTATATCTTATATATCATATTAATTAATTTGATAAAAAATAACATTTAATATTAGATTTTTTGGTTGATTTGTTTTTTTTTGGATACAATATTTTCATTAATTTTCTTATTTAATCGATTATATCTTATATATCATATTCTTAAAATAAAATATCCGCATTAATTATAAAGTTTACCTTCCAATCCAATTATAAATAAAGCAAATTTTAGTTGGTCAGATTATGTGTGTTGAGAGAAAAGGTAATTATCTCCAATTCGAAATTTCGGTTTGGTTATGTATCTTTCATTATGTTTTGTTTTTAATTTGCCATTCATGTTCATACGATTAATTTTTGCTCTATTATATGTTTTGTAGATCATTCATGCAACTTGGTTGCTTACTTCACAAATTCGAGTACATAATTCTCATCAATTGTTTCTTATGAAATATTTTGTAGGATGCAACGTCTTGAATTTGAAATGTTTTCTAACGAAATCCTATCAAGGCTACCAACAAAGTGTGTTGCTCGATTAAGATGTGTTTCCAAACAATGGCGTTACGAATTGTCTTCACATTTGTTTGCGATTATTCACTATCGCCGTATGGCTAAATATGATCGTAAGCTTATCACGTTGACCAAGTCATCAATTGATCTTCATAACTTGATTGGAGGAAAGGTAGACATTTCTTCAAGGAAGATTATTTCCTTCCCCGTTGACACCTCTCTTTCCAATCTAACCATTCTTGCTTCTCAATATGGTCTTTTACTGATGTGCATCCAATTTCTACCGAACGAATTGATTCTTTGGAATCCAACAAGTAACCAATTTTTGAATTTGTGTGATAAGAAACCTAAACATTTTTTTGATTTAAAGAAAGATGCAGTTGGGATTTATATTGATTCATCTAACGATCTTAAAATATTACTTCTCCAACGTCGTATGGATGATATTGTACCGCGTGTGTATTCTCGGAACACATGTCAATGGAAAACTTTATCTTTCTTGAAAGGACCGGATTACGGTTCAAGTTTATATTGGTTGTCTTCCGGAACTTTATGCAATAATGTTTTATATTTTCCATCTCCACACTATTGGACGCCTGCTAAAAGTTATACGATTGCTTTTGATGTGGATTCTGAAACCTTCTCGAAGGTTTCCATACCACAATGTACTGATGTTATTGGTCGCCAAAGCAGTTTTTTAAAAATCCGCAACACACTTCATATGTTTATTGTTGGAAACACCCTTGATAAAAATGTGAAGCTATTTAAATTTGAAGATGAAGTATGGTCAGAAGTGTCTTCTTTTACAAACGTAAATTCAATTTCATTTGATTCATGGCGTAACAAATTAGCTGAGAACAAAGGTGACACTTGGTCTGTTGAGATCGATCGATGTGGTATTATGGAGATACAAATTGGAATGAAGGATTTTCAATACTTACGAGACGCTGAGACATTTCAAGGACTATACAATGTAGCATCGTTTGACGAGACCGTTGTCTCACCTATTTAGTATTTATAAGTTGATGTTACCGATATTAATTTGATTTACTATCGATATTAACACTTTATTAAATTGTCGTATTTCCAATTTTCAAATCATTATAAAATAAAAGATTTAAATATTTAGTCATTTGATAATTGTAATTTTTTTTTAATGCTGTATTGATTTGCGTTGGTAAGTTGCATTCTTTATTACCAAATATCATCATTGATTAAGATCCATCCACAAAAAGGACACAACTGATAATTCAAAAATATTATTTGTTATCTTTATTAATATTATATGGTAACACCACCATTAACAATAATTATGATATTTCGAAATTTTTTATATTGTAAATCATACAAAATAAAATCTATTAACAAATATTATGATCGGCTATATAAAATTAATATAGTAATGGTATCTATATTTAAAAAAATATGGTAATCTTAATGGAAAGAAAAAATCGGATATAGCTTTCTAAAAGCAATTATCTTTTCCATTTGTTATCACATATGCCTATCATATATCAATCCCAATTATATTTCATATATATTTGTTAATATCTTCTAATCAATGATATATATCATTCCATTTATAATTTTTTTTTCCTATAAGTAACAACAACATTTCCCTCCAATACATATCAAATTATTTACTCTTTTTGTGTTTCTTCAAGAAGGTAGTATCGAAATAACTTATTTAATACCCACTGTCTTTTGATGTATGAAAAATAACTAATTTAATTTGATTATTATATGTGTATATTTTTGCTAGGTTTGTTCGTATCATGGAGAATATCCCGTTCGATTTGGTGGTCATGGAAAAAATTTTTAGGCTCCCTCTCAAATCAGTTGGTCGGTTCAGAACTGTATGTAAAGATTGGTATGAAGCACTAAGAAGTTTTGAATTTCTGATGAAGCATTCGACCCGCGTTAGTAATAGATTGGTAATATCTTTTTGTCATATACAAAATAGAATGAATTTAAATTCCTATTTATATTTATATTTAACACTGGTTATAGTAATTGTCAAAATCTTTCCGATTTTTGTATCAGGAAGAACTTCTTGAAGAAGGCATTCATCCGGATCCGTATCTCATTTGATAATATGAGTGGGCCTTCATTTATTTTATCGTGTTCTTCTTTTGGAATAAATATCAATTATTTATATTTATGGATAATAATCGTACTTATTTCTTTCGTTTAAGTTTGCACAATGTTCGGTGTTTTATTTTTTTTCATTATCTTAATACAATGGCATGAATTTATTATATCGGAATTGTTTATTATATTTGTTGTTCTCAATTTTTATATCTCATTCGTGGTCACAAACCCTTATTGCTAGAATACATGATTGGTATCAAATTACACGTAAAAATTGTATTTATAAATGTAATATATCAAATGTAAGATGTAAGATTTAACCGTGATTTCATTATTGTTAATTATAACGTACCGTAATTACAAAACTTATATTAGGTAGGTAGGAAACATATGTTATTTTAATTTTAATTTCGAAAATTGAACAACCTTATAAATAAAAATATGTTATAATTTTGACTATATTTAACGTTTACAAAGTCTTGGTAATTTCCTTAAAAAATATGGTAATGATAATTTCCTTCTAATGCAATTATAAATAAATCAAATTTTATTAAAGATAATTTTCGGCAAAATGAAATATGGTAATGATAATTTCCTTCAAAATAAAATATGATAAAATTAATGGCAAAGAAAAAATCTGACATTGGTAACCTAAATGCATCATTACCCCTCAACCATCATCTCAAACATCTATTTCACTTCTTTATTTTTATATTTATCATAAAAAGATCTTTTTAGTTCTTGAAGAAACCGATTGTGTTCTAGGCAAAATCAAGTTCCTGGAGATCATACCTTCGTTGCATCATATCCTAATCGGTAAGTTAACCGCACTTACTCTCTGTTTAGACGTTTATTTTGTTACGATTCACCGCGAAGTTTGTAATAAATTCTTCAATCATAATGCTAATCAAGATTTTTGGTATTTGTTTTACATCCACAGATATGCATGTTATTTGATCTGAAAATTCTTTGTTATAAATGTCTTTTTTAGTTACTCTTTTCGTAAAATTTTTGATATATTTAGTTTTTAACATTATAATTTATTTAATCAGTTTTAGATGAGTTTTTTTATGTCTGTATGGATGCAAAGTTGTAGTTCCTTGAACATATCTAATATTAATTATCACGATTAATCTGAAATTATTGTTTCATTTGCAGATGTTATTGTTTGTTTCCATTTATGCTTATTAACGAAAGTCTTTTGAAGTTTGTATTGTATAAGTTGCAT
This sequence comes from Helianthus tuberosus, assembly GCA_030545235.1. NCBI lineage: Eukaryota > Viridiplantae > Streptophyta > Magnoliopsida > Asterales > Asteraceae > Helianthus > Helianthus tuberosus. The sequence continues at coordinate 154,914,208 of CM060358.1, forward strand.
AAAGTACATGTTTAAATGTGGTTAACCTTTAGTAGAAATTGGGGGTTATACCTTTAAACTGCATCTTTTATCTCATGCTTAGCATCCTCTCGGAATTAATTTTGTTTTATTTTAAATGTTAGATGTTAGATGTTAGATGAATGTTTTCAGAATTTACTGTGTTTATTCAGTGTTAGATTATTTTTTTAGGCCTATATGGATATAATCTATAGTTTCATGAATATATTTAATATTATTTTTTTGAATTAATGATATATTATTTTATGATATTCGGATTGTATTGTTTGAATCTTATTTAGTATAAAAAGTCTTTTTATTATTGTAATATATCGGTTCCAAAAACTGCATCTTTAACTGTAGTTATTCTTTTCATTAAAATTTTGTTTTATGATGAATATGTATTGATATTTAAGAACATTGCTATTGCTCACTTTCACTTAACAGTTTTTTGAGTTCAATTGCTGGTTGTGTTCATAATGGGAGACAATTCCGATGATGAGGTTGTTGAAGTATCTCGTGATAAGTTCTTTCATAAACTAGACGAGGTAATCTACTATTATCTGTATACACATTATTTCTTAATAGTTATCTAGCACTAATTATTTGCATACTGTCCTTTATAGGCCTTACATAAAGATTAGGGCTTCATGTTTTCACATGAAGAACCAAATGTCCACCAGGTAATCGTATACTTTTATAAATGTCTATGTATACATAAAATTCATATTAATTTAAACAATCACAGGTAATTATTTACCTTAAGTATGTTAATGTAAAATGTGTCATTGAAACAGGATCTTTGCATTCAAGAACAAAATGCTATCACCATAAAGGAGGGACTTGGAGAACCAAGTAATGGTAAACAACATGACGTTGATTGCAGGCCCGGCTTTGTCGGCTGGGCAGCCCGGGCAGACGCCAAGGCCCAAAAGGTTTATAGGGCCCAACAAAAATTTAGGGTCAAGATTTTTAAATGAGCATTGTTATCTTAAATACTTAATAAATGGCTTCAGTAACAAAAAATGAAGCTAGTTCAATGGTTAAGATACCCAAATTTGAAAACCAAGGTCATGAGTTCTAAACCCTCCCTTTACATTTTTATTTCCTAAACAATTTTCAGTTAATCCCATGCATTTTTTATTTCCTAAACTGTTTTGAACTATCAATTCACTTAATTAATTGACTCTTCGATCTTGTTAACAAGATGATTATATAATTAACTGGTTAATGTTTTGGGTTATAATTTTTGGGTTATAATCTTGAGGTCATGAGTTCAAACCCCATGATTAGCATGTCATATTGTGGTTTCTTGATATATATTTAATGAGTTTATATTATACCAAATTTTTTGTTTCGCCCGGGGCCCAAAAATTTTTTATCATTCTCGGAGACGGCCCTGGTTGATTGCACTTCCAAGGGAGTTATAGCTGAAGGATCCCCATCTCTCACAAAAGATGTAAGTTTATGAATTTATACAAATAATCTTCATTTGTTAACAATAATATGGTATCTTTTTGAAAACAACAACTTTTTCCATCATAAAGGTAAAGAAAAATGTAAGCTCTGTTCGTACTTCCAAGTCTAAGAAGTGTTTACCTGGAAAAAAATCTGAAAAACACACTATTCCTGAAGATCCGGAGTTTTGTAACTTTACACGTAGAGGGGAATACAGGCTGGTATTATTTTTGCTTAATCAATCTTTAAATTTACATTGTTTGTCTTTATTATTTGATGTTTAAAATTTATGCTTTTTAATTCACGTTGTTACATGCAGCATCTTCCGGTCCTGGTATCAAAACGCGCTGGGTTTACAAAGAATCTTCATACACTGAAGTTTCAAAACCTGCAGGGGCAGGTTAGTATTTATGAAGTCAAACCAGAAAAAAATGGAAGTGCATCACGCTATTCAGTCATAAACTGGCCTATATTTATGGCGGGAAATAATTTGAATGATGGCGTCATGCTTGATTTCACTTATGTGACTTCAAAAAAACCGTCATCTTAAAAAATGTCCGCTCTGTCTAAGCCAAAGTGCACCTATCTTTTATAAGCTGTCTTTTGAACAACTGTTTGGTCTTTGTTTTGTTAACTATCTTTTGAACATGTACCTTTATCGACTTTTTTGATAATAGACTTTTGTATGCTACTTAACTTTTGTGCATATCGTGAATGTTTATGTTTATTACTACAACTAAAAATTTCTATCAAAATTGCAGTTGACTTTATGACTAAAGATAAAATTTAGTGTCAACTTTTATATAGACATTTGTGTGCTACTTAATTTCATGCAGTATCTTAGTTATCAAAATAAACATTAAATTAAACGCATATTAGTATTCCATTTAATCTAGAATAACATATTAACTTGGGTTGTTTTTGTAAATAAATTTAATACATATACTATACATATGGACATGTTAAATATAAAAAAACAATTCAAAATTTATTGGCAAACGAGTAGAAGATCAAATCTATATAATTATTAAAACAAACAATTTCAAAATAATATTCTAACTAAGTTCAACTATTTTAGTTTATTAAATTTTGTAAATGTAAATGTTTTAAATCAAAGAATATATATGTTCAAGGAATTGAATTTGTGAATAGAGCAACTATTAATAAGGTATATATTATCGTGAGTTACTTTTGATATTAAAATCATAGACTACCAAATTTTTAAAGACTTTATTTTCTTAAGAGAATAACGATTAATAAGGTGCTTTTGACATCAATTTCAAAGAATACCAAATTTTCAACGAATTGACTATCTTAAAACGAGTAACGATTAATAATGTATATGTTATCATTAATTTTTTTTTCCTTATTTAATCTAACATCTTAAATAGAACAAACTATTTTCAAACTTTCTATTCATATGTTTAAATTTAGGCAAACTTTCTTAATTTAAAATATATAGTTTATATGGAAATTGCACAATCACATACAATTAGTTACAAATGATTTGTATAAACTGTTATACGTTATATTTATATGTTAAGTCGAATTTATTTATTTTAGTAGAATGAATGTCGAATTTATTTATTTCTATTGATATCATTAATTCAGGAAAATAATATATTGATACAATTAGTTAATTTTATAATTTATTTTATCACTTAAACGATTTCTATAGATTGATATCATTAATTCAGAAAAATATATTCAAGAAACGATATATTATACATATACAGTTGGACTTAACATATTTATTTATTTTAATTTTAATGAATGTCGAATTTAAAATTATAATTAGTTACATCATGTTGCAAACTTTCTTACTTTATATTATATAGTTTATATGTAAATATGGAAATTGGTCAATCACATACAATATGGAAATTTATCTATTTTAATAAATGTCGAAATTGAAATTATAATTAGGTACATCATTGCCAAACTTACATGGCCACATATATTATAAATACCCTTTTCCTACCTTTTATTTCATACACATCCAACTTTCTTACCTTCTTTCATCGATACACACACAGGGGTATGAGTATTATGGATGTTATTATAATTCGTCATTATATATTATTGTCTAAGTAATATAATATGTATTTCTTTATCATTGCCATTGCATTTTGTTTTAATAATAATGAAATTGTTTCTACTGATTTTATAGTATTGAATGTTCATAGTTGTATTCTTTTCTGTTGCATATGTTAATCTTATATGTTCATAGAATTGCTAATTCAAAGTTGTATATGTTAAACTTATTTAATGTTAATATAAAATTAAACGATAGTGTGGTAATCAGTTTATATAAAATAAATATATTTCAACGTCACTTATTTTTTGTTCAATAAGTAGATGTAGATATGCTGAATTGTCTTAGTCACCTAATCTAAAATTACTATACGTATACTAATATCGTTTATATATACAAATATATATATATATATATATATATATATATATTTATTTTTATGTTGATCCATTATAATCAATTACGTTATACGTTGATAGATTTTAGATGTTATGTTTTTACATTGTTAGACAATAATATAAATGTTTTCATTATTTAACGTAGTAAATCGTTAATTTTTTTTTATAGAATCTAAAATAAACAAATACTCACTGTATAATTCTATATCATTAAAATATATATACAATTTATTATTGCTACATCCTATTGTTAAATATGAAGTTACAATATAAATATATACATCCTTTTAATTTTAACTAATTGTGTAATATTAATTTGATTTCAATCTTTATACAATTTTTAATTTATCTTGGTGTGTATGCTATCAACCTTATGTGAACTTATTTTTTCAAATATCACAACTGTATTTTTAATTTTCAATATATTCTTATATAGTAATAGTTATTTCTTTTTTACAAACATCAACATACATCAATTGTATTTCATTTGTTAGGTTTTCTAATCTAGCACAATAGATCGTAAAATGGAAAAGATTGGCATGGAAATGGTTGTTGACGAGATTTTCACAAGGCTCCCTGCAAAAGCTATAGATCGTTTCAAAAGTGTTTCGAAATATTTTCGTAGGGAACTATCAACTTATAATTTTGAGTTGAAGCATTCTCGGCGGACTGGAAATTCACTACAAAAGAAACTACTCTCCTTGAAACATACGTCGATAGTCGTTGACGACATAGTAGGTGGGAATTTGGAAGTCGATACAAGCAAAACCATAACTTTTCCAGACAATATCGATCCTTCCTTCTTACGTATTATATCGTCTTTTAACGGACTGCTGTTAGTTTGCTATGAAAGGATTTTCTGTGAGCTTATCCTTTGGAACCCAACAACGAGGCGCTTTAATTTGATATCCGATGACTACTTTAATCATCGTTTTGATCGAAACTCCGATACCGGTGGAATGTACTTTGACGAGTTCAACGATCTCAAAGTACTTCACATCAAATGTTACCGTAACGTCGCTACTGCCCGTGTTTATTCACGACGTCTTGATTCATGGAGAAAAATAAATTTCGACAACGGATCTAAATTTGCTTCATCGTCTTATTCATGGTCTCCTGGAACTTATGCCGGCAAAACCATATATTTCATGGTTTCAAATTATTGGTTTCCACTGGGCGAGAGGAACATAGTTATTTTCGATGTTCTTTCTGAATCTTTCAGTGTACTTTGTTTTCCCAAGCGTATGGAAGTCAATCCTTGCCAAGGACATTTTCTAACCATTTCGAACAAGCTCCATGTGATTGTCGTTAGACGGGCTGATGAACTAATTGTTGATTTGTTCAAATTTGAACATGATGACTGGGTCAAGGTTTTTTCTTTCGATAAGCCTCACATAGTTGATTATTAAGCAAGGCAGCAAAGGACAAATATAATTCAAGACAACAAGTGGCTCATAACAAGTATTTGGGGTGATATTGTCGAAGTTGACTTGTGCAATGAATCTTTCAAATACCTTCAACATGTCGACAACTACAACGGTCCGAAAGGAGCCTTATTTATCGAGACCACTGTTTCACCTATCGAATCGAAATTATGATTGTATTTTATACTTTTTTGTGTTTTGGTTCTCGAACTTTATTATTTGTTTCAAGTATCTGATGTTTTTTGCTTTTGTATGGTTAATAATAAAATAACTTATTACTCTATTGCATTTTTCCATATGAATAAAAAATTTATGCAGTAACTTATATTTTCATGTTGGTCTTATGGAATGATATTATTTCAAACTTTTGTCATGCTACTATTGTTTCATTGTATAATGGTATTTTAGGATAACAAAAGCTACATATGAATTAGTATCTTAAGCTTAATTTCGACAATCTGATCCTTAGTTTAAATTAAAATGGAGTGAAATTTTGGATTGTCATACTCTTACATCGTACCAGAATTTCAGGAATGTCTAAAAGAAAAATTTCTTCATCTGTATCTAATAACACCGGAAAGGAAAACATTTCAAGCGGTAATGTCGTAAATTTAACACTTCATTCATCTTTCATAATATTTGTATATGAACATCTTTAACTTTTATATAATCATTTTAATTACAGATGCTACAGCTTTTGTACCTACTAATCCAACCTCCAATGTTACATCCGGTATGAATCCAACTACGCAATAATATAAGTTATTATTTAATGATAGATTTTAGTATTTTATACATAATTTAGCTTTGCCATTTCCCAAAGAAAAAAAAGTAAATTTAATATATTATACTACGATTACTATTATGATTATCAGCCATGTCTTAAAAATTAGTGTGTTTTACTAAAGTTAACATCCTTTTTCTTCCATTACAGTTCGTTGAGGAAGAAGACCACTATCGACCATTACAAACGGTACTACTTAACAATATGTTTTACTTTGATGTGTTTTTAACTTTAATTTTAACTTTCTCTTAAAGTATATTTTGCAATTTACGTATGCTTTTTTATTTAAAAAACATCATTGTTATGCACTTATGTGTTAAATTATTAATTGTGATATCTGTTGCTGGTGTTGTAGCTGTTATCCCCATTGTTACTCAAGATCAGGCAAAAAAGAGTCGGAAAATAAGGAAATTATTATTGGATAACAAGAGGTGTAATTTACATGGATGTCCATCAGAATCTGTCAATACTAATGTCACAACCAATGATTCGATAATAATTCCGTCTGGTACGCGCATTGTTACAAAAGACTTATCGGTTTTATCAGAATGTTAATTATTATGCTTCTTTTTAATAGCCGCCTTTAAAGTAACATATAATACTAAACTTGCATTTTACAATATTGGTATCTATATTTATTTTAACTGAATCGTATGTTTTATTTTCATGGTTTCTTCATTTCCCACCTTCCATTGTATTGGAATACATAGATAACAGCCGATTAAGGGAAGTAATTTTGGATAATAAAAGATCTCTTACGAGACCAATCATATCAGACACCAATATAAATTTACCGACATCTTCTCCAGCCAAGTCAACTCCAAATGTCATCGCTAATGTTACAGCAACCCCACCATTCATGCCAAGAAGTAAGGACTTATTAACCTTGATATATTTCAATGTTATGCATGGTATGTTAAATTATTAATTGTGATCTCTGTTGCTGGTGTTGTAGCTGTTATCCCCAGTTTTAGTCAAGATCATGAAAAACAGAGTCGGAAAATAAGGAAATTAATATTGGATAACAAGACGCGTAACTTACATGGATGTCCATCAGATTCTGTCAATACTAATGCCACAACAAATGATTCGATAAATACTCCTGGTACGTGCATTGTTACAAAAGACTTATTGGTTTTACCAGAAGGTTAATTATTCTGCTTCTTTTTAATAGCTACCTTTAAACTAACATATAATACTAAACTTGCATTTTACAATATTGGTATCTATATTTATTTTTACTGAATCGTATGTTTTATTTTCATGCTTTCTATATTTCCCACATTCTATTTTATTTGAATACATAGATAACAGCCGATTAAGGGAAGTAATTTTGGATAATAAAAAATCTGATACGACACCCATCATATCATACACCAATATAAATTTACCGACTTCTTCTCCAACCGAGTCAACTCCAAATGTCATCGCTAATGTTACAGCAACCACACCATTCATGCCACTAAGTAAGGATTTATTAACCTTGATATATTTCTATGTTCCTTATATAAATTAATATCTTTAGGATTTTTTATTAACTTTGTTTTTATATCTTAATAGGTAATGTTAGTTGTATTACGAACAATGTCACTCAACCAACAAACTGTACTCCGGGTCATATTTCTTTTAACCTGACATCATTCACCGGCTCTTCCAGTATGCTTCGAAATTCATCTTTGGAAAGGTTGTCATCCGGAAAACGAAAGTTAATTAGCACACCACGAATTACATCTCCAATACCAATTATGGATTTCAATACAGAGGAAATCATAGATCAAGATCCATTCAAGGGTCTTTTAAAAGGTACATGTCTAATGATTTGTAGTATAACCACAGTAAACTATTAAATATTACAACTATATATTCTTTTTCTTATTAAATCACTTATTTATTTGCTTTTTATTAATTTTCAAAACAGATTATTTGGATCAGCATGGTGACCAATGCTTTACCTGTGAAGTATGTAATGCAAAGTTATGGGATGCAGAAAAAGGAAGAGGAAGAAGAAAGGATGGAAAAATGTGTTATTTCTTATGTTGTTCTTACGGCATAGTAGAGCTTCCAGATTACAAAGATGCCAGAGGAAGTTATCGGATCCTATTTAGTAACAAAAATAAGGAAAGCAAGCACTTTTTGAAAAATATTCGCCGTTACAATTCCATGTTCGCATTTACTTCAATGGGTGCCTTTTTGCTTTAGAATTAGTGGAGAAAATTATCATACAATTGGAAGTCTTATGCCAAACAACGGAGCGCAACCAAAATTTTGCCAACTATACATATACGATACTGAGAACGAACTTTCAAACAGGCAAGCGATATTTAGGTAATTTCCATTGAATATTATTAACATACATATATTTATTTACCTTATTCTTTTGTATTTTATGACAATCTTAATAATATTTGATAACATTTGTTAACAGTCGTTCAGAGGATGCATCGTCTTCTTATTCTGCTACTCTTGACCGTAAGTTAATAGAACATATAAAAGATGTTTTAGATAACGACAATGAGTTGGTCAAAACTTACAGAAGAGTTAGGGATTCTCTTCAAGACAGCCCTCATGTAAATTTGAAGCTTCGCCTAATCGGAACAAGAGAAAAAGATGGTCGGACGTATAACTTACCAACGGCGGGTGAGATTGCCGCTCTCATTGTTGGAGATATTGAAAATGTAATTGACAATAGAGATATTGTTGTTGAGACTCAAACTGGTACACTGAAGAGAATTAGTGAGTTGCATCCGTCATATCTCGCACTACAGTATCCGATTTTGTTTCCGTACGGAGACGATGGCTACAGAATTGATATCCCTCACAGAGGTGTCATTGATGTTGTTAATAAGAAACGTCCAAATTGTACTATGAGAGAGTTCTTTGCTTATCGTATGCAGGATCGGAGAAATCAGTTTTCATTAATCTTGAATTCTAAGAGGCTATTCCAGCAGTTCTTGGTTGATGCTTATACTATGATTGAGAGCGAGAGACTTAGCTATATACGATATCAACAGAAAGATCTTAGGTCTGACACATATGAAAGCCTCCGTAAATTAAAAACACACGGTCAAGATGATATATCTAAGGCTGGAAAACGTATCTTCTTGCCATCTTCTTTTACTGGTGGAGCACGATATATGATGCAAAACTATTTAGACGCTATGGCTCTGTGTAAATGCTTTGGTTATCCTGATTTTTTTATAACCATAACATGCAATCCCAAATGGCCAGAAGTTCAACGCATTCTCAAAGACACCAATCTCAGTCCGGAAGATAGGCCTGATATCCTTTCCAGATTGTTCAAAATTAAGCTTGATTCAATTTGCAAAGATTTAAAAAAGAATCATCTATTTGGAAAAGCTTCAGCAGGTACTGTTTTTAAAATAATATTCAAATTAATATTACCATTAAATGTAACAATTTGTTTGTTTTTTGTAGTTGTTTACACAATCGAGTTTCAAAAACGTGGTTTGCCTCATGCCCATTTATGCTTATTCATGGAGCCTGAATCGAAATTACCTACGGTAGACCATGTTGATGCATTTATATGCGCAGAAATACCAGACAGAAATCAAGATCCAGAATTATTCATGCTTGTGAAAGAATATATGATACACGGTCCATGTGGTAATGCTAGGTTGAGCTCTCCATGTATGGTTGATAGGAAGTGTTCAAAAGGCTTTCCCAAAGACTTTCAAGATCATACTACACTAGATTCAAACGGGTTTCCATTATACAGAAGGAGAAACAATGGCGCTTTTGTTGTGAAAAATAAAATTGACCTTGATAACAGAAGTGTGGTACCGTACAACAAAAAAATATTGAAAAGGTATCAAGCTCATATAAATGTTGAATGGTGCAATCAGGCCGCTTCGATAAAGTATCTGTTTAAATACATTAATAAAGGGCCTGATAGAGCCACTATAGCTGTTGTGCAAAGCGATAATCAATCTGAAGAACAAGTATAAGACGAGATAAAAGAGTATTACGATTGTCGGTATATATCAGCTTGCGAAGCATCTTGGAGGATATTTACCAATGAAGTACATTATAGAAGACCTTCTGTTATGAGGCTTCCGTTCCATCTACCTGGCCAACAACCTGTTGTTTTCGGCCCTGACGAGGATATTAACTATGTTCTAAACAAACCATCTGTTAAATCTTCAATGTTTCTCTCATGGATGGAACGTAATAAAGACCCAAATGACACGTTGGCCCGTACACTTACATATGTTCAGTTCCCCAATTTTTATGTTTGGAAGCTTGATAAGCGAGTCTGGGAACCTAGACAAAGGAAAACAGCAATTGGCAGGATTCATTATGTCCCCCCGTCACTAGGTGAAGCTTATTTTTTGAGAATTCTGCTTAACAAGGTCAGAGGACCAACATCGTTTGATGACATTAAAACAGTTAATGGTCATGTTTACGATACATATAGAGATGCTTGCTACGCGCTCGGTCTTTTGGATGACGACTCTGAGTATGTGGAGGCAATAAAGGAAGCAAGTTTATCAGGAAGTGCTTCATATATTCGTAATTTATTTTGTACCATGCTGTTATCCAGTAGTCTTTCTAGACCTGAGGTTGTTTGGGAAAGTTCATGGAAATACATGACAGACGATTTTTTATATAGACTTCAAAAATACCATCGAGTTACAGGTAACTTTTGTTTACAATAAATGTTAGTATTTATATTATCAAATACATTATTTAATGTTTTAGTTATTATTTAAACTCGGTTATGTTATTATGATGAATTTGATATATTTTTCGTATTGCACAGCGTTATCAATTCCGGAGAACCAACTGAAAAACTATGCTTTGTGCGAGATTGAGAAGTTTTTACTGCGAAATAATTCATCCTTGCGAAGATTTCAAACAATGCCATTTCCAGATATGTCGTCTTCAGGTAGTTCAGATAGTCGTTTGATATATGAGGAGCGGGCATATGATACAACACACCTTGGAAATCTTTACGATAGTCAGTTGACAATGTTAACTGATGAACAACGCTCTGTGTTTGAAGAAATTATGGCAGCAGTTAACGGTGATAACGGTGGGATTTTTTTCCTTTACGGCTATGGTGGAACAGGTAAAACATTTCTATGGAAGACATTGTCCGCTGCAATTAGATCAAAAGGTTAAATCGTCTTAAATGTTGCTTCAAGTGGAATTGCATCGTTGTTGTTAGATGGTGGCAGGACTGCACATTCCAGGTTTAACATACCTTTGAATCTTACTGAAGACTCTGTATGTAATATAAAACCAGAAAGTGACGTGTCTAAATTACTGCATGAGACGAAATTAATAATTTGGGATGAAGCACCTATGGTACACAAACATGCATTCGAAGCGCTGGATAGAACAATGAATGACGTTTTCAACATCGACCCATCTCTCAATTCAGACATCCGGTTTGGAGGTAAGGTAATTGTTTTTGGTGGCGATTTTAGACAAATATTACCTGTCGTTCCATACGGTGGAAGACAAGAGATTGTTAATGCCTCCTTATGTTCGTCTTACTTGTGGAGTAAATGTAAATTGCTAAGATTAACAAGAAACATGAGGTTAACCGTTGGAAGGTCGACGGCAGATATTGAAGAAATAAACAGTTTTGCCAAATGGCTTTTGGATTTGGGTGAGGGTAATGTTGGTGGTCCAAATGATGGGGAAGCAACTATTCAAATACCACAAGATCTCCTGATTACTGATGAATCTGACCCAATTGCAAGTTTAATTGATTTTGTTTATCCATCAATCTTGCAAAACATCAACAACCATAATTATTTCAGTGAGCGCGCTATACTTGCACCGAAGAATGATGTTGTGCATGAGATTAATGACAGGTTGCTATCATTGTTTCCTGGTGAAGAAAGAGAGTATCTTAGCTCTGACAGTCTTTGTCCGACCGAAGATGTAAATGCTACACAACAAAGAATATACTCTCCGGATGTGCTCAATGGTCTTAAAATATCAGGCTTACCAAATCATAGGTTGGTGTTAAAAGTTGGTGTTCCAGTAATGTTATTACGAAATATTGACCAACGGAATGGGTTGTGCAACGGTACAAGGCTACAAGTAAAAAAGTTGTACAACCGTGTAATAGAAGCCGAGATAATATCTGGTGCAAATATTGGTACTTCTACATATATACCTCGAATTAATTTGATTCCTTCTGATAAAAAGATTTCTTTTGCTTTTCAAAGGAGGCAATTTCCACTTGCCGTATGTTTTACAATGACAATAAACAAAAGTCAAGGCCAGTCGCTTTCGAGAGTTGGTTTGTACCTGAAACAACCCGTCTTCTCTCATGGTCAATTGTATGTTGCTTTGTCAAGGGTGAAAACAAGAGATGGGGTCAAACTACTCATACTTGACAACAATGGAAAACCGACAGATAAAACAACTAATGTTGTTTATAAAGAGATTTTCAACGAATTGTAATTGCTAAAGGTATAGCATTGCTTCTAATTAATTTCTAACATTTGATGATCACCAACAAAATACCAATAAGTCTATTAATGTTTTCTATTGTTCTATAATGTTTCTTTAAATAAAAGAAAACATACAGGAATAAATCACATTAATTAGTGACTTTGTTTTTAGCCATAATATGACGACGATGATAATATACTAAATTTTTTTAGCCTATTGTTTCAGGACTCTGCTGGTTAAATACACCCGCACACATCGTCAACACCGGTTAGTTTCAAATACTTATGAATAAGTTGATTTGGTCAATGCATTAACTTTGGATGGGTCATATTTTCTTAGTACAAGTTGTTTAAATTACTGTAGCCATTTATGTGATGTTTTTTTCAAAATGTTATTATAGGCTGATACGTTGATGGTATGATTAAATTTAAAGAAAGAATGTTATTTAACTACTCTGTTTAGTTTATATATTTTTGTAACAATATATTCACATTATGTTCTTATTCATGATTAGTATCAATATATTTAGCTTTTTTAGTGCATTTAGCTTATGGTTTTCTGTTCCATTCGTTCTGCTATACATTGGGCTAACAGACTAAGGGTAAACTAATATTACTATTTGTGAATATTTATTTTTTCCAAATTAAACAAAGTAAGACACACTTCTTTTCACTGCTTATAAATAAGTATTATTTTTTGTTGTTGGATTGTACAAATATGACTATACAATTCTTCACATCGTGTTCATGTTACTTGATTTTCTCATACTATTTTTACATTGCTTATAAGAAACAAAACACTAATATGAAATATAGTATTTATCAAAGTATAGTTCGTGTTCATTATTTTTTGTGATATCTTTATCATAAAGTAATATAGGAACTCAATCAGCCGATAAAATCGTTAGTATATTGAAAAAATTCATATTATTTACATTTTATTAAAGCCATTTACAGCAGTACATTTCTTATTTAAACACTCTTCCTAATAAATTTTATTTCAATCAATTGATTTATTCGTTTTCCATACACAACATTAGAAATAAAACAACTAATATCGTTTATAGAGAGATTTTCAACGATTTGTGATTGTTGCATATTCATGTATTTCAATTTGTGGTTGTAATCTTATATATTTGTTCGTGTTTTAACGTGTATGAAATTATAATATTTATGTTAACGGTGATATTAAAGATATTTTGTTTTCGCATCCCGTGAAATTCACGTGTACTTAAACTAGTTAATACTATAAATAATTAATGAAAAAGACTAAAGTGTCTTTACATATATAGGACTTAACTGAAAATTTTAATTGGTTTAGTACTAAAGCACCTTGGGTGTAACGCTTTTAACAAAAAAACAGACTGTAACTGTAATTATTGAAGTGTTGTAGTGGCGTTCAAATCTGGATATCCAAAAGTTTCTGATACCTGGTTTCATTATCCAAATTCATATCCAAGATTTCATATATCCGATCGGATAATGAAACGGATATCCGAATTAGCAGTTTTATTTTTTTTTATATATTTTTTATTTATTATAAATTGGATCTTTTCATATATACAAATATAAAATTTCATATTTTTTTGGTATTTCAGATATTTTTTTTTGATATTTCAGTTATCAGAAAAAAACAAAAATAAACTATAAATTTTTTAATATCTCGGATATCAAAAAATCCGAAGATTTTTAAAATCACTATCTGAATAAGGATAGCGATTCAGATAGTTCAGATTCGAATATTATCGGATAGTTCAGATTGGATTTTCTGATATGGATATTTTTAAACACCCCTACTTATAACCGACATTTCTAGGCAGATGTTCTATAAAAACAATAGTTCATGTGCATATTCTTCAATACATAAGAAACAAAGAAAATAACCAAGGTAATGATATTCATGACACGGTTGAATCGGCATTACTTAAAACTATACCATTACAGTTGACTCTAAAGTAATCACATATAATTCATTACCCAAGTAGATCTATATATGTCAGCATATTATCATTGTGAGGAAAATTTACAGTACTGAACTCCTCATCGACATCGTCATGCAAATCGGTATAATTTTGGGAGGTGTCATAAAGATAATAGAAGTTTTTTTTCACACTAGCCTTTAACATAAAAACTTGCCGTTCTTGTGAGGCCAATATGAACTATAATCCTTTTGACCTAATCTGTTAGGTTCAACCAACATACATTTTATTTATAGTTTTATATATTTTTTTAAGTATGAATTATTTTCTATACTAGGATGACAACTGGATTTCTTCTTATTATTCTTATTTCCTAAAATATTATTTATATCAAAATATTTATTATCTTCTCTCTATAATCATAAATAAAAATAAAGTATACTTAGCTGGTTTTTCAGTCTCATTTCTTTGATTGTTATCATTTGTCACCTTTTTAGCTATCATTTGCCACATGTCGCTTTCCTAGTCATTCTGACTTAAAATTACATTTATTTATTTACTTTAATATATTTCGCTATGGGGTGTGGGGGCTCCATGGGGCTCCATCACCGCCACGTCACCATCCAACACCACACCCTCCATGTTAAAGCCCCATGGGGCTCCATCATGATAAAGCCCTATAAAGCCCTTCAGGTGGGTCCCACTAGTTCCACAACCAATCAAATGTTTTTTTTTTTTTTTTTTTTGTTTAATAGGGGCTCCATCTACACCCTCTAAATTAAAGGGGGGCTCCATCGCTGACGTGGATCCTATGTGGACTTGATAAAGCCCCATGGGGCTCCATCCACACCCCATAGCCTTAGGAGATCATCGTAGTTTCCAATTTATTGATATAATTTAATAACTTCCACTAGTCTAGGAGATTGCCACATTATTTTTCAAATTTTATACAAAATGTTTGAATTCAAAATTTACATATTTAACATCAAACTGAATACCATTAATAAAGATCAAAATATTTTGTATTCGCTGCCGGCTATTTATTTAGTTCTTCATGCAAACAATTTTTTTTTTATTTGTTGCCCATGAGTTTCATTATGCATATGTCAAACCTTTGTTTTAAAAGGAGCTTCCATTAAGGTTATAATCTTTATTATAAGAATAACTTAGATGTTGATGAAACTATGATTGGCATTCTTCGGTATTTTAAAAATATCTGACTTCAAATTGTTGATTGTAAAATGGTTTAATTCGGCTATAAAAGTAGGTATTAACTTTGGAAAGTTTAAGTATCATTTGAGGTGGTGATTCTGTGTCTTTAAGAATCTTCATTTTTGTTCTAAATAGGTTTTATTTAACTGTGAATGCTGGTATTTTGACTTTAAAAGTCGAACTTTTATTTAAATGTGTTCTTTAAAAGTATTTACTAAAATGATTCTAGAATAATATATTTATTAATAGTTTTATACACGAAGAGCTATATGTGACACTATCCACAATTTAAAGTAGAGACATGCTGAAATTACCGTTCTTAGGCTAGTGGGTATGGTGATGGTCCATCCTTGGAGGATGATCCACCACGTAGGCGCCACGTCATAGTCCTCCCAATGATGGTCCATCCTCCAAAACTAGAGGGTATGGGAGGATGGTCCTAGTCATAGTCATCCACCACTTTTATGTTTTTTTATTTTTTTTAATCTTCTACTTTTTTTAACATTTAACAAATAAAGTAACAAAATATTTTCATTAATATTAAAAAACATTACATAAACTTAAAAAAAATTAAACTTAAAAAAAGTAAATTTAAAAAAACATAAACTTAAAAAAAACATAAACTTTGTAGGATCGTTTTCAAACCCGAACGAGTTGTTCAGAAGAGTTTTTCTCAATACGAAAGGCGGAAACAGACGTATTGAGTTCAATTCAGCAAGATATACACTTTAAACTGTCTTTAGATTGATTTGACAAAGAATTACAGCGAGTAGACATTTCGGCAGCACTTCGACTCAGTGACCGGAAAAGTTGCAAATGAAATCAAGACACCACTATTTATAGGCTGTGTAATTTCACTTGAACATGTCTCAAACGGAATCACTTTCAAGCGGAATTACCACTTCAAGCGAAATTATCATTTCAAGTAGAATTATCCATGTAATTTCGTTTGAACTTGACATGGTGATTTCAAACGAAATTACAACTTCTAATTCCGTTTGAAATTGCCTCTCACCCTATGTTTGACATTTTTCTCGTACAACGTGCCTAGATCTATCTATATACAAACAAGACTCGATACAAGACGAAGTCGATAGACGCATGCACCAACAGACTCCCCCTCGAATGTTGACGAGTCTTCAGTGTCGAGTCTTCAATCTTCAATCTTTATCTGTCTTCTCGACCTCTTCTGAAGTATCTAACAATGTAAATATCCTTCAATCACTCTCTTCTCTTTCAGCTAATCTCCCCCTCGGATGTTGATCTAATCTTCAATTTCAGAAACACAATCTAGCTCTTGAATCTTCTAATTCTCTTGATCGATCATCAGCATCATCATTTCCAGAATCGTGACCTGGCTCAAATCCTGCTCAGGATCGAAATCTGGCTTACCTGCACAAACTCTACCTCACAATAAATTTCACAAATTTTAACATTTGACAAATTTAGAATTTACCACTTGCAGATATTAATCTCAAAAATGATTTAACATTTAAAACACACTCTCTGATGAACCACTTGTGAATAAGATATTCAAAAAATGATTTTACAATGTTAATCTCTGAAGAACCACTTGAAGAAATATCATTTTTTTTTCAAACAATTTTTCATCTCAAACAAACTCTCCCAAACCTTTTGTCGTCATGTTTAGCACTCGGAATTTTGAAAATCAGCTCTTCAACATCTGTTGTCGAAAATCTTTTTTAATTTTTCAAAATTTTATGCTAAAACACACTAAAAATCTTTTTGAATTTTTCAAAATTTTATGCTAAAACACACTGAAAATCTTTTTAGACTTTTGAACTTGATAGAAAATGCAGTAAAGAAATATTTACATATAATATTTTTGTGAGTTTGTGTAAGAGGATCATATCAGTTTCTGAGACAAATCACTAACACCGTTAAGCTTTAAACATTTTAAGTTCTAAACGATTCACTTAGATTGTCAGTATACTGATCCATTTAAATTCTCACACAAAGTTCAACTGTTTCGAGATACGAGATTAATGTTTTAGAGACTTAAACTTATTCGCGTGTCCCACCTCATAATATACTCCCGTATCCAGATCCCAATATTCAGTCTTACAGGTGAGTATACCACAGATGATATCTGTAAAGGGTTAAATGCGAAGGCCGTGAGAGCTCAGGCTATTGCTTCCGCAAAATCAGAGAGATGACGGCTTCGACTTTTGGTGTGTCCTCTTTAGAGGATCTTTTATTTCAACAGCACATGATTAGCATTTTGCAATGTTTCATCATTTTTTGTACTGAGGGCGGTGCTATATTTCAAGCAAGCAGAAAGTATTATACGGGGACTAGGTCATTGCTTCCGCAAAATCAGAAGTCCCGGGATAATACCCCAGATATCACTGAGCATAAAGACCTAGTATCTCAGAAAGAGGGACCTTTCAAACAAGATTTCGGGGGTTACCCATATATCCGAGAGATGTTCCCCACGATATAAGTAAGTTTGAAATTAAGGTTTATATCTTGACACAATCTACTAAATGTGCAAAAACCTACTGGCACATCATCAGTGAGACCGTTTATCACATTTTTCTTTTCTATTCTTTAGCATGCTGTGATCATCCACTGATGTACTATCATTTCCTCTTTTTACAACAAAAACTCATTTTTGAATTTTATCATGTTTTTTATTTTTTTCAAATTTTCAAATGTTTTTGGATTTTCTAAAAAATCTTACTCCCCCTAAAATTCAAAATCATTTAAAGAAAATTTGAAAACAAACTGTACAAGTAAAATGACAACTGTTGTGAATTGCTTCAATTCGCTATCCACTTGGCATAAACAATCAGAACTCCCCCTGACAACAAACTATTTTCCCATTATGATTTCAAAACACTTAAGTTTGTTTTAATCAAATGGTTTTTCCGGAAAATTAGATTTGTTGACACCACTTGTAAAAATGGGGTTTTGTTCATCACTTTGTCTTACAACTTCAATCTTTTGAAAAATATAACAATTTTAACTTCAAACAACCAATACCACTTGTAGAAAATCAAGTACAACTTAATGTCCCTGATTTACCACTTGTAAATCGAAATATCACAAATGTGAATTTCTCAAGAAATATGCAGATTCCTGCTTCACACTTACCAACCTAGGAGCCCCGGCAAGTCATACCTGTTCAAAAATGATGCCGATTCATGCTCCGTGATTACCAACTTGGGAGCTCTGGAAAGTCATAATTTTCACTCATCAAAATATGTTCCATCCCAGTCACAAACCTGAGATGTCACAGTTTTACCTGGTTTCTTCAATTTCTTTTCATAAAATTCTTTCACCCCTTTGACTTTACCATCAACCATTTTACCAAAAATATGTTTCACTTTGGGGTTAAAAGCTTTTTCAATATCAAATTCATTCTTTTCAGAAAAAAAATTGATTTGAAATCTCAATTTTACCAATCTTTTGTTTAAAATTCTCAGCCCTCAATGGTGGAAAATTGACATCATCCATTGGAGGTACTGATGTTTCCAATTTCAACTCAACATGTGGCTCCTCTGACTTTGTGGAATCATATTCATCGCCTGAAGATAGCTCATCTGATTTTGACGAATCAGAATCATTGCTAGAACTATCAACAGATTTCTTAACAACCCACTTGTGGTTGTCAAGATTTGCTTTTCTCTTGTAAAACCTCTTTGAACACTCACCAACTTCAAACTTCGAATTTTTGAAAACTTTGAATTGTGTAGTTGGTGGTTCATTCTCAATCATCTTTTCTTTCTGTTTAAGATAAACTCCCTGTTTTGTTTGAATTGCCTTTGGACAGTTCCTGGAAATATGACCAACAATTTTGCATTGAAAACAGGTTCTCGTTTCCTTCCTCTGAGAAACTTCCATCTTTATTTCTTCTTGCTTATTTGCAAGGAATTCTTTGTTCGATTGATTTCTAAACAACTTCTCCTTTTCTTCCTCAGTTGATGTTCCTGAAACAAACACAGTTTTTGGTTTATAAATTTTCTCATTTTTATGATTTTTCGGTGGAATGAATCCTAAACCTTTTCTTTTAAAATTACCGTTATGGTTTGGTTTCTTTTGAAAACCCGAACCAGAACCGTAACCCTTTTTCTTGTTTTCTCTTTGTTGAACTCTTCAGGTGTATTTTTTAGAAAGATTTACATCTTTTATTTCAGAAATATTAATTTCTGTTAGTTTGAAAACCTTTTTGATCATGTCAGATTTAACACCTCTTATTGGAAATTCTTCATCAGAATATAATTTTTCAGAATCATTCAAAGTATATGCCACTTTGATTGCTTCGTCATTCAAATTATATTTTGATAACAAAAACTCTTTATTATAAACCCGTTTATCATTTTTGACTGTTGGACTTGACGTATCAGACTTTGACTCTGGGTTTGACTCCAACTTTGACTCCTCGGTTTCATCGTTATCCAACACCTGATCGACCACTTTCTTTATTAATTCGGACTCATGATCAGTGTCAGACGATGTGAAAGTAACATCAATGTTGTCTGGCAAATTTTCTGTAGACTCAGACTCCCACTGTAAATTGGTTGCTTTTTTGACTCTTTCTGAATTTGGATTTCGTGGAGAATATCCATTTTCAAGCGGGGGTGGACACTTTGTATAACTGGCACTTTGTTTCTTACCAGAAATCTTCATTGCAGTATCCTTCTTCTTTTCAAAACTCTTGTCTTCAGATACTTCATCTTCATCAAATGCCTTCAACAATTGGATAAACCCTGTCAATAACATACGAAGTACATGAGTAACTTTTTAACAATCTATTAACTCTTTCTGTTTCAATCCTTTGTGTTTCCAATTTCTGTTCAAGCACAACACATTTTTCAATATAACTGTTAACACTTTTCTGCTTTGTCATGAAAGCTCCTTGAAGTGTCTTCATTGCTGTTGCTTGTTCACTGCTTGACAAATTGTACTGATTCATTGCTTTGTTCAAAACATCATAAGATTCTTTCAATCTGTTCAAGTTATGAATCAATGTATTGTTTTGCTTCTTTACTGCTTCACAGTTTTCACATTTCACCGGAATCTTTTGTGCATCAGCTTCAGCATCAACTTTGAAAACTGGAATATCTTTGACTGTTTTCCTTATTACTGGAACTTCTTCATCATCACTATTGACGGGTTTTTTTAACTTTCTTCTTTTTCTTTTTAGCTTTTTCTTCATCACTATCACTCTCCTCTATCATTCTCAAGTCCTTTTCCAATCTTCTAGCATAATAATCATCATCATTATCACGGTCTTCAACAACTCTTGCAACAAAAGCTTTATGATTTGGAGTTTTGTTAGGATCATAATCATCCCAACTGAAATTTGCCCAGCTAAACCCTTCTGGTAATTTTTCATCATCTTGGTTTATCAGACATGCTTTACTGTCAGTTGAAACATATTTGTCCCAACTGAAACCATTTGTAGACTTTTTATCATTTTGATTTACCATGCAAGCTCTCTTTGATGATTCCTCAATTACTTTCCTTGCATGTGCAGTTTGTGGTTCTTGATGTTGTTGTTGAGCGACTTGATGATAAATTGCTTTCCGATAGTAATCATTGTTATTGAACGGGTTTTGAACTCCACTTGCTTTGCGGTTCTTGCACTCCCTCTTGAAGTGTCCTTTTTCCCTGCAACGAAAACAAGTAACTTTAGATTTTATCAAAACCTAAAGTAGAAACATTTGCATCACAAAAATCATCTCTTCCCGTAATTTGTTTAAACTTTTCGGCTCTTCTCAAAACACTCGCCAAACACCACTTTATATCCATCAATTCCATCTCCTCAGCATCAATCTGATCGTAATCCTCTTTTGTCAACATTGGATTTCCGATCTTTCCTGCTACAAGACTTCCATATGATTCCAGCACAGTTCCCAACAAAGACATATGACTTTTTGCAACCTCTTCTGAAAAATTCTCATCATTCTCAAGATTCAACACAATATTGCATTGTAGCTTCTTTCCATTCTTTGTTGTTGAAAAGTTTGGATCAAATGATGAATATGAAGAAAAACTTGTTTTGCTGTTTGATCCTTTAGATGATCCTCCAGATGAGCTCTTAGCATTGAATGCAGTTTCAACTTTTGGTGACATATTCGTTTTATCACTGATACCTCCTTTGTAATAAAGACAGATATCTTGTTCACCATCAAAATATTTCATTCTTGAGATCTTTCTCTGTTCCATTTCTCGAGCTTCAAGTTTTTCAATAAACTTGTTCAGTGTCAAATTGCTAAAATCTTTCTTATTTCTCAACATCATCAAATACGTGCCCCAAGTTTCATGTGGCAATGCATCAGCCAACTTTTCTACTAACTCTTCATTATCTTTATTGATGCTCACTCTCTTCATTTGAACTAACAAATTGCAATATCTTTCGATGATCTGCTTTGTGCTTTCAGTTCTCAAACCACGAAATAAATCGAATTCTTTCTTCAAAAGTGACTTTTTGTTCTTAATCATTTCTTTGCTTCCAACAAACTTTGACTTTAACGCTCTCCAGATTGAATATGCACTTCCATTATGTTGTAGTAAAACCAGGATATCTTCTTTAACTGCTTGATGCAACAGACTGATCATCATCTTTTCATTTTTGTATTTCTTTCTATCATCAGCACTTAGATCGTTAATAGCAATTTCCCCTTCGTCATCATTCGTTGTTATAACATACTTTGTTTCAACACATTCCCAAGCATCCAAATAATTTGCTTGCACCCAATTTTCGAATCGTTCCTCCCATCCTTTATACTCTTCAATGTTCATAAGCTTTGGTGGTTTTTGCATAGTGCCCGTTTCATTTTCCATATTCAAGTTTCGGGTAACACTAGCCGGAGTAGTCGGGGTAGTAGCAAATGCGTTATAAAATTCCTCTTCCATGTTTCGGTTT
Organism: Helianthus tuberosus; assembly: GCA_030545235.1. Classification (NCBI taxonomy): domain Eukaryota; kingdom Viridiplantae; phylum Streptophyta; class Magnoliopsida; order Asterales; family Asteraceae; genus Helianthus; species Helianthus tuberosus. Next base: position 154,936,761 of record CM060358.1, read on the forward strand.
TACAATTTCACAAAATCAGCACGTTCAAACAAAATCAATGTTTCAAGCGGAATAACCTCTTCACACGAAATGACACTCTCACACGGAATACACTTTGGTACGAAATCAACTCCTTCACACGGAATCACACTTTCAAACGAAATCCCTTTGAAGCGGAATACCCTTTCAAACGAAATACCTAATTCCGTGTGAAATGTTCAAACGGAATACCACCTTGAAACGAAATATCTAATTTCGTATGAAACTACTCAAACGGAATTACACTCTGGAGCGGAATTAGCCAATTTCAAATGAAATTAAAGATCTAATTCCGGGCGAAATGCCGCTGACGTCATCATTCTCGAGCTGTTTTTCAAGCGAAATTACAGATTTTACCAGTTTTATATCGAATTAAGGTCCAATACTTTCAAGGATTTGTTAAAACATAGTAACGCACATAATGTGAGAAATTTAGCCGATTTTAACCAAGAAAAGTTGTTTAATTTTGAAAAGAAGGTGTAGAAATCAGAATTTGCAGCTGAATTGGTAAGAACTCTTCCTCCTGAGCTCTGATACCACTTGTAGGATCGTTTTCAGACTCGAACGAGTTGTTCAGAAGAGTTTTTCTCAATACGAAAGGCGGAAACAGACGTATTGAGTTCAGTTCAGCAAGATATACACTTTAAACTGTCTTTAGATTGATTTGACAAAGAATTACAGCGAGTAGATACTTCGGCAGCACTTCGACTCAGTGACCGGAAAAGTTGCAAATGAAATCAAGACACCACTATTTATAGGCTGTGTAATTTCGTTTGAACATGTCTCAAACGGAATCACTTTCAAGCGGAATTACCACTTCAAGCGAAATTATCATTTCAAGTAGAATTATCCATGTAATTTCGTTTGAACTTGACATGGTGATTTCAAACGAAATTACAACTTCTAATTCCGTTTGAAATTGCCTCTCACCCTATATTTGACATTTTTCTCGTACAACGTGCCTAGATCTATCTATATATAAACAAGACTCGATACAAGACGAAGTCGACAGACGCATGCACCAACAAACTTACAAATATCCTAATATATTAAAATAAGCTACTAGTCTTCTTCTTCCATGTCGTGGTCGGGTTCAGGTTCGTTTTGAGCGTTGTTCCAAATGTACTCCACCAAGTCCGCTTGTAGGTTATGATGTGTGTACTCGTTACGTAGAACGAACATGTTCAAATCTTGTTGTTCCAAATGTACTCCACCAAGTCCGCTTGTAGGTTATGATGTGTGTACTCCCGAGCATTCCTGGGAAACCATGTCTCTGTTCGTGTGCTTGATATAATTTTTGAACGTCGTTTGCGTTCGGTTTCCTCAGGTATCGCTTGCTATACAATTTGACAATCCATTCGCAAAACTTGTGCAAACATAGACGTGCGGTTCTATCAGACATCCTAATATACTCGTCTAATGCATCGGGTGCGTAACCGTACGCAAGTTGGCGAATGGCCGACGTACATTTTTTGTAAATTACTGAAACCCCTTTGCCCCCTAGCGTCATTTCGCAATGTAAAAAACGGATCAGACTGGGCCATGTCGCCTGCAATACGTAAAAACAGTGGACAACTCATGCGGAACCGACGTCGAAAAATCTCGGCTGGGTACACGGGTTCGTCGGCAAAATAATCGGCTACTTGTTTAACGTGGCCGGCTATAAATTTAAAAAGAAACATAAATGAAATTAATTATCAAATCTATATAAAACATAATAAGGAAAAAATAGTAAAATACGTTCTTGGTCTCGGTTATATTTTGCTCGTCTAGTTAGCCGTTGGGATGACGCTTCATCACCCGCCATGAAGACCTGAGCCGCGTTCATAATCATGTTATGCATAATAGCATCCTCTTCCGAAGATGATAAATACCCCGTAGACGAAGATGATGAAGAGATGGAAGAAATTGAAGAAATGGAAGAAGGTGAAGACATGATAATTTTTGAGCGAGAGATGGGGTGGTAGCGGGTAAAAAATGGTATAAAAAATGATGAGTTTTTATAAAAAGGGAAGAGTGGTTATAAAATGTGAGAGAGATGGGGTGGTAGTGGGTGAAAAGTTGTGAAAAAATTGGTTAAAGAGGTGAGTATTTATAAAAATGGAAGTGAATTGGGTGAATTTTTGAATTATAGCCGTTATTTAATTAATATAAATTCATAAATTTAATTTTTTTTTAAACGGTCATATGCCCAAATGGTCCCCACTTTTTTTGTCATTTTATGCGCGTCGAGATCGTCCGATTACTGCCGTTGAGGACGGGACCCGGGGGGGGGGGGGGGGGCGGCACGGTGTACACACCGGCGCCGATCCAAGACGGTAGGGGGACGACCCCCATACCGTGTAGCCTTAGATGAGATGGTAAACTTACCAATTAAAAATCAAATACTTTATATAAGGAATTATTTGAAGATATGTGAATTATAACCGTAACTTTTCATTAGTATATATACTACATAATTTCAATTATATGAAATTTTTATAGCCATGAATTATATATTTTACATAATTCAACCTATGTAGTGCACAAAAATATTTAGAGAGATATGAATTACATTGACATAATAAATTAGTTTATAAATATTAATTCTGATTACAATTTTGAATTTATTTTATTCATTGTTCTATGTAGTTTTACTAAAAAATAAATTTACAAAATATATTGGTTTAGTCCGTGTATCACAACAGTAACTAACCAAGTATCACTAATATACATACTAAAACTTAATTAAAATTCGTTTGCCACAACTTCATAACTTACTATTTCTTCTAAAAAACACTTATAGTCTAATAATCAATATTTTTTTGGGTGTTTTATTCTTATAAAGTCGTATATTTTAAGATGGATTATAGTTTCTTAAGAGAAAAGTAAAAACTTATAAAAAAATATATTTGGAAGCTGAAAATGTAAACATTCTTTTTTTCACTATCTATACTATATTATAATGCATGAGTAAGTGGCATTTTAAGATACCCAAATGATAAGAACTTTTTCTCTCTTAGTTTATAAATACACCATAAAATGAGGGTACATTGGTCTTTTAAACAATAATTATATTTCAGCCCCTCATCTTATTACACTTAAATCATTGAGTTTTAACATAATTACGGGTAATTAGTTACATTGTTCTCCTTCACAACAAACTTATAATTGTTATACGTATTCTTGCCATATCTTATAAACTATAACTTTAAAAAAAATCCAAAAGTATCGTGACGACCTACTCATTTTTGTCGACGTTTCGATAGTTGTCTTGATCAGTATTGGCGTGTGGATTAAAAGGTAAAAGTAGATGATGCCTTAGTGGACAAGTGATTAAAACCCAACGTACTTCGTCATTATCGTAGAATGTTTAATAGTTAGAGAATATCTAGTGATTAAATATCATCAATTTAATCCTCTCGTTTTGATTACACTTTAATCCCTCGTGTATAACAAAATTATAGATAATTAGTTATTAGTTACACTTTATCATCTTATAAAAAACTAACTCCCTCCACGACTTTTAAACGTTCATAACTTTTTCGTATTTGAATAATTTTTTTTAAATTACACCATATAAATGAATATTTTATTCTCCTTAATTTCAGTATAGTATTGCTATGGTTTTTTAATTAAAAAATTGATGTTTTACGTGATTAATAGTGTCTAAGGGTGAGTAGATGATGCCTTAGTGGACAAGGGATTAAAACCCTACTAGAAAACTGCTACTATTCATACCAAAATTTCCTACACTTTTCCTACAAACGAAAATACCGACACTTTTCCCACGAAATTCCGACGAACAAGAAAGGGTCTTGGTTTTGTGACAAAAAGCCACAAATTGTTATGCGTAGGAAAAGTGTCAGAAATTTTCCACGGATTTCCGATGGAATTCGTTTTCATTTTAAATACTAGTCGGAAATTCGTAGTAATCGGTATGCGTAAGAAATGTGTTGGAAAATTTCGACGGAATTCTGACGGAATTCGTTTTTATCCAATTTATCAAAAAAAAATGTTCATAACAAACAAAATTAATGATATTAATATATAAATTTTATTATTTAATAAAATATATGTAATTTCTAAATTGATTCCGTAGGATGTGTGTTGGAAATTTCGACAGATTACTCACAGAATGGATAATTTTTTTGTAATGCACGTATATGTTATTTTTAAAACACATTTATATATATCCACAGGAAATGTGTGGGAAAATACTGACGCAATTCCTACGAAATTCATTTTCATTTTAATCATTAGTAGGAAATGCATAGGAATCCAATTTATCATTAAAAAATATTAATAATAAATAAAATTAACGATATTAAAATATAAAGCTTTATTATTTAATAAAAAATATATGTTATTTCTAAATTAATTCCGTAGGAAGTGTGTTGGAAATTCCGACAGATTACTCACGGAATGGATAATTTTTTTTTGTAATACACATATATGTTATTTTTAAAACAAATTTATATATATCCGTAGGAAATGTGTAGGAAAATACTGACGCAATTCCTACGAAATATGTTTCCTTTTAACAATTCGTCATAAATCCGTAGGAAAATAATGAATGTAATAGTTTCGTAGAAAAATCGTAGGAATCCATACAAGCCTTAATACGGTCTATTAGAGCATGTATGACTCGTATTTTTGGCAACCATATAATAGCACTCAATACAACGTGATGTAACCCTTCAAAATCGAATGTTACATAATAAAGGTCTCAGCGGACATTTAAGATATATTAAGGTCCAACACGGTCTATTAGGGCATGTATGACTTGTAAATCTTTGTTACGATATAATAGCACTCAATGCAACGTGCTGTAACCCTTCAACATCGAATGTTTCATAATAAAGGCCAGAACGATCCATTAAGATATATCGAGGTTTAACACAGTCTATTAGGGCATGTATGACTTGTAATTTTTCGTTACGATATAATATCACTCAATACAACATGGTATAACCCTTCAACGTCGAATTTTACATGATAAAGACCTTAATTGGGCCATTAAGATATATTAAGGCCCACATAGTCTATTACGGCTTGTATAACCTGTTAGTGTCCATTACGATACAAGATTACTCAACATGACATGATATAAGCCTTCAACATCGAATGTTACATAGGAAAGGCCTTAACGGGCCGTTAATATATATCAAGGCCCAATACATTCTATTAGGGCATACATGACTTGTAATTTTTTGTTACTATATTATAGCGCTCAATACAACGTGATGTAATCCTTCAACATCGAATGTTACATAATGAAGGTCTTAATCGGCTTTTAAGATATATCAAGGCCCAATTAGGGCTAGTAATGGTCAACTAGGGTTGTTCATGCTACATTAGTGTCAATGAAGGTTTTTTAGATGATTAGTGGTCCATTGGAATGATTGATAGATCAATTAGGGACAATGGTGGTCAACGAAGGGCGTTTAGGATGATCAATGGTCCATTAGGATGGTTAATGGGCCAATCAGGGTCAATGATGGTTAACTAGGGTTGTTCATGTTCTATTATTATCACCAAAGGGTGTTTAGGATGATTAATGGTTCATTGCCGGTCACCGGACAACCAGACGCAACGAGAATCGTCGCTACCACACACCGTTGGATCAAAGAAGGGGTTCGATTTCTAACCAATGCTTCTCATTAGTTAGGTGAATTTATATGCTATGTGATTTCGATGAAAATGATTTATGTGGAGACATGCTTTTTAGATTATTTTATCTTGGTTTAAAATAATAACAACCAGTCACGAGTGAAACATGTTATTTAACAGACAATTATTGTCAAGCGTTTTTATTTTAGCATATATAGATATATATAATATATTCTGAATATTTTTTTGAAAAAATTACAAGTTTTGTCCTTTATCTTAATACCACTTATCAGGCGGTGTCCTTTTTAACGAATTTTGACAAGTTTTGCCATTTACAAGGAATTTTGTTGCACGTTTTGTCCTTTAGGCTTAACCCAGATAGATTTTCTTGTTAAATCTTGTCACCCAAGGGTCTTTTAGTCTTTTTACCCATTTATTTAAAGAGTCAACCCTAAAATATTTTGTTTTATTCTTTTAAATAGTGTTAAATAAATGGGTAAAAACACTAAAATGCCCCTGGGTGACAATATTTAACAAGAAAATCTAACTGAGTTAAGCCTAAAGGACAAAACGTGCAACAAAATTCCTTGTAAAGGGCAAAACTTGTCAAAATTCGTTAAAAATGACACAATCTGATAAGTGGTATTAAGATAAAGGACAAAACTTGTAATTTTTCTAAGTGAACCAAAATTTCGACACTTTTCCCACGAAATTCCAACGAACAAGAAAGGGTCTTGGTTTTGTGACAAAAAAAGTGACAAAAAAGCGAAAAATTGTTATGCGTAGGAAAAGTGTCAGGAATTTTCCATGGATTTCCGACGGAATTCGTTTTCTTTTTAACCATTAGTCGGAAATCCGTAGTAATCGGTATGCGTAAGAAATGTGTCGGAAAATTTCGACGGAATTCGTTTTTATCCAATTTATCATAAAAAATGTTCATAATAAACAAAATTAATGATATTAAAATATAAATTTTATTATTTAATAAAATATATGTAATTTCTAAATTGATTCCGTAGGATGTGTGTTGGAAATTTCGACAGATTACTCACAGAATGGATAATTTTTTTTTGTAATGCACGTATATGTTATTTTTAAAACACATTTATATATATCCGTAGGAAATGTGTGGGAAAATACTGACGCAATTCCTACGAAATTCGTTTTCATTTTAATCATTAGTAGGAAATGCGTAGGAATCCAATTTATCATTAAAAAATATTTATAATAAATAAAATTAACGTTATTAAAATATAAATTTTTATTATTGAATAAAAATATATGTTATTTCTAAATTAATTCCGTAGGAAGTGTGTTGGAAATTCCGAAAGATTACTCACGGAATGGATAATTTTTTTTTTGTAATACACATATATGTTATCTTTAAAACAAATTTATATATATCCGTAGGAAATGTGTAGGAAAATACTGACGCAATTCCTACGAAATATGTTTCCTTTTAACAATTCGTCATAAATCCGTAGGAAAGTAATGAATGTAATAGTTTCGTAGAAAAATCGTAGGAATCCATACAAGCCTTAATACGGTCTATTAGAGCATGTATGACTCGTATTTTTGGCAACCATATAATAGCACTCAATACAACGTGATGTAACCCTTCAAAATCGAATGTTACATAATAAAGGTCTCAGCGGACATTTAAGATATATTAAGGTCCAACACGGTCTATTAGGGCATGTATGACTTGTAAATCTTTGTTACGATATAATAGCACTCAATGCAACGTGCTGTAACCCTTCAACATCGAATGTTTCATAATAAAGGCCTGAACGATCCATTAAGATATATCGAGGTTTAACACAGTCTATTAGGGCATGTATGACTTGTAATTGTTCGTTACGATATAATATCACTCAATACAACGTGGTATAACCCTTCAACGTCGAATTTTACATGATAAAGACCTTATTTGGGCCATTAAGATATATTAAGGCCCACATAGTCTATTACGGCTTGTATAACCTGTTAGTGTCCATTACGATACAAGATTACTCAACATGACATGATATAAGCCTTCAACATCGAATGTTACATAGTAAAGGCCTTAACGGGCCATTAATATATATCAAGGCCCAATACGTTCTATTAGGGCATACATGACTTGTAATTTCTTGTTACTATATTATAGCGCTCAATACAACGTGATGTAATCCTTGAACATCGAATGTTACATAATGAAGGTCTTAATCGGCTTTTAAGATATATCAAGGCCCAATTAGGGCTAGTAATGGTCAACTAGGGTTGTTCATGCTACATTAGTGTCAATGAAGGTTTTTTAGATGATTAGTGGTCCATTGGAATGATTGATAGATCAATTAGGGATAATGGTGGTCAACGAAGGGCGTTTAGGATGATCAATGGTCCATTAGGATGGTTAATGGGCCAATCAGGGTCAATGATGGTTAACTAGGGTTGTTCATGTTCTATTATTATCACCAAAGGGTGTTTAGGATGATTAATGGTTCATTGCCGGTCACCGGACAACCAGACGCAACGAGAATCGTCGCTACCACACACTGTTGGATCAAAGAAGGGGTTAGATTTCTAACCAATGCTTTTCATTAGTTAGGTGAATTTATATGCTATGTGATTTCGATGAAAATGATTTATGTGGAGACATGCTTTTTAGATTATTTTATCTTGGTTTAAAATTATAACAACCAGTCACGAGTGAAACATGTTATTTAACCGACAATTATTGTCAAGCGTTTTTATTTTAGCATATATAGATATATATAATATATTCTGAATAATTTTTTGGAAAAATTACAAGTTTTGTCCTTTATCTTAATACCACTTATCAGGCGGTGTCCTTTTTAACAAATTTTGACTAGTTTTGCCCTTTACAAAGAATTTTGTTGCATGTTTTGTCCTTTAGGCTTAACCCAGATAGATTTTCTTGTTAAATCTTGTCACCCAATGGTATTTTAGTCTTTTTACCCATTTATTTCAAGAGTCAACCCTAAAATATTTTGTTTTATTCTTTTAAATAGTATTAAATAAATGGGTAAAAAGACTAAAATGCCCCTGGGTGACAATATTTAACAAGAAAATCTAACTGAGTTAAGCCTAAAGGACAAAACGTGCAACAAAATTCCTTATAAAGGGCAAAACTTGTCAAAATTCGTTAAAAAGGACACCATCTGATAAGTGGTATTAAGATAAAGGACAAAACTTGTAATTTTTCCAAGTGAACCAAAATTTCGACACTTTTCCCACGAAATTCCAACGAACAAGAAAGGGTCTTGGTTTTGTGACAAAAAAAGTGACATAAAAGCCACAAATTGTTATGCGCAGGAAAAGTCTCAGAAATTTTCCACGGATTTCCGACGGAATTCGTTTACATTTTAACTATTAGTCGGAAATTCGTAGTAATCGGTATGCGTAAGAAATGTGTCGGAAAATTCCGACGGAATTCCGACGGAATTGGTTTTTATCCAATTTATCATAAAAAATGTTCATAATAAACAAAATTAATGATATTAAAATATTAATTTTATTATTTAATAAAATATATGTAATTTCTAAATTGATTCGGTAGGATGTGTGTTGGAAATTCCGACAGATTACTCACGGAATGGATAATTTTTTTTTTGTAATGCACGTATATGTTATTTTTAAAACACATTTATATATATCCGTAGGAAATGTGTGGGAAAATACTGACGCAATTCCTACGAAATTCCTTTTCATTTTAACCATTAGTAGGAAATGCGTAGGAATCCAATTTATCATTAAAAAATATTTATAATAAATAAAATTAACGATATTAAAATATAAAGTTTTATTATTTAATAAAAATATATGTTATTTCTAAATTAATTCCGTAGGAAGTGTGTTGGAAATTAAGACAGATTACTCACGGAATGGATAATATTTTTTGTAATACACATATATGTTATTTTTAATCAAATTTATATATATCCGTAGGAAATGTGTAGGAAAATACTGACGCAATTCCTACGATATATGTTTCCTTTTAACAATTCGTCATAAATCCGTAGGAAAATAATGAATGTAATAGTTTCGTAGAAAAATCGTAGGAATCCATAGAAGCCTTAATACGGTTTATTAGAGCATGTATGACTCGTATTTTTGGCAACCATATAATAGCACTCAATACTACGTGATGTAACCCGTCAATATCGAATGTTACATAATAAAGGTCTCAGGGGACATTTAAGATATATTAAGGTCCAACACGGTCTATTCGGGCATGTATAACTTGTAAATCTTTGTTACGATATAATATCACTCAACGCAACGTGCTGTAACCCTTCAACATCGAATGTTTCATAATAAAGGCCTGAACGATCCATTAAGATATATCGAGGCTTAACACAGTCTATTAGGGCATGTATGACTTGTAATTGTTCGTTACGATATAATATCACTCAATACAATGTGGTATAACCCTTCAACGTCGAATTTTACATGATAAAGACCTTAATTGGGCCATTAAGATATATTAAGGCCCATATAGTCTATTACGGCTTGTATAACCTGTTAGTGTCCATTACGATACAAGATTACTCAACATGACATGATATAAGCCTTCAACATCGAATGTTACATAGTAAAGGCCTTAACGGGCCATTAAGATATATCAAGGCCCAATACGTTCTATTAGGGTATACATGACTTGTAATTTTTTGTTACTATATTATAGCACTCAATAAAACGTGATGTAATCCTTCAACATCGAATGTTACATAATGAAGGTCTTAATCGGCTTTTAAGATATATCAAGGCCCAATTAGGGCTAGTATTGGTCAACTAGGGTTGTTCATGCTACATTAATGTCAATGAAGGTTTTTTAGATGATTAGTGGTCCATTGGAATGATTGATAGATCAATTATGGACAATGGGGGTCAACGAAGGGCCTTTAGGATGATCAATGGTCCATTAGGATGGTTAATGGGCCAATCAGGGTCAGTGATGGTTAACTAGGGTTGTTCATGTTCTATTATTTTCTCCAAAGGGTGTTTAGGATGATTAATGGTTCATTGCCGGTCACCGGACAACCAGACGCAACAAGAATCGTCGCTACCACACGCCGTTGGATCAAAGAAGGGGTTCTATTTCTAACCAATGCTTCTCATTAGTTAGGTGAATTTATATGCTATGTGATTTCGATGAAAATGATTTATGTGGAGACACGCTTTTTAGATTATTTTATCTTGGTTTAAAATAATAACAACCAGTCACGAGTGAAACATGTTATTTAACCGACAATTATTGTCAAGCGTTTTTATTTTAGCATATATAGATATATATAATATATTCTGAATTATTTGTGGGAAAAATTACAAGTTTTGTCCTTTATCTTAATACCACTTATCAGGCGGGGTCCTTTTTAACGAATTTTGACAAGTTTTGCCCTTTACAAGGAATTTTGTTGCACGTTTTGTCTTTTAGGCTTAACCCAGATAGATTTTCTTGTTAAATCTTGTCACCCAAGGGTATTTTAGTCTTTTTACCCATTTATTTCAAGAGTCAACCCTAAAATATTTTGTTTTATTCTTTTAAATAGTGTTAAATAAATGGGTAAAAAGACTAAAATGCCCCTGGGTGACAATATTTAACAAGAAAATCTAACTGAGTTAAGCCTAAAGGACAAAACGTGCAACAAAATTCCTTGTAAAGGGCTAAACTTGTCAAAATTCGTTAAAAAGGACACAATCTAATAAGTGGTATTAAGATAAAGGACAAAACTTGTAATTTTTCCAAGTGAACTGTTATATTTATTTTATATAATTTAAATGGGTATTTATTTTCTTTTCTTACGAGACACGCGATTATAAACGGGTTCGTATACGCGATGTGAACCCTCCTACACCAAAACAAAAACCCTATAGTATATAACCATCTCTTTCTCTATTTCCCCTCATTCTTCAAACCCTAGCCCCCACCACCTGGATATCTAGAGAGAGAGTAGGACCCAGAGAGAGAGAGAGAGAGAGAGAGAATCGGAGTGAAGGAGACACAGAGGTACCGTAGCCGTCCGGGGTGGTGCACGGCGGCAGCACCGTTTGAGGAGTAGTGCAGGGCGGCGCGATACGGTGGTGATGACCGGAGGATTTTGAGGTTGATGTGGTGGGGGATTCATGTGTGATGACGACGATGGTGGCTTCGAGAAGTGGCGGGGATCCTAGGGGAGTCGGAGGGACGGTTGGCACCCCGTTTTTCCGATGATGCGCAATCCTAGTGGTCACGTGGCGGGGTGAGCTTGTTGGTGGCGCGACAACTTCCGTCAAGTGCATATCCAAAATGAATTTCATCAGATCTGTAAGTTATAATCCTGTTAAGTTTTGAAACTTGCCGAATCGGGATAACACCATCTTGTTTTTCATAAATCTGTTACGTCTAATCTCATCCCGACACTTTAGGTGGTTTTTGGTGGCGGTTCGATATTGTTTCCGGCAGCGGAGGTGCTTATGGGTAAATGTTCAAGTTTGAAATGGTAAAGTTGATAGAATTTCTGTCTTTCTTCCTCATTAGATTCTTAATTCATTTTGATTTTCTTTTGTATATAAAGAATTACTTTCAGTCATCTGTAGGGCCTTTGTGTTACTTTCTATAGATTGTATTTTAACATTTGAATTCACAGATTGCATTTTAAGTTTTTAACATTTGAATTCACAGATTGCATTTTATACATTTGTACACTTCGTATACATTTTAAGCTTCATTTTATTAATGTAATGTCTTATTTCTTCTGGCAATTTCTACGGTTCCGGTTGTAAGTACGAATTGAAGACGTCGAGACATTAGTTCCGGAAGTTATTGTATATCACTTTTATAATTAGAGATATATGTATTTGTGTTACTTTGAAACTTTTGTAATTTTGTTTTAGTTTGAAATCTTTGTAATTTATATTCTTGGCGTATCTTATATTGGTTTTATTTTAATCCTGATTTTTGCATATTTTATTTTCATTTTTAGATAATTTGTTTTTGTCCAAAGATACGGGTCTAGAACTGCATCTTTTGGACCCGCATCTTTTGGCTTATAGCTATAAGATGTTACGCCATAAGATGCGGGTCTAGAATCGCATCTCATAGCCAATTTACCTGCATCATTTGATCAATTATGTACTAGTGTTTATAAACGTATCCGTAGAAAACATGTAGGAAAAAGAATAAACAGGTTTCGTCACATTCCATTGGAATGTGTAGGAAACCAAGAAAAATTCGTAGGAAATGTGTGGGAAAAAAATAATACAATCTGTTGGAATTGTGTAGGAAAAAAACTAATTTTGTAGAAATTGTGTAGGAATCAATAACACATTTCGTTGGAACTGTGTAGGAAAAAAATATTTCCGTAGGAACTATGTAGGAAAAACGAATACATTCCGTTGGAATTGCGTAGGAAGAAAAAAAAATTCCGTAGGAATTGTGTAAGAAAAAAAAATTTATATAATAAAAATAAATATAATTGATTTAAACACAAAATGTTAAAAAAATAAATATTCCGTGGGAAATACGTCGTAAAGTTAAGAAAATCAATTCGGTGAGAAATAAGTAGGAGAATAACAAAACATTTGTGTGGGAAAGGAGTAGGAAAATCCGTAGGAAATGCGTCAGAAAAAAATTACCCACAAGCAAAATTCCCACAGCTCATTTTCGTGGGAAATCCGTGGGTAAACGCAGTTACCCACGGATTTCCCACGGAAATTGACGTGGGAATAGGAGCAGTTTTCTAGTAGTACTGAATCTTTAACCGAAACCGAACCGAAATCAACAAAAACTAAATTAACTGAAAACTGATTAACCGAAACCTGAATTAACCAAAAACCTTTATCGATTTTTTTGTACCTCATTTAACCAAAGTTAACTGAACCGGACCATTCATGTATTTTCATATATTCCTAAGTTTTATACCATCTGTTGATGTATTTCATATATATCCCCATTTTATGATTTATACCTCAATTTCATGTACCTATACATCCATTTCATGCATTTCTAATCAAAAGTTTTAGCCAAAGTTTGGTTTTGACTATTAACCAAAATTAATTGAATCAAACCAAAACCATAAATCTAATTGAATAAACCAAACCAATTAACTGAAAACGGATTGATTAACAAAATAGACTAATTGATGACCTCGATTTTGGTTGAAGATAATAATCTAACAAACCGAACAATACACAACGTGGCAATGTCTATGCTTCTCGTCGAATCACGCGCGCACCTATCGGTTATTAACCAAAACCGGTTATCGATGAGCAATAACTAAATCGTTAACCTAAACCAAACCCAAACAGGCGAAACCAAACCGAAATCAACCAAAAGTTGAATTAACTGGAAACCGAATTAATCAAAAATCGGTTATCATATTTTTTGTATTCACGTTTAACCAAAATTAGTTTAACTGAACCGAATCATTCATATTTTCATATATTTCTAGCTTTTATACCTCCGGTTCATATATTTCATATTTTATATCTCCATTTCATATATTTATACTTTGATTTCATGTATTTATACCATAGTTTCATATCTTTTTAAGCAAAAGTTTTAGCCCAAGTTTGGTTTTTGTTATTAACTGAAATTAAATGAAGCAAACAAAAAACAGTCAATCTAACCGAATAAACCGAAGTCATTAACCGAAAACCAATTGGTTAATAAAACAGACTAACCGACAACTTTGGTTAATCAGCTTCGCTTGAGGATAATAACAGAACCGACCGAACCATGTACAACACAATGAAATGGATTACCCGATTACTTGGCTTTTGATGTCTATCTATCACAATGATGCTACAATAAATATTATATCACTAAGAAAACTACAAAAAATTAGTATCGCAATGCGATGTGTCGCTCCCGCCGCATTGCGTGGGCATCCTTCTAGTTCTATTATATAACTTTCGCTAGTTTTTTTTATAACAAAAACTAAATGTGCGATATAATTCTTTTTGAAAACGGATAGAGCTGGTACCCACTATAAAGCATCGGTACCAGTATTGAGACTATTAAAACCCTAATGGTATTCGTTTACTATGGTTTGAAATCCATGTAAAACACGCGTCGGCATCCTTTTGGACTTGTCACCACTTTATTTTTTATTTTTTCTTTTTCAGTTGCTATATCAAGTGTCGGTACCTTATCGATAACATAATGAAACGGATCAATATTGAATAGATTCCTGTCACTAACGTTACTTTTACCACTGCGTTTACGTTTCTGTGTAAAAATATTAAATATCAAGTCACCTCCGCCGCAGAGCGCGAGTGTAACCCACACGATGTGATGATATCATTACCACTACTGTGAGTGACGATCTGAACAGATCGACACTGTTCGGACAACATCGTTGTTGGTGCTAGTGTTTGTTTTTTTCGTTTCGGTCAATGTAAAACATGTGTTGATTTCTAAATCGAGTATATGTATCATACCAGTGCTATAACGAACCTAACCGATACCGATCGAATGTCCGAGATAACGTATCGCCGCAACGCGCGGGAAAACAACCTAGTTTTAATTATTAATGAAGGAACATGAATAGTAATTTTATTTTAATACTAATATATAGCTTTTTATAATTTTTTATTAAATATATTATAATAGTTTAATATTATAATTACTTTTAATAACATATTTTTTTTCTTTTTTATAACCATATATTTCCTTTATCATTTTTAAATAATTCTTTTTTTTAGAACATATGTATTAATTTATCAATTAATTTAATACTTCTTTAATAATTTACGTTTATAACTTTTTTCTAAAACCTTAAGATGTAGTTGTGCTTGATTTTTTTCGTCGACATTACGTTATAAGTTTTGTTAAAAATGCAGTTGTACTCAAAATAAAGTATTTATTTAGTATAAAAAAACGGTATAAACTAAAATGGTCTAATGGTTTGACATTCTAAACAACATGTTTTATTTTCAAATCACGTTTGTTTTACATTATGTAGGTCCCGATTCGGATCGTCGAACGAACGTGATTTCTTGTTTTGGATGCCGTAGGGAGTGCGAATGCAAGCTACGACACAAACCGAGCGAGAGAATGTAATACACAATAAGATTCACCGTTTAACGATTCTGTGTGTAGATTTCGATAGAGTTTCGGTACAATATTGGACAAATACATAGCTCACCGGAACTCTCTCTCTCTCTCCCTCTACACTCTCTCTCTAGCTCATTCAAGCTCTCCTAAAACAGAGGGTATCTGCTGGTATTTATAGCACATACCATTAGAGTTACATCGAAATAAGACACATCATATCGAAACACAACGAAAAAGACATTGGACATCGAAATAGCTTGTAGAATTAAAATAGACTATTTTAAATAAAGTCTATTTCGATCCATGAACATTATAAAATCAATTCCTATTTCGATACATTATTACTATTTAGATAGGAATGATATACAAGAACATGATCATGTATTGATGATGTCATGGTCATCAATATTAAACCCGATCGCTCTCGTGTCTTCGTCATTCATGTATCCTACTTCGGGTCGCACGGCGGAGGAATGTCGCGACGTCGGTCTTGAACCGAACTGAACTGAATCGAGCCACATCCACACAAAAGTGCATCAATAAACTCTCCCTTGGATGTTCCTGGTGATGATTCGTTCTTCACGCTACAGGATCTTCGAAAGTCTTCACGTGTCACAATCAGGAGGTGCATCAACAAACTCCCCCTTGAATGTTGCTCGCGAATCTTTGATCTTCAAGGCTTCAGATCCTCGTGTTGTTAATGAGTGGTCAGCTACAACTTGATCATCTTGATCCTCTGATTGCATCAATGTCATGTCGTCACATCCATAGCTTGTCATCATCCACATTCTCTTTGCCTTTAGCTGGTTCGAATGTCCCATCTGCACACACAACAGAGCTAAACGCGTAATGAGAACAACCGCTAGGGATATAATCAATCTTAGAGAATTTTCAAAGAAAAACTCACTAAGGATTGACTTTAAAAAATATATGAAGACGACACACATGAGACCAATTCTCATTCAACAACCAACCGACAATATTTTGAAAATTTCAAAATTGTTCAATTTCAGAATGTAACTTTCAAAACTTGTTGACTTCGACCGTTTATGAAGATGCAATTGTTTTCCAGCTGTTGATCAGGCTTTAGGTGGAATAGATTTGAGTTCTAACATCGGTCAATCAAAATCAGGTTAGAGGCAAAATCTTTTTGGCTTTTAAAAAGTTTATATTAACACACACCTAAAATCTTTTTGGTATTTTTGAACTTTCCAAATGTAAAGAAGGAAAGCAATAAATAAATAATTACAGACATTCTTTTTGCGAGTTTCGAGGGTAAGAGAATCATATCATTGTACGGTCATGCCAAAACACACTTGTTGTTCAATTAGTTAGCATTTAGATAAGCATCCTATGACAATTATCGATATTGTTGTCCACTTAAACTCAACAATCTGATGTAATCATATGACTTGGGGATACGTATAGGTATGATTTATACTTACCAACCGGTGTGCATCCACTCACGACACATTCCCAAATCAAGGTATGCACGAGAGTCCATCTTACTGGTGAGTATACCATTTATCATCTGTCTTAACGTATATAATGTGAGATACTCACTTATTTTGAGGATGAATACAAGTCCTATGTGATAAAACCTATTTATGAGGAACTTGATATTCAATTCATGCAGGGTACGAGAGCAAGTCCGCGAACAGGTTAGTACCATCGCACCGTTAAAGAGACTAACTTGACTCTCGGATGATAGATGTGATTTAGAATCACTTATTGAGGGGTGAATGTAATATGGTTATCACTTATTGATGGTCATATGCAGCATGAATTTTACACATGTATGCATAGTATGTACACATATGTATGGTAGCATGGAAGCTCTAGACTTGTGTCCCCGTTGTTTTCGATAAAAGAAACAACCATGATACCGAGATGATAAACAACATAAAGACCACATATCTCAGCACCTCGGCAATCTATCAAATGAAATTTCGGGACCAAGACCATATGCCAATGAGCGGTTCCTACACGGTCTTCAGTTCGTTATGTTTATATCGCCCTGCACACTTTAAACTGATTGTGAGCCTACCGATGCATCATTAGTAGAGCTACTTATCGTTTTTCAGTTTAAGTTCAAAGAGGTTTCGATAGACCACTGATTTACTATCATTTTCTCTTTTTCTCACCAGGAAACTCATTTATGTTTTTCTCTTGTTTTTGTTCTTTTTGACATTTTTTAATGTTTTTGCTATTTTCTGAAGTTGAATTTACTTCCTCTAAAATTCAAAAAGTAAATTTAAACTTTTAAACTCATCTTTTTGGATTTTCTTAAGAAAAAGATTCATAAAAACGATTTCCCGACGAGGATTAACTCATGTTCTACCTCGATGTCGTTTACCAAAATTAATTTAATCAAAGATGATTTATCGAATTTTGTAAAAATGAGTTGGCATGTTGGTAATCGCTGTAGACCAAAACAAGATTGACGAGTTTTTTATTGAAACAATCACGTGTGAAGTGATATTCGAGATCAATGTGTGTGGTCAAGGAGTGTTGTAAGAGATGTTAGTAATTCGCAAAGCAGCTTAAATATCAACAAAGATAGGAGAGATTAGAAATTCAAAACCGCAATCCTGCAACTTCTTCGTGCCTTGCCAGGAATCTGAGGGCTCTCCCAAACTGGATATCCACCCGGTGTGGATTTCAAGGTCGATTTTGCAGCTATTTCAAATAACTGAGAAATCTCTTCACAGTAACAAGATCATAGATCTCTGTGTCTGGCTGGCAAGAGGCAAAAGAGCATGTGGGAAAACTTGTACACATCATCATTGGTAAGTCCATACACGATGTCTTCCACATGCTTTTGCACCAGCAAAGGTCTTCGTCTTTCTCCTTGAGAAGTAGTGTGCGGTTATTCAAACCACTCCAAGGTATCCACACACCCGGTTGGTTTGTTCAACAAACATATTTTCTTCAACACACCGTAGAAAAATGTACACTGCACGTTCATCTTGTAAGGCTTAAACTTCTTTTGTGAGGAATAAGCTTGGAATCTTCTAAAAGCTTGAGACGTGTTGCATGCAAGTACATTGCGTTGCGTTGGAATCTATCTTCTTGACCCAATCAAAAACCATAACCATCAAATTTTGGCACATTTTTCATCTTGTTAAAGTTTTCAACTTCCTTCATCACCATTCCTTCACCGGACATTCTATTCTTTGATCTCTCCAAAGGCAACATACCCTCATAGATTTAAAGATGTGTCGGAGCTTCATGTCGCCGATAAGGTGCCTGAATGCTCCACTATTAACAATCCTACGACTATCAATAATTCCTCCTAGAACATCCTGCACACTCACTTAAAGATCAGTTGGAAAGGGGGAGCGAAGCCTTTATTGACTTGAGTCGCCCGGCATCATCGAGAATTGTGACTTCGATTTCCCGATGATTCGGAATTTGTTGAGCTCCCCCTGAAACTATTACTGATTTTGGTTTTTAAAACTGTTTTTGTATGCCATTTTGAACATTTGGTTTAACAGATTGTCTTTGGACAACCTCCGGTTTTAAAACCTTTTCAACTTCATTTCTTTGTTTTCTTTTTATACTTCAATTTTCTTTCTTTTTGAAACCGAAAGTCTTGTTTCGGTGAAGCAGATCGCGATCGGTAACAATTTTCATAGGGGGCATCAACCTTTTCTTTTCCCATGGTGAGATATGGATAGTTCTTGACAATGTATCCATACTCAACGCATTCAAAGCATGATCTTCGCTCATCAAACCTTGGAGTATCATGATGGTGATATATTAAAAATGAACTTCGCGATCTCGAGGCACTTGGTCCTACATCACAACAGTTTGTGTGTTGCGTGGTTGAAAACCGTTGTTTATTCGTATTTAAGTTAATGTTTTTACATGACTTTTTGTTTCGAATGGCCTACTTTGATTAGAATTGTGTTTTGTAGGTCTAACGGAGTTTAAAGAGCTATTCGTGAGCTTTATGGAGCATCGGGGAGCGAACGGGATCAACTGGGAACGCGAAACAAAGAAATAAAAAAAAAACATGTTTTAGAGAGCCCGTTGACGACGCCCTACTTGCCCATCGGCGACGCCCTTCCCTGATCACAAACGAGAAAAATTAAATTTTGATGTTTGGGGACGGGTTATATCAATGTTTTTTTTTGGGAGGGGGGGGGGGCTTGAAGAAGTTACAGGTTTTATGAGTTTGAAATATCATCTTGGAGCCAAGAACACCCCAACCTTCACCATTCTTCCACATCAGTCATCCCCTCAAACCCGGATTATTCATAACCCTAATCATCCACCAACATCCTTTCAATCATCTCACCAAACCATCCATCACCATCACCATTCATCAACCCTAACCTTCATCATCATCACCATCAAAGGCTTAAAGATGTTCGTAATCAAGCTCAAATCATCCGAAAATCTTGTTCCGTTCACCATGAGCGGCTAATTCTCTCGGGTTTCACCGCGGTGTAGGTTTTTGTAAGTTTCTAGGTTAAACATTGTTTTGAGTTTGATTTGTGACAAATTTTAATTTGATTTTGAAACCTATGATAATTGTCTTGTGTTTGTATCGTATTCATGAATTGTCGAGTGAAGATTAAATTTGACTTTGCGAAATGTTTTTGCAATTATGCCTTGTCTAGGTTAGAATTTACATGTTCTTGGTAACGAAGTGCATTGCGGTCCTTCGTCTACGACGTTGATAGCTCTTGGCACCTAAGCCACGTGACACTAAGCTCGTTAGTCATTTTGAGAATTCGCTCCTGGATGGAATCTTCAACCGTTGAATGCATACGAACACGTAAGTTGTGCGGAATCCAATCATGTGTGTGGATGAGAACACAAAGATGTAATTGTAACTTGTTTTCTATTGATATCTGACAATTACAATACCGCGAAAACAGACAAGCAGAGTTTCGCCTCAAAGTTGCTTAAAAGTTACAAATGACAAGACCCTAACCCTCTATTTATAAGCAACATTCATCCGGATCAAGACAAACTACGGATGACCTCCATCCGTCCAGATGGGAATCTCTATCCGTCCGGATGGAGAAAGTCTAACTATCCGAATAGACCTGTTCTATCCTTCCAAATGGACCTATGTCCATCCGTCCAAATGGACTTCAACATATAACAATTTTATGTTTTGCTCCATCCAGAACCTGTCTTGTTCATCTGACTAAGCTACGATACGTGATTGACGGAAGTGATAGAAATTATGCACTCACAGAATCCCACTTGGATATTACTGCAGTCAATCTCGTAGTTTGTGTCTCTCTCTCTTTGAGTCTTCATGAAGTGTTTACTTCATCAGCACCACAGACTCTCCCTTTGCTCTAACAAAATCCTTGTAGATCTGTTTTCAGCTTCAACGACTCCACCTTTCGTTTAACACCGCATTCAGGCTCCCCCTTGCTTTAAGCTTTCGTGCTTTCAGCTTCTAGGATCGACAACTGGTACAAGCTCTTCCAAGATATCTATATGTCTCTTTGTAGACTCTCCCTTGCTTTGAGCTTGTCTTCAGACTCCCCCTTAGTCTCAGCTATCGGGATTGTAATCTGGCTTATCTACAAATCTCAACCATTTGTAAGATATTTGACAATTTAAGATCAAAATCTAAAACCTAGCTCTAGCCATTTATCATGGATAAGCTGGAACATTTCAAATATGTGACAGCGCAGGACATCGTTTGTTCACAGAAATCTGGGTTTTATATTTAGCAGATTTTGAACTTCCAGAATCGATTACCTGGCTCAATATAATCTATGTTCGAGAACGTGACTCTATTTCCAAAATGTAACAATATGTAATTATTCAGGATTTCCCGACTCTTCTCCCCTATCAAACAACTTTATAAATTATACAGTTTAAGAATCCAAAAACCTCACAGATAATCATCCAAGTCCAATTTAATGACCTTGGAGATTTCACAAACTATTTTAGATTTTTCAGTTAAAAACCTCAAGTTTTAAACTAATGAACTTGTTTTTTTTTCAGAAACATGTTCAACATACTTAGATTTTGAAACATAGCATTCAGACATCGGTTGTCGAAACTAAAGTAGAAACACAATCTTTTTGTATTTTTCAAAGTTTATGCTAAAACACTCCAAAAATCTTTTTGTAATATTTCTTTAGCATAAAGCAGTAAAGAAATATTTACAAACAATATTTTTGTTTGAGTTCACGTCAGAGAATCATATCAGTTTATGACAAATCACTAGCACTGTTGAGCTTTAAACACTTTAACTTTTAAACGATTCACTTAGATTGTCAGCATACTGGTCCACTTAAATTCTCACACAAAGTTCAACTAATTCGAGATATGAGATTCAGTGTTTTAAGCACTTAACTTATTCGCGTGTCCCACCTCAGAATATACTCCCGTATAAAGATTCCCTAGATTAAGTCTTACAGGTGAATATACTATATTGATATCTGTTTTCTGGGTTAGTGCGAGGCCTTGAGAGCTCAGGTATGAACTACCGTTCAGTCAAAGAGATGAAGGCTCGACTTTAAGTTTGTCCCACTTAGGGATCTTCTTTACAACTGCACTTGAGTTACATCTTTCGATATTTTTCAATTTTTATGTAGAGGGAAAGCTTTTAAAGCGCATAAAGTATTATATGAGGTCTAGGCCATTGCTTCGGCAAAATCAGAAGACTAGGTATAATACCCCAGATATCAAACAGTATAAAGACCTAGTATCTCAGAATCAGGCAATCTCTCAAACAAGATTTCAGGGGTTACCCGTATATCCGAGAGATGTTCCCCACGAGATAAGTAAGTTTATTGATTTTATGTTTATATCTTGAAATCAATCTACTAAATGTGTAAAAACCTACTGGCACATCATCAGTGAGATCGTTTATCACATTTTACTTTCCATTTCTTTAATGTACTGTGATAGTCTTACTGATGTACTATCATTTCCTCTTTTTACACAAAAACTCATTTTTCATTTTTTCATGTTTTTGTATTTTTCAAATTTTCAAATGTATTTGTATTTTCTGAAAATTTTTCTTACTCCCCCTAAAATTAAAAACATTTAAAGAAAATTTGACAACCCGATTTAGATAGCTTTGTCTCGCCATCCATTTTCTACTTTACATGCTCTGTTTTGCAGAAAGTACCTCCGTGATTTACAACACACTGATTTTTAACAATGTTAAAACCATTTAATCATTTGTGAAATAATCATGTTTGTTCAACCGTGAGGGCATATTCAAATAACATTTTTAAAACTTTTGATTTTTGACAAATTTAAAATCAAAACATTTTTTTTCAGTTTTCAATACTTGACAAAATAAAAACATATTTTTGGTTTTTAATTTTTTCAATTTTTAGGTTTTTTGAAATATGGTTTATTTATTTACAGAAAACAAATAAACTCCCTGTTTTTAGTTGCAGGGATCTGCAGCCTCTCCTTATGCCAGCCTGCTCCTCTGTTCATTCCGACAATCATCCATCTTTTGAAGCACCTACACATTCAATCAATTCAATTACTTGAATAATGTAGCCCAAGCCTGCTTTGACTCAGGTAGCTTAACATAGATTTTTCCAGGAAAAACTGGATAATTTCTATCATTTTTCGTAAAAACATCTTCTTTAATTTTCTCAGTTTCAGAAGTCTTCTTCTTGACAACCCAAATTTGACCTTTTGAAACATTCTTTTTATAAAATCTTTCATTTTGAATGTTTTGTTTTGACAAATCATATGTTGATTTCCAAAACTTATGTGGTTTGTTATATCAACATTTGTTTTCCAACTTTGTGTGTCCTAAATCTGGGTGTATTTTGTTTCGAAGTTTGTCTCGAATCAAACCTGGTCGGGTTTGATTTCCAAGTTTGTTTTGAAGCAAACTTGTTTGAACTATATCTCCAACTTTTTTTTGAATCAAACCTGGTTGACCTCAGTTTTTCAACTCCTGACTTTTTTGTTTTCAACATCAACAGGTTTAAGATTTGGACATTTGCGACAAACATGTCCAGTTTGATCACATTTGAAACATGCTTTCTTTGAAACATCTTTGACATATTGTTGTTGTTTCTTTTGAGCATAGAACTCTTCATTAGACTGTCATCTAAATTGGAGTTCTTTCTCTTCCTCAGAACTTGTTCCGTGAACAAAGTTCATCTTTTTCTGATAATTTGGTTTTTCAAAACGTTTCTTTTGGTTTTGATTCTTTTTATAACCCAACCCAGCCTTCATGTTCTTCTTCTTGTAACTAGGTTTGTTATAAAAAGTTTTCTTACTCTTTCCAGCTAATTTTTCAATTTCAGACTTCTCAATTTCTACCAATTTAAAAAGAGTAAATTACGTTTTTGGCCCCTGTGGTTATATCACTTTTACTATATTAGCCCAAAATAAGAATTTTTAACATATTTGTCCCTATGGTCTCTATAACTAACCATTTTGGCCCCTAAGTCTAACCAAACCCCCAACTCTGGTTAATTAATTGGCACATGACTTGCACATGATGTCTAAAAATGCAATTTCCCCTCCCCCCTTTACAAACCCCCAGACTCAAAAATTATTAAAACAAATTATTCCTCATTTACACCACATAAACCCCTAAATTCATATCATCTTCTCCAAGAAACCGCCAAACCTGCCAATTAAATTCCACTAATCAAACCAGGAGAATAATGATGACGATCAAGCAGTATGACAATGGTTCTAACCCTGTGGTGGGTGCATGAGAATAAAAAAGAGAAGTTTGACCCCTACGAAGTTTATAGTATGTGTTCTTACCATCAAAAAAATCATTGCCTTTAGATTATCCTAGTAATGTGTTTAAAATATTATACTTTATCACTGATTTTTGAATGGTAATTAGTATCATAACAGGAAATACTCCTAATATATTCACTTTAGGAATCAACCATGGTGGTGTCATTGTGAATTCCCTTGTGAAAAGGTATGTTGATGGAACCATTGACCACGTAGATATGGTGGATTCTGATGCATTTATGATTAGGGAAATAGGTTATCCCAAGGAACAGATTATGTTCTATCACTTCTTAGTTCTAGAAACACAAATTAGTGATGGGTTAAGACCATCAGGCAATGATCAAGATGTGCTTTTGTTGATTAAGCATGTTTCTAAGTTTAAAGTGATAGATGTGTTTACTAAACAATGGCCGTCTAGGTTGGGTGTTGAGTACCATTTGACATCTCCAGTTAAAACATCTAGTGTAGTCATTAAGGAGTTAGAAAATGAGGATCCACAACCATCTAAGTCTCAGCCATCCCACCCTAGAAGAAGACAACTAGCCCTAGAGTATTTTTCAGAGTTTGAGAGTTCAACTGTTATTGATGATACAACCGGGAAGGGTAATGAAGATGATATCAGTAGGCATGATGAAACCAGTAGGATTGATGATAGCAGTAGGCTTGATGAAACCAGTAGGACTGATGATCATTCATCAGCTAATGTTGATACCAATAGGATGGGTGATCATGCAAATGCTGACGAAGTTGAAGATGATAGGATAGAGGATGTTGATAACATTGTTGTGGAAATACCAGTTAACATGGATTCATTCAACTACAATGTTTGTAAAGACCACTTTGTAGATGAGGATTTGATGTTGATTTTGATTTTGATTTAGATGATTTTGAAAGTGGTAATGAAAATGAGGGTGGAAATGCTCTTAATTTAGCTATTTAGCAGATCAGAATAAGAAAGAAAGAAAGCAAGGGTAAGTGTCTTGAAGAGCAACCTTTCTTTGTTGGTTAAACATTTTCAAACAAAGAGGATATCAAGAATATGGTCAAGTTACATGCTATCAGAAGTAAAAGACAGCTGTTTATCAGGAGGAATGAAAGTTACAGGTTTAGAGTGGTGTGTTTAGGGGTAAATCATGTGTTTGTTTCTGGAGGGTCAAAAGGGAATAAAGTAAATTTTGGAGGGGCAAACAAACAATAGAAAAAGGTAAGGAATTTTAAGTTGGAAAAGTGAACAAGACTTCACATGTTGGTGGGTCCACTTCTCTCAATAAAAAGGAAAAACCAACTTGTCCTTGGGCACTACACATTTCAAGGAAAAAGGATGAGCAAACATGGTTGGTAAAGACTTACCACCATGAACATAAATGTCTTCAAACCAGGAAGGTGAGGCTGTACACTGTAAGCTCTATTGCCAAAGAGATTTTACCAATAATTGAGTGAAACCCTAGTATACCCTTAAAGTCATTACAAAATCAGATAGAAAAGAAGAACCAGGTGCAGGAGTCTTTCTAGAAAATATTCAGGGCAAAGGTTTTGGCTGTAGAAAAACTACAAGGTGACTACACAGCTCAGTACATTCTTCTAAGGGATTATAGTCAAGAGTTGCTGAGAACAAACCCTGGTTCAACAGTGAAGTTTGAGGTTGAAAGTTAGCCTAATTCAAGTAGTGAAACAAGGCAATTTAAAAAGGATCTACATATGCTTTGGAGGAGTAAAACAAGGGTTTAAACAAGGTGGTAAGGATATTTTGGGTTTGGATGGCTACTTTATGAAGGGCCCTTATCTAGGGCAGGTCCTAACAGCTGTTGGTGTGGATGCCAATAATGGAATCTATCCTGTAGCATATGTCGTAGTTAAATCAGAAAATACAAATTCCTGGCTTTGGTTTCTTGAATATTTGGGTGATGATCTTGACATTCATGCTAATTCCAACTTCACTTTTATTAGTGATAGACAGAAGGTACTTATAACTGTTCTTATGTGTGATTATAATTTGTTTAATTCTAAAAATGTTATCTAACTTGCAACCGTTTTTAGGGTCCGATACCTGCAATCAACAGGTTGTTTCCTCTAGCAGAGCATAGGTATTGTCTTCGTCATATTCATGAAAACATGAAGTCCCAATGGAGAGGGGACCTTTACAAAGACATGTTATGGAAGTGTGCAAGTGCTACAACAGTTCCCTTCTTTAATAAGTACATGGATGAGATCAAAGAGAAGGATGTGGGATTGTATAACCGGCTGCAACAAATCCCACCAAAGCATTGGACCAGATCCCATTTTAGTGGTAAGTTTTAAATAGGTCTTAACAGTTTTATATCTCTTAACAGTTTATAGGTCTTAAAAGTTTTATATCTCTTAACAGTTTATATATATATATATATATTAACAGTCTATATGTCTTAACAGTTTATATGTCTTAACAGTTTATAGGTCTTAATAGTTGGTTAGGTCTTAACAGTTGCTTAGGTCTTTACAGTTGGTTAGGTCTTAATAGTTGGTTATATGTAATGCGGGGAAGGGCAAGTGTGATGTTCTCCTTAACAACTTATGTGAGTGTTTCAACAAAAAACTAGTGAGAGGCAGAGACAAGCCCATTATAACTTGTTTGGAATACATTAGAGAGTACATGATGAGGAGAATAGGTCTGGTCAGTAGGATGTTAGATAAATGTGATGGTCCTTTAACCCCAGGTGCAACTATTACCTTCAACCAAATCAAGAAAGATGCTTCTCAGTTAAATGTTGTGTATGTTGGCCAGAACATGTATGAAGTCAGTGGAGAAGGTCATAATCAGTGTGTAGTCGACATGAACACAAAGTCATGCACTTGCAGGAAGTGGGAACTTAAAGGCATGCCATGCAAGCATGCAGTGGCTATAAATTGGGATATAGTTTGGTATGGTACAGAAGTTGATATTCGGGAAGCATGGGTGGATGAGGTTTATTGGTTAGATAACTAGAAAAAATTCTACCAATTTACCATTGATCCAATCAATGGTAGGGAAATGTGGGAACCAACAAACTGCCATACTACATTATTACCACCAAAACACCATAACCAAGTGGGGAGACCTAAAAAGGCTAGGAAGAAGAGTGCTGAGGAAATTTATGAGAAGAAATAGAAGACTGTGGAGGTGATTTCACAGAACATTGAAAAACAGGGGAAGCTTACTAGGAAAGGTGGGTCTGTCACTTGTAAGGCTTGTAAACAGAAGGGGTACAACAAGAGAGGATGTAAGGAGAAGGGAGGTTTGAATTTTGTTTAAGAATCTGCATCATAAGTCTAAGTTTTAGGTTACTTTTGTTAGGTCTGTCATTTTGTTCATTTCCACTTAAGTGTTATGTTACTTTTGGATGTTTTAGATGTATTAAATACTAGTACATTTGGATGCTTTAGATGTATTTACCAGTTTTGGTTGTTTGGTCTATTAACTATGGTTGTTGGTATTGATTTTAGTAGTTGGTATTCAATATGGTGGTTGGTATTTAATTCAGCAGCTGCAACTTGTTTTTGGTCTAATCGTTTAAGTGCAGTTGCAACATCTTTTTGGTCAAATGATGTAAGTGCAGCTGCAACTTCTTTTTGGTCAAATGGCTTAATCGTTTATGTGCAAATGGTTTAATCGTTTATGTGCAGATGCAGTTCTCTTAGGTCTAATGGTTTATGTGAAGATGCAATTACATTTGGGTAAAATGGTTTAAGTGCAAGGTTTTTGGTAAACTGGTATAAGTGCAAGTCATATACATTGTATCCGAAACAGTCAAACAACATTACATTACATCCGAAACACTCAAACAACATTACATTGCATCCAAAACAGTCAAACAACATTACATTGTATCCGAAAACATTACATTGCATTAAAGGGTATACCACTAAATTACATCAAAAAACCATAAGTACATTACACACCCAAAAGAGTAAATTACAAGATTCAAATTAGTGGGTTAAGACATATATAACAAACATCACCCAACTCATCAAAATTAGCACTTTCAATCTCTTATTTTCAGCAATAGTACTTCCTGCATCTTCGTTCATACGTATAGTCCTCTCTAGCTCTACTGACACTTCTAAACAGTATGGACATGTGGGGGGGGGGGGTCAGCCCAAGCAACAAAACCACAGCCTCGACTACCCTGAAATTTCAAGTAGATGATATACTTTGGTAGGATGGAAAGGAAAAGAAAAAACTTGAAAACTTACCCTAATCGGGCAGCAGTGGAATCGTCTTTCAGGATTCGCTTGAGTATGGGAGGTTCGAATGACAGAAGGTAACCCACATCTGCAGATGACCATCTTTGAAATGTCTGGTCTGAAATTATGGTTTTGAAAGAAATCACGAAGAAGATGAAATCAGGAAGAAGATGAAGTGACAAAAAAAATCTAGTGTTTTATTTATAAAGTCATAAAAGGGGGGAGGGGAAATTACATTTTTAGACATCATGTGCAAGTCATGTGCCAATTAATTAACAAGAGTTGGGGGTTTAGTTAGACTTAGGGGCCAAAATGGTTAGTTATAGAGACCATGGGGGCAGATATGTTAAAAATTCTTATATTGGGCTAATATAGTAAAGGTGATGTAAGGCCCATGAATTGTATAGTTTTACGCTTATCTTTATTGTACAAGTTTATGTTTATTGGGCTTGATTAGGACTAGGGTTTGGGCCAGGCCATGTGGGCCAATTGGTTAGAGGCTCCTATATATTGTCTTATCTAGTTTATTATTAGGTAGCTCTCTCATTTTTTTCAATCATGTAATCCCCCATGGAGAACCTTGTACCAGACAATCATAGAGATTGTGTGCAAGGTTCTTAGAGATTGTACCAGACGTTCCTACATCTGTGCAAATCCTCTTGACGAACATACATCCCCCTTCACTATGCAAATCCCCCGTCACTGTGAAAATCCTTCTTCTTCTTGTTCTTCGAGTGATATCAAAACCGAGCCCTTGAATGGCTTCAATCATCCATTCATCAACATACTTCATCAACATACTGTTATTGTGTGATCAAGAGCAACACCTCTTCATTAGTACAACAACCTGCAACTCCCATAATCATCAACAGACAACTACATCTTCATTAATACACATCATCAACTTTCAATAATCATCTTCTCCAATCACATCTATACCTTCGATCATCATCATCATTCATCATCACCGACACCTACAACCATCATCTCCGACGCTGTTACCTGCGATATTATCGTTGAACAACCTCCGGTCACTGTTCGACCATCTTCTCCATCACCTCGCACACTAAACAACCTTCGGTTCCGGTCGTCGTATCAACTCCGATCACCACTGCCATTCGTCAAACCACCCGTTCACCGATCCTGCACACCGAACCCGCACACCATCTCCGACGATCTGCCACTCTCCGGTCATCATCACCGTTCACCGTCATCGAACACCTCCATCATCGTTCATCGTTAATCTTCTCCAGCTACAAACGACATCATCTTCTTCGTCATTCTTATTCATCCATTCACCGTGCACCTTTCGCCATTGCTACATCAACTTTAACTGTCTTGATAACCACAGTTAATCCATCTCTAAAAGGTGTTATCTAGTGTTTTGAGTTTTGTTGCTGTGATTAAACGATAGAGAAGAAGAAAATCTATTTTGACGGTCGTTTGGTTGTCGAGAAAAGGAGATAACATTTTATGTGACAGTGCTGATGAAAATTATTAGCGACAGAAAATTTTGAAGGGAAGTTTAATAGGGTTTTTCATTTTAATTTTGACAGTGATAGCGACTCAGAAGGTGGGTCCCGCAAGAATAAACGAAGAAAAGATCCAAGATTGAAGATCATAAAGCTGAAGATATTATTATTACTAAGTTGTAATAAAGATAGCATAAAACTAGGGGGATATTGTAAGGCCCATAAATTATATAGTTTTACGCTTATCTTTATTGTACAAGTTTATGTTTATTGGGCTTGATTAAGACTTAGGTTTGGATTAGGCCATGTGGGCCAATTGGTTAGAGGCTCCTATATATTGTCTTATCTAGTTTATTATTAGGTAGCTCTCTCGTTTTTTTCAATCATGTAATCCCCCATGGAGAACCTTGTACCAGACAATCCTAGAGATTGTGTGCAAGGTTCTTAGAGATTGTACCAGACGTTCCTAGAGAGCGTGTGCAATCTTCTTAGAGATCGTACCAGACGGTTTGTTGAAATCGTGTGTGATTGAAGCAGTGGCACAAAGTTTGGTAATAATATTTTTTCTTTTTGTTCTTGTGGTTTTATCTTATATTCCGCGTTCGATTAAACCTTTGAGTGATGTCTTGGGTTATTTGGGACTTACAAGTGATATAACCACAGGGTCCAAAAACATAATTTACTCAATTTAAAAACCTTGTCAATCTTTTCCAAAATCACATTATGAATCGGGACTTCGACATCTGAAAATAATTTGTCCGATCCTATCATGGTATAAGCCAATCCTATTGGATCATCATTTGCATCTTTCTCAGATTTTGACTTTTTGAGATAACTTTCATGAAAACTTCCCTCATTTTCATCATGTGACTCAGACTTATCTGTTTTGGTAATATGCTCTTGCAAAACACTTTCAACGACCTTACCTACCACCTCTAAATCACACGAATCATCAGATTTGGAATAGGTTACGTCAATGTTATCTAGCAACTGGTCAACCATGTTGAAAGCCTTTTCCACCTTCTCGTCATCATAGAATGTGAACTTTTTCTCAAACGGTGGTGGAACCTGATGATATTCTGAGCCAATTCCTTTCTTGTCACTACGCCAAAATAGAGATACAGCCACACCAAAAAAGTGTGACTACATGTCTTTCACCACACATATTTTTTTCATATCAAGTGTGACCAAAGCTCGAGTCATCGTAGGTATCATACAGCCACATACACTTTTTAGTGGCCTTAGAACTTAAAAGTGTGGCTAAAGGGTAACAACATTTTTTTGTTAAAATCTTGCATTTCTTCAATTAAGTGTGGCTAAAGGGTTGCAATAGCCACATAAATTTAATTAAAGTGTGTCTCTTTGTATTATATAGTCACATATATTTACTAAAAAGTACGTTTTAGCCACATCAATTAAATAAAAGTGTGACAAAAAGAGTTGTAATCAAACATTTTATCTATTAAGTATGGCTAAAAGGTAGCAACGACCACATGAATTTAATATAAGTGTGGCTGGTTCTATTACATTGTCACATGAATTTATTGTAAGTGTGGCTATTGTCTAACTTTTGGTCACATATATATGTTTTTCCTATGACATTTGTTATTAGTTCGTCACACAATAAAAATAAAGTAATGATGGCGTGGCTATTGTCTAACATTTTGTCACACATATTTATTTTTCCCATGACATTTAATATCATTCAGTTGACTGCAAAATAAAGGGGTTATTATAAGTTTGGAACTAAACATGAATTTTACAGGTCAGGCCAAGATGTTATGAAAAAAAAAACAAAATAATTAAGATTTGCATATGATTACAATACACTTTTTCACATTTTCTCTATAATTAACTAACCCCAAACCCGTCCAAAATGTGTCGGTTTCGGGTTCGATTGCGATCCTTAGGTTTTATGCATTTGACCTGCTAAATACATTTTCTTTTTAGCTCAATCTTTCAACCCATTTGTCCCATTGGAGGTTAAAAAAGAAACCCGAATCAATCCATTTATTTTCCTATCAACATAACTTTGCTGGAATCAGAATGACGAGTCATGAGAACCTAGCCTTTTTTAAAATGATTCATAATTTATAAGCTGATGATAAAAACAAAAAGAAATTACTCTGTATAAATATGTAAGGACCAAAGTCTCATATGGCTCATTGAGAGTAATCACTCCATGAACACCAAGATCATTTAGTTGTTTGACATCTGATGGAAATGGAACAACACCTAGCAGACAAAACTTAATACATAGAGAATATTACCCTTTCAAGTATTCAAGATGATATTAATACCTTTTCTTTTCATAAAAGTCTCACAATGCTCAAAGCAACACCCATCATGATAGCCTCAAAACAATGTCCATGAATAACATAAGAGATTATATACCTATTATAAAAAAAGCTTCCTAAAATTTTCTTAAAAAGCCAACAATCGTACCTCTAACATGTATAGAAGTTACTAAAAACAGTTGGTAACCTAGATAAGAGAATATTGTTACAATCATTGGCAAACACACATACATTGTTCAACAGAACAAACCTAATACGTCGATTCTTGAACATATATGAACATAATCTGCAGAATGGATCAACATCTTAAACTCAAATTTGTTGAGCGCCCTAACCCTAGCTCCCTACGAACAAATTAACAAACAAAAAAAAACCCTACAAATTACAACATCCTAACCTAACAATTCTCAATTGATTTCACCCAGTGTGAGAGAGAGAAGTAGATACCTGTTGATTTAAGACTCGGTCACCAGATTTGGGGGGGGGGGGGTTGGGTCGGAATCCAACCTTGGGCTGGTATCAGATTGAAGGATGGTTTTGGGAGACGAAAATGAATGGAATAAGGGACTTCAGCTGTTTAGGGTTTGAAAGGAAGGAAAATGAAGATGAAGGGAAGGAGGGAAAACAAAAATGAATGAGGGGGTTTTTTGGGCGAAAGTGCCCAAAACATGATTGGTCACACATAAGTCTTATTGTGACCATTTACCAAGTGTAGCCACACAAACACTTTTTTTTTGTGAAATATTTCACATAAATTTATAAGTGATTGTGTGTATTATTTTTAGCCACAATATTGAAAATCAATTGTGTCATATAGTTACAAATGGCCATATTTTTCTACTATGGCTAGTAATTGTCACATTTTTTTATTAAACGTGTGACTAAAGATTTCGAAGAGATGTGTTCACGTCACATGAATCAAGAAATCAAACAAAAAAGTGGCAATAGGTTACATTTGGCCACACTTTTCTAGTTGTGGCAAGTAAATGTCACTGTTTTTTTCTGAAAGTGTGGCTAAAAGGTTTGATTTGTTATGCAATGGTCATATTAATAATCAAATGTATGGCTAAATTTTTTGGGTTGTTATACAATGGTCACACTAATAATAAAATGTGCGGCTAAAAGTGTTTTAAAATATTACAAATGACCTTTAGCCACACATATAATCAAAACTGTGGCAGGCCTGTTTTTGAAAAAGTGTGGCTAAAGACCAATTTTGACGTAGTGTGTTTTTCTAAGAATCATTATCATCCGGTTTTATGTTGAAAATACGTTCAAGAACATATGACGAAGCGTGATAACTTTTCAACTTGTTATTATCTTGTTTTAACTCAGCCATTTTACGTTTAAGCTCAACAATTTCTTCAATATAAGAATTTACAACTTTTTGCTTTATTGAATATTGTCGTTTAAGCATTTCAGATGTTTCAGAACATTATGTAAGTCTAGATTGAATGAGTTTCGTTGGACATTTCACCGCTTCATATGATTCTTTTGTAATATGATATGCCAATTTTATTGAATCATACTCTTTTTTCATTTCTTGAAATGCATTTTCTTTTTGCAAACATTCTTTTGTCATTGCTGAACATTTTTCTATCAAAATCTCATTTTCCTGTTCTAAACCCTTACATTTTTGTGTCAGCTTTTCATCATTATCTTTTAAAACATTTTCATTTTCTAACATTTCTTGACATTTTTCTTTGAAAACTCTTTCAATTTTAGTAAATTCCATGTCTCTTGTTCTGAAATTTTCATCTTTTTTAGTACAAGCACTGCACGTTTCCATGCCTTTCTTGCCGTGTTCAACAATTTTATTTAACACATCAGAAGATTCAGTTGGAGTTATTAACGTAGTTTCAAGCATCTCGGCTTTTTTCTTCCGTTTGCTTCTGACCTGCAGTGTTCTCCTATTGTTCTTCAGCAACAGCTTCAGCAACCTGCTTCTACAGCTTCTCATCAACCTTCTCTAGTTTCTCTTCATCAGCTTCTTCTTCTTTCTTCTCCAAACTCTCATCATCTTGCTGTTTTTCAGCAACAGCTTCTTCTGTTGGCTTCTGATTTTCTTCATCAGCCACTTCTTCTTTCTCTTCACAATCTTCTTCACCTGCTTTCTCTTTCAACTCGTCCACCATCTTCCCAACATTCTTCTGTAGCCTTTCTTCATCTCTCTTCTTTAAGCTAGCTGTCATCACTCCTCTGATTATCTTATCCAGCTTTTTGAGATAATCCTTATCTGATGCTTTCTTTGAATAAAATTCGTCGGACAGAGGAATAACAGCAAGTACATCATTATACACAACCTCTCTTTTATCAACAACTGGATCTCCCTTTCGATTAATGTAACATTCTCTTTTCTTATCCCATTTTCTACAGCTTCTAGCATCATCATACTCTTCTTGCATTTCTTGTATTCTACACTTTGCAAAATATCTTTCTCTATACATTTTCTCTTGCAAAATTTCTTCTTTTGTTCTCTCTTTGACTTCAGCAACCAATGCACTTCCATCATCATTTATATATTTACCCCAGTCAAACCCTTCGACATCATGATTTATTCTGTGTGGAGCATGATCATTAACCGTCACTAAAGCTTGTGATTTCTCTTTTGATGAACTTCCAGCAATTTGCTTTAGACTTTCTTTGGACGTATGCTCACCGATTTTATGATAAATGGCCTTTTTGTAGTAATCATCATGGAATGGATTACCATGATCAACTATTTCTCGGTTAACACATTCTCTCTTGAAATGACCCTTTTGTTTACACTGGAAACATGTCACTTTTGACTTGTCAAACCCAAGCTTGGTGCTTAACAACCCTCCTAGTTCTTGTCTTCCTATTATCTCCATAAAACGTTGTGCCCTTCTAATACTGCTCGCCAAACACCATCTGATATCAATCAGTTCCATCTCCTCTGGATCTATCTGGTCCTAATCTTCTTTTGTCAACTCGGGATTTCCGATTCTCCCTACTACCAGACTCTCGTACGATTCCAGAATCGATGCTAAGAAAATCATTTGTTGTTTAGCAGATTGATGCTCATTGTTGGAGAATTTTTCAGCTTTAAGGCAATGTTGCAATGAATTTCATCGGGTTCTTCTTTACTTGATGCTGTTGATGAAGAATGATAACCAGGATTGTAACTTGATGAGCTTTTCTGTGAATCTTTTGACTTTTCAACACTAAAAGCTCTACCAATCTTTGGTGACTCATTGGTTAAAGGTAATCTTCCCTTATAGTAAAGACCCACATTTTGTTGATAGGTAGAACTGCTCATTTTGTTCTTCTTTTGCAATTCCAGTTCATGACTCTCAATCTTTTCAATCAATGTATCCAATGTAATCGTATCAAATGATACATCATTTTTCAATATGAAAACAAATGTTTGCCAATGATCAGCACGTGGTAAGGCCTCAATAACTTTATCAATAATCTCTTCTCGAGTTTTTGTTATCCCAAACCTGTCAAGTTCGATTTTTAAATGACAAAATCTCTCAATCGTTTGCCTCACTGATTAACCTTTTATACTATCAAACAAATCAAATTCTTTTTTAAGCAATGGATTTTTTTCTTTTTAATTTTCTTTGCTCCCTCAGCTTTCACTCTCAATGCTTCCCTGACAGATTTTAAAGAACCATCATGATTAAGTAAAGCAAAAATATCATCTTTGATCGATTGTTGAATTAATGCAATCATTCTTTGTTCATGATAAAATACTTTTCTGTCTTCAGTTTCCGAATCTCCAAGTTCAAGTTCTTCTTCTTTATCATTTATTGGCTTTTTATAACCGAATTCCATACAAAACCAACTTTCATGAGCATATGCTTTTGCCCAGTTAAGAAATCTCTCCTTCCACCAAGTATAACCTTCAATGTTATCAAGTTTCGCTAGTTTAGAATGAGTTCCATAAAATTTTTCATGTTTTACATTATCATTTATAGCTTTTGAAATACTTTTCGGTGCAACATTTGGTGTTTCGGATGACTCGGAAGTGTATGCTTTGTAAAATGTGTTATAGAATTCTTCAGCCATGGTAACCTGCAAACACACAATCAAACACTTGATCAAATTGAAAATCAAACAATATAACAATCTATTCATCCGGATAGCCGTTATCCAGATGAATACAAAGTCGATTCGACCAGATGGACTAGTTCCGGATGAGCAAATCAGCGGATGGACTCTACACTAGGTCCGGATGAACAATCTGGTCCGTATGAGCTTTGGTCCGGATGGACTATTTCTGGATGGATTAATCTGGATGTACTGTTCCGGATGGACAAGATATCCGGATGGACACTAAACAAGTCTATACGTCAGGATGAAGGAATATATCCATCCGGATGGACGATGATATCAGCAAACTTAGTTTCGAAGTTCATGATTTTTACTGATTTTAATGAGTTTTAGTTCGAATTATGAACTGAAACTTTGAAGGATTGTTCAAAAACGTTTTTCACACAACCAATCCAAAATTTAGTCAATTTTAACCATGGAAATGTTGTAGATCTGAATTTTAAGTTCAAAAAGAAATGTAGAATATGAGTAGAAGAAGATGTGAGTAGAAAGAGATGAAATCTGCTCTAAATCTGATGAAGAAGCTTGAATATTCGTGTCTTCAATCCTTGCAAACAAACACCTGCTCTGATACCACTTGAGAATTCGCTTCTGGATCGAATCTTCAACCGTCTAATGCATACAAACACGTAAGTTGTGCGGAATCTAGTCACGTGTGTGGATGAGAACACAAAGATGTAGTTATAACTTGTTTTCTATTGATATCTGATAATTACAATACCGCGAAAACAAACGAGCAGAGCTTCGCCTCAAAGTTTGCTCAAAAGTTACAAATGACAAGACCCTAACCCTCTATTAATAGGCAACACTCATCCGGATCAAGACAAACTACGGATGACCTCCATCTATCCGGATGGGAATCTCCAACCGTCCGGATGGAGAAAGTCTAACTATCTGAATAGACCTGTCCTATCCGTCTGAATGGACCTATGTCCATCCATCTGAATGGACTTCAACATATAACAATTTTATGTTTTGCTCCATCCAACACCAGTCTTGTTCATCTGACTAAGCTATGATACGTGATTTGATGGAAGCGATAGACATTATGCACTCACACATATATGCAATTAAGTTGAATCTAAAACGTGTTGAAACCCTAGGACTTAAATTACCGAACCGGGTGTGAAACTTGTTTTAATATTATTGTTTTATACCAATCAATCAAATTTTGTGCAATCATTCAAGTTTTCATAGTTAAGTATTAAAAACAAACTTGTCAGTTTAATCTAACATCTCTTCAAATAAACAAACATTCAATTTAAACCACTTGCAAGCTTCATAAAAGTGACACCCTTTAGAATCAATCACATCCGTACACAAACCATAGACTCTTCATGGATCGACCCCGTACTTCTGCTAACTCATAGTTAAGGGTAATTCGGGCTTATAAATATTATCTTTGACCGGAGCGCGACACTCCAATCAAATGTTGGCGCCGTTACCAGGGAGTTCGTGCGCTTTATGTTTGGACATTGTTTAATTATGTGATTATCTGTTTAAGGTGTTTGTTTCTTTTTGCTACTTTCTCTATTTTCTTGTTACGCGGGTGTGTTACTTGTGCAGGTTACAGGTAGTGCATGCATACGAGAAATTCTGGAAGAACGTCACCATTGGTGTTTAAACCAGAGATTGAGCGGGTCGGTAAGAAGAAACCTAGCCAACCGGTTAGAGGCAACCCTTGCCTCTAATCCACTCAACACCAACTTCCCACCTACACCATCTTTTGGGCCCATTCCAATGGATCCCCAAAATTCCAATCAACCCAACAACCAAACCCAACACCAGTTTCAATACCCAGACTACCCTCGCTCAAACCAAAACATCCAAAATAATCAACTGACTGGCGGTAACAATTCAAGACCACCAACACCACTATTTCAAACCCGTGGCCCAAACCACAACAATAACCAAAGTACACCCACACTTCCACCTCAAAACCAAAACCGACAAACCCATTACCACCTAACCTCAACAACCGAAATGTTAACGTCAACCGTGGAGTTAACCTAAATGGTGGCAATCTCACGAATGAAGCTTAGCTCAATCTCAATGAGTTGAGAAACAATATTCCCGATGATGAACCGTATAGTGTTCCCGGTTACCAATCACCGGAACATGTGAGTATTTACTCGGAATACTCGGATGATGGTGGGAATTATAATAAGCGGGTTGAAGATGATGTATGGGGTGACGACAATGCAGGTAATTTCTACAATGCTCAGGGGTTTGAGTACGAGAATTTTGGCTACCAAAATGCCAACTAGGTGGGGAACAACGGTGAGTACGGGCATGATTATGCCAGCAATGATGGTTAAGACAATAACCGTCAACCACGAAATAACCAACGGAACCGGGATGACGGGAATTACAATAACAACAATAATGCTAACCGTAACCAGATTCCACAATTCATGGGTGGAGGTAACCAAAGTGGTAATCGAGATGGTGATCTAAGGGTAAATAAATGACCGGTCAATCAATAAGTATATGGTCCTCATGACATCAACCGCATCAACAAGCTTCACGAGGTATAAACGGTCGGTTTAGACCGGTAATTACCGACAATGACTCACCAATTGTTAGCGGAAGAAGAGCCTTCAATTCTAAACCCAGTTACATCAATATCCTACCCCATTTTAATGGTAGTATTCTTGATGAGCCGTATAATCATTTGGCAGAATTCTCCGCCATATGCGGCACAATTGGCGGCATGATTTTGCGTTAGATGAAGTGAAGTTGCGTTTGTTCCAATTCTCATTGAAGGATAAGGCAAAGCAATGGTTCCTCACACTTCCGGCCAATAGTATTCACACTTGGGCAGAAGTACAACAAGTGTTTCTTGACGAGTACTATTCTATAGCGAAGACCGATGATGCGAGAGATGAGATTCGGTCGTTTCAGCAATTACCGGGTGAGTTATTGCATGAAGCTCTCACACGCTTTAAATAGTTAGTTCGAAAGTGTCCTCATCATCAAATCGAGAGATGGGAATTGCTTAAATACTTCGTGAGGGGGTTGGATGCCGAGGATCAAAAATATTTTCTATGGGCAAGTAATGGGACATTGTTGAACAATCATGATGAGGATGATTGGGAGTTCTTGGAAAGGATGAGTAAGAACTCCAAGGGTATGGCTATGGCAGACCGAACTAAAAAGCATCTAATCCCAAAGTCTTGGCTAGACTGCGACGCCAGTTCCAAGGATTGGATTGAAACGTTAGAATGGGAATTGGCCCGTATGAAGAAGAAAGAGGCGGGTGTTGTACAACATGCCATGTGCAAAGATTATGGTGACATCATTCATCGGGCCCCTGAGTGCAATGTTAACATGGCCCAAACCGCCAACAAGGTGAATCAAAAGTATAGATACGGGAAGCAAGTTGATATGAACTCCAACACATACCACCCTGGGTTGAGGAACTATCCTAATTTTAGGTATGGTAATGCCTCCAACCAAATGAACATGAATTTCCAACCGGGAAATCAAGGTGGGTTGTCGTACCAAAACCATTAAGGTGGTTACCAACGAAACTATAATCAAGGGTACCAAAGGAACTACAACAATGGCAGTAATGGTAACGGGTCGGTGAATAATAAAGGTGGTGGTGATGACTTATGTTCAAAAATGGACGCCATGTTGAATATGATTAAGGAGACAAGGAAAGAGAATGAGGTGTGAGACGAGGCCTTAGTGAGGCAAGTGGGTCCATTAGCTGAAGATATGGCCCAACTCAAAGGAAGTGGAGGACGACTCTTGAGCAACACTACGGTGAACCTGAAGCATCAAAGTTCAAGCACGAATAATGTGAGAAATGTGCACATTAACACGGTGAGTCTTCTTTCAAATGATGAGGTTTGTAGTGTTGAGAGTACTCCACCACCACAACTTGTTGATGGTGTAGTGGAGGATTTTAATGATGAAATGAAAGAGAATGAGGTGTGAGACAAGTCGCATGAGGCTTTAGTGACACAAGTGGGTCCATTAGCTGAAGATGTGGCCCAACTCAAAGGAAGTGGAGAACGACTCCCGAGCGACACTATGGTGAAATTGAAGCATCAAAGTTCAAGCACGAATAATGTGAGGAATGTGCACATTAACGTGGTAAGTCTTCTTTCAAATGATGAGGTTTGTAGTGTTGAGAGTATTCCACCACCACAACTTGTTGATGGTGTAATGGAGGATTTTAATGATGAAAGCGAACATGAGCAAGAAACAATTTGACAACCTAAAATTGAAAATGATAAGTTAAAAATTATTTTTGTGAAAGTTGTTTAAATGAATTGCATTCTAGGGCTAATAATATGGGTGTGGAGTTTAATACCATCTTGTATGTGCGAAGTGTGATATATTTTTATTGATATTTTGAGCACATTTTACGCATTAGTCAAGTTTTAAATTTATAAAACACGATATTCTACTTACACTAAACACACACTTGGGCAAGTGCACCCATCGTGAGCGTAGTATAGCATTGGTAAGATACCGAGGTCGTCTAAGGACACAAGAGCTTTTAGTACCAGTTTATCCTCAACGTCTAATCAATCTAATTTTTTTTTAGAAAAGTTTTGGAACATAAAAATAGAAACTAAAAATGCAAATGTAAATAAAATAAAAATAGATAGACAAGATAGAATTACTTGGATCTGAATTTTTAAGAGATTATCTTAGTTATAGTAGTAGGCCCCTCTTTTGAAGGTGACGTTACCCTCAACCCAGTGGTTTGAGTCAGCAGGGATACAATCCCAAAGGTTCGGAATATTGAAAGATAATTAAGTAAGTTATTAATGCGAAAAGTGGTAGGCCCCTCTTTTGAAGGTGACGTTACCCTCGGCTAAGTGGTTTGAGTCAGCAAGAATATAATCCCAAAAAACCGGTTTAAAGTATTAATAGTAGTTTACATATGAGGGGTTCAAGCTATTCGCATTCCCGCCATCCAATACCAGTGGGTATTGAAGGAGGGCCTAGTAAGCTTGAACCAGGTCCTTCAAGTATCTGTACTGTAGGATCGTGAAACGACCTAACGAGTCGATCAGAAGAGTGCTCAGACTGAATCAGAGGCGGAATTCATTGATTCAGTCTTTGTTTGGCTTGATTTCACTATTAAATGTCTCTTTTATTGATCTGCTAACAGTTTACAAGCGCTGGAGACGATTCGGCAGAGTTTCGCCGTTACATACAAGACCTTCACACCTGTTCTATGTGGTTTCGCTCATACATCCCCTATATATAGACATGGTGGTTTCGCTTTTATGTACATGTACACATAAGCGAAACCTCATGTGTACAAATAAGCTAAACCTCAACCCAATGTCCCTATGAGCGAAACCTATGATCTATACTCATACATTTCCTATTTTCTTGTAAAATGTGCCCTAATCTATACAATACAATGTAAGACTCGATACAAGACGAAGTCGACAGATGTAGTGCACCAACAGACTCCCCCTCAGATGTTGACGGAGTCGACTATCGAGTCACGACAATGCTATGTCTTCACTTCTTCAATCTTGATCAGTCTCTGGGCTATTCTCTCTCTATCGGTCTTCTTCAGGAACTCTTCCTGGAATCATGTACCTGGATCTTTCTCTGGTTCTAACTTTCATCAGACTCCCCCTATCATCGAGTTGGGATCGCTGTCTGGAATTTGTTATCACCTTTGAAATCAAATCCTGGTTTTTTACAATTTAAGCTCTTCTCAGGTTCTGATGTATCTCCTGGCTTTCCATAGCAACAGGATCAGAAACCTACACATCTCAAACATACTATTATAACAAACATAATTGTGATTCAAATAAATGAATCAACTAAACATTTGAGAATTATTTACATTTAAAATTGATCAAAAATTTGAAACATTCCAAATTCTGATTCAACTTAATGAATCATTTTAAACATTTCAAATCAATTAACCAAACCATCTGTTCATCATGTTTAGCCTTTGAGATTTTGAATGTCAGCTTTCCAACATCAGTTGTCGAAATTTTTTTAAAATTTTTCAAAATATGAAACATAAATGCAATAACACAAATTAAATGCAGAAATGAAATATGTACAAACATATTTTTGTGAGTTTGCAAAAGAGGATCATATCAGTTTATGAAACACATCACAAGCACCGTTAAGCTTTTAATCGTTTTAAGCTT
Source organism: Helianthus tuberosus (assembly GCA_030545235.1). Taxonomy (NCBI): domain Eukaryota; kingdom Viridiplantae; phylum Streptophyta; class Magnoliopsida; order Asterales; family Asteraceae; genus Helianthus; species Helianthus tuberosus. The sequence goes on from CM060358.1 coordinate 154,979,326, forward strand.
TAAATGATTCACGTAGATTGACGATATTGTTGTCCACATAAACTCAAACTAAAAACTTTCGAAATGCTTACCGATATGTTAAGGTATATTAATTTCGCACTAAGTTCTTATGGACCCCACAATCTCAACATATCCCCTCATCATGCAATACACTAAATCAAGTAATGCCTTTAAACTTTATCAACTGTGATTTGTGCGAAAACAAAGCAGAATGTTTAAACATTAACAATCAGGTCGATACTTCCGTATACGCAGAGAAAGTCCAATGTTTAAACAAAATACGAAAAATAAAACAAGTTGAAGTTGTTTAGGCTTTAACTGTCACACCCCGATTTCCACGTGTCACCGGTGGGCCCGGTGGGGAGTATCGTGACGTCATGGTTGGTAACGTAATAGTCAAACAACACAATAATCAATATTCACAGCGGAAGCAAATTTAAAAATATGATACAACCGAATTTAATATTGTAATATCATATGTCACAATATTCGGATGTTTATCCACAGAACGGATCGAAATAAAATATGAAACAATAGTTCAACAGACTTCAGGCATCTTAAGCTTGCGAGACTTCTAATGATGCTAAGGAGAAATCCCAGCCAATTTCGCTTAGTACCTACATTTAATCTTTTTGGGAAAATACGTCAGTTTACACTGATAAATACATTCAACTGACTCATTTTAGAAAATGATTGAAAATTGGTTTGGATGCACATGGCATAAACATTTTATTTAACTTGGGAGAATTATTTAATATTATAATCTTGTGAACGAATTACATGTTCCTTGTGCGTTCAGTAGCCCGGATCTTGTCCGGGTTAAAGATCAATAGACACACCACAATATTCTTTTGTGCACTGACGGGTGTACGCCTACACCCCGCGCTTAAGTCGTGGCCATTTCGTAAAATGATGCCATGGATATCCGGGACATGGTCATTAACCCCCCAAAGGCTTTAAGTAACAAGACTATTTAAATGAGCCAATCAAATTTTATTCAACTACCCACTCAACGTGGAGAATTTGATGCTCGATCAAGCGGTATGCTATATACCGTAACCCAAGCCCATATAGGGAAAATAAGTTAAAAGTATTTACCTGAGCAATGTATAAATCACAATAAGCAAATTGCACGTAGCTTTTACTGGTACTCCTAATCTAGAACGAAGGTTTATAATAACCTATTAGAATCCTAACGGGTCTTTAATTAAGCTTAAGCTTAGACCGGCTAGTTTCAAAGATACGGTTCGTACGCACGATTAAGCGAAGACCGGATCGAATGTGATTCAGACCCGACAAGTTCAGAGACTTGTTTAATATGGGTTTATTATTCACATTCTGGATTTTGAGATAAAACCGTTAAGGTTTGACCCGTTTTGGCTAATTTATGTAAACTTGTTACATAAACCGAACCGTACGCGTAATAAGCGTGACGGGTATTCATGAGAGCTATATACAGGTTTCCTAAGTTAATTATGCCTCAAATATGTTGTGACATCAGTAAGATGTCTTTCATTATGCCCGAAACGTGTTTAAACACAAACTAGGCCCTGTAGGGGTAGTTTGGTCATTTAAAAGTTTATAAAAGAGTTTAGGTGACAACCTGAGTTACAGGTCTGATGTAATCAGCAAAAATACATAATTTGCTAAGTTATATCAGTAGGATAAAGCATATATGTGAAATTTATCATTTTTAACCAAACTATGCCCCGTAGGGGTAATTTGGTAATTTCACATAAGCCGAAAAGCTCAAAACCGAAGTCTGAGTTAATCAACCTTTGTTTACTGTTAAAATGTTCTAAATTGCCTCATATATCATTAGGAATCAACCCGGGTATGTTCAATATAATTTTAATACATACTATGCGTTAAAAACGCTAAATAAGGCGATTAAAGGCCATTTCCGGGTTCGATACTTAAATCTGATATTTTTATATTTCCAGAAGGCTTAACATAATTTATTTATCATATGTGGTCAGTAGCAAAAGGTTTGGAGTCGTTTAGATATGTAAAACTCATTTTATGGCCCGTAAGGGCAAAACCGACAATTTCCGGATTAAGCCTACGACTACTAGTTATGCTCCGCCTAAAATTAATTAAAAATATTTAAAAATCCCAAAATAATATATTACATCACTGGGTATTAAGTTTGATACCAAAAAGTAGGCTTAACTAGGCTATATGCTAATTACGCCGTTTTATTAACATAAAGCATTCATTTTACGATAATGAGCATAACTCTTAATCTACAATTCAAACTGATGTAAAACTTTGCATACAAGTTTATATATCAGTAATTAAAGTTTCTACTCTTTTACATTTCCAAAAATCACGTTTTAAGGTAATAAGGGCATAACGGTCAACATATGAGCAATTAACGGAAACATGCATATTAATTGGATAACTAGTGAACCAAGGTGTATAATCACAGAGGGTTGTACTAACATGTAACCTAGTCCAATTAAAGCTCTGAGGCATTTCTAAAACATGCCTAAACGGGTCAGAACTGAAAGTCAAAGTGAAAGTCAAATTATGTAACTTTCGGTTCCGAACCGGGTATTTACAGGAATTTGTCGGGTTGAACATGTTTAGACATGTTCTTATACTTATTACCAAGTTATAATCATGATCCAACAGGTTGTATATGATCTATAATGTTAATTATGCATAAATGGCATTTTAAGGATCCTGTTGACTTTTTATAAACTAGTTTGACCCGACTTTTGACCTAGTTAGAGTGGTAATCAGGGGGAACCCTTTTGAGGATTTATTACCCACATAAATACCAACTTATATCTACTATTAATTCGAGATATGACTGAGCCATTGTTGACTAATCTCGAAGTCAAACCGTAATTACGACGGTTTGACTTTTAGCTAATAAACTAAGCTAAACTCAATTAAAGAAGGATTAGAATACTTACTGAAGTCCTAAGCTTGATTAGAGAACACTTGAGAGGAAGTTTGAGCTCCAGAAGTGATCCACAAATGCAGATGAAGGTGTGAAGAAATATTTGCAAGTTCATGGCCTTATATAGTGGATTCAAGCACCACAATTGATTAACAACAAGGTCTAGCACTCACCACAACTGATCAACACTTGTTTCTAGTGTTTAGGGGGGTGTCTAGGGGTCAAGAGGAATGTGGAAAATCAATTGGAATCGAGTAGAAAGGCAATGGCAGACAACAACCCAAAGTTTTCGGAGCTGGGCACCCCTAGCGTGACGCTAGGCCTCCCTCGCGTCGCGCTAGGCCTCCGCTGATCAGAACTTGTGATTTTTGCGATTTGATCCTTGGCTTTTCAAAATTCGATTAGGCACTTGTTTTCTTGCATTGTAAACCCTCAATATTGATCTATAAAGGCTTTAAAACATATACCCACTTTGTTAAGTCCCCGGGTAACTTTATTGTTACCCGAAAAGTCCAAACTTTCAACGTTTACGCTTTAACCCTTTGCACACGAATTTGATCATAACCTTCTCATACGATAACGAATCTTTATGAAATTTAAATCGTGCATTCTAGTGAGCGTAATTAACAGTTACAAAGCTTCGGGTTTGTCAAAAGGTCACTCAGAGGTATAATTTAAACATGTTGACACATTTAGTCCCTATAGTTTGAAATCTCTCACTTTTAGCTTCGTATGATCCATGATTTATTCGTTTGAAGGTATGAGTATCATGTAGGGTTAATGTACATTATATTTATTCACTGTTGACATTTAGAATACGTATATCCACATACTTTCCATGATTGTCAACTTTAGTCCTTCTATAATATTTCTTTCACACGTTTAAACATTTGACACGTGTCTATACATTATAGGACGTGAATTTTCGAGGTGTTACATTAACCACCAGGTCGATACTCCCGTATACGCAGAGGAGGTCCAAAGCTTAAACGAAACACCAAAGAAAATAAAGCAGAACGTTTAGGCAACAACATCCAGGTCGATACTCACGTATACGCAGAGGATGTCCGATGCTTAAACAAAATAAATAAATAAAACAAGTTTAAATCTTTGCAAAATGAAATGCACAATCACAGCGACTTTTCAGCAAAGTTGTGAAAGTTCACAAACTTAACCAGTTTTATGTCTTTCGACAATCAGCAATTACTGAGTAGGCACACAGTCAAGAAGGACAAAACTAAGTACTATGCTTTCAATCATGTTTCCCACTAGAACTAGGCTTTTTCATTTTAAGTTTGTATCGTTATCGCAAATCTACTAGTCTAGCTGAGCCTATCGTCACATCTTTAGTGAGATCGCTTATCACATTTTATCTCTCCATTTCTTTAGCATGCTGTGAGAGTCCAACTGATCTACTATCATTTCCTCTTTTTGACAACAAAACTCATTTTGAATTTTTCAATGTTTTTGACATTTTCAAATTTTCTAATTTTTTTAAAATTTTTACTCCCCCTAAAATCAAAATATGTCTCAATTCTGATTTTCTGGGAAAATTTGAAACAAACTGTACAAACTTGACAACATGATGAGAATCACTTCAATTCTCCACCCCCCTGGCATAAACACTTAAATCAGAACTCCCCCTCACAACAAACTATTTTCCCATTATGATTTCAAAACACTTAAGTTTGTTTTAATCAAAATGGTTTTTCCGGAAAAATTAGTTTGTTTACTAATCATTTGTAGATTCGGGGTCACTTCATCACATTGTTTTCTTAGTACACATGACAGATTTTACAATTTCAGTTTTAATTCTCAACCATCATTTGTAGAAAATCAAGTACAACTTAATGTCCCTGATTTACCACATGTAAAAATTTAACATTTCCGATTTAAACAACAATACCACTTGTAGAAAATCAAGTACAACTTAATGTCCCTGATTTACCACATATAAGTTCGAAATATCACTTTCATGAATTTCTCAAGAAATGTGCCGATTCCTGCTCCACACTTACCAACCTGGGAGCTCCGGCAAGTCAGGTTTTTCTATTTAAAGAGTTTCACCCAAGCCTGACGGTCCTTGGGTGCTTTGGAATTCTTGTTCAACAATGGTGGAAAATTTTCATCATCCATTGTTAGACCAGAATTCTCAACTTTTACCTCAACACACGGCTCTTCTGGTTTTACCACACCAGATTCATCGCCTGTACTTGGCTTGTCTGACTTTGAAGAATCAGATTCATCGCCAATAACTGGCTCCTTTGTTTCCGGAGAAACAAATTCATCACCAGCAACTTTCTTTTTCTTCTTTTCCTCTTTCGTCCTCAGATTTGTATCTGATGAATGCGTTTTGCTAGATTTGTTGTTCTTTGGAGAGCAAGACGATTTATCAGAACTTTTATCTGTTTTGCTAGCTGTATCCGAGGACAAAATCTTCTCCAGATACTCTCTGGCCTTCTTCCTCAGTCTGTCTTTTTGCCCCTGTGAAAGCTTCACTTTCTTTTCTTGAACTTTAGGTTCGTTAACCTTCTGTTCTTTGGGCTTGACATTGACTGGTTTCTTCACCTGCTTTTGAGATTCAGCCCTCGATCTTCTCATTGATCTCATTGAGCAATCTCTAGCAATATGACCAATGATGTTGCAGTTAAAGCATCTCCTTGACTCAAACCTCCAACTCTGGCAGTTAACAGTAATGTGTCCTTGATAGCCGCATCTGTAACACACTCTGTTATCGTACCAATCACCATTTTTAGTCCAAACATTCAGATCAAAGCACTGTTTGGCTTGGTGATAATCTTTCCTCCTCTTGTTTGCTGGATTTGGCTTTTGAGCACTGTGGTCCGACCTGCACCACTTATTGCCAACAATTTTTGAATTTTCATTTTTTACTTTTTGTAATTTTTGATTACGATTTGATGATTGAACTGATGAGCTTTTATTTTCTTTTTGAACATTTCTCAGTTTTTTATCCTTTTGTTTTTGTTCCACATTCTTCTTTACAGGTCTTTGCTTTGAGCATTCACCTTTCTCATTAGAATGTAGAACAATTTCTTTAAACATTTCTTTTAATTTAAAAAATGTTTTCTTTTTCTCATCATCATCAGTTTTCTCATCACAATCTTCAACTTTGACATTGTCAAATTTTGTGACATCGTCACTTATTGGAACAGAATTTAACGGTTTTGGGCAAGGAATAGTTGAAGTATTCACAAACACCTTCAACTTTTCTTCCCATTCATTGATTTTCTTTTGAGCACATTCTGCCTCTTTTTCAAGTCGAATAATCTTTTCAAGATGAGAATTGATTGCAATTTGTTTTTCAAGATTGTTTTTACCAAACATATCTCTCTCATCTTCTAAAATTTTTATTTGACTTTGAAAAACTTTTTCAATCTTCGATTTTTCATTTTTAAAACTTTTAATTTTTTCTTCAAAAGTTTTGTTTTCTGATGTCAAACTGTTCACGTCATTTAACAGTTTAACATTTTCAGCTTTCAGCTTTTCACAATTTCCCTGTAAATCCAGAATCTGTTTTACATCAGTTTGCTTCTCATCTTTCAACTTCTCGACTTCCAATTTCAAACTTTCCGCATCCTTCAAGAATTTGTCATTGTCAGTCTTAAAGTTGTAACATTTGGAGCACATTGATTCAGAATTTGAAAATTCATTCTTCACAGATTCTTCATTCTTTAGAACTTGCTCTTTCTCTATCTTATAAATACCTGCACCAAAGATTGTAACGAAATCAAGAGGATTTTCATTATCATCAATATAACAACCCCTTTTCATATCATATATCAAATTTCTTTTTGCTACCCAACAAACATTGATTCTTTTGTTTATTTCATTTATCACGTCTAAATTCAACTCATCTAAATTCATTTTTATTTTATCCATCACATCTCTCTTCTTTTGATAAATTTCATAATCGTAATTTTTAAGTTCACTGATGAATTTAGTCAAAGATAATTTTGAAAAACTTGAATTTTCTCTCAGATTTTTCAAAAAATCATCTCATTCAGCTGGTAATCCATTAGCAAACTTTGATACCATTTCAGCTTCTGATATTACTATTTGATTTTCTTTCAAATAGTCAATCAAACGATCAAAACGCTTCTCCAAATCACCCAATTTTTCATCTTTCATACACAGAAAACATTCGAGCCGGGTACTCCAAACCTTTTTGGGCAAACCATGATAATAACTACTCAAATATCCTCGATACCAATTATTTAACCTTTCAAGATCATTGTTTTCCTTTTCATCAAACACCATTGTCATCTTTTAAACTGTCCCGACAAATTTTCTCACAAAAACAACAATTTTCCCTTTGAGCGAAATTAGATGGTGACCACTTGAGCGAAATCACAGGTATGGTTCACAAAAGCGAAATCAGATCTAGACTTTGGAGCGAAATCACTGCTTATGTCACCCAGGAGCGAAATCCCAATGTACCTTAGAGCGAAATCAGACTTTGTGCACTAAAAGCGAAATCATCAATGTACACAAAAGCGAAATCAGGGTTTAAGGTGTTCCTATGAGCGAAATCCCTCAATTTTGGTGATACAAGAGCGAAACGTAATGTCTTTGTGTACACAAGAGCGAAACCCTAATGTTCACAAAAACGAAATCATAGACTGTCCGTAAAAGCGAAACCTAATCCGAAGGTAATTTGGTCCATTTTTAGTCCGAATTTCATTGTGAAACTTTCCAGGGTTTCTTTATATCCAATTGTGCACAGTCTCTGAAATTTTGAGCAGGTTTTGTCCGGTAAATCTCGTTCTGGTGAAGAAAGAAGGTGTAGAAAACAGAATACTTGAGTGAAAACAAACTAAACGGTAAGAACTCTTCTTCCTGAGCTCTGATACCACTTGTAGGATCGTGAAACGACCTAACGAGTCGATCAGAAGAGTGCTCAGACTGAATCAGAGGTGGAATTCATTGATTCAGTCTTTGTTTAGCTTGATTTCACTATTAAATGTCTCTTTTATTGATCTGCTAACAGTTTACAAGCGCTGGAGATGATTCGGCAGAGTTTCGCCGTTACATACAAGACCTTCACACCTGTTCTATGTGGTTTCGCTCATACATCCCCTATATATAGACATGGTGGTTTCGCTTTTATGTACATGTACACATAAGAGAAACCTCATGTGTACAAATAAGCTAAACCTCAACCCAATGTCCCTATGAGCGAAACCTATGATCTATACTCATACATTTCCTATTTTCTTGTAAAATGTGCCCTAATCTATGCAATACAATGTAAGACTCGATACAAGACGAAGTCGACAGATGTAGTGCACCAACATGTACACTGAACAAGGCAAGAACCTTACCAAACCATTCCCTTAACCCCCGACCAGGTAGTCAACATGCCTTTATATAGACCGTAAAGACATTAATGATGTAATCTTTTACTTTATATAGACAGTAAAGTAACCTCAAGACGCCACAGAAAAATGATAAGAAAAATTCACCTTCAACATAAGAAACTAGTTATTAAAGTCATTAATACAAACCCAAATAAAAAGTGCCGAAAGATTAAAAATCAAAAGTAATACATAAAAGATATGTCTTCACGAAGTGATGTAAGAGGCTTAACCAAACATGACCTTTGATTGGCAAGAACCCTTACAATCAATCTTGGATCCCGAGACTACTACACACTCTAAAGATGGATGATGGTGGTGGGTGTTGGTGTTGTAGTGGTGGTGGAGTGGTGGTAAAGTGGGAGAGTAGTGGTTTGCCACGGGATGCCTTTCAAGTGAACCAAGCACCCCTATTTATAGCCTGCACAGAACTCTAGCCACGGCCCCGGGCCCGCTGGGCACGCCCCGTTGCCAGCCCTTTTCTCTTCCTTCATTAGTTGCAAGTGTCAGAAGAGGGCCCCACACGGCCCGGTGTCTCCTGGGCACGACCTCGTGGTCAAATTCGTATCTGTACTATCAAGATTTAACAAAATTCTGTGTATCATTGCGTTGACCACGCTCCGTGCTAAGCTGGGCACGTCCCTGTGGTGGACGTGGAAGCTTTTACAGGTTTGTCTTTTGTGCAGGTTCCTGACCACGCCCCGTGGTCAGTCTTCTGATTTCTTGTTTTTGCTTTGGGGATGCTGTCGAGGGGTCGGGCATGTCACGTTTATTCCTTCTTTTTGTAATTATGTTGGTTTTGGCTGCTTATTTGCTCCTTTTGTTCGTTTAAGCTCATTTGGTCCTGTAAATTCAAAAGGAAGAAAGAAACACGCTTTTTCCAACATTAGTACTAATAAAGGGTTAGTTTTATGCCTCATTTGATGTAATTTATTTGTTGCATTTTGCACGCATCAAATGCCCCCATAGTTGAATCTTTGCTTGTCCTCAAGCAAAATTCTTTAATATGTGGCTTACACACCCAAATGGAAGAGGTAGAGGCGAAGTTTTGGGCTCATCTTGAGTGTCGGGAATCCAAGATCTTTTGTTGGGTTTTATTTTTATTTTTATTTACAATCCTATTCGTCATGATTTATTTAGAACAATTTATAAGAAAAATTATTTATTTGGGCATAACATGCCTCTTTAAAATTTCATTTATATACAAGTTCACATACCTCATGGGAGATCACTCAACACTCGGCCGAAGATGTATTTTTGTGAAGCACTCGGGACCGGCATGGAACTTACTTCTACCATATGCTGGCCAAGCAATCAAACCTCCTCCATTTTAACTATAAACCTTCGTAAATATAAAGAGGACTTTGAGGAACTGTTAGGATTGGGCTAAGGGTAGGTGGCTTTGGTTAGTGGTTAGTAAAATGGCAAAAATTGTAAAAAGCGTTGGTTGTGGTAAAACTTTTTGTTTTTGTGACTTTTATTCAAACTAAGCATATCCAAACAAGATTTCTTTGAGGAACTTGTTTGTTTATTGAAAGACTTTTTTTAACGTCACAAGATAACCAAGCTTTTTACTAAAACAAAGGGGTTTGAAAAGAAAAAGGTTTTGGTGGCCAAGTGGTGTTTGTTTGTGGGTTTTGAAATGAAAAGGTTTAGGCTCAAAGGGGTTAAATAGGGGGATTTTGGGTAGGTGATAAAAAGATGAAAAACAATGGTGTTGAAAGGAAAAAGGATTAGTCCTAATGCCTCTATTATTTACTTACTTGGGTTCAAGTTGGTAAGGACCGGGAATGTATCATCGTGGCAAGTTCTAGAGTCGTAAGAACTGAGCGGCTATTCACACAAGAAACGAAAAATGAGCATTTAGCTTAAAGATATATGCGTGTATGCTCAATAAAGGCTCAAAACTCACTTGTTGTGGGAATGAGTTTATAATGTGATCAAGTATATATAATCAAATTTTAATTAGATTTGTCATGCCTTTTCATAATTTTCTTATTTGGTTCTTTTTATCACGATGATATCGGTTGTAAATTTGTAAAAATATAACCTTTTTAGAACTTGTTATTCCCGAATTAAACCAAGACAAGTAAAAAAATGAAAATTTTTGAAAAAAATTTGGGGTGATTAGCGGTTCCAATAGAGTTTTGTGTAAGGCTTGTTATTAGGACTTGTAAGATTCAAGGTTTTAGCATTCCCCCACACTTAAATTACACATTGTCCTCAATGTGTCCCAAAAATAAGTTTTTAGGTTGATTCGAATGCGTAAACGGTGTCGAAAAACAAATTTTTATGATACCGTGCGTCTAGCCACAGCCCCGTGTGGTCTGGGCACGGCCCCGTTGTCAAATTGCCAGCATCATATTTTGACAGAAGGCTGGCCACGGGGCGTGTTTAGTGAACACAACCCGTGGTCAGTTACCTGAACTGGGCAAATTTTCTGCAGAACCTAGGCACGGGGCGTGTTGGGCTGAGCACGTCCCCGTGCTGAACTTGCTGAAATGCTGGAAAAGTTGTCGGAAGGCTCTGTTTTCGTGCATGGGTTGTGGTTTTAGCGTTCCCTTGGTAATCTCCTTCTTTTCGAGTGCGGTTTATTTCTGAAAAGTAAAACTAAACTAGAAAACATAAAAGTTAAAGTAAACTAAAACTACGGATAGTTCCGCGGAATGCCTCCGTGGGCTAGACCCAAAGTCAGTCATATGTTACCCGAGCGGGATGTCTCGCATCCCGTGTTGCACCGTCGGAGAGCATCATCCAAGCTTGAGTCTATGACATCTATGTAGTTGACTGGGTCGTCTTCTACTCTTTTCCCAACCCCGAATTTCATCTACTTGTCTCCAACCCTTAATGGTCTTCCTAGAATGAGTGGTGTTTATGTGTCTTCCTCTATGTCGAGTATGACAAACTCGGCTGGGAAGACAAAGTCTCCGACTTTTACCAATAAATTCTCGACGGCACCTTGTGGGTGTTTGATAGACCTATCGGCGAGTTGTATGCTCATCTTCGTGGGGCTCGTCTTACCAAATCCGAGTCGGTGAAACATTGATGCGGGCATGAGATTGATGCTTGCCCCAAGGTCAGCTAGTGCATTTCGTACAGGTGACCCCCTAATGGAACAAGGGATGGTGAAGCTTCCGGGGTCGATTTTCTTTTGTAGGAGTTTGTTGAGTAGTATGGCAGAGCATTCTTCACTTAGATTGACCAATTGCAACATTTCAATCTTCCTTTTGTGGGTGAGGAAGTCTCTCATGAATTTTGAGTACTTTGGCATTTGAGTGAGAACTTCAACAAATGGAAGATTGATATGCAATTGCTTTAGTAAGTTTATAAATTTTGTGAATTGCTCGTCGGTCTTTTGGCGAAGTAACCGACCGGGGTAGGGTACCGCGGGGTTTTTGGTAGGTTTGGAATTTGGCGGAGGAGTTGTTTCGTTGTGGGTTGGTGGTGAAGTCGTGGTTTGGATGGGTGGATTGTTGTTGGTTGGGGGTAGTGGGGCTTCCTCGGGACCTACGGTCCAGTTTCTTAGTGTTATGAGGTGTACTTGCGCCTTTGGGTTGGTTTCGGTATTGCTAGGTAAGGCGCCTTGTAGTCTCTCAGAGAAATTTTGGGCTAGTTGATTTAATTGTTTTTCAATGTTTTGAATACTAGCTTGTTGATTTCTAAAGTTGGACTCCGCTTGTAGGAATCGATCCGAGTACCTTTTTTCGGTTTCGAAGATGAGGCGTGAAACGAGGTCTTCAAGCCTCTCCCGTCCCCCTTGTTGTTGTTGAGTGAAATTTTGTGACTCATTTCTTGGTTGTTGCTGAAAGTTTATTAGTTGATTTTGATTTTGTTAGTTACTACTATTTCCGGGATCTCTCCAACCAAGGTTAGGGCGGTTACGCCATCCTTGGTTGTAAGTACCCGTTGGGGGACCCGACGGCCTAGGTCTATTATCAATGTAGTTTACCATTTCCGTTTGATTATCCATTTCTCTCATACAACTCCAATTCTCATGTGGCCCACCACACCCTTAACAAGCCATAACCGAGACTATTTTTACCATTTCTAACTTCTTGATTTTTGAAGAAAGGACCTCAATTTGGGCTTGCAAAGAGGTGTTCTCATCTACTTTATGGGCACCCAGAGCAATAGATTTTGTGCCTCGGGGGGTGTGCCACTGAAAGTTGTTTTGAGCAATTTCCTCGATCTGATTATAAATTTCATTTGGGCGACGATTACCTAGGAGTCCCACGGAGCTTCAGTCGAGTGTTTGTCTTGTGTGTGGCAACAACCCGTTATAGAAAGTGGATACTTGTTGCCACACTGCGGGAGCATGATGAGGACATTTCCTTAATAGCTCCTTGAATCTTTTCCAAGTTTCATATAAGGATTCCCCGTCCTCTAATGAATATGTATTAATTTCAGTCATTAATTTAGCGGTTTTAGAGGGCAGGAAATACTTATATAGAAATTTCTAGGCAAGTTCATCCCAAGTGTTTACCGAACTACTTGGAAGGGTGTTTAACCAAGCCTTAGCTCGGTCTTTTAATGAAAATGGAAACATTCGGAGGCGGATGGCGTCGTTTGAAGCTCCGTTGATCTGGAAAGTGTCACATATTTCCAAAAAGTTGGTAATATGCAAATGGGGATCTTCATCAGCTAGGCCGTGGAAGGTTGCGGAATTTTGGAGCATTTGAATCAAATGCGGCCGAAGTTCGAAGTTGTTAGCATCGGCATTTGGTGCATTGATGGCGGCTCCGAGATTACCGACCGTAGGCCGTAGGTAATCCATTAGGGTACGCTGATCCGCCATTGGGAGTTGGTCCCCCGAAGCCGTTTCTTGATTTTTAGCTTTTAGTCTCTTTCTTAGAAAGCATTCGGGTTTGTCTAGAGGCTCATTTATGTCTTTATCAGAACTTGAGCTCATGCACTGCGTAGAGAGTTCAGGCCCTGCGATTGACTTCCAAGTCCTGCAATAAAAACAAAAAGAATGTCGGTCAGATTTCTTACCACGGCCCCGTGGTCGTGGTTACAGAAGTTGTTTTCTGGATCCCAGTTACTGGGGAGTTCAGCACGACCCCGTGGTGCATCGCCACGGCCATGTGGTCACTCGTATGTAACTTAGAAAAAAAACTGCCAGTAAGAATGATGGGCACGGCCCCGTGTCCGACAGAGCACGACCCGTGCTGAAGTCTGTAGAAACTGAAAAATTTAGAAAAATCCTAAAAACTAGAAAAATAAATAAAAAATAATTAGGCCGTTGATTTTAAACTTTCTTAAAATCCTTGTGTCCCCGGCAACGGCGCCAAAAACTTGGTATGTGTGAAGCATGATATATTTTTATTGATATTTTGAGCTTATTTACGCATTAGTCAAGTTTTAAATTTATAAAACACAATATTCTACTAACACTAAACACACACTTGGGCAAAGTGCACCCATGGTGAGCGTAGTATAGTGTTGGTAAGATACCGAGGTCGTCCAAGGAAACAACAGCTTTTAGTACCAGTTTATCCTCAACGTCTAATCAATCTAAATTTTTTTTGAGAAAAGTTTTGGAACATAAAAATAGAAACTAAAAATGCAAATGTAAAAAAAATAAAAACAGATAGACAAGATAGAATTACTTGGACGCGACTCATCTTTAATGTGTCCTTTGATGATTTTCGCACTTTCGGAATTTTTAAGAGATTATCTTAGTTATAGTAGTAGGCCCCTCTTTTGAAGGTGACGTTACCCTCAACCTAGTGGTTTGATTCAGCAGGGATACAATCCCAAAGGGTCGAAATATTGAAAGATAATTAAGTAAGTTATTAATGTGAAATGTGGTAGGCCCCTCTTTTGAAGGTGACGTTACCCTCGGCTAAGTGGTTTTAGTCAGCAAGGATACAATCCCAAGAAGTCGGTTTAATGTATTAATAGTAGTTTACATATGAGGGGTTCAAGCTATTCGCACCCCCGCCATCCAATACTAGTGGGTATTGAAGGAGGTCCTAGTAAGCTTGAACCAGGTTCTTGCAGGATCTATACACTGAACAAGGAAAGAACCTTACCAAACCATTCCCCTAACCCCCGGCCAGGTAGTCAACATGCCTTTATATAGACCATAAAGACATGAATGATGTAATCTTTTACTTTATATAGACAGTAAAGTAACCTCAAGACACCACGGAAAAATGATAAGAAAAATTCACCTTCAACATAAGAAACTAGTTATTAAAGTCATTAATACAAACCCAAATAAAAAGAGCCGAAAGATTAAAAATCAAATGTAATACATAAAAGATTTGTCTTCACCAAGTGATGTAAGAGGCTTAACCAAACATGGCCTTTGAATGGCTAGAGCCCTTACAATCAATCTTGGATCCTGAGACTACTACACACTCTAAAGATGGATGATGGTTGTGGGTGTTGGTGTTGTAGTGGTGGCAAAGTGGGAGAGTAGTGGTTTGCCAATGGATTCCTTTCAAGTGAACCAAGCACCCCTATTTATAGCCTGCACAGAACTCTCGCCACGGCCCCGGGCCCGCTGGGCATGCCCCGTGGCCAGCCCTTTACTCTTCCTTCATTAATTGCAAGTGTTAGTAAAGGGCCCTACACGGCCCCATGTCTGCTGGGCACGACCTCGTGGTCAACTTCGTATCTGTACTATCAAGATTTGACAAGATTATGCGTATCTTTGCTTTGACCACGCCCTGTGCTGAGCTAGGCACGCCCCCGTGGTGGGCGTGGAAGCTTCTACAGGTTTGTCTTTTGTGTAGGTTCCTGACCACGCCGCATGGTTAGCTGGGCACGGCCCCGTGGTCAGTCATTTGATTTCTTGTTTTTGCTTTGGGGATGCTGCCGAGGGGTCGGGCATGTCACGTTTATTCCTTCTTTTTGTAATTATGTTGGTTTTGGCTGCTTATTTGCTCCTTTAGTTCGTTTAAGCTCATTTGGTCCTGTAAATTCAAAAGGAAGAAAGAAACACGCTTTTTTCAACATTAGTACTAAAAAGGGTTAGTTTTTTTTTGCCTCATTTGATGTAATTTATATGTTGCATTTTGCACACATCACCATCCCATATCTGTGGGCTATATTAAAACCAATTAAGGCATCAACACTGAAAAATAAACCCCACCAGAGGACGAGAGGTGGGAAAATTTTAAATAAGCAAAAATCAATTTACCATTGCTTGATGCCATAATAAAGGTTCCTGCTCATGTCGAATGTTTGAAGGAGTTAAGCACCAAAAAACAGCACAACAAACTACCCGAACCGGTTGATTTGATATCTCATGCTATCGTCGTTTTATCAAGTGCCCTCCCACAAAAAGCTCAAGATCCAGGAGATCCTCTTATTCCAATCCAAATTGGTAAATTTAAAATTAAGAGGGCAATCCTAGATCTTGGAGCATGTGTGAGTATCTTGCCGGGGAGTCTGTATGACCAATATGATTTTGGTCATTTGAAAATGTTTGACACCCCCGTGTTGTTGGCCTATCTGACTCCCACACATCTAAGGGGGATGGTGGAAGATGTGATAGTGAAGGTTGATGATTGCTACTACCCAGTGGACTTTTTGGTAGTAGACTATGTTCGTTGTGTTGAAGACCCACAACCGATAGTTATACTTGGTAGACCGTTCCTGGAAATTGCTAATGACATAATAAATTGTGTAACGGGACGGTAAGCATGAAAATTGGGGATCGGGATTTAATTTTGAATGTTTTTTTTCCAAATTTAATAACCCGCTCGGTGAGGATAAGAGTCCTAAGAAGGACATGAATCCGAACAAAAAGATATGTGCTATGGTTGGTAGGTTTGGAGAATCGAAGAAGAAACCGGTCAAGACACCGAGCTATCGGGAGGTTTAAAGGGCTTGTTGCATACACTAAATGCAACCGTGATTCCTACGAAAGTGAGTTAATTTTTTTGTTTTTGTAAATTTCTTTTCTAAAAAAATCAAAGTTAAATAAAAACATGGCTTGGTAAGTTCTTTATTAAAAATGGTAAAAATGGTTAACTAATAAGTTTTGATGGTTGTGAGAAGCATGCTTCTACATGAGGATTAAGACTTGTAGGTACACTATGTTCATGAGGACGACCATTTTCATTAAAGAATAAGCAGCACACGTGTAACACCTCGGGAATTTGTGTCGAATTATATGACGACACGTGTCCAATCAACTCTCAAATTATGCCACATTGTTGGACGAGAAGGACTAAATGTGTAATAATGTAGAAGAATGATTGTGGGGGAACCATTTATGTCAACATGCCATTTTCTTGGCCTCTGAGTAACCCTTACGGACCGCAAGGTTTAGTGCCTTACGGACCGTAAGGTAGATAAATAATTGATTCAGGTAAGCGGTTACGGATCGTAAGCTATTAGTGCTTACAGACCGTAAGCCAATTCAAAACCATGGGCACGCAAAGGCTTACGGACTGTAAGCCTGAGGCCCTTAAGGGTCCGGAAGACAGGTAACTAGCAGATTTTGTTTGGAGGCTAAGGTATTCTGCCCTTGTGCCACCTTTCTCGCATTCTTTCCATTTCTACTCAGTCTTGACACCTCATACCACACCTGGAGACATCTTAGATCAGTCCCTAACACCTAGCTCAATCTTATAACACTCCTTCAAGTATAAATAGCAAGCTCATTCAACCTTGTTCATTGCTCATTTCATACTTTCCTCTCTATCTTCTATTGGAGTTGTTCCTGATCAAAAGGGAGCCTCCTCTGAGTTCATCTTTCTTCTGGAATACTAGTAAGTGTTCCCTCTTTAGCTATTTCATTTTATAGGCTAAGTATTTAGCCGAAAGTCAAGCAAATTGAATTTTGCATTGACTTTCGGTTAAGACCATTATGGTCCAGACATAGTTCGAATTGAACATGGCTACGTGATCGTAGTAAGGTAGGTGATAATCCCCTAAGAGGGCGCCTCCTGAAGATCACATTAAAATGATCAAATGATGGGCAAAGTTATGTTTAATTAAAAGTCAAAACGCAGTTTTTCGGAAAATTATAAAATGAAGTTATAAACGTTTAGACACATAATTTTGACACTATATCAGTTGGTAAATAATATTAGAACATGTCTTTATGATCAGCCTGTTTTTTCCATTTTATAGCTCGGTTCGCAACCGAAAGTCAAGCAGTTTGACTTCTTCTTTGACTTTCGATTCTGACCTGAATTAGCCAAGTTAGCTACTGATTTGAAGTTGCATTATGATCATAATTATGTATACGATAACCCGCTGAGGTTATACTATTTGATCATAATCGTTTGCCGGGTTTTATGCAAGTTCTTGAATTATACCATAAAAATACCAATTATGCCCTTTTGTGCATAAATGGGTTTTAAACTATAATGTGCACATAAATTGATAAACTGTAACACCCTAAAAATATTAAATTATATATATGTGTATACATGAATAATTAATTATATTGACAGTACATTTGCGAAAAATAAAACTAGGGATATTTAACCTAGTTAATAATATGTTATAAAATGATAAAGAATCAAGAGATTCTAACCTATTTTACAAATCTTAAAAGTAGAGGGACTAAAAAGGGGCAAACTTGAAACAAAATTAATAAATAGAAATTTTAAACATAACACACACACACTTGCGTGTGTTCTCTGTTTGACCAAAACCCCTGACCCAAGCAAGTTACAATCTAAAAACCTAAATTCATCAAAAACCTTCAAAAATCAAAGAAGGAATTGTGTTAAAGATCAGTTACAAGCTAAATTAGTGATCACTAGGTATGTTCAATTTTGATCTTTGGTGATGTTTTGATTTGTCATGAACTCTTATACATGAAATTCTTGAATGAATGATTGATGTTATGGAAAAATGATATGATTACAATTCTAGGAACAAACCCTAGATAAGAATTTAGTGATTTTGAATCATAACTTAGTGATTTAATGATTTACCATATGTGTGTTATATGGGTTTTATGTACAAAAGTATGAACACTTGAATTTTAATGATGAATTGGATTTATTTGATTGTTATGATACAACTCTAGGTGTTGTTTACACATACTAGACATATGGTTATGAAAATGATGATTTAGCATGGTTAAATGATTAACCATGAACTTGATAATGTTAATAAAATAATCTCGCGCATAAGATGTTTGACAAAATTTCTAAATGATCTTGATATATTGAAAAATATGAAATGATCGCTTAATTGATTGGATAGACTCATTTAGTGTTAAATATTGAAACATGAGTTCTGAGCGATATATTCGAATTGATCTTTAGAGGCAAATTGGGTGAATCATCGAGTGGTCAAGATAGAACGGATAACAGCTTAAAGGGAAAGCTATAAAGGTACGCGGCTATATGCTTCGTAAATTTTCGTTAGTATTTGATGTCTATTTACGTTGAATGACAAATGAAATGTTATGAAGTTCGGTTAATACTAAAACGGAGGATTCCGTATGAATAAACCAAACGGATTAACTAGAGTCTAACGATAAATTGTAATGTAAAAGTGATGGATTTCACTATAATATTCAAAGGGGTCAAAATGACACGAATGATGAAGGTTTGGTAGTATGAAAGCGATGGACTTCGCTAATAAAACCAAACGGGTCAAAATAACTAAAGTAATGATACTTTGGTTGTATAAAAGAGATGAACGTCGCTAAAATGACCGAATGGGTCAAATGTGAATCTAGATGTAAACCGGAGAGTTTGCTTATTAAATGACTCCAAAATAATACCCGGTTATGGGTAGAAAGTCATTATATGCATTCTCCGAGAATCGGAAATGCAGATTGAAAGTCAAAAACTCAAGTTGAGTATGACTAGAAATGCACAATTCTGTGTAAAGGAAATTTTGTTAAGAATTTTCGACTAGCTGTAGTCGAATGGGTCAAATAAGCATAATACTTATTAGATAAGAGGCGCATAAATCTCACAATTTAAGCCCCAAGTACTAGGAACATTCATGGTTAGGATGTTAATTGGAAATTGTAAGCAATTGGATAAGTTGTGGTTTAGAAACATTAACGGGTCAAACAAATTGAATGTAAACATAAATCCGAGAGCTAAAAATCAAGAGTTTTGTTATTTGAATGTCCGATTTTGACTCCATATGATGGAGAATTGAATTGCGATCACGTAGGAAGAAACGAATCATAAAACGGACAAACGCTTAGAAAGTTATGACCAATTTGGTAAAACTTTTGAAAGCTGGAAATATGAAGGTCTGCTGTAAAAACTTTCTATCGAAATGATACCCTCGCGTCATGCGACGGCTAAATGCCATTACGGTCGTGGCCCGCGACGGCTGTCGCGCCACACGACAGCCTTCATTAACTCTGTCGCGCCCCGCGACAACATATAACACAGCTGAAATGTTGTTATTTGTTTGGTTTGGTCTTGTGAACTTAATTATGCACATTATAATTCTTCATAACTAATGTTTATGATGAATTTTGATATAGGTAATAAATGGAACACTTTTGGATGAAGATCAAGCTTACTCGCGAACCAAACACATATTCAAATGAAGCTTCCGCATCTATTTTAGTTTCTTTTGTCACTAGAAACTTGTGTACAACTTTTATAAACGAATCTAGAATGTTTTAAACTTTTTGTAAGCATCGTTAGGACGATGTTTGTGACATTTGTGCCAATACGACCATTATATAATTCCAAGCAATTACGAATCTAATGAACTCTTGAATTTCATATCCGGGATTGTACAATTACATATGACAATTTCACATTTCAATCCTTGTACAATTTTGAACCCACCAAAGCTTATCTGGAAAGTTATACGCAAACAGTTACGTAAACGTAATCAGTTTAACGCGACATACACTCCAAAACAG
The DNA here is from genome assembly GCA_030545235.1 of Helianthus tuberosus. Taxonomy (NCBI): domain Eukaryota; kingdom Viridiplantae; phylum Streptophyta; class Magnoliopsida; order Asterales; family Asteraceae; genus Helianthus; species Helianthus tuberosus. The sequence goes on from CM060358.1 coordinate 154,999,436, forward strand.
TGATATAAGCTAAACCTACCCTAAATATCCTTTACATATCTTAGAAATAAGTTTTGAAGGATTCGGTATGGCAAAAACAAGTTTGTTCGATCACAGGGACTATTTACGACAAACTACGAAATTCTGCCGATTCTCGTAGCGACGTACACTTTGGAACAAGGTCATAACTTAAACATACCTTAAATACCATTTACATAGCTTAGAAATAAGTTTTGAGGGGTTCGGTGTGTGAAAATATGCTTATTTGATCACAGGGATAAAAAGAGTCAAAACTGCGAAAGTATCCATTCTCGTGCATATTCTGCGTTCTGACCATATCCGCACACCCAAACATTTTTATAATCATTAAAATATTGTATTTTAGTGATGGGAATCCAAAAATACCATTCGTCGCGTAATTTGGATAGTTTTCGCGTCCGTTCGAGTTTTGTTGTAATTAACCAAAAAAAGCAATCGTATGACCAAACGAACCAACATCCATAATATTTCCAAGCATATTTCAAGTCCCCTATGCTTTAACATCCTTATAAAGCCATGAAAATGGGTTAACGGAGGTTAAACGGGTTGAAATGTAACACCTGTGTCATTTCAACCATCAAACAAATGCTAAACCAATGAAAAATTGTATTTCATACTTTGGACTTGTATAAATATGTGTATCTTTTGCACATATCAACTCTTGTTCGATTTCAAACTCTAAATCGCTTTCTGGAAGGTTATACACGCACTAATGCGTAAATATAACCAGTTTAATGCAACAAACACTCCGGAATAGTGAAATAGGTTTAACATACCTTAAATAACCTTTACATAACTTAGATATAAGTTTTGGAAGGTTTGGTGTGGTGAAATCAAAGTTATATCGCTTACAGGGACTAAAGTTGACAAACTGCGAAAGTATGCCAATTTGAACTGTAACAGACATTCCAGAACATGACCATAAGTTAAACACACCTTAAAATATCCTCTACATAGCTTAGAAATAGGCTTTGAGGGGTTCGGTGTGCTAAAATAAACTTTTGGGTCATTCAGGGACTAAAAGTGTCAAAAAAGTGCACAAGTTTGCATTTTCGCGCATAACTTACGTTCTGAATACATCCGGACATCCAAAAATTTATGTGAGCATGACTATATTATATTTTAGTGCTCGCTATAAGAAAAATCCATTCGTCGCGTCATTTGGTTCGTTTTTCGCATTCGGGACCAGATTCGATGTATTAGCCGTTGTTTAATTCACAACCACACATTCTAAACTTGCTTAGTCAGCGGATAAGGATGGAATTTTGGCACCATAACTTTGCAACACATGTATGGATGGAATTTAAACACCTAAACACCATAACTTTGCAACACATGTATGGATGGAATTTAAACACCTAAACACCATAACTTTGCAACACATGTACGGATGGGATTAAGGCACGTTTTCCATGAAACGATCTTAACGGTTCGGGTATTCCTATAAATACCCCATACCCCCCATTGCTAAAATCACTAGAAACTTGATTTGAGAAACTCTAAGTTGAAACATTTGTTTCATACCTGAGATTTTTGAATCGAGTTTAGCATTCGGGGACCCTTCGTAAGTATTCTTTCGTTCTTTTCCTTATTTTACTGCTTTTCGAGTCAGAAAGTCAAACTGTGTTTGACTTTCAGCGTTGACCAGTAATGGTCAATGCGAAGTTCGTTTGAACTTCGCAACGTGATTGTAATCACGATGGTCATAGTCCCTTGGGACTATGCCCACTGATTACCACGTTGTCTAGGGTCGTAGGGTAAGCGATCTAATGAATCGCTTATACCTCGAACCCGACCCAGTTTGGTCGATCATTAGGATCCGACCAAACACATTAGGTGACCATAGTAGGTAGGGAATAACCTTCCGAGGTTATACCCTATGGTCGCATCGTTTAAGTAGTTGTATGATAGTTAGTTTATATGCCTTAGGTAAATTACCAGAATACCCTTTTCATGTATAATTGGTAATTAAGCATATGTAACCTAAACTTTTGTCACATAACAGATTATGTAACATGTTTAGGCATATAACACTTGTCATAGGGCTAGTTAGGCGGTCCGAACGCGTTTCACGCGCACGACGCGTTAAAGTAGCATAAGCTACCTAAACGGGTCGTAATGGGTCGAAATCACTCAGGATAAGTTTCATTTAGTATGTAGGCTTTGTTAAACCAAATGACACGAGTCTCTACACTCGTTTGGTTTACAAACCCTAATGCTACCCAATCTTCCGATCTAGGTCCGGTTAATTAACATAGTTACCTATATTAGGTGCCGTTTGATATCCGCGATCTCTAGCATTGTTTGGTTGTTACTCAAGGACTTCTGAGCAATCTCAAGTGAGTACATAGACCCCTCTTTTACTGTTTTCCAAACTGTTTTGGGGTGGAACACATGTGCCTACTTGTTACTTTCATGCTTTCCTGTTTTAACATCATATACTGCTATGTTCGTTAGTACATTACTTTGTACATCGTTTTACATGACATTTTGACATAGACATTTGACATAGACATTTCGGCATAGACATTTTAACATGATTGACATTTGATCATGCATTTCCCACAAAACATAACTTTGATTTAAACCAAGATTTACTTCAATACTTTGTTTTTGTGCATATGGTTTAGTTGGGACATTTCACTTGCCATACATGACATCTTGACATAGACGTTTGACATGGATATTTGACATAGACATTTGACATGGATATTTGACATAGACATTTTGATATGATTTACATCTTGACATGAACACTTTGACATATTACCCAATACATTTGACAATTGATTTAAACATAGACTTCTTACATTGGTTGGTTTGGTTTGATTAAGTGATTAAGTAACGATGCGTGTGTAATATGATACAAGCATGGTGGATACGCCGCTGGTACTTCCTATATATAAGTGTTTGTATGGTATTACATATCGTAGCGTTATTTGAATCATTTCAGTTTGAGACATAGAACATTTTATACAAATAACATACTTTTCAGAAGACATTGTTTTACAAACAACTTATCTTATACATACCCATTTTACTATGGTTATTCATTTAACCATACATTATTCACTTATTTTATACATATCATCTGAACTCATTGTTTTTCAAATGATTTACAAAACAAAGCAAATTACAAGGTTCATGACTAAACATTTTCTCAAACATAAGTCATGGAACCTATTTTCACAAAACCTATGTATCTCACAGGCATTTTTATGCTGACATACCTATTTTCACATGTGTTTTTCAGGAACTGTTGCATAAGATGATCAAGATACACATAGGCAGACTTGGGCTTTAGTAACAATAAAAGATGCAAGACTAGTTAATTATGTTGTATTTTCTTTGTTTGTTAAGACATTGTAACACTTGTAATCAATAAAACGAAACTTCAATTGCCATGGATTTGAAACATTTAATTCTGTTACAACACTCCCCGACATTTCCGCCACGTTTGTATGTTCTACGTGGTCGGGGTGTGACAGAAAAGATGGTATCAGAGCCAATGGTTATAGGGAATTAGGTTATTAGTAATGCTTTGACCTAGTCTATAACCTTCTTAGGACCCTAACGCGAGTTTACTTGCGTTTAGTCATAAAACAATACCGTCACCTATCCTTAGGCGACTACCACAACAAGAACATAAATTTCAAAACCGCTTTGAAAACTAATCATCTGTTCTAGGATGATTGATTACTAGGTTTTGAACCCTCTATTATAAGGTTTTGAACCCTTTGAGTTTTCAAAATCTCGTCAAGGTTTTGGGTTTTAAATAATGTGAACACGTGCAAACTGGAAGGGTGAATGCCTGTATTCTGAGTTTTCTGTCTAGGCAAGCACTTCGTATACATCTCAACCAGACGCGAGACCAGTTGTGCTTACCTGGGAATTCTTGGGATGAGTGTTCACTTATAGGCGAGCATGTCTTCGCGATACATTATTTTTGACCTATTTACTTTGATTAGTCACCGTCTCATTTGTTTGCCTTAAGTAACAAACAAATGATCGCAATTTTATGCATTGTTATTCTGTTTTCATTTCCCTTGTTCCCTCCCATATCTCCTATGTTCTTCATGGTGTCTCTTCATCGCAACAAGACTCGAGTGTCCGGACCAGGTGCTACAACTGCCCAACAAATAGGCGTAGTACTCTAGAAGACCGTTGATTTAGCTATCACCATGAGTCAGCTCAGGAATGAAGCCGTGCAAGGGAACCGCTCCTTGGAGAAGTCAGTGAAACCGTCATCATCCAAATCAAATACCATGTTACAAATGTACCCCCGGTGGACGATGGAGACATTTGGATAACATGTGTCGCTTTGCTGTTTAAAGCAAGGCAGTAGCAAACCCTGTTGCTGCTTAACCTTCAAGTTCTGCTTCATATGTCGCCCTGGCATATCTAGCGCCTGAACCTCATGAACTTTCTACCTTGTGTATCAACTTAAGCACGCCTAGTGCAAGGTGTCGAAGCACCTCTCGTTACACAAATTTCAAAATCCATAAAGGATCTTTCTATCCTCATAATCAGATCCTTGTGGATGAATATCACTCAAATCGGAGCCCTTAATTGAATTATTCGTATGCCTTAATACGAACATTACCATTCAATAAGGACAAAGCCAAATTCTTATTTAGATCTTCCTATCTTCATAGTTAGATTCTAATGATTTAAGTGCCGCATGGAATCCACGGATTGGATTCCTGGTGTGCTTTAAATATCCATGTCCAAAGATAACAAAGTAAAGATCAAGTTAAACAATTATGTGATTATGTTCTTATGTGTTTTGTGTTTTTATGTGATCCATCCAAATCCTCGTATAATCTTTCTTATCTCCATATGAAGGATTCGTAGTAGGATATTCAAAAAGGTACTATCTTAAATCCTTAATGGACTTCCACGTTGTAGTAAGGACCCTTGGATTATATTGTACCATTCCATAATTAGACCCTGAGAGGTCTAGGTAAACAGATTGATCCAAAAATCTGGTTAGGAATATCATGTGATGATATAGCTGAAAGGACTCCTTGGTGGCCTAATTTAAAAGGATCCTTTGTCGATCTAATTAAAAGGACCCTATGGTAGTTTAGTCACACTCATCATCAGGTTTGATTTTTCCTCCCCTTCACATTTCAGACAAATTGTGCGGACTATGCAAGGAATTGCGTAATTATGGATGCATACATAATTATGAAATTCAGTGCACGGAAACCACAGCAAATTTTGTCATGTGTCTAGAGACTATTCCTTTCATTTTTGTTTCTGAAGATGTAAAATGACTATTCCGTTCATTTTTGTTTCTGAAGATGTAAAATGACTATTCCGTTCATTTTTGTTTCTGAAGATGTAAAATGACTATTCCGTTCATTTTTGTTTCTGAAGATGTAAAATGACTATTCCGTTCATTTTTGTTTCTGAAAATGTAAAATGACTATTCCGTTCATTTTTGTTTCTGAAGATGTAAAATGACTATTCCGTTCATTTTTGTTTCTGAAGATGTAAAATGACTATTCCGTTCATTTTTGTTTCTGAAGATGTAAAATGACTATTCCGTTCATTTTTGTTTCTGAAGATGTAAAATGACTATTCCGTTCATTTTTGTTTCTGAAAATGTAAAGTGACTATTCTGTTCATTTTTGTTTCCGAAGATGTAAAATGACTATTCTGTTCATTTTTGTTTCTGAAGATGTAAAATGACTATTCTGTTCATTTTTGTTTCTGAAGATGTAAAATAACTATTCTGTTCATTTTTGTTTCTGAAGATGTTGTGGAAAATGACTATTCTGTTCATTTTTGTTTCTAAAGAATGCCTGTTGAGAATAACTCTGTTCATTTTTCATTTCTGAAAAATGTTCGTTAAAGAGAAATTACAGGATTACGTCTTGTTCATCTTTGATGGTTATTTAACACAAAGTCACAAATAGACTCCTACGAATTAATTTCGGGACGAAATTTCCTAAAGTAGGGGAGACTGTAACACCTGTGTCATTTCAACCATCAAACAAATGCTAAACCAATGAAAAATTGTATTTCATACTTTGGACTTGTATAAATATGTGTATCTTTTGCACATATCAACTCTTGTTCGATTTCAAACTCTAAATCGCTTTCTGGAAGGTTATACACGCACTAATGCGTAAATATAACCAGTTTAATGCAACAAACACTCCGGAATAGTGAAATAGGTTTAACATACCTTAAATAACCTTTACATAACTTAGATATAAGTTTTGGAAGGTTTGGTGTGGTGAAATCAAAGTTATATCGCTTACAGGGACTAAAGTTGACAAACTGCGAAAGTATGCCAATTTGAACTGTAACAGACATTCCGGAACATGACCATAAGTTAAACACACCTTAAAATATCCTCTACATAGCTTAGAAATAGGCTTTGAGGGGTTCGGTGTGCTAAAATAAACTTTTGGGTCATTCAGGGACTAAAAGTGTCAAAAAAGTGCACAAGTTTGCATTTTCGCGCATAACTTACGTTCTGAATACATCCGGACATCCAAAAATTTATGTGAGCATGACTATATTATATTTTAGTGCTCGCTATAAGAAAAATCCATTCGTCGCGTCATTTGGTTCGTTTTTCGCATTCGGGACCAGATTCGATGTATTAGCCGTTGTTTAATTCACAACCACACATTCTAAACTTGCTTAGTCAGCGGATAAGGATGGAATTTTGGCACCATAACTTTGCAACACATGTATGGATGGAATTTAAACACCTAAACACCATAACTTTGCAACACATGTATGGATGGAATTTAAACACCTAAACACCATAACTTTGCAACACATGTACGGATGGGATTAAGGCACGTTTTCCATGAAACGATCTTAACGGTTCGGGTATTCCTATAAATACCCCATACCCCCCATTGCTAAAATCACTAGAAACTTGATTTGAGAAACTCTAAGTTGAAACATTTGTTTCATACCTGAGATTTTTGAATCGAGTTTAGCATTCGGGGACCCTTCGTAAGTATTCTTTCGTTCTTTTCCTTATTTTACTGCTTTTCGAGTCAGAAAGTCAAACTGTGTTTGACTTTCAGCGTTGACCAGTAATGGTCAATGCGAAGTTCGTTTGAACTTCGCAACGTGATTGTAATCACGATGGTCATAGTCCCTTGGGACTATGCCCACTGATTACCACGTTGTCTAGGGTCGTAGGGTAAGCGATCTAATGAATCGCTTATACCTCGAACCCGACCCAGTTTGGTCGATCATTAGGATCCGACCAAACACATTAGGTGACCATAGTAGGTAGGGAATAACCTTCCGAGGTTATACCCTATGGTCGCATCGTTTAAGTAGTTGTATGATAGTTAGTTTATATGCCTTAGGTAAATTACCAGAATACCCTTTTCATGTATAATTGGTAATTAAGCATATGTAACCTAAACTTTTGTCACATAACAGATTATGTAACATGTTTAGGCATATAACACTTGTCATAGGGCTAGTTAGGCGGTCCGAACGCGTTTCACGCGCACGACGCGTTAAAGTAGCATAAGCTACCTAAACGGGTCGTAATGGGTCGAAATCACTCAGGATAAGTTTCATTTAGTATGTAGGCTTTGTTAAACCAAATGACACGAGTCTCTACACTCGTTTGGTTTACAAACCCTAATGCTACCCAATCTTCCGATCTAGGTCCGGTTAATTAACATAGTTACCTATATTAGGTGCCGTTTGATATCCGCGATCTCTAGCATTGTTTGGTTGTTACTCAAGGACTTCTGAGCAATCTCAAGTGAGTACATAGACCCCTCTTTTACTGTTTTCCAAACTGTTTTGGGGTGGAACACATGTGCATACTTGTTACTTTCATGCTTTCCTGTTTTAACATCATATACTGCTATGTTCGTTAGTACATTACTTTGTACATCGTTTTACATGACATTTTGACATAGACATTTGACATAGACATTTCGGCATAGACATTTTAACATGATTGACATTTGATCATGCATTTCCCACAAAACATAACTTTGATTTAAACCAAGATTTACTTCAATACTTTGTTTTTGTGCATATGGTTTAGTTGGGACATTTCACTTGCCATACATGACATCTTGACATAGACGTTTGACATGGATATTTGACATAGACATTTGACATGGATATTTGACATAGACATTTTGATATGATTTACATCTTGACATGAACACTTTGACATATTACCCAATACATTTGACAATTGATTTAAACATAGACTTCTTACATTGGTTGGTTTGGTTTGATTAAGTGATTAAGTAACGATGCGTGTGTAATATGATACAAGCATGGTGGATACGCCGCTGGTACTTCCTATATATAAGTGTTTGTATGGTATTACATATCGTAGCGTTATTTGAATCATTTCAGTTTGAGACATAGAACATTTTATACAAATAACATACTTTTCAGAAGACATTGTTTTACAAACAACTTATCTTATACATACCCATTTTACTATGGTTATTCATTTAACCATACATTATTCACTTATTTTATACATATCATCTGAACTCATTGTTTTTCAAATGATTTACAAAACAAAGCAAATTACAAGGTTCATGACTAAACATTTTCTCAAACATAAGTCATGGAACCTATTTTCACAAAACCTATGTATCTCACAGGCATTTTTATGCTGACGTACCTATTTTCACATGTGTTTTTCAGGAACTGTTGCATAAGATGATCAAGATACACATAGGCAGACTTGGGCTTTAGTAACAATAAAAGATGCAAGACTAGTTAATTATGTTGTATTTTCTTTGTTTGTTAAGACATTGTAACACTTGTAATCAATAAAACGAAACTTCAATTGCCATGGATTTGAAACATTTAATTCTGTTACAACACTCCCCGACATTTCCGCCACGTTTGTATGTTCTACGTGGTCGGGGTGTGACATGAAAAACAAGTTTTGGAGCTGCAGGGACCATTTCTGCCAACTTTTGAAAGTGCTGGTCTGCACTCTCTGGCGGGGCGCGACCCACTGAGCTTATTGGTTCGCGGGGTGCGAGAGCTATAGCTGGAAGAAGCTGTTTTATGTTTAAATCAGCTGAATTGATGGTTTTAGTTACTTGTTTTCTTGTTTGGGGACCAAGTAAAGTGTTCTACAAGTCCAATAATTGGATCCTAACACTTGTGGGGTGTCGATCATTCCTTGGAGAACACATTTACACTTGTAATGATCCTAGAAATTCAAGAACTACTACAAATGCCCATGTTCATCAACCTTCAAACTTGCTCATTTCCTTCATTCTTCTCTCTAAACTCTAAGTGGAGGCTACCACATTTGTTAGAGGCTACCTACCTGAGTTTTCTAGTCTTCTTTCCATCCTAGAACACTTGTAAGTGTTCTTCCTAGTCTTGTTTATTTATTTAAAGCTAAAAGTCAAACAGTGTTTAACTTTCGGCTTTGACCATGAATTGGTCAAGACAAAGTTCGATTGAACTTTGCAATGTGATCGTAATCACGATGGTTATAGTCCCTTGCTGAAGTGACGAGTCAAAGTTTCGGTCAAAATGCACGATTATGTGCATTTTGCGACGGAACTATTTTTTGGGTATCAAAACACTTTGTTTTAATACCAATTCAGCTTTCTAACTTAGTTAAACATGTTTTAACATTTTTAACTCGTCACTTCTAGTTTAGTGCTTGTTTAGGGTCATAAGTTAAGCGGTCTCGACAACCGCTTAGACTTTCGAACCCGACTCGTTTGGTCGATCATTAGGATCCGACCAAACATATATGGTGACAATACTTGTATAGGGAATAACCTCAAGAGGTTATACCTTATGGTCACTTCGATTGATTAGTTGTATGATATGTAGTTTATATGCCTTAGGAAAATGACCAAAATGCCCTTTATTGCTCATAAATTCAATTTAAGCTTATGTAACCTAAATTTTGACACCTAAACTGATTGTGCAACATTATTAAACATGTTTAGGCATATAAGACTTATCATAGGACTAGTTAGACCATCCGAAATCGCATTTGCGCAAATGACACGTTAAAGTAGCATAAACAACCTTAACGGGTCATAACGGGTCGAAAGCACTTAGGATTCATTCCAGATCAGAATGTAGACTTTGTTAAACCATTTAATATGAGTTCCAACACTCATTTGGTTTACAAGATCTCATTCTGTCTGATTCCTCTTATTATGTACCGTTACTTTAACATAGTTACCCAATGTTAGGACACATTAGGACACGTTCGAAGCTTTGTTATATCACTTGAATCAAGGATACTTTGCAATCCCAAGTGAGTACATGGCTCCCCTCTTTTATAATTTCAATTGTTTTGGGTTGACTCATATGTGCTAAATTTATTTCAAGCTTTCAAAAACAAAGTTTATGATTTATATAAAACACGACGATTTCAATAATGTGGACGAACTTATTGGTGCATTAGTCGAAAGACGAATGACATTCATTAGCTATGATCGAGCCAACCAATAGTATGTTATGGTAACATAGGATCTGACAAATCCCGTTATCGGACTATCCCCATGGATTTTGTGGGTAATGTGGGTAAAGATAGAATCTGTTATTTTAACAAACCCGTTGGTGGTTTGTTAGTCGATGTTAAAGAGGCCTTTCAGGGTCAATTGAAGATACCCCATGGGTGGTATAGTCGAGGCACACAGGTTTGAATGTATTCATTAAAGTATGACAACAAGTTGTATTTCACAATTAAAACACGGACGATTGAACTATGGTTTATAAAACAGACGATTTGGATGATTGGTTTTTATAACACAAACGATTTGTAACAAGGATGATTTGGACGATTGGTTTATGGTAAGTGATTAGGAAACAAGGCATGTGTAATGTGATAAAAGCATGGTGGATACGACGCTGGTACTTCCTATATATAAGTGCTTTTATCACATTACATGTCTTAGCGTTATCTAGATCACTTGGACGAATGTTTTCAAACGATGTCACACAACGATGTTTACTTAAAGATATAAACCATACAATGTTTACTTCCAGAAGATTTACTACTTGGTTTTACAAAGACAAATGTTTTCAGTCAAGATTCATGGCTACAATGGTTTTGGTTTTACATATATCAACTTGTAAAGTTGATAAAACATATTGCAATATCAAACACTTTTTGATTTCAAGGTACATACTTGACAACTCTCGTAGTTGGAGGAGGTATTGCAATATGAATCCAAAGCCATGAATTTGACAAACAAAACCTATGTACTCACCGGCATTTTTATGCTGACTGTTTTTTACATATGTTTCAGGTTCTATGATGTGACGATTGTTGGTTGTTTGCTTCACATAGGATGTACGCGGGCTTTAGTGACTTAAAACTTGAAAGAAAATTGTTGTACTTATTTGGTTTATATCAATACAACGAGTCTATTAACGAAATAAAACAAAACTTCAATTACCATGTGTTGTGAAACAATGATTATGTGACATGACTCCCCAACGTTTCCACCGTGGTTTGTTGTATTACGCGGTCGAGGTGTTACAGAAAAGTTGGTATCAGAGCTCATGGTTATATGGAATTAGGTTATTAGTAATGCTCTTGACCTAGTTTGTAACCTTCCTAGGACCCTAACACGAGTTTTCTTTAGTTTAGATTCTTAATACAATACCAGTCACCTATCCTTAGGTGATTAACAAAAACAAAACACAATTCATTCTCTCGAGTCAAAAATTTTCCAAAACTTCACAAGAAATCATCTACCCTTATATGATTTGTTTTAGGCTTTTCAGCCTTTGGTGTTTTCAAAATCTCGTCAGAGTTTGGGCTTTAATAATGTGAACATGTGCAATCCGGAAGGGTGGGTGCCTGTACTCTGAGACTTCTTTCTAAGGCTAGAGTGTTCATACAAATCCGCATCACCGGACCAGTCACTATTACCTAGGAACTCTTGGGGTGACTGTCCACCTATAGGCTAAAGCATATCTTCGAGAAACATTATAAAGACCCACTTACTTTGATTAGTCACAGCGTCGTTTGTTTGTTTTTGTTAACGAACAAATGGTCACGATCCTCATGTTTTGTCGATATTTTTAACGTCCAGTTTGATTATCCAATAACATCTCACTTGTTTTCTCTCATATTTTCCACTATCATTAGAATGCCTCCTCATCGTAGCGATACTCAAAAGTCTGAACTTGCTGCTACAATCGCCTAACAAATAAGCGTAGTACTCTATGGGACCATTGAGTTAGCGGTCGCCATGTCTCATCTTAATGATGAAACTACTCACGAGGCACCTAAAAAGACAAAAGCCAAGCCTTCAAGAAAATCAAGGAAGCGTAAAGCTTCAACGAATCTTACAGAGATTGCTCCAGTTCTGCTTAACCAAGTGGGACCTAGCTAGGTGGCATCACCACCAGCTAAGAAGCCATACAGAGGAAAAGCTACTCTGTGCAATCGATGTAACCGTCATCACTATGCCAGTGTCCAATGCCAAAAATGTTCAAACTATGGACGTTTTGGTCATACAACAAATGTCTGTCGTTTTGCCGCTACGCCAAACCAAGCTAGGGCAGTTCCTACTCAATCTATCGCAACTCTTCATGCGATACATGTTTTTCCTAACTACCCACAAGGAACCTGCTTTAATTGTGGTTATCCTAACCACTTCAATTGACCTGGCTTGCAAATGACGACTCAACGAATGGAAACAAGATTGACACTTGCAATGTCAAGGCTGGTGCTAATGTCTGAATAAACAATTGAACTTTTATGTTTTTGGTTTCCTTTCCAAGGATCTTGAAACACTTTGGTTGTTCTATAAATAAATTTGGTCCTTTCCATTTTATTTACAAACTCAATGTGAATACGAGTATGAGTGACATACCCCTACGGTACCAATACCAAGGAACCATGTTCCTTGCAAGAGAAACTACTCTCGTAGTTCTTCCATTTTGTGATCGCTCACGATCTCCATGAAAATCCTAAGTACTCGTTTCTTCTAAGAAACAAAGTACAAGGTACAAGTTATAACTGTTGACGAATACTCGAAGTACCACTTTAAATCCTTGCTGGTTTTCTGAGGGTACTTTTTATAAGTCCTTAATTGGTCTTATGCGATATATCTATGTACATATCATTACATTCTGGTTTTCATTACATTATACATAGTATATGATTTCAAAGACATCTTACATGATTTCAAAAGCATTTCATATGGTTTAAAAACATTTTAACATAGTATATTTACCTAATATACCAAGTGCATAATTTCAAAATCACTATCTATATTTTCAAAAAAAACCTCATACATGATTTTAAAAGGCATTTCACATGGTTTCAAAACATTTTGGCATGACATATTTACCTAATATACTTAGTGCATGATTTAAAAAATATCATGTATGATTTCAAAACATTAAACATATTTTCAAAGATCCCATGCATAGTTTTCAAAGACATTATGCTCGTATGTTGACTTAGCATATGTAGTACATGATTTTCAAGAACATTCTGCTTGTATGTTGACTTAGCATACATAGTACACGGTTTTCAAAGACATTTTGCTTCGTATATTGACTTAGCATTCCTAGCACATTGATTTCAAGGATCCTTTTTGCTTCATATGTTGACTTAGCATATTTAGCACCTTAATTTCATGAACACTTCACTTCGTATGTTGACTTGGCATACCTAGTACAAGGTTTCGAAACATTTTCGCCACACGAATCCCAAATCCTTATAGAATCTTCCTATCTTCATAGTTAGATCCTTGTGGATGTTTAAAGCGCAAAATCAAAGTCCTTAATTGGATTCCTTATGTGCTTTAATACGTATGTTATGATTCAATAAGGCCAAACCAAATCCTTATAAGATCTTCCTATTTTCATAGTTAGATTCTTGAGCATGTTTAAAGTACTAATTGAACTCCTTGATTGGATTCCTGGTGTACTTTAAATACGTATGTACAAATTGATGACAAGTTGATAACAAGTTGATGACCAAGTTGACGATTATGTGATTATGTGTTTAATTGATTCAAATGCTCGTTGTCCAAATCCTTGTAGAATCTTCCATATTTTTATATGTTAGATTCTTAGAAGGATATCCAAAAGTACTATCTTAAATCCTTAATGGGCTTCTATGCAATAGTTAAGACCCTTTGATTTTAAAGTACTATTCCAAAGTTAAAGAGACCCTTTGGTGGTCTAGTTAAAGAGATTGATTCGTCAATCTAGTTAAAGAGATCATGTGTTGATCTAGTTAAAGACATCATGTGTTGATATAGTTAAAGAGACCCTTTGGTGGTCTAGTTAAAGAGACTGTTCGTCAATCTAGTTAAAGAGATCATGTGTTGATCTAGTTAAAGAGACCCTTTGGTGGTCTAGTTAAAGAGATTGTTCGTTAATCTACTTAAAGAGATCATGTGTTGATCTAGTTAAAGAGACCCTTTGGTGGTCTAGTTAAAGAGGTCGTTTGTTGATCTAGTTAAAGAGATCCTTTGGTGATCTAGTTGAAGAGACTCTTTGGTGGTCTATTTAAAGAGATCATTTGTTGATCTAGTTAAAGAGACCCTATGGTGGTCTAGTTAAAGTCATCACAGGATTATTCGTTTGATTTTTCTTCCCCTACACATCATAAAATGAACTGTGCAGACTGTGCAAGGAATTACATAATTATGGAAGCATACATAATTATGGAATTCAGTGCACAGAAACCACAACAAGTTTTGTTATGTGTAAGAACCTATAGTGATAAGAATAACGAAACGAGAACAATGTAATAAGGGCATGGTGGATACGCCGATGGAACTTCCTGTATATAAGTGTTCATTATTACATTACAAGCGTGGCGTTATTTAAGTTACTAGAAGTTCTGGACCTTGACCAATGTTGTTTTATCTCTCCAACTCCAACTTCGAGCACACCCAAGTTTTCTATAATAGTCTTCATAGGAAACATTCTCTCCATCCGTTGTTCGAAACTCCAACTCCTTGTCGAATTCACACGCTCCTCATATTTTGCTACAACAAGGACATCACTTTGACAATTACATGGCACTCTTGAGGTTCGGTACAATCATACACCTATCTATGGGAATGAAGTTTAAAATCTTCGGATCTGAACTCTTTCCTATAAACAACAGACGAATACAATTAACAAAGTTCGCTGGAAATCCAGACGTGGCCCAGAGTTCTACTTAGGGAACGGAGGATTTTTTTTGAAAGCGAATCATCCACATCTGTTTTTACAAGTTTCCTCTAAATTAAATTTCGGGACAAAAATTTCTAAAGTAGGGGAGACTGTGACATTTGTGCCTCTACGACCATTATACAATTCCAGGTAATTACGAATCTAAAGAAATCTTGTATTTCATATCCGGGATTGTACAATTACATATGACAATTTCAAATTTCAATCCTTATACAATTTTGAACCCTCCAAAGCTTATCTGGAAAATTATACGCAAATTGTTACGTAAACTTAATCAGTTTAACGCGACATACACTCCGAAACAGTGATATAAGCTAAACATACCGTAAATATCCTTTACATAGCTTAGAAATATGTTTTGAAGGATTCGGTATGGCAAAAACAAGTTTGTTCGATCACAGGGACTATTTACGACAAACTACAAAAGTCTGCCGATTCTGGTAGCGACATACACTCCGGAACAATTTTATAAGCTAAACATACCTTAAATACCCTTTACATAGCTTAGAAATAAGTTTTGAGGGGTTCGGTGTGTGAAAATATGCTTATTTGAGTTTTCTAGTCTTCTTTCCATGTTCATCAACCTTCAAACTTGCTCATTTCCTTCATTCTTCTCTCTAAACTCTAAGTGGAGGCTATGTCACACCCCGATATTTCCACGTATTACCGGTGGGCCCGGTGGGGAGTATCGTGACGTAATTGATATCATCATAGTCAATAATCACAGTTTAATGCACAGCGGAAGTCTAAAAGTAAAATATTACAATCCAAATTGAAAGTAACAAAGTATTACAACGGAATGTAAAGGATCCACAGGCGGATCAAAACAAAAGAGATAATGTTCAACAGATTTTCAAGTGATAAAGCTTGCATAATTCTTTATTTAAGTCGCTCAGGAGGAACCAGCCTATTCCGCCTAGTACCTGCACTTAACCTTTTGGAAAATACGTCAGTTTACACTAGTAAATACAATTAACTGACACTTTTGAAAATGTTTTAAGAAAATTGATTTAAATGCACAAGGCATAAATAATTGTTTATAACTTGGGATAATTATTTAGAATAAACTTGTAAAAGAATTATATGTCTGTTATACGTTCAGCAGCCCGGGCTAAATACCGGGTTAAAGATTAATAGACACACCACATAATATATCCTGCGGCGAGTTATTCTCGAACAGGCGGGTACATTATTTTTACATACGCACCGGCAGGTGTATGCCTACACCCCATGCTTATGTCGTGGCCATTTCAATGAATGAGTCGAGGATATCCAGGACATGGTCCTTAACCCCCCAAAGGCTTAGAACAAACAAAACAGATTAAACGGGTTATCTCAATGATTTAACCTTCATATGATTAAAAATTCAATACCCGACCAAGCGGTATTTTATATACCGTATCCCAAGCCCGTATAAGGGAAAATAAGTTAAAAGTATTTACCTGAGCAAATTATACAAATTTATCCCAGCCGTATACAATCAGCAAGTGCAAATATCTTTTACTGGGCTCCTAAATCTAGAATGAAGGTTTTAATTCCTATTAGATTCCTAACGGGTCTTACTTAAGTTTAAACTTAGACCGGTTAGTTTTAAAGGAAGATATACGGTTCAAAACGCAAGATTAAGCGATGACCGGATTTGAATGTGGTTTAGACCCGACAAGTATGAAGACTTGTATAATATGGGTAAACTAAACACATTCTGGATTTTGAGGTAAAAATTATAAGGTTTGACCCGTTTCGGTCAATTTATGCAAACTAGTCACATAAATCGTACCGAACTCGAAAAATGCATAACGGGTAACAAAAAGAGTCATCTACAGGTTTCACAAGTTAATATGCCTTAAATATGTTGTGATATCAGTAGGATACCTTCCATTATGCCCAAAACGAATTTGAAATCAATTTATGCCCCGTAGGGGTATTTTGGTCATTTTAATGGTTATAAAAGAGGTTAAATATTAATATGAGGTTCTGGTCTGAAATGATCAGTAAAAATAATTATTTTTTCAAGTCATATCAGTAGGGTATTGCATATATGTGAAATTTATCATTTATAAACAAACTATGTGTCGTAGGGGCATTTTGGTCATTTCACATAGGCTTTAAAGGTCAAATTTGGAAATCTGAGTTCAAAACTTTTACTTACTGCTAAACTATAAAAATTTACTAAAAACATCAGTAGTTATTTAGTCTTATATGCCAAACATAGTTTTAATCCATACTATGCGTTTAAAATGCTTAAAAGTCGGTTTTAAGCGATTTTCGGGTTATAAAAGGAAATCTGAGTTTTTGATCAATTTATAAAGTTCACAATATTTTATTTATCATATAGAATTAGTATCAAAAGATTTGGTATCAAAATGTTATGTAAAACTCATTTTATTCATGAAAAGGGCATAACCGTCAATTACCCAATCCAAGCAAGAACCCTATGTTATGATCAGTTTAAAAATAATTAAAAATCTTCAAAAATTCCAAAATATTATATTACATCAGTGGGTAAAGAGTTTGGTGTCGAAATTTGGGTTTAAATAGGCTTTATGCCAATTATGTCGTTTAATTAATAAAAAGCTTCTAAATTACGATATTGAGCATAACTCCTAATTTAGACCTCAAACTGATTTCAAATTTTTAGGACATGTTTATAAATTAGCAATAAAGGTTTTTGTCCTCTCACATTTTCAAAAATCTCCTTTTAATACCAGAAGGGCATTATGGTCAACATTTAAGCAATTAACGGAAACATGCAAATGAATCGGATAAATAAGGAACCATGTAGTATAACCTCAGAGGGTTTTACTAACTTATAATATGGTTCTAAAGGAACCTTAAGGCATGTCTAAACTAAGCTAAATCGGGTCAGAACTGAAAGTCAAGGCAGAAAGTCTTCTTTTGCGACTTTCGGTTCCGAACCGGGCCTAGACTCAGAATTGTCTGGTTGAACATGCTTCGACATTTTCTTACATTAATTACCAAGTTATTTTAGTTTTAAAACAGGTTCCATAGCTTCTACATTGTTAATTATGAATTTATTTGCAAAATAGCTTTCTGTTGACTTTTTAGTATTAAGTTTGACCCGACAATTGATCAAGTTAGAGTGGAAATCAGAGGGTGACCTCTTAAGGGTTTATTACCCACATAATTACCAACTCATAGCCACTTTCAATTCGAAAAATGGCTGGACCATTAGTGATTAATCACTAAGTCAAAGCTTAATTACGACGGCTTTGACTTTTGGTCATTAAACTAATAAAACATGAACTAGGAAGGCAAAGAATGCTTATAAAGGCACTTAGCACGAATTTGAGAATTAAGAAAGCTTGCTTGAAGTCCAGAGAGTAAGTTTAGAATGATTTTGTGAATGAGCAAGTTCATGGTTGCAACATAAGGTTCTTATATAGTGATTTAGATGCAACAAGATTACTCCACACAAGCCTACAAGTGTTCCTTGATCATCCCAGGTGTCCCCTATGCATGAAATACCATTGGTACAGTCCCTGAATTTGAAAACCAGGCTTTTTAAGGCGGTGGAACTGGCTGGAACAGGCAACTGTCCAAAAATTCTGTATCTGGGCGTTTTAGGCGGCCCGCGTAAAACATGGCAGAGGGTCTACACGGCCCGCGTAGAGGTCTGCTCCGGTCAACAAACTTTCAGAAATTGCAATTTAGGCCCCTGGTCCTTCTAAACTTGTTTTATCTTGTGTTTATTGCACTTTTAACCCCCAAACTTGACTTTTAAGGACTCTAACTCATAAACAAACCCCGTTAAGATCCCGATTAGTTATACAATCACCCGAAATGCCCAGAATTTCAACGTTGACGCTTTTAACCCCTTATTTACGAAGGTTAACGTATTTTCCTCATACGATATCGAAACCTTGTGAAATTTTATCACTTATTCTCGGGAGCATAAGTAATTGTTACAAAGCTTCGGGTTCGTTAAAAGGTCACTCAGAGGTATAAATTAAACATGTTGACACATTTAACCCTTGCGGCTTGTAAACTTTCACTTTCTTCCACAAACGGTTTCATACGATTCATGATTCATTCGTTTAAGGGTATAAACATCGTGTAGGGTTGTTGAAAGGTAAAGTTATCAAATTGTGACAACTCGAAATTTAGAACCCTTCATTGTATCTTGATATAACATGCTTGAACGTTATGTGTTTATATATTAGTAAATGAAAGTTGTGAATTATCTTGACGTGTTATGTGATCCGTGCATTAAGTTATACGTACGTATGATAGATATATAATTAGGAACGTGTTGGTGTTAGGAACCGAAACCTTTTAACCCCTTATTTACGAAGGTTAACGTATTTTCCTCATACGATATCGAAACCTTGTGAAATTTTATCACTTATTCTCGGGAGCATAAGTAATTGTTACAAAGCTTCGGGTTCGTTAAAAGGTCACTCAGAGGTATAAATTAAACATGTTGACACATTTAACCCTTGCGGCTTGTAAACTTTCACTTTCTTCCACAAACGGTTTCATACGATTCATGATTCATTCGTTTAAGGGTATAAACATCGTGTAGGGTTGTTGAAAGGTAAAGTTATCAAATTGTGACAACTCGAAATTTAGAACCCTTCATTGTATCTTGATATAACATGCTTGAACGTTATGTGTTTATATATTAGTAAATGAAAGTTGTGAATTATCTTGACGTGTTATGTGATCCGTGCATTAAGTTATACGTACGTATGATAGATATATAATTAGGAACGTGTTGGTGTTAGGAACCGAAACCACAAAAGCCCGACTCGAGACCCCTTGGTCTCGAGTGACCCACAACAGTTGGGCCGCAACCCCCTATAGCCCACTCGAAATGCCTTAGGGAGCACTCACTTGGGATAGTATAAAATCTTTGCCTTAGCCGACATATGGGAGGATTTGATACACAATCATCCCCTCACTATACCCCAAACATTCTCTCTCCCTCTCTCTAGCTTCCTCTCTTTAGAAACCACTAAACATCACCACATCTTACATTCTTGGAGCCGGTTTGGAAGAAGAAGACGTGTAGCTCGACCATCATTCCATCTCGGACACACACTTACACCCAATCGGTTTCGGTTAGTGCCTCCTCTTGGTTGTTTGTAATGTATATGCATTTAAGTAATGTTGATTGAGTGATAATGTGCATTGTGACTATTATTCAAGTATGATGAATGTGTTTGTGTGAATTAATGGGTTCTTGATTCTATGATGAACATGATTTCCTTTGTAAAAAGTGTGAATCCTTGTAGGATAATATGTTGGTAAAATGTGTTAAATGGTAAAAGGATGATAGTTGGGATTGTTTATGAGCATCCGATTCATGCTAGATATTATGGAACATTTGTGTTATGATGGTTCAAAAGATTGTCTCGATAATAAGAATATATGTCCACATAATCCTTGATCACAAGATTTCATGTTTGAATGATCTCATGAAGAACACTATGAATATGTGCTGAATATGATATGAGCATATGATGAACCGTTTCAATATAACATGAATATTTGAAAAATTGTGTGTTTGATCTGTTTTGATTAAGTATTAGACAAGAAAACATGTTTGTGTGATTTAATTGGATAGTACACCAAATCATGAAAATGAAATCCTATTGGCTAGTACAAGTGCTGGCGATCAGCAGGTGTGCCAGTCGAGACCCCCGGTCTCTACTCGAGACCATTAGGCCACAACTCGAAACCGCAGTGATTGCGACTCGAGACCAACCCATGACAACTCGAGACAAGCTTCAAGGACTCGAAACCAGCAAGGTCTCGACTCGAGACCTCATGACCTTGACTCGAGACTGGACTCGAGACCTTTGAGGTTGCGACTCATGCATGCACTACTCGAGACCAGATGCCCATGACTCGAGAACTCCTGGTTGCGACTCGAGACTACATGTTCTCGAGTCGAGACCACCTAGCCTCGATTGGGTTGTTCGACTCGGATCTTTGGGCCACCAAGTGTGACGATGTGTTTTGGGCTTGTATCTGTGCTGCTATGCTATGTGTTGATTGACTGTTTAAGATTTAGAACAGGCCCAATAACTTAAAAGAATAATCGTATGATATGCATGCTATATGTTACATACGTGTAGGATATACGTGACTTCTTTACATCCAAACCTGACCTATACTGGTAACCATATTAGGACGTGGTGACCAACATACTTGACCAAATAAACTAAACTGCCGAGCAACCCAAGGTGAGTGCACACTCTCTACAAAGCATGGGATTCCCAGGGGTTGGGAATGGGGTTAAGGAACATGGATTCCTCGTCCTTTATTGGGTAGGACAGTGCTGGTTCAGGAATATAATTCCTCGTCCTCTTGGACAGATAATTTTCACTAGACCAAAACTCTATCACAAAGTCCCTCCTTTTTATATCGACTTAATCGCCGGGCCAATGGCGAGCGGGTCATTAGTTAGATAGCGCTATTTAGGTTTGACAAACCTCACACCGTGCCGCAGAGGATGGGCGTGAACTAATGGATCTGGGCACGTCAATGATGATAGACATTGACAGTTCAGGGCACATAAACATGACTACAGTCAGCAGTCGATATGTAACGAGTCTAGTAGCATGAATATGGGGTAGCCCCCACGGCCGTAGAGCCAGATAATTGAACATGGGGTAGCCCCCACGGCCGTAGAGCCAGATAATTGAACATGGGGTAGCCCCCACGGCTGGACTGCCAGAGCAATTGGGTTAAACAAATCACGTTTTCAACTATGGGGTAACCCCCATGGCAGGATGTCAGATAAAGGAAACTGTTTTTGAAACAACTTAAAACGAACACCCAACTGTGAACTCGCTCAACATTATTGTTGACTCGTTACTACATGCTTTGAAGGTCAATAGGTACTTAGCTGGAGCTTGCATGGAAGAGAGTCGTTGTGGGGCATGGACAGCTGTGTGCCATGTTAAACTTTGAAACAATTAAACTTATGTTTTGGTTTTAAACTTTACGCTTCCAACTTAAACTATGTTTTTGCTTGGACACCAATTGCATTGGTTGGATTTTATAATCACTTACATGCTTGTTTCATATGATTGGTGGCTGGATCCTGGTCAGACACGCCTCCAAGCGGTGGTATTCCGCAGGTGGATTTTGGGGGTGTGACACAAATGTTGACACTTTGAATCCTTCTACACATATACTTTCTTTGTTTGTCAACTTTAGTCCCTCGTAATCAATTTGTTACTCGATTAAAGTCCATGACACGTGTCGATATTATATTGGACATGATTTTGCGAGGTGTTACATCCTCACCCCCTTAAAAGAAATCTCGACCTCGAGATTTATTGAAATAAATGAGGGTACTTCTGCTTCATTGTGGACTCCACCTCCCACGTATATTCGGGACCTCTACGGGCATCCCACTTTACCTTCACAATCGGTACGTGCTTCTTTCGAAGCTTCTTAACCTATCGATCCACGATCGACAAAGGTTTTTCAATAAATTTTAAGCTCTCATCTATATGCACATCTTTATGTGACATGGCTAGCGATTCATCAGCTAGACACTTCTTCAGATTGCAGATGTGGAACACATTATGAATTCCACTTAGCTCTTCAGGCAGGTTTAATTTGTAAGCCACTGTTCTGACACATTCGATGATCTCGAATGGTCCTATGTGTCTTGGGCTTAACTTGCCTTTCTTGCCAAAATGCATTACCCCTTTCCAAGGTGATACCTTAAGTAACACTTTGTCACCTACCTCGAATTTTAGAGGTTTACGCCTTTTATCTGCGTAGCTTTTCTGCCTATCCCTGGCAGGTTTGAGACGATCACGTATCTGCACGATCTTGTCTGTCATCTCTAGGACTATATCAGGTCCTGTTAGTTGGACCTCTTCAACTTCTGCCCAACAAACGGGCGTCCTGCACTTTCTTCCATACAAAGCTTCAAAAGGTGCAGCTTGAATACTCGAATGATAGTTGTTATTATATGAGAATTCTATCAATGGAAGATGATCATCCCAACTTCCTCCTAGATCAATAACACAAGCCCTTAACATATCCTCCAGCATTTGAATAGTACGCTCGCTTTGACCATCCGTCTGAGGATGATATGCAGTGCTGAAGTTTAATCGAGTGCCTAGGGATTGCTAAAAGCTTTTCCAAAAATGCGATGTATATCTCGCATCCTTATCGGAGATGATGGACACAGGCACTCCGTGAAGAGATACAATCTCATCCACGTACAGCTGGGCTAACTTATCTGAGTTGTGTGTTTCCTTAATAGGTAAGAAGTGGGCTGACTTAGTCAGTCTATCCACTATAACCCAAATAGTATCATTCCCTCGGTTTGTTTTTGGTAACTTAGTGATGAAATCCATAGTTACCATTTCCCACTTCCAGGTGGGAAGTTCAAGCTGTTGCAGCAACCATGACGGCTTCTGGTGTTCGGCTTTAACTTGTGCACACGTCAAACATTTTGCCACATAAGTGGCTATAGACTTCTTCAAGCTTATCCACCAGTAATTTGCCTTTAAATCTTGGTACATCTTATCACTTCCAGGATGAACATAATACTTGGAACTATGGGCTTCTCGAAGGATCACGTCCCGAAGTCCTCCATAGATGGGAACCCATATTCTTCCATTAAATCTTAAGATTCCATCCTTGCCATATGATAACTGTTCAGCAGTGACTCCCAGAATTTCATTTGGATAGTTAGCTTCTAATACAGCTTCCTTTTGAGCGGCTAACAACCTTTCATTCAAACTGCTCTTCAATTCGATCCTCTTGGCATTGATTCTAATGGGCTTAACCCTTTCCTTCCTGCTCAAGGCATCAGCAACTACGTTTGCCTTACCTGGATCATATCGGATTTCACAATCATAATCGTTCAGCGTCTCCATCCATCGACGCTGTCTCATGTTTAGATCCTTCTGGTTAAACAGGTGCTGAAGGCTCTTGTGATCAGAATAGATCACACACTTGGTACCATATAAATAATACCTCTAAAGTTTTAGTGCAAACACAACGGCACCCAATTCCAAGTCGTGGGTGGTGTAATTCTTTTCGTGCACTTTTAATTGTCGGGAAGCATAGGCAATAACTTTGCCCTTCTGCATTAGCACACATCCCATGCCAGTGTGTGATGCGTCGTAGTAAACCACAAATTCCTCAATTCCTTCCGGCAATGTCAACACAGGTGCATTGCTTAACTTTTGTTTAAGGATATCAAAGGATTCTTGCTGCTTAGGACCCCAATCAAACTTGATATTCTTTCGAGTTAATGAAGTTAGGGGTGCTGCAATTCTTGAGAAATTTTCAATAAAACGCCTATAATATCCTGCTAGACCCAAGAAGCTGCGAATCTCTGTGGGCGTCTTCGGCTCTTGCCAATTCATGATGGCTTCAATCTTAGCGGGATCCACCTAAATACCACGCTCACTAACCATGTGCCCAAGAAATTGGACTTCACGGAGCCAAAACTCACACTTTGAAAACTTGGCGTAGAGCTTCTCTTGCTGAAGAAGTTTAAGAATACATCGAAGATGTTTTTCATGATCGGCCTGATTCCTCAAATATATAAGTATGTCATCAATAAAGACGATGACAAACTTGTCCAAGTAGGGTTTACAAACGTGATTCATGAGATCCATGAACGCTGCTGGTGCATTAGTGAGCCCGAAAGGCATCACCAAGAACTCGTTGTGACCATAGCGAGTCCTGAAAGCAGTCTTATGCACATATTCATCTCTGACTTTCAGCTGATGGTAACCCGATCTTAAATCAATCTTGGAGAAGTAACTTGCCCCTTGCAGTTGATCGAACAGATCGTCGATCCTGGGCAATGGATATTTATTCTTGATTGTAACCTTGTTAAGCTCGTGATAATCAATGCATAGACGCATCGATCCATCCTATTTCTTCACAAATAGTATCGGTGCTCCCCAAGGAGATGAGCTAGGACTAATAAATCCATTTGCCAACAAATCATCCAGTTGAGTTTTCAACTCTTTCATCTCAGTCGGTGCTAACCTGTAAGGTGCTCTTGCAACAAGTGCTGCTCCAGGAATAATGTCGATTCTGAACTCCACTTGCCTATCTGGAGGTAACCCAAGTAGTTCTTCAGGGAATACATCTGGATATTCAGAAATGACAGGGGTGTCTTCAACCTTGGGCTTTGGTTCATCAATAGTTACTTGTGCCATGTAAATGACACAACCTTTCTTCAAACACCTTGACGCCTTAAGCATAGACACTTGCTTAGGCAACCCATACTGAGTATCTCCTTGTATGGTAAGTGGCTCACCATACGGAGTCTTGATAACCACTTGTTTCTTGTTACAAACAATCTGGGCTTGGTTATGAGATAACCAATCCATGCCTATCACTATGTCGAAACCAGCTAGTTTCTAAGGAAGCAAGGATAACGAAAAGAATTGGTTCCTAATGGATATAAAACATCCATCTAACATGGTTGAAGCATTTTCTATGGTGCCATCGGCCAATTCTACTTCATATTTTATGCTTAGGGTTTTAACAGGCAGATTTAATAACTTACAAAATTTATCATCCACAAATGACTTATCCGCACCCGTATCAAACAAAACCCTTGCATAAACATCATTTACAAGGAAGGTACCTGTTATCACGTTGTCATCCTGAACTGCTTCCCGTGCATTCATTTGAAAGACCCTAGCATTGGTCTTTTTACCTTCTTCGGGTTTCTTGGCATACTTTGGGCAGTTGGACTTGATATGTCCCTTTTCATTACAGTTATAGCACGTCGCATCTTTTATCTTCTTGCATCTAACGTCTTATGCTCATTAGACTTACAAATCCCACAAGCCCAGGTCTGCGATTGGGACTTCGATTCGTACCTGCACTTTCCCAGATGACACTTCTTGTAGGTCTTACACTTGGGTTTTTCACCCGACTGTTGGTCATCTTTCTTAAATCCCGAACTCTTCTTGTGATCCGAGTTCCCTTTACACTTCTTATCCAAACGGTGTGAGTTATCATCCTCACGTTTCCTCTTCCCCTCATCAGAATGCCTAAACGATCTCTGCCTGACCGTATCAAGGGTAAGAGACAATGATAAATCAGCTACAGACCAAAAGGTAGTAGGTCGGGATGCTTTCACACTAGCTTTGATCTCCAGGGCTAAACCCCCGATAAAACGGGCTATACGTTTTGATTCCGGGGTAACCAGGTAAGGAACCAATCATGACATAGTGTTGAAACTCGTGAGATATGCCTTGCAGTCTAAGTTCTTCATAACCAATGTTAAGAAATTGGTCTCAATTTTCTCAACTTCATGTCGAGGACAGTAATTTTCTTTGATCAACGCAACAAATTGATCCCATGTCATGTTATATAACGGAATCTTCCCTGTAGCTTGGATCAGTGACCACCACCAAGCTAGAGCTTCGCCTTTAAAAGATTGTGAAACATACTTCACAATATCTCGCTCTGCGCAACCACTAATATCGAATACAGTGTCAATCTCATCGAGCCAAGTCATACAATCGATGGCTCCTTTTTCCCCTGTGAAGTCTCTAGGCTTGCAGGAGATAAAATATTTATATGTACAGGTTTTGACGCGTGGTTCTTGGTTGGGCACAACCTGTCTAGACGGAACACTCCTCTGATTCGAAGAATGATGAGAATCGCTCTTACGAGCCGTATGAGTCTTGGAGGGTGGTTTTGTATGTTGTACAGATAGGGTCCTGCTACGGGTACCACTTGATTCATTTTCTCGTCTGTCCAGAGCTCGAGTAACGGCATTGTCTATCAATGCCTGCAGTTCCGCACCCTCTACATTAACTCTGGTAGTATCATGATTCTCCCTCGGATGACTGTTGACTTCATCTGATTCTGCCATGTAGCTTAATTGCTACATAAAATATTGACACGGATTTATTTAGGAGTCTATTATGGAATTGTCTTTTATGGCAATTCATTAACCATGGTAATTTCAAGCCATATTGGTTAAGTTGTGTAGAATTTTCATTATAATTTATCCTTTATTATAGAAAGATATTATAGTGGCCCAAAAGGCCTAGTCACTAGGACGATTTTTAATTCATAAACCATGACTTTATACAATCAAGGCACATAGGTTTGAATATAGTTCATTACCTTTTCTTGACAGGGAGTCGTAGACTATAACTGTCTTTTATCTTATATGACAATGAATATGGCCCGTAGGCATTACATCACTAATGGATGTTTAAATAGTAAAGAAAGGGATTGGAAGAATCCAATAGAAGGATGACATGTGTGACTTTACCGAGTCATATCTGCCAGAAGTGCTAACATGTTTTCAGATGTTAACAAGGATTTGAATCTTTTAAATAGGTTTTACCATCATGGCCAGGTCTATAGTGACATGCAGGCTAGGTTATACCTTTTAAGATTCTTATTTAATAATTAAAGGCAGATTATTTGAAAAGGAATGATATTTTTTATTTATTTTATATATTGTATTCATACATAAGATGATAATGAAATTTTAATAAAATATTCCACTAATTTTAAAAGAAATACATGGGTTGCCCTAAACGGGACTTGTTCATAAATAACTTGCCCATGCAAGGGCTAAACAAGAAAGACAGGTCCACGCAGGGACCAAAGATAGAAAGAAAAGTCCACGCATGGACTAAGTACATAAATAAGTAAAATAAATATGGATTTTAATAATCCCCTTTCCTCTTCCCTTTTATCAGATTTGCCAAGCCCTTAAGAAATCCCCGGTGGTTTCTACGTTCCTCTTAAACCTCCCGTTCCACCTGGCTCAACCTCTGTAGAATCTCCTGTTGCTGCTGGGGCTGAATTAGTGGCGGCTGTGGTGGCTGCTGCTGTAGAGGTTGAGGAGGTGGTGGGTATTGATACCCATAAGGTGGGTACCCGGTTTGGTAGGAGGCTGCGTAAGGCCCTTCAGGATGAAGAGCATTGTAGTTGGCCGCCTCGAGGTATGGGTCGACGGCGGGGGCATTGTAGTAATTGTACCCTGGGTAGGCTGGCTGCTTAAATGGGTTATACGCCGCTGTACCGGCTTATGAAGTAATTGGGTTATCAAAACCCACATGTGGTGGTGGTGGTGCGACTGGCGCAGACTCCACCTCAGAAACTGGGTTTGAAGGCCCACCCAGCTACGGGTCTTCATGCAGTGGCAGGTAATGACTGCCACAGGAGTGTTGAGGGGTGGTGAAGTGGAAATCCCCTCCTCGCACGGACATCCGTGGTTCCGGAGGCAGATGCTGCTCAAGCGGTGGTGGTGGCGGTGGCGTGACCGCTACAAAACGTGAATCCTCAGAGGGATCCTGCTGCTGCTGCTGAGATGGGTTGTAAGAGGGAGTAAACACCCAGTCGTATTGGGCAAACCTTGCCTCATAGCTGTCTAGACCACGATAAGGTGATCCATGAAAAGATGACCCATCAGATATTTTGATGGGATGCGTCGGCGTCCCGGTTGGCGGCTGGGCAGGTTCTGGATCCTCGTCCATGTCCATGGAAAAGTGGTCCTCCGACCCTAACGGGTTATAACCCATTGGTTCATCAACTTGGTTTGCTGGGTTAAACCGGCTTTGAAAGTAGGGTGTTGGGTTATTGAAGGAATGGTGTGAGTTGGAGCGTTGAAGGGGAATGTAGGAGTGGTGTGAATTGTGTGGCTCGTTCTCCGATTGTGGCCCGAAAGAGTTGAGGTAGGAAGGTGAGGAGCTAAGCCAGACAGAACGCCTCGCAGGCTCTAAGTAGGTCCTCCAGTCCTCTTGAGGACTAGTGCTCATGGTAACTGATGGAGTTCGCCGGTGTGAAGGCCCGGTCTCATGATCATTAGGAGCATTGAAGGGCGCCTTGCCTCGTCCTCCTCCTCGTCTAAATCATGGCGACATCTTTTTGTTTGTACCTGTCAAAACAAACAAAAGAAACAACAAGGAAAAACAATAAAAGACAAAATAAAAGATTAGGATTTAGTTCTAAGTCCTTTGCCTAGACTCGGAAGTCGAGGAATGTGCAACTGTGTCATTGAGACTAAACACAAAAGGCTAGTGTTTAATTCACTCAATGTTGGCTCTGATACCAACCTGTCACACCCCGATATTTCCATGTATTACCGGTGGGCCCAGTGGGGAGTATCGTGACATAATTGATATCATCATAGTCAATAATCACAGTTTAATGCATAGCGGAAGTCTAAAAGTAAAATATTACAATCTGAATTGAAAGTAACAAAGTATTACAACGGAATGTAAAGGATCCACAGGCGGATCAAAACAAAAGAGATAATGTTCAAGAGATTTTCAAGTGATAAAGCTTGCATAATTCTTTATTTAAGTCACTCAGGAGGAACCAGCCTATTCCGCCTAGTACCTGCACTTAATCTTTTGAAAAATACGTCAGTTTACACTGGTAAATACAATTAACTGACACTTTTGAAAATGTTTTAAGAAAATTGATTTAAATGCACAAGGCACAAATAATCGTTTATAAGTTGGGATATTTATTTAGAATAAACTTGTAAAAGAATTATATGTCTGTTATACGTTCAGTAGCCCAGGCTGAATACCGGGTTAAATATTAATAGACACACCACATAATATATCCCGCGGCGAGTTATTCTCGAACAGGCGGGTACATTATTTTTACATACGCACCGGCAGGTGTATGCCTACACCCCGTGCTTAAGTCGTGGCCATTTCAATGAATGAGCCGAGGATATCCAGGACATGGTCATTAACCCCCTAAAGGTTTAGAACAAACAAATTAGATTAAACGGGTTATCTCAATGATTTAACCTTCATATGATTAAAAATTCAATACCCGACCAAGCGGTATTTTATATACCGTATCCCAAGCCTGTATAAAGGAAAATAAGTTAAAAGTATTTACCTGAGCAAGTTATAGAAATTTATCCCAGCCGTATACAATCAGCAAGTGCAAATATCTTTTACTGGGCTCCTAAATCTAGAACGAAGGTTTTAAATCCTATTAGATTCCTAACGGGTCTTACTTAAGTTTAAACTTAGACCGGTTAGTTTTAAAGGAAGATATAAGGTTCAAAACGCAAGATTAAGCGAAGACCGGATTTGAATTTGGTTTAGACCCGACAAGTATGAAGACTTGTATAATATGGGTAAACTAAACACATTCTGGATTTTGAGGTAAAAATGATAAGGTTTGACCCGTTTCGGTCAATTTATGCAAACTAGTCACATAAATCGTACCGAACGCGAAAAATGCATAACGGGTAACCAAAAGAGTCATCTACAGGTTTCACAAGTTAATGTGCCTTAAATATGTTGTGATATCAGTAGGATACCTTCCATTATGCCCAAAACGAATTTGAAATCAATTTATGCCCCGTAGGGGTATTTTGGTCATTTTAAAGGTTATAAAAGAGGTTAAATATTAATCTGAGGTTTTGGTCTGAAATGATCAGTAAAAATAATTATTTTTGCAAGTCATATCAGTAGGGTATTGCATATATGTGAAATTTATCATTTATAAACAAACTATGTGCCGTAGGGGCATTTTGGTCATTTCACATAAGCTTTAAATGTCAAATTTGGAAATCTGAGTTCAAAACTTTTACTTACTGCTAACGTATAAAAATTTACTTAAAACATCAGTAGGTATTTAGTCTAATGTGCCAAACATAGTTTTAATCCATACTATGCGTTTAAAATGCTTAAAAGTCGGTTTTAAGCGATTTTCAGGTTATAAAAGGAAATCTGAGTTTTTGATTAGTTTATAAAGTTCACAATATTTTATTTATCATATAAAATTACTAGCAAAAGATTTGGTATCAAAATGTTATGTAAAACTCATTTTATTCATGAAAAGGGCATAACCGTCAATTACCGAATCCAAGCAAGAACCCTATGTTATGATCAGTTTAAAAATAATTAAAAATCTTCAAAAATCCCAAAATATTATATCACATCAGTGGGTAAAGAGTTTGGTGTCGAAATTTGGTTTAAATAGGCTTTATGTTAATTATGTCGTTTAATTAATAAAAAGCTTCTAAATTACGATATTGAGCATAACTCCTAATTTAGGCCTCAAACTGATGTCAAATTTTTAGGACATGTTTATAAATTAGTAATAAAGGTTTTTGTCCTCTCAAATTTTCAATAATCTCGTTTTAATATCAGAAGGGCATTATGGTCAACATTTAAGCAATTAACGGAAACATGCAAATGAATCGGATAAATAAGGAACCATGTAGTATAACCTCAGAGGATTTTACTAACTTATAATATGGTCCTAAAGGAACCTTACGGCATGTCTAAACTAAGCTAAACCGGGTCAGAACTGAAAGTCAAAGCAAAAAGTCTTCTTTTGCGACTTTCGGTTCCGAACCGAGCCTAGACTCAGAATTGTTGGGTTGAACATGCTTAGACATGTTCTTTCATTAATTACCAAGTTATTTTAGTGTGAAAACAGGTTCCATAGCTTCTACATTGTTAATTATGAATTTATTTGCAAAATAACTTTCTGTTGACTTTTTAGTATTAAGTTTGACCCGAAAATTGACCAAGTTAGAGTGGAAATCAGAGGGTGTCCTCTTAATGGTTTATTACCCACATAATTACCAACTCATAGCCACTTTCAATTCGAAAAATGGCTGGACCATTAGTGATTAATCACTAAGTCAAAGCTTAATTACGATGGCTTTAACTTTTGGTCATTAAACTAATAAAACATGAACTAGGAAGGCTAAGAATGCTTACAAAGGCACTTAGCAAGAATTTGAGACTTAAGAAAGCTTGCTTGAAGTCCATAGAGCTCCAGAGAGTAAGTTTAGAATGATTTTGTGAATGAGCAAGTTCATGGTTGCAACATAAAGTTCTTATATAGTGATTTAGATGCAACAAGATTACTCCACACAAGCCTACAAGTGTTCCTTGATCATCCCAGGTGTCCCCTATGCATGAAATACCATTGGTACAATCCCTGAATTCGAAAACCAGGCTTTTAAGGAGGTGGAACTGGCTGGAACAGGCAACTGTCCAAAAATTCTGTATCTGGGCGTTTTAGGCGGCCCGCGTAAAACATGGCCGAGGGTTTACGCGGCCCGCGTAGAGGTCTGCTCCGGTCAACAAACTTTCAGAAATTGCAATTTAGGCCCCTGGTCCTTCTAAACTAGTTTTATCTTGTGTTTATTGCACTTTTAACCCCCAAACTTGACTTTTAAGGACTCTAAGTCATAAACAAACCCCGTTAAGCTCCCGATTAGTTATACGATCACCCGAAAAGTCCTGAATTTCAACGTTGACGCTTTTAACCCCTTATTTACGAATGTTAACGTATTTTCCTCATACGATATCGAAACCTTGTGAAATTTTATCACTTATTCTCGGGGGCATAATTAATCATTACAAAGCTTCGGGTTCATTAAAAGGTCACTCAGAGGTATAAATTAAACATGTTGACACATTTAACCCTTGCGGCTTGTAAACTTTCACTTTCTTCCACAAACGGTTTCATATGATTCATGATTCATTCGTTTAAGGGTATAAACATTGTGTAGGGTTGTTGAAAGGTAAAGTTATCAAATGTTGACACTTTGAATCCTTCTACACACATACTTTCTTTGTTTGTCAACTTTAGTCCCTCGTAATCAATTTGTTACTCGATTAAAGTCCATGACACGTGTCGATATTATATTGGACATGATTTTGCGAGGTGTTACAGGCTACCACATTTGTTGGAGGCTTCCTACCTGACTTTTCTAGTCTTCTTTCCATCCTAGAACACTTGTAAGTGTTCTTCCTAGTCTTGTTTATTTATTTCAAGCTAAAAGTCAAACAGCGTTTGACTTTCGGCTTTCACCATGAATTGGTCAAGACAAAGTTCGATTGAACTTTGCAATGTGATCGTAATCACGATGGTTAGAGTCCCTTGCGACTATACCTACTGATTACCACATTGACAAGCCGAAGTGACGAGTCAAAGTTTCGGTCAAAATGCACGATTATGTGCATTTTGCGTCGGAACTATTTTCTGGGTATCATCAAAACACTTTGTTTTGATACCAATTCAACTTTCTAACTTAGTTAAACATGTTTAACTCGTCACTTCTAGTTAGTGCTTGTTTAGGGTCGTATGTCAAGCGGCCTCGACAACCGCTTAGACTTTCAAACCCGACTCGTTTGGTCGATCATTAGGATCCGACCAAACATATATGGTGACAATAGTTGTATAGGGAATAACCTCAAGAGGTTATACCTTATGGTCACTTCGATTGATTAGTTGTATGATATGAAGTTTATATGCCTTAGGAAAATGACCAAAATTCCCTTTTTTGCGCATAAATTCAATTTAAGCATATGTAACCTAAATTTTGACACTTAAACTGATTGTGCAACATTATTAAACATGTTTAGGCATATAA
Organism: Helianthus tuberosus; assembly: GCA_030545235.1. NCBI lineage: Eukaryota > Viridiplantae > Streptophyta > Magnoliopsida > Asterales > Asteraceae > Helianthus > Helianthus tuberosus. The sequence goes on from CM060358.1 coordinate 155,032,992, forward strand.
GACTTATCATAGGAATAGTTAGACCATCCGAACGCGCGTTTGCGTAAATGACACGTTAAAGTAGCATAAACTACCTTAACGGGTCATAACGGGTCGAAAGCACTTAGGATTCATTCCAAATCAGAATGTAGACTTTGTTAAACCATTTCATATGATTTCCAACACTCATTTGTTTTACAAGACCGCATTCTATCCGATTCCTCCGATTATGTACTGTTACTTTAACCTAGTTACCCAATGTTAGGACACATTAGGACACGTTCGAAGCTTTGTTATATCACTTGATTCAAGGATACCTTGCAATCCCAAGTGAGTACGTTGCTCCCCTCTTTTATACTTTCAATTGTTTTGGGATGACTCATATCTGCTAAATTGATTTCAGGCTTTCAAAAAAAAGTTTATGGTTTATATAAAACACGAAGATTTCAATAATGTGGACGAACTTATTGGTGCGTTAATCCAAAGACGAATGACATTCATTAGCTATGATCAAGCCGACCAGTAGTATGTTATAGTACCATAGTATCTGACAAATCCCGTTATCGGACTATCCCCATGGATTTGGTGGGTAATGTGGGTAACGACAGAATCTGTTATTTTAACAAACCCTTTGGTGGTTTGTTAGTCAATGTTAAAGAGTCCTTTCAGGGTCTATTAAAGATACCCCATGGGTGGTATATGTAAGGACCGGGTTCGCGACCTAAACGAGTCGGTTCAGAGGAATTCCATCAAATACAGGTGCGGAAAACAAGTATTTGACTTGTAAACAGCTGAATCTTCACTTTAACACTGATTTGTATTGATATGAACACAAATACAATCAGTTCTCACACCGGCAGCACCTCGGTATGGAAATCTCACAATAACAACTTCTGATTTCGCTTGGCACTGAACCCCTATATATAGACTTTGAGATTTCGCTTCAGCATCACTCAAGCGAAAACTCAAATACATTACACACTTTCAAGCGAAATCTTCTAATTCTCTCACATTTTCTCGTTCTACGTGCCCTGATCTAATCTATCTAGTCTAAGACTCGATACAAGACGAAGTCGACAGATGTAGTGCACCAACAGACTCCCCCTCAGATGTTGACGAGTCGACTATCGAGTCACACCAATGCTGTATCTTCACATCTTCATTCTTGATCAGTCTCCGGGCTTTTCTCTTTCTATCTTCTTCTCTAGAATCTCCTGGCTCTATCAGACTCCCCCTCACGATTTGCTGGTATTCCTTTGTTCTTCAGCAACATCTGCTTTAGGATCGATGTCTGACTCAAATGTTGTTTACAAGATCATTGCCTGGCTTTTATCTAATTCTCTTGATCAGATCTCTTGATTCCTTAAGTTCATCAGCATCAGCAACTAGCAAACTTTAGATTCATGATCAGAGTCTGACTTTTGTAAGCTTTGAATGAATTAACCTGGCTCACCTGTAACAATCTTAACCCAGAAATAAATTTTCTAAATTTAACAATTTAAATGCACCAACAATCTGATATAATCAGATAATTCTTTCTCATATCACAAACCAATGAAGAACCAAATGTAGGTTTTTAACAAAATACCAATTGTAGAATTTTAATAAACCTTTTTGACATTTTAAGATTCACTCCCCCTCACAACCAAGTCATCATGTTTAGCACTTGAAATTTTGACAATCAGCTTTCCAATATCAGTTGTCGAAAATCTTTTTGAATTTTTTAAAATTTATGCTAAAACACACTAAAATCTTTTTGTAATTTTTGATTGTAAAGGAATACAATAAAGAAATATTTACAAACAATATTTTTGTGAGTTTGTGCAAGAGGATCATATCAGTTTCTGAGACAGATCACTAACACCATTAAGCTTCATTTCATATTAAGTTCTAAACAATTTACCTAGATTGTCAGTATGTTTGTCCACTTAAATTTTTACACAAAGTTCAATTGATCCGAGATACGTTGTTAATGTTTTAAGCAACTTAAACTTATCCGTGTTTCCCACTACTTGAATATACTCCCGTATCCAGATCCCAATATTCAGTCTTACAGGTGAGTATACCACAGATGATATCTGTCAGGGGAATAAATTATAGTACGAGGGCCGTGAGAGCTCAGGTCGATACTCCCGTATACGCAGAGAGATGACGGCTTCGACTTTCGGTGTGTCCCCTTTAGAGGATCTTTTGCATTACAACAGCAGCGACTATCAATTTTATTGTTTCATCAGCTTGCTGAGGGCGATGCTATATTTCAAGCATTTGCAGAAAGTATTATCCGGGGACTAGGTCAGAAATTTCTTTCAGCAGAAGTCCCGGGATAATACCCCAGATATCACTGAGCATAAAGACCTAGTATCTCAGAATAAGGGACCTTTCAAACAAGATTTCAGGGGTTACCTATATATCCAAGTTTGTGTTAACCCACAGAACAAGCAAGTTTGAAATTTAGGTTTATATCTCGTCACAATCTACTAAATGTGCAAAAACCTACTGACATATCCGCAGTAAGATTGTTTATCACATTTTTACTTTTCATTTCTTTAGCATGTTGTGATAGTCCACCGATGTACTATCATTTCCTCTATATGCAACAAAAACTCATTTTTGAATTTTATCATGTTTTTGTCTTTTTCAAATTTTCAAATGTTTTTGGATTTTTTTTAAAATTTTTACTCCCCCTAAAATGCAAACACACTTTAGGAAATTTGAAAATAAACTGTACAATAAAGTGACAACTGATATCGAATCGCATCAAATCGCCATTCACTCGGCATAAACAATCAGAACTCCCTCTATCACAAAACTATTTTCTCATTTAGATTTCAAAACACTTAAGTTTGTTTTAATCAAAATGATTTTTCCGGAAAATAAGTTTTTATGATATAATCATTTGAAGATTCGGAGTGTGGTTCATCACATTGTCTATCAAAATACCAATTGTAAGTATGGTCCAATCAAGTTCAACTTAATGACCTTGATTAACCTTTTTCATGTATGTATTTTCTATACCAATTGTAAAAATTACCACATGTAGAACACAATACCCCTTGTAGGAATGTTACGTCTACATCACCATTTTACCAATCAAAATGCCGATTACTGCTTCGCACTTACCAACCTGGAAGCTCCGGCGTAGTCATACAACCTGTAAACATTCAAACACTATCAAAAACTTTCAACTAAAACTTCAAACATTAGAAAGATGCCGATTCCTGATCCACGATATAAACTTGGGATCTCCGGCAAGTCCTAAGACTTTAAGGAAAGCAAACTTCCACCCAAGTCTTCTTAGACTTGGTGGCTTCCAATTCTTGTGCAGTAGGGTTGTAAGTTGCCTTTTTAGTTGCATAAAAATCTTTAACCCCCTTTACTTTCCCATCAAGCATTTTCTTGAAAATTTTCTTAACATTTTCATTGAATGTTTTTTCAATATCAAAATCTGAGATTTCTACTTTATCAACCATTTGTTTAATCTCTTCCACACTCAGTGATTTAATGTCAATATCATTCATCAAATCTTTGATCTCATCTTGTGACTCCTCTGATTTTGTGGAATTAGAATCATCGTCAGATTTTTCACCTGATTTTTTAACAATCCATTTTTGATTGTCTTTTGCACTCTTTTTGTACAATCTTTTAGAATTTTCACCAACTTCATTCTTTGAATTTTCAAAATTTTTGAAGTTTGTAGTTGATGAATCATTCTTTTCAACCACTTTTTCTTTAATTTTTTCGGAAACTCCCTGTTTTTTGTTGACTTTGTTTGGACAATTATGAGCGATGTGTCCAACAACTTGACATTGAAAACAAGTTCTTGTGTCTCTGGTTTGAAAAACTCCAGTTGGATGAAAAACTCCAGTTCCTGTCCTTTTCCTTTCAGCAAGGAACTCTTGATTTGATTTTTTCAAAGATAAGCTATTTGACTCCTCTTCATAGCTTTTTCCTGCAACATATGTCATTTTTGATTTAAAATCTCTAACATATTTTTCATTTTTACGATTTTCAGGTGGAGTAAAACCAAGACCTTTCTTTTTGTAACTACAATTTTGATTTGTTTTCTTTTGAAAACTAGAATCAGAATTGTAATTCTTTTTTCCTTTTTTCTTGTTTAACCTTTGTTGAATTCTAGAAGTGTATTTTTTAGGTTTTTCAATAGATTTTAGATCCTTAATTTCAGAAAAATTAATTTCTGTCATTTTGAAAACCTTTTTAATCATGTCAAAACGAACACTTCTAATCGGAAACTCTTTGTCAGAGTATAATTTGTCCGAATCATTTAAAGTATATGCAACTTCAAATGTTTCATCATCCAAATTTGATTTTGATAACAAAAATTCTTTACTGTAAAACCGTTTTTCCGATGACTTTGAACTGTTAACTGACGAACTTGAACCCCCAGACTCAAACTTTCACTCAGACATCTCCTCAGTATCCAACACCTGATCGACCACCTTTTTGATTAACTCAGACTCATGATCAGTATCAGACGAGGTAAACGTGATATCAATGTTTTCTGGTAAAACGTCAGTTGTCTCGGATTTTAACTTTATATTGACTGCTTTTTCGACTTGCTCCTCATTTGGTTTTCTAGGAGAATAACCTTCCCAGATAGGAGGCGGACACTTGTTGTATTTAACAGTCGATTTCTTACCAGTCTCATTCTTTTGCTTCTCATCCTGAAATGCTTCAAAACCTGCAACAGTAGGATAAACTCGATCAATAACATAATCAGAACAAGAATAACTCAGTAATAACCTTCTGATCCTTTCATTCTCAATCTTTTCTTTCTCCAACTCTTGCTTTAGATTAGCATTTTCTTCGATGTAATGATTAATTGCCTTTTGCTTTGCCATCAATGTAGAATTCGTCATCGTTAAAGCTTTTTCTCTTTCAGAGTTTGTTGTTTGAAGACCTGTCACAGTTCTGTTCAACACGCATACGATTCTTTCACATAGCTGATATCAGATAGTAACTTTTCTATCAGTTTTTCTCTATCAAACAGAATCACATCTTTTTCTTCACAACTCTTACAAATTTCCAAACATTTCTTGCAAGGCTTTTCAACTTCAACAATCTTCTCAATCTCGATTGTTTTTACCACTTCAATCACTTTTTCTTCATCAGTTACCTTCTCAGCTTCAGTCACCTTTTCTTCAACAACTACTTTAACTTCCTCATTCTGTTGTTGTTCTTTAGCAGCTTGTTTCTTCTTCAGTTTCTCCATGCGATCTGCAAAATAGAAATGAAAACTTTCAGGAGAAAGATGATGTTTAGCCACATTAATATGTTTCTCTTCCTCATCATCACTGCTAATCTCAATCGGTGTTTTATCAAACTCTACAGATTTGTCAGAATCATCTTCTGATACACTAGAATCAGATGGTGTTTGATCAAATGCAACTTCCTTTTCTGAAGTATCATCATTTTGTACACTCTCATCTGTAGTTAATGACTCAGAATCAGCACTTTCTAAACTTTCTTCAGATATAATCGATTGATCTTTCACTGTTTCACCAATTGATCTCATCCAGTTTGCAAACAAGTCTGGTTCTCTAACAATCTTTGCAATGAAAGCTTTGAAATCCCCTTTTTCATCAACAAACATATCCCAGCTGAATCCTTTAGGTAGTTGTTCATCAATTTGATCCACTATACATGCTGTGCTGTTAGAAGAAATGTAGTTGCTCCAGTTGAAATCTACCAAACATCCTTTCTTTGAATCTTCAATTTTTCTACCATGAGCCGTCTGTAATTCTTGTGTCTGACCAACTTGCTGATAAATGGCTTTCCGGTAGTAGTCATCTTTTCCAAATGGATTTTGAGCACCACTAACTTCTCTGTTCTTGCACTCCCGCTTAAAATGACCTTTTTCCCTGCACCTGAAACAAGTAACTTTAGATTTATCAAAACCTAAAGTAGAAACACAAGCATCAAGAAAATCATTTCTCCCGGTAATTGTCTTGAACTTTTCAGCACGTCTAAGAACACTTGCAAGACACCATTTGATATCCATTAGTTCCATCTCTTCTGCATCTATTTGGTCGTAATCCTCTTTGGTAAGCATAGGATTTCCAATTCGACCAGCCACTAAACCTTCATATGAGATAAGCACGGAACCAAGTAAAGCCATATGATCTTTTGCAATGTCTTCAGAAAAACTTTGACCTTCTGGAAGATTTAGAGCTATGTTGCATTGAATCACACAACCATTTCCCATCTTTGTGCTTTGAGACTGAAAACTTTCTGATGAAGTCTTTGGATTGACACTTGGATATGATGAGAATCCACTGCTTTTGTTTGAGCTTTGATCAATTTTTTCTGTAGTATCCCCAACACCAACACTGTATGCAGTCTGAATTTTCGGACTTCTTTCAGCTTCTGAATTCGGAACATTACCCTTGTAGTACATCTTTACATCTTGTTGACCACTTGGATTATTCATCCTAGCAATTTTCTGCTGTTCCAAATCCTGACTTTCAATCTTTTCAATGAACTGAGAAATTGACAATCTATCATAAACTCCGGTATTCTTCAGTATCATCAAATAAGTTCCCCACTCTTTCTGAGGTAATGCATCAGCAAGTTTATCCACCCATTCTTCATTTTCCTTTTTAATGCTCATCATTGACATTGTTCTCACTAAGTGACAATATCGTTCAATGAGTTTCTTCGTATCTTCTCCAGGCAAACTTGTGAACAAATCAAATTCCTTTTTAAGCAATGCCTTCTTGCTTTTAATCATACTCGTACTGCCTTCAACCTTGATTTTTAGAGCATCCCATATTGATTGTGATGTTTTGTCATGTTGAAGTAGTATGAAGATATCTTCTTTGATGGCCTGTTGAAGTAAACTGATCATCATCTTTTCAGCTCGGTATATTTCCCGTTCTTCTTTACTAAAATCTGAAAGCTGTTTTTCAGTCTGCATTTCGGTTAGTGGTAGAGCATACTTTGTTAAAATACATTCCCATGATCTCAAATGATTTGCCTGCACCCAGTTTTCGAATCTATCTTTCCATCCATAGTATTCTTCAATTCCCATTAGCTTCGGGGGTTTCTGAGTCGTCCCCGTTTCGTTTTCTGAATTCATGTTCTGAGCAATGGAAGATGAACTAGGCGATGTTGCAAAAGCGTTGTGGAAATCGTTGTCCATGTTTCAGACACTTTCAAGCGAAATACTATCTTTCAAGCGGTACCCTTCAAGCGAAACAATTAAACTGAACAATTCTCAAGTGAAGTTCTTGAAGCGAAATACTTTGAAGCGATCCTGAATAAAAAACCCTGAAGCGAACACCTTGAAGCGAAAATCTTGAAGCGAAAACGAACTCTGTTTGAAGCGAAATGTTAAGTGTCGCTTGAAATTTCAAGCGAAATCGTCCAATAATACTGAACTGTTCAAGCGAACTCCATTCAAATGTCGATTTTGATCACTTTTAGGTCGAATTTTGCTGTGAAACTTTCAAGGGTTTGTTATCTAGTACTTTTAAACAATCCGTGAAAAATTTAATCAATTTTGACCGTGAAATATTTCTGAACTAAGAAAAGAAGGTGTAGAAGTAAGAAATTTTGATCGATTTCGGCTGAATTTTGCAGAACTCCTCCTCCTGAGCTCTGATACCAATTGTAAGGACCGGGTTCGCGACCTAAACGAGTCGGTTCAGAGGAATTCCATCAAATACAGGTGCGGAAAACAAGTATTTGACTTGTAAACAGCTGAATCTTCACTTTAACACTGATTTGTATTGATATGAACACAAATACAATCAGTTCTCACACCGGCAGCACCTCGGTATGGAAATCTCACAATAACAACTTCTGATTTCGCTTGACACTGAACCCCTATATATAGACTTTGAGATTTCGCTTCAGCATCACTCAAGCGAAATCTGATATGATGATTTCGCTTGAGGCTTCAAGCGAAAACTCAAATACATTACACACTTTCAAGCGAAATCTTCTAATTCTCTCACATTTTCTCGTTCTACGTGCCCTGATCTAATCTATCTAGTCTAAGACTCGATACAAGACGAAGTCGACAGATGTAGTGCACCAACAGTATAGTCGACAGAATCTGTTATTTTAACATAAACTACCTTAACGGGTCATAATTGGTCGAAAGCACTTAGGATTCATTCCAAATCAGAATATTGACTTTGTTAAACCATTTCATATGAGTTCCAACACTCATTTGGTTTACAAGACCTCATTCTATCCGATTCCTCTGTTTATGCACCGTTACTTTAACATAGTTACCCAATGTTAGGACACATTACGACACGTTCGAAGCTTTGTTATATCACTTGATTCAAGGATACGTTGCAATCCCAAGTGAGTACGTAACTCCCCTCTTTTGTACTTTCAATTATTTTGGGGTGACTCATATATGCTAAATTGATTTCAAGCTTTCAAAAAAAAAGTTTATGGTTTATATAAAACACGATGATTTCAATAATGTGGACGAACTTATTGGTGCGTTAATCCAAAGACGAATGACATTCATTAGCTATGATCAAGCCGACCAGTAGTATGTTATGGTACCAAAGCATCTGACAAATTTCGTTATCGGACTATCCCCATGGATTTGGTGGGTAATGTGGGTAACGACAGAATCTGTTATTTTAACAAACCCTTTGGTGGTTTGTTAGTCAATGTTAAAGAGGCCTTTCAGGGTCTATTTGTCACACCTCGACCGTGTAAAACAACAATCCGCGGCGGAAACGTTGGGGAGTGTCGTAACAGAATTATTGTTTCACAACACATGGTAATTGAAATTTTGTTTTATTAAATTACAAGAGGTTACATTGTCTTAAAAACAAAGAAACATAACATAATTAACTAGTCTTGCATCTTTTATTGTCACTAAGGCCCTCGTCCAATCCTATGTTTGCATCATGATCATCTAATAACAGCACCTGAAACACATGTGAAAATAGGTACGTCAACATAAAAATGCATGTGAGATACATAGATTTTATTTAAATAGGATTTATGAATTGTAAGTTTAAAGAAAAATGTTTAACAAAAATAGTCATGAACCTTAAAATATTTTCTTTTAGAAATCATACGAAAATTGATAAGAAAACAGATGATATAAAAGAATAATGCATGATTAAATAAATAATCACGTAAAAATGAGTTTGTATAAAATATGTTGTTTGTAAAACAATGTTTTGTAAAGATATGATAATTGTGTAAAATGTATTATGTCAAAATTGAAATGGTTTTAATAACGCTACGATATGTAATATCATAAAAGCACTTATATATAGGAAGTACCAGCGGCGTATCCACCATTCTTTTATCATATTACACTCGCCTCGTTATTTAAATCACTTATCCAAACAAACCACTAATGTAAAAATGTTCATGTATAATCAATTTATACTTTGGTTTTGTAAATAACATATCAAACTATGCTTTGGTTTTGAAAATAACATATCAACTATGTTTTGGTTTAAAAATAACATATCAACTATGTTTTGGTTTGAAAATAGCATATCAACTATGCTTTAGTTTTTAAAATAACATATCAACAATGTTTTGGTTTGAAAATAGCATATCAACTATGCTTTAGTAAATAATAGGGCAAGTAGTATATTAAAATATATGTTGGATTTGTACATAGTATATCAAATTATACTTTGGTAAATAATATCACATTTGGGAGTACATCAAACTATACTTTGGTAGTATATCAAAATATACAAAAGAAATCATGATTTAGTATTCATTCAAACCTTAGTGTATCAAACTACACCTTAGAGACTATAGAAATACCACAAAGGCAATTTCTATTTGGTTAAAATTTGGTTTCTGACATTCCATACAATAGGAATCAGGTGTCTAGTCCTATAGCGCTATATTATACTACCAATTGGCTTGGTGAATGTATAAAATAAGTACAATCCAACAATTTGTTTTATAATCTTTGAAAAATTTGTGTTTAAACCATAGATAATCATTCAATTTGTCAAAAGATAAGTATTAGCATGTATAATCATAAAGTTGAAATCATGAAAATAAAAAATAGGCACATATGAATCACCCCAAAACATTTGAAAACAGTAAAAGAGGGGACTATGTACTCACTTGAGAATGCTTAGAAGTCTTGAATAACAACCAAGCAAAGCTAGAGGGATCACGGAAATCAATCGGCACCTAATATAGGGAATTATATTAATAAACTGGACCTAAATCGGAAGATCGGATAGGATGAGGTTTCGTAAACCAAATGAGTATTGGAACTCATATGATATGGTTTAACAAAGCCTACATACTAAATCAAAACCTAACCTAAGTGCTTACGACCCATTACGACTCGTTTAGGTAGCTTACGCTACTTTAATGGGTCGTTCGCGTAAAACGCGTTCCGACCGCCTAACTAGTCCTATGACAAGTATTATATGCCTTAATATGTCTAATAATGTTACCTAATCAGTTTAGAAGTAAAAATTTAGGTTATATATGCTTAAAATGAATTTATGCGTGAAAAGGGCATTTTGGTCATTTTCCTAAGGCATATAAATTACCTATCATACAACTAACTAAATGAAGTGACCATAAGGTATAACCTCGGAAGGTTATTCCCTATATAACTATGGTCACAAAATATGTTTGGTCGGATCCTATTGATCGACCAAACGGGTCGAGTTCGAAAGTCTAAGCGGTAGTTTAGACCGCTTATCTTACGACCCTATATAAGCACTAAACTAAAAGTGACGAGTTAAACATATTAAAACATGTTTAACGAAGTTAGAAAACAAGTTTGATATGAAAACAAAGGGTTTTGATACCTAAGAATAGTTTGGTTACAAAATACGCATGAATACGCATTTTGACCAAAACTATGACTCGTCACTATACCTAATCAACGTGGTAATCAGTAGGTATAGTCACAAAGGACTATGACCATCGTGATTACGCTCACGTTGCGAAGTTCAAACGAACTTCGTGTTGACCAAAGACTGGTCAAAGAAGAAAGTCAAACACTATTTGACTTTCATGCTTGAAATACATGAACAAGCATGAAGGAAACTTACAAAAGGTGCAAGCTATGAAGATTTGAACTCAAAATACTCAGTTATAAAGCTTGAGAGCTTTAACTTAGAGCAAAATGAGAACAAATGTGTGAATGAAGGTGATGAAGATGGTGGGTATTTATAGAAAGTGAAGAACCGTTAGGATCATTCCTCGATAATTGACCTTCGATCTGGACCTTACACATAAGGCACATGGTTTTGGAATACTAGGGGTGCCCAAGACCATCACACGGTATTGAGAAAAGTTACACAAAAGACCCCCAAGTTCAACCTGGTTTTCAAAATGAAGTTTCTGCCCAGATAAGGCCATAGCATCGCACCAGGGCAACACCATATAGTGGTGGCGCAGCGCCACCACCTACCAGTGACCAGAAACTTTGCTAAATTGTCAGGTTTGGTCCCTGCAACACTTTTGAGCCATTTTCGATGCATTTAAACCCTGGTAACCCCATTTCAAGGCTCTAATATGAATTTAAAGTATAGGGAACATGAAATAGGTCAAAAACGTCTCGGATGTCAGTTCGTTTGGTCGTACGGTTGCGTTGTTCCGTTAATTACAAAGAAACACGAACGGACGTGAAAAATGATCCAAATTACGCGACGAATGGTTTTATCATGCCATTCACTAAAATAAAATATTTTAATGATTACAAAAATTTTTGGATGCCCGGATATATTCAGAACGTAAGATATGCGCGTAAATGCAAACTTGTGCACTTTTTGACGCTTTTAGTCCCTGTTTGACCAAAAAGTTAATTTTAGCACACCGAACCACTCAAAGCCTATTTCTAAGCTATATAAAGGTTATTTAGGGTATGTTTAACTTATGATCAAGTTTCGGAATGTTCGTTATAGTACGAATCGGCATACTTTTGCAGTTTGTCGAAATTAGTCCCTATAAGCGAATAAACTTGATTTCGACACACCAAACCTTCCAAAACTTATTTCTATGTTATGTAAAGGTTATTTAAGGTATGTTAAGACTATGTCACTATTCTGGAGTGTTTTTTTGCGTTAAACTGATTACGTTTACGCATCAGTTTGCGTATAACTTCCCAGAAAGCGATTTAGAGCTCGAAAACGAACAAGAATTGATATGTGCAAATGATACATATATTTATACAAATCCCAAGTATGAAACACAATATTTCATTGATTTGGTATTTTTTTGATGGCCGTGGAGGCACAATTGTCACAGTCTCCCCTACTTTAGGAAATTTCGTCCCGAAATTTATTTAGAGGAAACATGTGAGAGCTCGAAACATGAAGTCGAAAGATAAAACAACACTGGTTAGGGTTCTGAACTACTAGTAACTTTAAATAACATCACATTTTCAATGTAAGAGGGACACTTATATACAAGTATATGAAGCGCCATTGGTGCGTCCACCGTACCTCCATTACATTGTTCACGTTTTGTTATTGATGCCACTATCGGTTCTTACACATGATAAATCTTACTGAGGTTTCTATGCACTGAATTTCATAATTAAGTATGCATCCATAATTACAAAATTCCTTGCATAGTTCGCACAGTGCATTCTATAATGTGTAGGGGATGAAAACCAAACGAACAAACATGCGATGATTGTGACTAGACCGCCATAGGGTCCTTTTTAATTAAATCAATAAATGATCTTTTTAAATAGACAACCAAGGAGTCTTTTCAGCTATATCATCACATGCCATTCTTGACCAGATTCTGAATCAATCTTTTTAACTAGACCACCCAACGGGTCTCTTTTGAATTATGGAATGGTACTATATAATCCAAGGGTCTTAACTATTACGTAGAATCCCATTAAGGATTTAAGGTAGTACCTTTGGATATCCTACTATGAATCCCTCATATGAAGATATGGAAGGTTCTACGAGGATTTAGATAATCGAAAATTCGGGTCACACAAAAACATAAAAGAAAACACATAAACACATAATCACATAATTGTTTAACTTGACCTTTAATTTGTTATCTTTGGACACGGGTATTTAAAGCACACTAGGAATCCAATCCGTGGATTTTATTTGCCACTTTAAACGTTCTCAAGAATCTTAACTATGAAGATAGGAAGATCTTAATAGGAATCCGGCTTTGTCCTTATTGAATCGTAATGTACACATAAAGGCATACATGGAATTCAATTAAGGACTCCAATTTGAACGATAATCATCCACAAGGATCTAATCGTGAAGATAAGAAGATCCTATGTGGATTTTGGAATTCGAAGAGCGGGAGACGCTTCGAAACCTTGCACTAGACGTGCTTAAGTCGATACACGAGGTAGAATGCTCATGAAGTTGAGGTGCTAGATATGCCCAGGAGACATATGAAACAGAATTTGGAGGTTGTGTAGGTTAAATCAATCATACGAGCAGAATGTTTTTGAAAGAAATGCATGGGGTTCTTTAGAAATGTGTTTAATGATTTTGAAATCATACGGTAGATGTATTAGGTAAATATGTTTATAAATTGTTTAAAAAATCACGTGACATGAATTTTGAAATTATGTATAAGGTTTTTGAAAACATGGATGACGCTTTTGAAATCATGCACTTGATATATTAAGTAAATATACTATGTTAGAAATGGTTTTCAAACTATATGAAATATTTTGAAATCATGAAGGTTGTTTTTGAAAAATATATACTATGCACGTTGTTATAAAAACTAGAATTAAATGATATGGGTACGAGATCGAAGAATACCCTTAGTTATCTAAGCAAGGATTTAAAGTGATTACTCAAAGTGTCACTTATATTGTCGCAACCCCCGCCCCTTATCTGTCCCGGGAACGGGCGTCCGCGAACATTCGTTTGTGGTGGTATCAGTTATTAATTTGGCAGCGGAAATTACATCAGGACCGTAGTTAGGAAATGTTTATCAGAGTAAAACCACCATATTTTATATTAATAATCACATGGGTAAACCCAAGTTTCTTTATTACAATACGTTTATAGGGATAAACCCTATTTTATTGAATTTAAAACATCGTCTTTTGGTAACTTTTATAGCCACATTATTTTCCAAGCCGTCCGTGCTCTTCAGCTGGCTTTTTACTAATTGGCTGTCACATCGTGTTACCTGAAATGCGTTTTAAAAACATTTGTCAGTGGGAAATACTGGTGAGTGAATCCCAGTTTAATCAAGACACATTTTATCAATTAACACAGTATTGAGAGCGATCACATTGTTTATTTCTACACAATTACTCATTCAGTACTGTCAATCCTGACTGGTGGGTCATATTACACATTGGCTAACTCGTCGTCCAATGGTAACGTGTTCCACATTTTGTATACAAAACCCCAACATACCGGCAGAAATTGAAGAACTACAAAGACTCAATCACTGTTTAATCATATTGTAAAGTAACTAAGGTTTTGTAAAATAGTTCACAAAAAGGTTTACAAAAAGTGGATAAACTCACATTGCTGTTTTAAGCTTCTTCTAGGGTTTCCTGGTATTAATCTATAATTTACACAAATGTACATATGTTAGTATAATAACCCTTTAATTATATTAACGATACAATCCCCGAGACGGTATTCCAACAACTACGTCGGGCAGAACCACGATAGTTGTTACGGAACCCTGGATCAATCGGGCAGCGTATCTAATATGAAACTGGGGTTATAATACTTACAATGGAGCAGAACCTCTCTAATTAGGGGGTATTATACTCGAAAATTATACCTATTACTTCAGAAAGTCGAGATATAGATAAGAATTGAACGAGCAGACTGAAGATCCGATGGCCTCTATTTATAGGGCCTGTTTTCGACTTTTACGCGGCCCGCGTAAACATAGACCACGGGTTACGCGGCCCGCGTAGTAGCCCGGGTAGGGTTTAGCTTGTCCGGGTCATTGTATAGGGTCGACGGGTGTTGGGCCACATGGCGGCCTGGGGTCGTGCCAGCCATCACCTTCTCGCGGCCCGCGTAAGCTTAAGGGGTGGCTTACGCGGCCCGCCTAAAACCCAATTTTCTTGTTTTTTATTTCTTTTTAATGATATTTTATATTTTGGGCTCGGTTTTCACATACGGGTGTATTTTAAGACATATAGGGTTATTTTAAAATATCTTAGGGTGTCAGAAAAATATTCGGGAGGGTTGTTATATCCTCCCCACCTTGTTTTAGAGCTCGTCCTCGAGGTCTACTGGAACAGGTGTGGGTATTTCCTTTGCGTTTCTAATTCAAGCTCCCATGTGTATTCTGGTCCTCTTTTGGAGTCCCACTTCACTTTGACTAGAACTAGTCTCTTGTGCTTGAGGTTCTTAACTTTCCTGTCTTCAATTTGTAGAGGCTTTTCCACAAATTTTAACTGCTCATTTACCTCGATATCTTTAAGAGGTACTATTAGTGACTCATCAGCTAAGCATTTCTTGAGATTTGATACATGAAATACATCATGTATTCCTGCCATTTCCTCTGGCAGTTGCAACTGATAGGCTACAGGTCCTATTCTTTTAATAATCTTGAAAGGTCCAACATACCTGGGACTTAGCTTTCCCCTCTTTATGAATCTTACCACTCATTTCCAAGGAGAGACTTTTAATAACACTTTATCTCCTACCTGAAATTCTAACGGCTTTCGTCTGTTGTCAGCATAACTTTTCTGTCGATCACGTGCTGCTTTCAGTCGTTCCTTGACTTGAATGAGTTTGTCTGTTGTTTCTTGTACTATCTCAGGTCCAGATAGTTGCTTTTCCCCAATTTCTGCCCAACATACTGGAGTTCGGCACTTTCGTCCATAAAGTGCTTCGAATGGTGCAGCATTGATACTTGTGTGATAACTATTATTATAAGAAAATTCTATCAATGGTAAGTGATCGTCTCAATTACCTCCAAAATCAATTACACAAGCTCTAAGCATATCCTCCATTGTTTGGATTGTCCTTTCGCTTTGTCCATCCGTTTGAGGATGATAAGCTGTGCTTAGATTCAACTTGGTTCCCATTGCTTTTTGGAAACTTGTCCAAAAATGAGAGGTAAAACGACTATCTCTGTCAGAAACAATTGATAGAGGAATTCCATGTAAAGAAACTATTTCATTTATATACAATTTAGCTAATTGTTCCATACTAAAAGTTTCCTTCATTGATAGGAAATGAGCTGACTTGGTTAGTCTATCTACAATCACCCAGATTGTATCATTACATTTCCTTGTTTTGGGTAATTTAGTAACAAAATCCATTGTTATTAACTCCCATTTCCAAACAGGCATTTCTAACTGTTGTAATAAACCTGAAGGTTTCTGATGTTCAGTTTTGACTTGTGAACATGTTAAACATTTAGAAACATATGCTGCTATATCCTTTTTCATTCCTATCCACCAGAAATTCTTTCTTAAATCTTGGTACATTTTATCGCTTCCTGGATGCATTGTATATTTAGCTTTATGGGCTTCTTCTAATATATGATGACGTAGGTTTCCTAATTTAGGTACCCATATTCTTTACTTATGGAATCTCCAAATTCCATCTGTTCCTTGTTCTAATTCCTTGATCATTCCTTTTAATTTTTCAGTATCATCCTTGATTACTGATTCTTGTGCTTTTCTAATTTGTTCATTTAAATCTACTTGTAGATTTAATATAAGAGAACGTACCCTTTTTGGCTGTTGTAACACCCTAGTTTCTGATTAACGATTTTGTATGTAATTACCAACAATTAAATGTGTATGCTATAAAAATACGGGTTTATTAAAACTTTCACAAATCATAAGTTATTCTACATAATGTGATCGAATTTGTTGTTTAAAAATCTACAACGTGACAAAGTGCGGAAGCGTGTATCTTTATCGTGTTCGGTTCTTCGTTGAGCTTGATCGTCTTCCGGCATCCCAGAAAGTACCTACATTTCATAAACATGAAATGCTTTAGTCGAACAGGGTTTAAAACATATCTAAACGAGTCCGGAAAACAAAATTAATTAAAATGCATTTTTGGACAAGGTCCACCGTAAATTACGGTAGCCCATGTTTTTCTATGTTGCCACCGTAAACCAGTAATAAACTGGCGTAACACCTTCAGGCTCCACCGTAAATTACGGTGGTCCCTGCATTCAGCCTTTCCAATTTTGCCGTTTTTGTTACGAAAACATTCGTAACTTTCAATCCGCTTAACCGTTTGTCCTACCGTTTCTTCCTACATGTTTGAAATTTGATTCCCCATCATATGGAGTTAAAGTCCGACATCCGGCTTAATAATTTTGAGACTTTTATGCATTCGGCTTAAACTAGAATTTACCCATTTTAACCCATTCATGTATTTATCAAACAAACTTATTTGTTCGATTCCAATTTCTCGTGAACCTTCTAATTTCTATATCGTCTATCATATTTGGCTCAAACCACGGGTTTCCTACACATTTTAAACCCGCTTATACTCAAGTGCTTATTTTGACCCGTTAAGGACATTTAAGCACTTTGACGCATAACACACACCCATTTCTTTCTAGCATTTTATTTTCCCATTAGTTATCAAATAATATTCAACTACAACTCTTTGTGTGTTGGATTTCAATGTGTATATCTATATGTTTCGAGTTTTACCCTTCGGATTGTTATTTTACGGTAAGACTTAAATAGAGCTATTTGGCTAACGTATTACATCTATCAACATCTACACTTATTCTAAGCTTTTGTTTAATCATAAGACTCGTTTCCAAACAACCTTTAAGGGTTGTTTGTTCGATTTAGCCTACAAGGGCGTTTTGGTCGATTTTGGTCCTTCTTTTACAATGAAGGATTCTCACCAATTATTCGACCAAGATATCACTTTTAACTACAACATAAATATGCGTCCCTGGCTCAGATCAACAAATAGACCCGATTTATACCTCGCTTTTATTATCACACCATTAATGATGACGCAACTATCCGATTTGCTAATTAGTCCTGTTAACATAAGACTTGACGACCACATTAGTCGATATTGTCAAATGGTGTTATCACCACCATTCGACCCGTTTGGACTATTTGCCCAACATTGTCTATTTAAATCAAAAAACACCGTTTTTGATTTCCAATTCGTACATCGTCCCATCCCGGGTTTTATAACCATACCCTTTTTCTTTTACACTCTTTTCTTGCAGTTTCAACCCATTTCGGCTTACGCCATGGGTATCCTTTTAACCATGATTTACATAAGTCAACACTTGACAATTTTCCAAATTTCCAATTTTTATTGTTTTGACGTTCACAAGTATCGAAATAACAAGCATTCTACATAAGTGTGTAAATTACACTTACCTTGCATCCGAGCTACGCTTTTCTTCTATGCTTGACTCGTTTGACCCGCTTTCACTCCAAGCTTCACCTAGCTTGTTTAAGCGCCAACTATTGTTCATCATTTACAAGGTGGTTAGATTAGTCATTAACAATCACGACTATACCACTTTACTTATTTTCTTAGCCGAAACCACTTATTCGACTTCATCACTAGTTAGTTTGACTTTCTAAAGTCAACTACATTTAATCATATAATATGCACGATTAAGGCAAATCAACATTATGATTAGAACCCGTTTTATCCCATGTCTCATGTAATTAGTTAAGCTTGTCAATCACGCGTTTCACTTGAATTTCAACACTTTACTTCTCATTTAGGCATTTTAACAAACACCTAATGGGCATCATTCTACACTTTTGCTAACTAGTCCGTAATTAGTCATTTTTAGCAAGATTAACATCAAATTTCAACCCTCTATATCTAGTGTTCATGAACTACATCAAGAACTTATATCATAACAATCAATATTCATCAAATTAACACTCCAATCCGAGTGTTCATCATAACATACAAAAACCCATTTAGCACATAATAGGGTAATTATCAAATCCCTAGTTTTGACAACAATTCATCAAATTTTCTACTAGGGTTTGTTTCTAAACCAAGATATAATCATAATAACACTCATAGAATCAATATTCATTCCAGAATTTCGATTATGATTATTCATCATAATCTCAAAGTATCACCAAATCATAATTTTTAACATACATTGTAATCCCCATGACTAGGTGATCACGAATTTGTGTTCATGCAATGATTTGGCTCTTGATTTGGGCTTCAATTTGAGAGATTCTTGAGGGATTAGGGTTTTGAGCAAGAGAGCCATTCTTGGCTCTGGTTGAAGTCGCAGACACACACACACGTATGTGTGTGTGTTTTGTTTATTAATTTGTTTAATTGAAACTTTAATTCAATTGTCCATGTCTAGTCCCTTCACTTTACACAAGTTATTTAAAGGGTATCTTAACCACATTAGTTCTATTTTGTCAAGACATTAACTAACTAGGTTAATACTCCTAGTTACTTGGTGGGTCCCGGGAGTTATAATCCGTTTTATTTTAAGTCCCATTAACTCGGGCTCTTATAAAACTCGATTCCTTAAAACGTTGCTTTGCTTGAATTTAATATTAGGATTTCTTATTTAATTCCAGATATTTACCGGGTTATTTTTACTACTAACGGTACTTTACCCGTCTTTTAATATTAACGGTGTTTGATTACCAAATCCGTTTTCGGGGTGTTACAGCTGTTCGTGATATTTTTGACTTAAAGCATCAGCAACTATATTTGCTTTTCCTGGATGATACTGAATATCACAATCATAATCACTAAGAAATTCCGTCCAGCGTCTTTGTCTCATATTCAATTCCTTTTGTCCGAAGACATACCTTAAACTTTTATGATCAGTGAAAACAGTAAACTTACTACCGTACAAGTAATGTCTCCAAATTTTAAGAGCAAAAATAACAGCTCCAAATTCTAAATCATGAGTGGAATAATTTTCTTCATGATTCTTAAGTTGTCTGGATGCATAGGCTATAACCTTCTTACGTTGCATTAACACACATCCATAACCTAATTTAGAAGCGTCACAATAGATTACAAAATCTTCAATTCCTTCTGGTAACGCTAGTATGGGTGCATGGGTTAATCTTTGCTTAAGGATTCTAAAGGCTTCTTCTTGTTTTGGTTCCCATTTAAACTTAATAGATTTACAAGTTAGCTTAGTTAAGGGAATGGCTATTCTAGAAAAATCTTGAATAAATCTTCTATAATAACCGGCTAGTCCTAAGAAACTTCTAACCTCGGTTGGTGACTCAGGGGTTTTCCATTTGGTAATTGCCTCGATTTTTGTGGGATCCACATGAATTCCTTCATGATTAACTAGATGTCCGAGAAATTGTACCTGTTCTAACCAAAACTCTCACTCTGAAAATTTAGCATAAAGCTTTTCTTTTCTTAATAAACTTAAAAGTGCGTGCAAATGCTTTGCATGTTCCTCTTTACTCTTAGAGTAAATGAGAATATCATCTATAAAGACAATTATGAATTTATCCAAATATGGCTTACATATTCGGTTCATCATGTCCATTAATGCAGCTGGGGCATTGGTTAGACCAAATGGCATGACAGTAAATTCATAATGACCATACCTTGTTCGGAAGGCGGTTTTAGGAATGTCCTCTTCCTGTACCTTTAATTGATGATATCCTGACCTTAAATCGATTTTTGAGAAAAATCGGGCTCCTTGTAACTGATTAAACAGATCATCAATTCTTGGTAATGGATACCGATTCTTAATTGTGACCTTGTTTAATTCACAGTAATCAGTGCACATACGCATTGATCCGTCCTTCTTTTTAACGAATAAAATCGGCGCAGGGTGATGAACTTGGTTGTATGAATCCTTTTTCCAATAATTCGTCTAATTTTTTCTTTAGTTCTTGCATTTCTTCAGGTGCCAAACGATAAGGTGCTTTGGCAATTGGTGCTGTTCCTGGTATTAAATGGATTCTGAATTCAACTTCTCTATCTGTAGGTTGTCCTGGTAATTCTTCTGGAAATACATCTGAAAACTGATATACTACTGGGATATTCTTTAATTCTTTTCCTTTAGTGTTAGTGATTATAGAAATCAAATACACTAATGATCCTTTTCTTATATAACTTGCTGTTTTCATCACAGAGATGAATTTAGTGGATCGAGAGGTTTTATATCATTTAATTGTGATGTTTTCACCCTTTGGTGAGTTTACTTGTATGGACTTTTGATCACACAAAATACTGGCTTTATTGGCTATTAACCAATCCATTCCTAATACTACATCAAATCCTGCCAGATTCATGGGGTAAAGGTTTGCAATAAATTTCTGATTTAGAATTTCTATTCTTGCTCCCTGCAAGATTTTAGGAATTCTAATGGTTTCACCATTTGCTGTTTCTACTAAACATTCTTGTGGAAGTTTAGTTAATGATTGGTTGAGAAGTTTGCAAAATGAAGTATTAATAAAACTTTTGTTTGCACCAGAGTCAAATAATACTTTAGCAAAAATATCATTAACTAAAAACGTACCAGTGATCACATCCGGGATCATCTTTGCTTCTTCTGCAGTCAGAACAAATGCTCTAGCATTTTTGGTATTCTTGTTGTTCGTAGCTGGAGCTAATTTTGGACAGTTAGGATTGATATGACCTTGTTCTCCACAGTTGTAACATATCCTGTTATTAGCTTTCTTCCTGCAGTCTTCTTCCTTGTGTACCGATATTTTGCAAAAGTTACAGTATATGGAGCATCTTCCTGAATGCTTTCTTTTGAAATTCTTACAGTAAGGTGCAGAGGTAGAACCTATATTTTTCCCACGGTTAAAATTTCCAGAACGAAATTCTTGTGTGAGCTTTTGGGTTAGGTTCTTCCTTTGATCCTCTTCTCGTGTATGAACTAATGTATCTATCAAGGTATTGGCTAGTTCCACAGCTTCTTCTATGGTTTGAGGTCTAGCTGCCTTGACTACATTTCTTATCTCCCCGATTAATCCCCAGATATAACAGGAGATTAACACTAGTTCAGGTGAAGCAAGGGTTGGCACTATTCTAGCATATTCAAAGAATAACTTAGTGTACCCCTTACTATCTACACCAGTCATTCTAAGGTTTAAGAACTTGTTTGCTATTTGTTCTTTTTCATTAGGATGGCAGAATTTCCTTTCTATCATGTTTTTAAACTCCTCCCATTCCATATTGTAAGTTCTATTACTTCCTTTAGTCTGGAGAATAGTATTCCACCATTCTAGTCCTGAATTCTTAAACAAATTGGAAGCAAACATTATCTTATCTTCTTCTGCACACTTGCTTATTCTTAAGACTGCCCTAGTCTTTTTTATCCAGCGTAGGGTTGCAATGGCCCATTCGTTGCCTGAGAATTCCATTGGTTTACAAGACCGGAATTCTTTATAAGAACAACCATAGGACACGGTTCTTCTTCTTTTGGGGATGGGCATCTGAAGTACGGGTCCATTGTTCACGCTGTTTTCAGGTTCAGAGGGTCGCTTGCTACTATGTTTACTTTTATTTTCTGCTTCTCTAACCGTTTGAATAATATATGGCATCGCATCTATTATTCCTTGTGCCACTATGTGTTGGATGGCACTGTTATCCACTTGGTTTCCATTGTTGTTGTTTGGATTTTCGTTACCCGAGTTATTGTTACTCTGGTTATCATTATTTAGATTTCCCTGATTTACTTCGTCAGCCATCTGAATTTAAACATTTGCCAATTATTGATATGACAGAATAATTAATAGTTTAAGTAGCAACCACATAATACACATATTGGTCAAAAACGTCGAACATTGCGACTTTACTCTTTTTATATAATATGCGTTAAATACACACTAAAGCAGGAATTAAAAATTACAACACTATTATGCATTACTAACCACAAAGTGGTCTATACTACAATACATTATTATTATTATATATATATATAGAAATTTTTTTTCATACAAACATATTATATATTATTATTATTACCAACTCCACTTATCATCTTCATGGATATGGATTTCCCCCGAAATTCATCTGACGCTCGTCATATTTCCAGACGAGTTGTTCTCCTACATACCTCATCCTCTCACTACTTTCTAAGATTTCTTCTCCAAAAATTCGGAGTTCTTGCAAGTTCTCTGCACTCATTGGGGGTGCAGGTGCTGGTACTGGTTCTGGATACTGTGGCCTGGGATTCTCCTGAGGGTATGAATTCTCTAAAATTTCCCTAATGTATTCATCGTTGTCATAATAGGGATCTAGAGGGTCCAGACCTGGATACGCTGCTATGTTTGGCAAGGTTTCGTTATTTAGATGGTAGTGTGGCACATAATCCCTAAGATCATCAAACCATGGATCATAATTTAGGTCTAAAGGATTAGGGGCTGGTATCCTAGGTATCTCCTCAGGGTTGAAATCATGCATTTCTACCTCAATCGGCTGAGTGGGAATTAAAGGTAAAGGTTGTGGGGCTACTAGTTGTTCCAGACTTGGGTCTGTAACACTCGTCTTAATTTCTATTATTTTAGTCATAAATTTGTGGGATTGTTAAGAGAAATTTGCATATTTAGCAAAAACTTAGCCAAATATAGCTAGATGTACAATGTGTAGCAAGTCACATAAGCAACCATCTAAGATTTAACACATTTACAACTACTGATTTTACAAAACGATGTTTTGTTTTTGACAAGTTTAGAAAAGTGCGGAAGCTTCAAAAATAGTGTTCGGTTCTTGATTTCATGCTTGATCGGCATCCGTAGCTAACGAGTATTACCTGAGGTCAAAACCACATAACTAATTAGTGTTTCACAATATTAGTCGAGCTTAAACAAGTCCTAAATAATAAACATAACAAAAATAAAAAAAAATCAGTTTTAGTTTGTCGCGCCACGCGCCAGACTTAGTCCGATCCTTCGCGTGGCGCGGGAGGCCCCGCGTGTTGCGTCAGTCCCCTATGCCCCCGTCGCGTGGCGCGGGGGTGTATGTTTTCCAGCAGGTCCAGTTTCTGGACCTGCATTTTGCCCAGCTCTGAAATTTTCACAAAATCCATCTTTAAACAATCATAACTTTTAACTTGGTTATCCGTTTTAGTCCATTCTTTTTCCTATGAGTCCGTAATAAAATTACGGAGCCAACCATGTAAATTTCCTATTATGAAAACCGAATTACGAACAAATGGTTTGCAAAATTCTTGTTTTAAATTATTCGACCCATTAGCTATATGTGCATAATACCAATTTTCCGTTCTAAAACTTTTTAGACGTAACTACCCAAATTCCCGGGCTTGTAAATCTTGGCGTATTCGCGCCATTCCATGGCTTTACGCTCACATTAGAATATCATGCTTGTTTCTCTAATTACAAGCAAACCGCTTCAAGCGATATTTACAATTGACTTCTATCGTTTGACCCGATATCTCGGATTCGTTAACTTAAATTATCACAACAAATTCATTAACGTATTATTGTCCAACGCTAACACAATATGAGACTCTCAAGTCTCTTTACACATGATTAATTCAAAAGCGTAATTACTACCCGTTTGATTGTCGAGTGAAAACCATCACTTTGATGACAAGCCAAACTACTTCTAACCATTATATTGACCCATTTGATTGTCGGGTGAGCTTCGCCACTTCAATGACACATCAAACGTGTATATTACACTACAATACTAACGAAATATGAGACTCTCAAGTCTCTTCACACATGATTATTTCAAAAGCATAATTTTGGCCCGTTTGGATGTTAAGTGATAACCATCACTTTGGTGACAAGCCAAACTATTGCTAACCATTATATTGACCCGTTTGAATGTCGAGTGGGCCTCACCACTTCAATGACATATCAAACGCGTATATTACACTATAACACCATTTGTAGTCTATTTACCAAACATGCATGCGTAATGTAACGGGACTAAAGTCACGTACCTTTAGAGTACACCCTTCAAACGCATATCCCCTCCGGCGTGTCCGCTTGACGATCCGGACTCCTTGCCTAAAAAGTTCAATTCACAATAATTTTAGAACTCTTTCATAAGCCTTAACGCATAATTCTCTATAATAATCAAATCTGCGTTTTCGCCCAACTTTTAACATTTTAATCCTCACTTATGCGTTTTATCAAACACCTAGCGGGTCAGATCTTCACATAATCAAAACCAAGTTCATGACTTGTAATTTTTATCTAAACCAACCTCAATTAGGCACATTTACACATGTTTTAAGTTCTATATTTCAGAATTTAACTCTTAGAACTCAGATTGCACTAGAACAAGAATCACAATCCTAGTGTTCATCAAGTTTCTACAAACTTATTAGTCACCCACATTGGTGTTTATAAATCCTACAAGCCTCATGCAAGATTTTGATAGGAATTCATCTAGGGTTTATCCCTAGACACCCTATCACTTCTAATTTCATCCATGCAAGACATAATCAAGCTCAATTTCAGTTTCTTACAATTAACCTAGAATTTAAGATGAATCAAAACATCAAGATTTTACATACCTTATGATCCCTTCAACTAGGTGATCATTAATTTGTGCTTGAAAATCGATTTAGACTTGATTATGACCTTCAATTGATCAATTTTGTGGAACCTAGGGTTTGGTGAGGAGCTTGTGTCGCCCCCTGCGTTTCCTGGTCGACCAGACACACCTCTAGTGTGTGTTTGGTATGTTTTAATTTGTTTTAATGAAACTAAGTTTCAAGTTATACAACATAAGTCCCTCCACTTTTATTTAGTTTATATTTTTGGCATTTTAAATTCATTCATGCTTTAAAACAAGTCAACTAACTAACTGGGTTATTTATTTCCTAGTTAGCACATTCTCGTTTATTTGTACTTTATATAATTCTAATATAAAGTTTTATAAATTTCGGGGTGTTACAAGTCCACCCCCCTTAAAAGGGGTTTCGTCCTTGAAACCGGAATACGTACCAAAAAGAGTAGGATAGAGGCGTCTCATCTCTTCTTCGGACTCCCATGTGGTATCCGAGCCTTTCCTATGCTCCCATTTGACTTTTACTTGGTCAATCTTTTTGTTTCTCAAACTCTTCACCTTACGATCTAAAATCGCAATCGGCTTTACTGCATAGTTGAGACTGTTATCCACCTCGATGTCATCGCAATGGATATGTGCAGTTTCGTCAGCTAGACATTTTCAGAGATGTGACACGTGGAATGTGCTATGTATCCCACTCAACTCCTCGGGAAGTTCGAGACGGTATGCTACTTTACCAACCCGTTCGATGATTTTGAATGGCCCAATAAATCTTGGGCTCAACTTCCCTCTTTTTCTAAACCGAATTATTCCTTTCCACGGCGATACTTTCAACATTACCTTATCGCCCACTTGAAATTTAATCGGCCTCCTTCTTTTATCTGCATACGACTTTTGTCGATCCTGAGATGCTTTTAAGCGAGTTCGGACCAAGTTGATTTTCACATTTGTAGTTCGGATTACATCACTATGTGCTAGTCCACGTGGACCCACTTCTCCCCAACACACCGGGGTTCGGCACTTTCTACCATATAACATTTCATACGGGGCCATTCCAATATTCGCATGATAGTTGTTGTTATATGAGAATTCGACCAAGGGTAGGTAGACATCCCAACTACCCCCGAAGTCGATAATGCAAGCCCGCAACATATCCCCCAACGTTTGTATTGTTCTTTCACTTTACCTATCCGTTTGTGGATGGTAAGCGGTGCTAATGAACAGTTTAGTTCCCATTTGTTCTTGGAATTCGCGCCAAAAGTTTGAAGTAAACCGAGTATCTCTGTCTGACACAATGGATATCGGTACCCCGTGACGTGCCACGATTTCATTGGTATATACTTCTGACATCTTTTTGGATGTATAAGTCTAACGAATCGGAATGAAGTGAGCACTTTTCCTCAATCTATCCATGACTACCCATAGGGCATCAAAACCACGGCAGGTTTTGGGCAGTTTGGTCAGCAAGTCCATTGTGTTTTGTTCCCAATTCCAAACTGGAATGTCCAATGGTTGCAGCTTACCATATGGCTTCTGGTGCTCTGCTTTGACTTGCAAACAGGTCAGACACCTCTCCACGTACTTCACAATATCTCTTTTCATTCTGGGCCACCAATAGTTTTGTTTTAAATCATTATACATCTTGGTTGCCCCCGGATGGATCGAATAACGGGATTTATGGGCCTCGTTATGTAGGAGCGCCTTGGCTCCACACGAATTTGGAACCCATATTCTCCCAAATCGAGTTTTCAGTCCTTGATTACCATCTACCAGGTCTTTCAATTGGCCAACTATTCTTTCTTTCTTCACATTTTCTTCCTTCATAACTTCAGTTTGAGATTTCCGGATTTATTCAAACAAACCTGACGTCACAATTAGTTGTATCGACCGCACTCGAATGGGTGCATAATCTGCCTTTCGCCTCAACGCATCAGCCACCACATTAGCCTTCCCCGGGTGGTAATGTATATCACAATCAAAATCTTTGATAGTTTCTAACCACCGCCTCTATCGCATGTTTAATTCCTTCTGATTAAAGAAATATTTCAGGCTTTTATGGTCGGTAAAGATAGTACATTTTACCCCATACAAATAATGTCTCCATATCTTTAGGGCGAACACCACCGCTGCCAACTCGAGGTCATGTGTAGGATAGTTCTTTTCATGAGTTTTTAGCTGTCTTGAGGCATAGGCTATAACCTTGCCTCTTTGCATCAAAACGCAGCCAAGCCCCGAATACGATGCATCTGAGTAAACAACCATATCATCCATTCCATCCGGTAAAGCCAATACTGGTGCATGGGTCAGCTTTTCCTTAAGCGTTTGGAACGCCTTGTCTTGATCTTCACTCCAAATAAACTTTTCGTATTTATGGGTTAGTTTGGTTAACGGCATAGCAATCTTGGAGAAATCTTGTATGAATCTCCGATAATAACCCGCAAGCCCCAAGAAACTTCTGATTTCCGAAGGATTGTTCGGTGGGTTCCATCTTGCCACAGCTTCTATTTTTGACGAGTCTACTAGCACCCCATTCGCACTAATGATGTGCCCAAGGAACTGTACCTCTCGTAGCCAGAAAACACATTTTGAGAATTTTGCGTACAACTTTTCTCTTCTGAGCGTATCTAATACTTCGCGTAAATGACTCGCGTGTTCTGCTTCATCCCTTGAATATACCAATATGTCATCGATGAACACTATCACTGACTTGTCCAACATCGGCTTGCAAACCCGGTTCATGAGATCCATGATAGCCGCGGGTGCATTAGTTAATCCGAAGGACATCACGAGGAACTCGAAATGCCCGTACTGTGTACAGAAGGCCGTTTTTTGTACATCCTCCTCTTTGACCTTCAACTGATGATACCCTGATCTAAGGTCAATCTTGGAGAACCAACTTGCACCTTGTAATTGGTCGAATAAATCGTCAATTCTTGGAAGCGGATACCGATTTTTCACCGTGAGTTTGTTCAACGCCCGGTAATCGATACACATGCGCATGCTCCCATCCTTCGTTTTCACAAACAGCACCGGTGCGCCCCACGGAGACACGCTTGGCCGAATAAACCCCTTGTCGAGCAGGTCTTGAATTTGGGACATCAATTCTTGCAATTCTAATGGCGCGAGTCGATATGGCGCCTTGGCCACAGGTTTCGCGCCCGAAATCAATTCGATTCCGAATTCTACCTCCCGTTCTGGCGGTAGTCCCGGTAAATCTTCCGGAAATACATCGGCGTAATCACGTACCACCGGTACGTCTTCAATTTTTGGCGTTTTTTTATCCGATTCGTTTGCATATATCATGATTGCTTTGCACCCAGCCTCATGAGTTTGTGTGCCTTTAGCATTGTGCATATAACGGGATTACCCCTTTCTCTCCATAAATGATAACGTGTTTTCCACTTGGAGATGTCAATTTTATCTCCTTGCGGAAACACACCACTTTCGCGTGATGTCGGGATAACCAATCCATCCCGACCACCACTTGAAATTCTCCCATCGACATCGGGATCAAGTCTATTGGGTATTCTTCACCGTCAATATTTATCTTACAATTTTGGCATACATCACACACAATGAAACTTTTGTTATCACCTATTTCTACCTCTAATGGCATAGGTAATTTTGTTGGTACAAAGGAAGGATGTCGAATAAATCCATGTGAAATAAAGGATTTATTCGCACTCGTATCAAATAACACTTGTGCGGGAATTGAGTTTATAGCAAATATACCTGAAACCACATCGGGTTCTTTTTTCGCCTCTGCTGCTGTTAACTGGAAGGATCTAGCTTTTGCTTTTGGTGTCTCAGTATGTGTATCCTTGCCTTCTTTCTTTCCGATCAACTTCGGGCACTCAGACTTCTTGTGACCCGGCTGATAACATTTGTAACACACCGACACTTTTCCGGGGCACAACGCAGCCGTGTGCCCTGTTTTCCCACAAATAGGACATGGTTTGTCCTTAAACCGGCTCTCACCCTTGTGCCCTTTTCCACATACCTTGCAGCTTAGCAACCCGCTTTTTCCTTCTTGTTTCTTCGACGATTCGGTCGTGCGCGCCTTTTTCATCAGGCTTGGATTTGCCACCTGCGCCCTTCTTTCACCTCTTTCAATCTGTTTCTTCAATTCTATCTCCCGTTCCTGAGCAACATTTATGATCTCGGTGAGGGTCTCATACTTTGAAGGAGTCATAAACTCCCTATACTCAGCGCTCAACATATTATAGTAATAATATATTTTTTGTTCCTCGTTTGCTATCAGTTCATCACAAAACTTCATTTTATCCATGAACGTTCCCGTGATTTTGTCGATGGACTCGCCTTTGTGCCTAAGCTGCATGAATTCTTCTTTGATTTTATTAATGACTGCCTTGGGACTATGATGTTTAAGACACGGCGTTTTAAACTCATCCCATGTCATAGCCTTAGCCGCTTCACTTTCGATTTCTTTCTTTTTATTATCCCACCAGTCTTTCGCTTGACCCCTTAACTGACCCGTACCATAAGCTACGTGGTCATCCGTATCACAATGGGTCCTTTCAAACACTCCCTCGATATCACTTAGCCATCGTTGGCATACTATCGGGTCAACCTCCCCGTTATAGATTGGCGGCTTACACTCCATGAACTCTTTGTATGAACAAAACTTTCGTCCTCCAGGCTTTTCCTTTGCTAAATTGGTATTATCCTCCAATTTCTTGACTCTCTCATCTACCACTGATAGTACTGTGTTTTGGATTTTATCGATGAAACCCAAAAAACCATTTTCTATTGCCTTTCCAACCTCCTCGGCAATCACTTCTCTCATTTGCTCGGTGACCCTTGGCACAGCATCATCGTTATCTTTATCCGTCATCTTTAAAACTGAAATGGTTACATTAAGCGTTAAACATTTCATCTATAACATATGTTTTATTTACTTTGGTTTAGTCAAGTTCATAACTTGTTTTCATCATTCTTATTTAATGCACCTTCCGGGTTTGAGTGTGCTAACACGCTCTTCCCATGCACGTCAATTCATGTTTTCCTTTTTATACTTAATAAATCTACTTAGGACAATTAACTCTTACCGGATACCCGATCAAGCTTGAACCGAACACTTTGTTAACAACCTTGAGCTCTGATTACCAACTTGTAACACTCGTCTTAATTTCTATTATTTTAGTCATAAATTTGTGGGATTGTTAAGAGAAATTTGCATATTTAGCAAAAACTTAGCCAAATATAGCTAGATGTACATTGTGTAGCAAGTCACATAAACAACCATCTAAGATTTAACACATTTACAACTACTGAGTTTACAAAATGATGTTTTGTTTTTGACAAGCTTAGAAAAGTGCGGAAGCTTCAAAAATAGTGTTCGGTTCTTGATTTCACGCTTGATCGGCATCCGTAGCTAACGAGTATTACCTGAGGTCAAAACCACATAACTAATTAGTGTTTGAAAATATTAGTTGAGCTTAAAAAGTCCCAAATAATAAACATAACAAAAATAAAAAAAATTCGGTTTTAGTCTGTCGCGCCATGCGCCAGACTTAGTCTGATCCTTCGCGTGGTGCGGGAGGCCCCGCGTGTCACGCCAGTCCCCTATGCCCCCGTCGCATGGCACGGGGGAGTATGTTTTCCAGCAGGTCCAGTTTCTGGACCTGCATTTTGCCCAGCTCCGAAATTTTCACAAAATCTAACTTTAAACAATCATAACTTTTGACTAGGTTATCCGTTTTAGTCCATTCTTTTTCCTATGAGTCCGTAATAAAATTACGGAGCCAACCATGTAAATTTCCTATTATGAAAACCGAATTACAAAAAAATGGTTTGCAAAATTCTTGTTTTAAATTATTCGACCCATTAGCTATATGTGCATAGTACCAATTTTCCGTTCTAAAAGTTTTTAGACGTAACTACCCAAATTCCCGGGCTTGTAAATCTTGGCGTATTCGCGCCATTCCATGGCTTTACGCTCACGTTAGAATATCATGCTTGTTTCTCTAATTACAAGCAAACCGCTTCAAGCGATATTTACAATTGACATCTATCGTTTGACCCGATATCTCGGATTCGTAAACTTCAATTAGCATAACAAATTCATTAATGTATTATTGTCCAACGCTAACACAATATGAGACTCTCAAGTCTCTTTACACATGATTAATTCAAAATCGTAATTACTACCCGTTTGATTGTCGAGTGAAAACCATCACTTTGATGACAAGCCAAACTACTTCTAACCATTATATTGACCCGTTTGATTGTCGGGTGAGCTTCGCCGCTTCAATGACACATCAAACACGTATATTACACTACAATACTAACGAAATATGAGACTCTCAAGTCTCTTCACACATGATTATTTCAAAAGCATAATTTTGGCCCGTTTGGTTGTTAAGTGATAACCATCACTTTGGTGACAAGCCAAACTATTGCTAACCATTATATTGACCCGTTTGAATGTCGAGTGAGCCTCGCCACTTCAATGACATATCAAACGCGTATATTACACTATAACACCATTTGTAGTCTATTTACCAAACATGTATGCGTAATGTAACGGGACTAAAGTCACGTACCTTTAGAGTACACCCTTCAAACGTGTATCCCCTCCGGCGTGTCCGCTTGACGATCCGGACTCCTTGCCTAAAGAGTTCAATTCACAATAATTTTAGAACTCTTTCATAAGCCTTAACGCATAATTCTCTATAATAATCAAATCTACGTTTTCGCCCAACTTTTAACATTTTAATCCTCACTTAGGCGTTTCATCAAACACCTAGCGGGTCAGATCTTCACATAATCAAAACCAAGTTCATGACTTGTAATTTTTATCTAAACCAACCTCAATTAGGCACATCTACACATGTTTTAACTTCTATATTTCAGAATTTACCTCTTAGAACTCAGATTGCACTAGAACAAGAATCACAATCCTAGTGTTCATCAAGTTTCTACAAACTTATTAGTCACCCACATTGGTGATTATAAACCCTACAAGCCTCATGCAAGATTTTGATAGGAATTCATCTAGGGTTTATCCCTAGACACCCTATCACTTCTAATTTCATCCATGCAAGACATAATCAAGCTCAATTTCAGTTTCTTACAATTAACCTAGAATTTAAGATGAATCAAAACATCAAGATTTTACATACCTTATGATCCCTTCAACTAG
This sequence comes from Helianthus tuberosus, assembly GCA_030545235.1. NCBI lineage: Eukaryota > Viridiplantae > Streptophyta > Magnoliopsida > Asterales > Asteraceae > Helianthus > Helianthus tuberosus. The sequence continues at coordinate 155,065,527 of CM060358.1, forward strand.
GTGATCATTAATTTGTGCTTGAAAATAGATTTAGACTTGATTATGACCTTCAATTAATCAATTTTGCGGAAGCTAGGGTTTGGTGAGGAGCTTGTGTCGCCCCCTGCGTTTCCTGGTCGACCAGACACACCTCTAGTGTGTGTTTGGTATGTTTTAATTTGTTTTAATGAAACTAAGTTTCAAGTTATACAACATAAGTCCCTCCACTTTTATTTAGTTTATATTTTTGGCATTTTAAATTCATTGATGCTTTAAAACAAGTCAACTAACTAACTGGGTTATTTATTTCCTAGTTAGCCCATTCTCGTTTATTTGTACTTTATATAATTCTAATATAAAGTTTTATAAATTTCAGGGTGTTACAGGGTCGGCAGCAGTTGTTGCTAGGATATGGAAATTGGCTAAACTTCTATTAAGCATATCCTGTGTATGGGCATCTGACTCTCGCTTAGCGGCTGCTAGGACTCTTTGCTGTTGCAACTTTCGTATTCTTTTTCTACGCTCAAAGTCTCCCTTACTGAACCATCCACTCTTTTTTCTAATGGAATGGCTCTTCAGACTGAGCTTTAAAGGCAAACATCCCTTCTTCCTGATCAGCGGAATACCCAGAGAGGGTAGGCGGGGAAGAGGTACCTTCACTTCTAGGTGAATCGGACAACTGACGATACACGTCTGAGGGTCCTTGATCACTCATACTGTAAACTAACAAATAGTCAAATAACACATAACAATAAAATACAGATATTCACATATTTTCAAAATTTATTTCCTAACAATTTAGATAATGTATTGATGTCGGCAGAACACTTCTGTGGCTGAATCAGTGGCTAGGCTCTAATACCACCTTCTGTCGCAACCCCCGCCCCCTTATCTGTCCCGGGAACGGGCGTCCGCGAACATTCGTTTGTGGTGGTATCAGTTATTAATTTGGCAGCAGAAATTACATCAGGATTGTAGTTAGGAAATGTTTATCAGAGTAAAACCACCATATTTTATATTAATAATCACATGGGTAAACCCAAGTTTCTTTATTACAATACGTTTATAGGGATAAACCCTATTTTATTAAATTTAAAACATCGTCTTTTGGTAACTTTTATAGCCACATTATTTTCCAAGCCGTCCGTGCTCTCCAACTGGCTTTTTACTAATTGGCTGTCACATTATGTTACCTGAAACGAATTTTAAAAACATTTGTCGGTGTGGAATACTGGTGAGTGAATCCCAGTTTATCAAGACACATTTTATCAATTAACACGGTATTGAGAGCGATCACATTGTTTGTTTCTACACAATTACTCATTCAGTACTGTCAATCCTGACTGGTGGGTCATATTACACATTGGCTAACTCGTCGTCCAATGGTAACGTGTTCCACATTTTGTATACAAAACCCCAACATACCGGCAGTAATTGAAGAACTACAAATACTCAATCACTGTTTAATCATATTGTAAAGTAATTAAGGTTTTGTAAAATAGTTCACAAAAAGGTTTACAAAAGCGGATAAACTCACATCGTTGTTTTAAGCTTCTTCTAGGGTTTCCTGGTATTAATCTATAATTTACACAAATGTACGTATATTAGTATAATAACCCTTTGATGTGGGGTAAAATACACATCTTTGTCCCGTGTAAAGTGTAGAATTATTGTATAGTTTTTATTTGTTTTATTTAGTTTTTAGTAGTATATTATATTATTTTGTGTTTTGGCAGGTCCTGGTGCAAATTGAGTGAAAATGAGTGATAATTAAATAACCAGCCAGTTGAGTAGAGTAGACCGCCAGTGACCGAAGGAAATTCGCTGCTATTTTCTGTGAGTGGGCCGATGCCACTATCTCTATTTTATAAGTTAGAAGGCTGCCACAATAAATATATATATATTTGGATCGAGAGTTTAGAATAAATAAAGCTGAAAGTCAGAGGGCTGAATTGCAGTTAAAGAAAAGTTGTTAAAAAATAGTTCATTAAAATTAAGGGAATAAAGTGCAAATTATATGAAAGTTGAAATTAAATCATGTTACCAAATTACAAAAGTCAGAAGATTCTCGTGAATTGTTTCATGTGTTGACCGAAGCAAACCAACATTGACCAGCCATAATTACGACACATGCCATGGCTTCTAATTTTGTGATTGGGCCGTTTGAGAGACCACGTGAGCCGGCCCATTTGTTGTTTAACAATTTGCTTAAAGCCCAGGTCATGAAAGATGAATTGTAGTCCAATTATGACACTTTGGAATGGCCTGTCACCATTTATACATTGAGGGCACGCAAACTTTGGGGGGGGGGGGGGGGGGGGGATTGATTATTGGCTGCTATACATTGAAGACAACATCAGACGACAAAGATAACAGCCTGGACGAATTTTAAAGATTATATTTACAAGGCTTCAAGGCTAGAGAATTTTTGGGATTGAAAGAGGGAAGCTTGGGAGTCAAAGAATTTACGGGTTCTTTTATTTTCTAGTTTCTTTTATTCTATGTCAATGAATTCTTGTCTGAGACTTTGTTTGATTGTTTTTAAGATCATGTTTTTTGGCTAAACTTTCAAGCCACCTAGACTTGATGAATGGATTAATATAGAGTTTTTACCGTTTTTGTTAATTGCATGATTATTATGGATTGATTGTGTTTAGTAAAAAGTTTGGTTTAATGATTTGATGTATATGCATGCTTTGAGTTGGTTTATTGTTATTATTTGCTTCATATGATTCTTAGTGACGGTCCATATCACAACATAGAGTCATATTAGGGTCTAGGATTTCGGTGAGTGTCTATATCACGTTAGGAAACCTTAACTCTTTAGGGTGAAATTGCGCAATAACCCCTAGAAGTAATTGGTAATAATTTGCTAAATCTTAGTGTTCTACTAGTCCTAATACCTGGAAAGTGATGGGCTATTGGTAGGTCTTACCCGGCGAATTGCTTTAGATAGTCCTTGGAAAAGGTCGTGTCTTGGTTGACCTGTCGGTTTTATTAGTCTATCAAGTCAAGTTAATTAATTCAAACTACCCTAGATCTATGATTGGAAAAGAGTAGGTCAACATTAGGGTACTTACACAATAATTAGACAACTGGAAAGGCGTTTAATAACTGGTAGGATTAACGGCCTAGGTAGTTCCACAGGTTTCTCCTTGAGAAGGGTCGAGGGGCTTAGTTGGTTCTTAATATGTTTAGTACTTTAAGATCCCGGTTCCATAATTCATGCATTTAACTTAATCGGTAATTCTTTAAAAGCAATCCAGGATTCTTGTCTAGGTGGTCTTGTTTTCCATATAAGAAAAGCCTCTCAGTCTTCGTTCGTATTAGTTTAGTTTTAGTTTAATAATTAGTTTAAATAGATTTCCTAAGATTTTCCGTAACCCCCCCCCCCCCCCCCAACCAATTAAACAGTTAGAGTCTGTGTCAGTCTAGGTCTAGATAGAGTCTAACTAGCGTAATTAGAGAGTCTCGTGGGTTCGATACTCGGACTTACTGTAGCTATAATGCATTGATCGGTACACTTGCCGGTTGCGTGGTTTAGTTTTAGATCGAGTCTAAGTTTATAAATTTAAAGCTTAGAGTGTCTAGATTAGGTTAATTTTAGTAGTTTTTATTTAACCACATTTAGCACATCAAGTTTTTGGCGCCGTTGCCGGGGACTCTTGGCGATCGCGTTTATTAGCTTTGATTAGACCTAATTGACAAATCTGTGCTATTTGTATAGTTGTGTAATTTTTTTTAGTTAGTTTTTTTTTTCTCTCTACCTTGTTCTGCTCTTTCTACTCTCTTAATGGCAGGTGATCATATTGACCTGGATGTCTCTGATGATGAGTCTTATCCCACCGAACCAATATGGGATTTGTCAGATGAAGAGGATGAGGAAAGTGAGGATGAGTTGTTTTTGTAACACCCTGAAAACGGGTTTGGTAATTAAACCCCGTTAATACTAAAGACGGGGAAAGTACCGTTAGTGGTAAAAGTAAACTGGCAAATATTAGGAATAAATTTAATAATCCTAATATTTATTTAAAAGTGAATAAGAGCTTTCAAGAAAATAGAATGGATAAAAGTCCCGATTTAACGGGACTTAAAGTAAAACGGGTTATGACTTCCCGAACCTACTAAACTGACTAGGAATAATTCAAACCTAGTTAGATAGTGACTTATGAGTGGGTTAAAACCCTTAAATTATGAACTAAGGGAAAATGGAGGGGCCAAACTTGTTAAACTTAAAACTTGATTTATTAAACACAAGAATTAAAAACAAACCAAACACCCACTTGGGGTTGTCTGGTCGTAGAAGAAGCAGGGGGGCGACATGGGTTTTCCTTCAAACCCTAAAATCCTCACAAAACTCCCAAATTGGAGCCTCTAATCAAGTCCAAATCGAATTTCAAGCACAAATTCATGAACACCTAGTTGAAAGGATCACAAGGTATGTAAAATTGTGATGTTTTGATCCATCTTAAATTCTAGGTTATTTGTAAGAAACTGAAATTGAGCTTGATTATGTCATGCATGGATGAATCTTGAAGTAATATGATGTCTAGGAGTAAACCCTAGTCAATAACATGTTGGATTATTGGATAATCTATGAAATTCATACTGATCCATTGATAAGTTAAGTGGGTTTATTGACAATATGATGAACACTCGGGTTAGAGTGTTAAATTGATGAAAATTGATTGTTATAATATAAGTTCTTGATGTAATTCATGAACACTAGACTTAGAGGTTTGATTGTTATGTAAATCTTGGTGAAAATAACTAATTATAAACTAGTTAGTAAATATGTGAAATTATGCACATTAGGTGTTTGTTAAAATGCCTAAATGAGAACCAAAGTATTGAATTTAGAGTGAAAACGCGTATTCGAATGATATGGCAATTACGCGTGATATGAAGTGATAAGAGTTCTAAATACTATGTTGATTTAGACTTAATGTAATAAACATGTGATTGAAAATAGTTAACTTTAGATAAGTTAAGTTAACTAATCATGAAGCCGAATAGTAGCTTCGGCATAGAAAATATGTGAGGTGGAATAGTCGTGATTGTTAATGACTAATTTAACCGCCTTGTAAATGTTTGACAATAGTTTGACGCGTAACAAGCTAGGTGAAAGCTTGGAGGAGGGAGCGGGTCAAACGGAGCAAGTACGGAAAGAAAAGTGTAGCATGGATGCGAGGTAAGTGTAATTTACACACTTATGTAGAATACTTGTTTATTCGATACGTTGTAAACGTGATAACGATAATATTGGAAATATGGAAATTTGTCAAGTGTCGACTAATGTAAATCAAGGTTAAAAGGATACCCGTGGCGTAAGCCGAAATGGGTTGAATTTGTAAGAAAAGAGTGTAAAATAAAATGGGTATGGTTATAAAATCCGGGATGGGATGGATGTATGAATTGGAAATAAAAAACGATGTTTTCGATTTAATAGATATTGTTGGGCATATAGTCGAAACGGGTCGAATGGTGGTGATAACACCATTTGACAATATCGACTAATGTGGTTGTCAAGTCTTATGTTAACAGGACCGATTAGCAAATCGGATAATTGCGTCACTATTGATGGTGTGATAATGAAAACGAGGTATAAATCGGGTCTACTTGTTGATCCGGGCCAGGTGCGCATAATTATGTAGTAGTTAAAAGTGCTATTTTGGTCGAATAAATTGAGAGAGAGAGAGTCCTTCGTCATAAAAGGACTAAAATCGACCAAAACGCCCTTGTAGGCTAAATGGAACAAACGACCTTTAAGGTTGTTTGGAAATGAGTTTTATGACTAGGTAAATACTTAGAATAAGTATAGAAGCTGAAAGAGGTATTGTATTAGCTAAATGGCACTATTTGAGTTTTTGCCGTAAAATAACGATTAGAGAGGTAAAATTGGTTTATATTGATCACAACATTAAACCTACCTTAAATACAGTTGGGGTGGGAGAATATAGAATAAGAAATGTGGTAATGAAATGCTAGAAGCAATCGAAAGCTATTTTAGGCTCGAAAGTGCTTAAATACCCTTAACGGGTCAAAATAAGCATACGGGCGAAAATGGGTTTAACCTGTGTAATAAACCTGTGATTAGAACCTAATATGGTATATAACAATTATTTGAAGAAGTGTAGGTGATGCAGGAATCAAACAAATATGTTTGATTGATAAAATGCATAAACGGGTCAACATTTGGTAAAAAGGGTAATAAGCCGAAGACTTAAAAGTCTTAAATTTTGTTAATCCGGACGTTGGATTTAGACTCCATGTTAGGCCCTAAAGTGTGAGACTGACGCATCAAATTATTACAACGAGCTATGGTTACGAGCTGGGCCTTACCGGGTTAGTTTATATTAGGTTGTAGACCTTTATAGGTCACTTGGGCCAAGCTTTAGGCCATGTGGGCCAAGCAGGCCCAAGGGGAGCCCATGTGGGAGATGGGCTTGTCTGTGTATATAAACAAGTTTCTAACTTGTTTTAGGTTTTGAACTTCTTAGAACCTCCTAGTTACAGAAATTCTAGAGAAACAGAGAGTGGGAGGCGATTTGGTTGTGAGCACTTGTACTAGACGATTTTGCTTTGATAGTAATAGAATCGTGTGCAAGTGTTGAAAGTGATTCGGTGTGTTCTTCGTATTCGGTTCGTATTTTCATATTTCTTCGGTTTATTCTTGAATCACATCAAGTTTGGATTCCGCACAAACTTGATGTTGTTTGATATCATTGAAAGATCCGGTTAAATGGGACTTACAAGTGGTATCAGAGCCTTTAGAACTATTCTAGGCTCGTTTTGATATCAAATTTTCAAGATTTTGAAAAATTTTGGCGAAATTCATCAAGAACATTCATCGTGTTCTTTGCGTTCTTCATTGTGGTCATCCAAATTTTATAATAAATCAGTATATTTTGGTACTTTGATTTTTTTCAAGATTGTTAAAAGATTAGACGAAATCTTTTTATTTTTCTTGAAAATATCCTGTTTTTTTAAATTCCCAAAGTTTCGGTGGAAAGTTGTTGATTTGATTGAAACTTTCCATATATTTTTATAAAATACAACAACTTGAATGTTTTGAGTTATCCTACAACAGATTTCGAGTCCAATTTTTAAGGAAACAGTGGTCTTCTCCTTCACAATAATCTGGTCTCGACTCAACTCTATTCCCAAAGATCTCGACTCCCTGCCATTCACCATCTCTTTCGAGTCGCAACCAGAGATCCTTCCATTTTACACCATTGTTCATCATTTTCTTCCAAGTTCTCGACTCACCATCTGAACTTCACTGGTCTCGAGTCCTTCATCACTGGTCTCGACTCCATTTTTAAAGTAAACAGATCTTGGTCTCGACTCACATCAACCACTCAATTCCGATTTCTCGAGTCGCAATCATCTCCGAAGTTACATCATCATCACCGGTCTCGAGTAGCAACCTCAATCACCTTTGTTTCGACTCGCAACCATCATCAGTTTCGGCTCATCCTGTTTAGTTTCGACTCGCAACCATCATCATCAGTTTCGACTCATCCTGTTTGTTTTCGACTCGCAACCATCATCAGTTTCGGCTCATCCTGCTTTGGTTTCGACTCGCAACCATCCACGGTTCCGAGTCGCAACCGAGATCTCGAGTCATCTCGTTTTGTTTTCGAGTCGCAATCATCAATGGTCTCGAGTCATTGATCATCTGAGTCACAACAATCTTTCACGGAACCTGCAACTCTGTCTCCGGTCATCGTTCATCATTGTCAACTTTGTCGACTGCCGTTCTCCTCCGACAACCTGCAACTCCGGTCGTCTTTCATCCACGGCCATCATCACCACCTCTGAACAACCATCGTATCTCCGATCACCGCAACCGTCATCATCTTCATCATCTTACTCTACCCCGCACAAGACATCACACCGCCCTGCATCATCACCGTTTATCATCTTCTCCGGGTCACACCTGCAACTTGAAATCATTTTCTCGAGGACTGTTAGTGACACTTGGGTGTCGGGAAAGAAAGCAGTGACAAGAACATTCACACGAAGAAGAAGATATACAGTTATTTTTTTAATAATATATTATATATTAGGGTATTAATAATTATTTAGTAATCATTACGTATTCATTAGGTTTTAATAATAATAATAATAATATTAATAATAAGTAATAACTATTATAATATTGATTAGATTTTTCTAATTATAAAAAAAAGGGGTTTGTTTGTTTGTGATATCGGTTTGAAAGTTTTTCGAGGTGCAGTTCAGAAATCGGGTTCAATCGCGTGCAAAGGGTTTGCGAGTACACGGGTTCTTGTTTGATTTGTGTTTTGAGGAGAAAAACAAAAGTATCAACCACCCACTGAAATTATGGCATTCGTGTTTCACAAACCAGTGGCTCAAGAAATTACCAGAGAAGAGATACTTTCTGTCTTTTGCACTCCTGAGTGTCGAGAAAGGGTTGAGGCATATAGAATACACAATGCTGAGCTAATACAAGATTATCAAGACATGAAAAATAAAAACTTTACTTTATCGAAAAACGAAAATCTTTACAAAGAAAAGATCGAAGCTCAGCGAAAAGACATCATCAAACTCAAGGATGATGTAAGTGTAAAATCATCTCAACTCTTATACGTTCAGGAAAAACTGTGCGCCGTGACTAAGGAACTGGAAGATATCAGAGACAGATATCAAATTAATGAGCTTAATATTAAGAAATTTGATTCTTCCAGCAAATTAGTCAAAAACTTGTGTGATCAACAGCTCGCATACAAGGAAAATAAAGGGCGTTGTTTGGGTTTTAATCAGGCTCCTCCTCCTTACAATGACAACTACACATATTTACCCATGACTGAGGAGGAATTGATGAATGAGGACAAGATGACTTATGGCCCAAAAACTGATAAGTCATCGATCAACACTGAACATGTTGAGAGTTGAGCAACTCAGTCGATCACGTTTGTTGCTAATTGTGCAAATGATACTAATGCTTCGTCTTCTTTTGCAGATGAAGTAACAGTTGAAAATGTAGTTAGGGATGAACAAGCATCAGAGTCTGGTTCATATGAAAATTTAATAAATGAACTTAATCAAGACTCTATTTCGACGTGTGATATTTTTAACTCGGTTTTTCGCTCTGTGATTAAGTTCAGGCCTGACGGTTTGGGCGAAAACGTTGATGCTTGTGAAACAAAGACTGAAACGACAAATGAAATGAATGAGCCAGTTGAACCATCTGATTCCAAATGTGAATCATCTGAAGCAACTGATTCTGAGAAATTGGAATCAGTTGATTCTAGTGGATTCAGCTCAAAGGCGTCATGTGCAGAACCGTCTTGTGCTGAAAATTTGTCAAATGGTTCAGCTGAAGTTCCTGCTAAAGTTTCTGGTATTTCATCTAACAAACCAGAACTCTCCGATTCTGTCAAAGCTGATGACATGAAGGATGAAGAGAAGATTGACGTGAACAAGGCTCCAAGTGCGCAAGCTAAACAATCTGAACCTTCTGTCAGTGATAAAAAGGTTCAGATCAAGCAACAAGAGCCGAAGCGAGCAGGTAAAGGACGTGGAAATAAGAAGCCTAAACATCAAAGACGATCAGGCTTTCCACAGTCCTCAACGGGCAGTAATAGTCCTCAAAAGGCCCGTGATGTGAAAAATGTCTTTGTTAAGCCAGTCTGTAATGGCAAATGTGAGAAATATGCATTTGACTGTGCTAACAAAGGTTTTAGAAAGACTGGTGAGATTTCTGAACAAGACTTGCAGTCTAAGGAAAACAAGAAGAATCAAAGGAAATCTCCACCACAGAAGGCCCCTGCAAACGACAAGTACAGACATCCAAATTCATCTTCGTCTGCGGGAAATGTGCAACACAAACAAGCACAGAAAGGACCGGTTCGTCCTTCAGGGCCTGCAAGAGCAAATCCAACTGATCAGAATGCTTTCTACATGAAGAGACAGACATGCTTCAATTGCGGCATTGCTGGTCACATTGCTCGAAATTGCACACATCGTCCCTATGTACCCTATTATATGCAAAATCAGAGGGTTACATCAAAGGATAACTACCATTCCAAGCCGATGAAGGTATCATCACCTAAGGCAATGAAGAATGTGAATCCTAAGGTTAAACCTTCTGATGGGGATTGGAACGCTGCTAAAAACAAACGCAAGGTTGTTCAAGAACAAAAACGACTTTCTAAAACTGAATCAGCTAATGTTGCTCAACCGAAGGCAACAAACACGTTTGTTAAACCGAAACAGATTTGGAAACCCAAATCCAAAGCAGCAATGTCTCCAATCCTTGAAACGAAAGGGGACTTGTGTTTGAAGGAAGTGTCTTACTTTGATGCTTCAGGTAAACCCAGGACCACGATGGCCTGGGTACCCATGTCTTACTAATCTCCTTACCTTTCAGGAACAACCAAGGAGGAGCTGTTGACAATCTCTGGAATGTTGATAGCGGTTGTTCCAGAGATAAAAACGGGTAACATTTCACTGTTGCAAAAAGTTCAAATTTTTTTTACAGATGATATGTTTCCTTTGGAGGAGATTAGAGAAATAAGAAATGATCAGCAAAAGGTACCGTTTAAATTCAGTACTTTGATTTGAATTTTGATTAGTCTTCAATCTGATGTTTATTTTAGTTTAGATTAGGTCTTGGGCTTGGACTTGGGCTTAGGCCATGTGGGCCAATGGGGTAGTGGCTTCTATAAATAGTCTTATTAGATTGTTAGTGGTAGAACTCTCCTATGGTGTCACCATGTAATCCCCAAAGGAGAACCTTGTACCAGACAATCCTAGGGATTGTGTGCAAGGTTCTCGGAGATCGTACCAGATAGTCCTAGAGATTGTGTGCGATCTAAGCAGCGGCACTAAGTTTTGCAATGAAAAATTTTCTTTTTGTTCTTTCGGTTCGATCTTACATTCCGCGCTCGATTAAACCGTTGAGCGATATCTCCGGCTTTTCGGGACCTACAAGTGGTATCAGAGCCACGGTGGCTCGTTTCAGTTTTCGGTTCGGTAGGATTTTCACCGGAAGCTTGCCGGAGACGCAAAAGGAACTTTGATCTGCATGTTGATGTTGTTTCTAGATCTGGCGACTTTTAATGGTTAACCATCGTATTTGTTCTTTAAGCGATGTTTACCGGTGACGTTTGTGATTGTCGGATAGGAGACGGAGTCACGGAGGTTAACAGTGAAGATGATGGTTCCGGCGATAAATACCGGTGGTTGTATAAGCTCACTCCGGCGGTTATCATAGACCGGTGGGGTTACTAGGGTTTGAAAGGAACTTGGTTCTGCTCTGTTCGTGTTTAAAACATGGATCGGGGTGAATTGATAATCAGATTTCCAGTTTGGTTGTTTTCGGTGATGTTGGGCGGTGACAAAGAGTGGTTGATCATGAGGTTCTGAATGATGATGGACAACAACAGTTACCGGGTATGTTTACGGTTTCTGTGTTTTGTTTTGTTCTCCGATGTCCTACCTCTTCTCTGCTTCTGCTCTGATATCTACTCCACCTCCGTTGGTCGATATTTTCATCATGAACCGGTATGAACGGGTTTTTATGCTGAAGATCGTCTAGTTTGGATCAAGTCCGATGATGGCTTTGTTTCCGGCTGAAATCTGTTGCTTCAGTTTTGTTTTTTTTTTCGGTTCAAAGGTGGTCACCGGTGACCTTGGACGGCTGTGTGGCGGCTGGAATGTTTGCTTGCAGCTAGGGTTTTGGTTTGGTTGGTACATGGGCTATGTTTGATGGGCTAAATGATTGCAAGATGATTGGACTATCATTGATCGTTCATTTTTTTGTCATGCACATGGGTGATGGACCCTACTATTAAAATGGATTGGAATTCTCATCAGATGTTAATTCACGGCAGTGATTGGATCATATTTTATTTTTGGGCTACACATGAAGTTCTCATTAATTTTTTTTTTTTTTTTTTTGTGTCGCATGCTTCTTTTATTGGATTTTATCTAGGGCTCACCAACGTATAAAGGGACCAGGTATGTTTACATTTGAATGAAGGTTATGATGTGTTGGGTTCACTGCTATATTGCATTTAACCATCCTGGGCTACACACATTGCCTCCCAAAAGTTTGGAATGATGTTTCATGGGCCCATTATCACGATTTCTAAGGGTTGTGATTTCCTTTGGATAAAAAAAAATGTTCCGGCATATATGAATCAGTTATTTGTTGGATTGGAAGGTTTATGGAGGATGGGCTCGTTCACTACTAGGCCACTAAAGGAGAAGACCCCAATATTGGAGACTATCTAAACCGTAATAAAGAGAGCATAAAACTAGGGGGAGATTGTTAGGTCCAAAGTTTTACGCTTATCTTTATTATGTTTATTTATGTTTATTTTAGTTTAGATTAGGTCTTGGGCTTGGACTTGGGCTTAGGCCATGTAGGCCAATGGGGTAGTGGCTTCTATAAATAGTCTTATTAGATTGTTAGTGGTAGAGCTCTCCTATGGTGTCACCATGTAATCCCCAAAGGAGAACCTTGTACCAGACAATCCTAGGGATTGTGTGCAAGGTTCTCGGAGATCGTACCAGATAGTCCTAGAGATTGTGTGCGATCTAAGCAGCGGCACTAAGTTTTGCAATGAAAAATTTTCTTTTTGTTCTTTCGGTTCGATCTTACATTCCGCGCTCGATTAAACCGTTGAGCGATATCTCCGGCTTTTCGGGACCTACACTCCATATAATGGAGGATCAAATTACAATCATGTAGGAAGAAACGGTAGGTCAAACGAATAAGCGGATTGAAAGATACGAAAGTTTTCGTGTCAATAAACGGCAAAATGGAAAGGCTGAATGTAGGGGCCACCGTAAATTACGGTGTCCACCGTAATTTACGGTGGAGCTGAAAATGTTACGGTGGTTCTCTTCTGATTTACGGTGGAAGATTAAAGTTTCAGGGGCTACCGTAAATTACAGTACCCACCGTAATTTATGGTGGGCCCTGTACAAAAATGTATTTTTAATCAAGTTTCGCTTCCCGGATTCTTTTAGACACATTTTAATCTTCGTATGACTAAAACATTTCATGTTTATGAAATGTAGGTACATTTTGGATGCCGAAAGACGATCAAGCTCAACGAAGAACCGAACACGATAAAGATACATGCTTCCGCACATTGCATCGTCGTAATTTTTTTTTTAACGACGAATTCGATCACGTTATGTTGATTAACTTATGATTTGTAAAAGTTTTAGTAAACCCGTATTTCCGATGTATATGTAATCGTAATTGCATGATTGTTTTCGTAAAATATTCATTAAACCTTAAATTATAAGAACGGGTGTTACAAGTTGGTATCAGAGCCTTGGTTTAAGAGATTCAAGTATGGCGGGAAAGCTATGCTTGGACTTAAACCTTACGCTCTTGATAAAGATTGGTGTTCGGTTCGAGGCTTGATCGCAATTCCGGTAAGTACGTGAATTTTAATGGTTTAGTATGTTAAAGTGTTGTAAACAACACATAGGGTTACCGTGTAATATACGATACCTCAATTAAATAATAGATATAGTTAACAAAATTACGTGCATTAACACGTATAGTGGAAAAACCTTGTATTATAATACGGGCGATTATTGATGACGACACTACTAACTTTTGTGAATGTTTTAATTGAAGGACACTCGCATCTGAAGATGACGAGAGTTGGACAAATTACGGATATGAGGATGAAACGGTCCGATGTATGACAAGCAAAGCATAATCATCAAGGATCTAAATCGCGTAGCGATCACGAACAAGGTTAACAGAAAAAGGAGAGCCTGATAGAGCAAGCATTATCAGGTGCACGTTTTAAATTATTGTATAAATAAGTAATATGCAACAAATATATAGAAATTGAAAGTTGCATATGTAGATTGAAAACTTGGAAAAACCTGAATAGAAAACCTATCCGGGATATTGTTTCCAAGAAAAACAAATAGAGGCATTACTTACATGGGGTGTAATGTGAAAATTATAAAAAGGTCATGTATACCAGGTGTTGATCGCTTACTCTGGCCAAGTAAGTAGTGAACACGTGGTACCATGAACTTCTTATGAGGGACACATTTATGTCCGATGTAGTAAGGGTGGGGTGAATGGGACTAACTTAAAAGTACCCAAATGAATCAAAGGAGCAAAATATTTTATAATAATGTAAACGCACAGCCGGGTGACGGAAGCGTATTACATTAGGATGATGAGCCCGAGTGAAGGGGCAAAGATTAATGTAAAATGATTAAGGTATGCAATTGGGAGGGGTGTGCTTACACTCGAACCCGGAGAATGCAAATATGACTCTTAACGGGCCGATTTTTGTAAAACACCGAATTTGAGAACAAAGTAGGAATATAAAAGTGAAACGAAGTCATAATGCATACCGTAAGGGTTGCAATAATAACGACTTCGGTAAAACACCCGGTTGGTGGGTAAGGATTTAAACACATGCGTAGACTGAGAAACAGGAACGCGAAATAGAAAGTCAAAAGACTCGGAATATGAGTAAAGACTAAAAGATGACAAGAATTTTCGCAAACATAAATTTTGGTAATTACGTTCAACCATTTCAAAGTTGGACGGGTCAAATAAAGAATGAAGTTTGACATTCATAAGTGATGAAAATTCACCCAAAATGAGTCAAACGAGTCAATTAAGAAATAACGCTTAATAAAATAGGGGAAAAAACGCAAACCGGTGAAACCGGAAAGCTAAAAACAATAAGATAGAAGGACCCGGGTAATGGTAAGCGTAAGACAAACCGAAGTGTAAATGACGCTAGAAGTCGTAAAGTCGGAAAGGATAGTCTGAAAGTAAACAAATGAAACCTTAGACTACGGTCAAGGTCAACTAAAACTCAAAAGCAAAATTTAATGATTCCAAACATAACAAGGGATGCTTTAAAGCTATATATTTATAAATAGACAATGGAATAAAGACTAGAATAAAAGATGATCTACGGGATCATCATAACCTACGGGGTATTAATTAGTGTAAAGGTCTACGGGGCCAAAATGACCCACGGGTCATGAACCGAAGTAAAGGGATCATAAGGGCCTCGTCTTAAAGAGATGAAAGCTTAAGGAAATAGCCTACGAGGTTAAGTGAAGGAACCTACGGGTCAATAGTGTAAGGTGAGGGAACTTGTTACGATTCCTCGCGTAAAACGAGAACGGAAAACAATGAATTAGGGGTTGTCAATTTCCTTGATATGAGTAATTGACATAGTTAAAGAGAAAAACGTTAGACTAAAATTCAGTTTTAGTAAGAAATAACATTTTTATAAATATAAATTCTGATAGGAAATTGAATAGTAAGCATGAAGGATTCAAGTCTTGACGCTGGTAGGCGCAAGACGATATATTCGAAAAGTGATCTTTTCGAAAATGAAAGGTTGATATAAATTAAACATGACGTGACACGATCACGGTCAAAAAATGCAATGTGAAGTGGAATCACATTATAACCAAGCGAGCGGTAAAAAGTAACTGGACTAATAAGTCGAGTTAGTGAGACCGGTTAAGATCATTTAAGTAATTTGGTTACTTGTAAGCGGTGGATTCGGTATAACTGAACCGAATAAATGAATTTGAAAACAAAAGAAATTGTTGCTAAGAGTGAAAGATTTCACTAAAAGAACTTTAAACAGGTCAAAGTAACGGATTCATAAGGAATTCGATAGTATATGAAAGCGATGGATATCGCTAAGTTAACTAAACTAGTGGAAATAACGAGATTACGTTTGTTGGTGCACTTATGTCTGCACTTTGTCTGTATTCGGTCACGATGTAAAACGATGTCTTGTTAGTCTTGTAAGTTTGACCAAGTCAACCATCCTCCTGGTTTGACTTGGCCAAACAGTCAACATTTTGTTTGTAAGATGGCTGGGTCGAAGGATGCACCATCGAAGGATTGCATGGATCCTTCGATGATGAGCTCGATAAATGGACCTTCGATAGATGGACCACGAAAGATCCCATCTTTCGTGGTACATGTTGATCATTCGAGCTGATTCTGGTCGATAGATGATCCTTCGATCATCTTATCTGATCCTTCGACCAGACCTGTTGTGTTTGGGTATAAATACCCGTGTGTTGTGTTCATTTCGTTAGTTGGACAGATAGAGAAAACATACACACACACTGTTAGAGAGAGTTTATAGAGCTGATCTGTAAACCTTGTGCTTGTAACTGGACCTTTCATACGTTTAATACAAGTGGTGTTAATCGTTGAACTTTGCGTGTCGTGTTATTGTGTGTTCTATCTCGGTTTGCTATTTCGGTTGGATTCCGCACAACCGGAGTGGTTCGTATACAAGGATTAGGCGACTAGATCCTCCCCTAGCCGGACCTACAAGTGGTATCAGAGCCTTGGCTCTTCTCCTTGTTAAAACCGAGGTGTTCTTGTGTTTTTCGGGATTTAAAGTTCATATTTTTCTGGAAAACGTGTTTAAAACGGCTGAAATCTTGGTGTTTTGCTGGAAGTTCTTATAAAAACCACTATACTTTTCATACTCACATATTAAAAGTTGGTTTTTAGTGGAGTTTCGAGCAAAATTCGGGTTTCGGAAAACCTTCGGTTCATCAGAAATCTCATATTTCTGGGCCGTGTTCTTGATAAAAATACACTTTGATCTTGAAATTTTGATCTACCAAGTGTTTGTGTGTTGGGAAGAGTGTTTTGATTAAAATATTGGACATCATTACCTGGTTGGTGAAAAACCTGCATGTTCAGACCTGAAGATATGGTCTGAACATACTTTCTGCCGAAAGTTCTCACCAACCCGTCAACTTTTCACCAAACTGTCCGATTTGTCAACTGTGTCAGAGCCATTTCGAAAGATATCCTTCGAACTCGAAAGACCATCTTTCGATCAGTGGAGGTTCGATAGATCATCATCCTTCGAACCAAGGAATCATTTCGAAACTTTCATCTTTCGGTATACTGTTCATTTTCGAAAGACTAGGATCCTTCGACTGGGGAGTCTTTCGAAATCATCTTTCGGGTGTATCTTTCGGTCTACAGTACTTTTTCGAAGGATAAGGATCCTTCGGTTGGAGAATCCTTCGAAAACATTGCTCGAAACTCAACAGGGATCTTTCGAACCCTGTTGATCTTTCGAACAGGTGTGGATCTTTCGATCATCAGTCTGTTTGTGCTTAACAGTTTGTGTTTTTCAAGTGTCTTTCGACAGGTATCCTTCGGCTGATTAAAAATGAATCCAAGGTGGAATACTTTGGTAAATACAGATATGTATTTTGGTACTCCGTCATCTTCCGCACCGGTATCTTCTCAAGCTAATGCAGTTTCTACCGGTCAATGGGCGTTTGTATCAAATCAAGTTCCAAGTGTTCAAAGCATTCTTTTAAGCGAAAGCGAAACGGGAAGTTTGAATAGACCTCCAAAGTTGATGCATTTATATGAATATCCAGGATGGATTGATAGATTTCATACATACGTTCTTGGCCAAAATACAGAATTGTGGTTGCGGTTTATTACTGATTTCGATCAAACAATAGAGGTTGCCGCATCATCTGCTGCTACGTTTGCAGATCTGACGGAAGATCAGAAGAAAGTCTATGATCTAGAAAAGAAGGCATACGCCATTCTCACTCAGGCCTTAAGTAAAGATATCTATCATCAATTCGTCAGTTACAAGACGACAAAGAGGTTGTGGGACGCGTTGAAAACAAGGGGCGTAGGAAATGAAGCAACACGTCAGTTGAGAAAAGAGTTGCTGAAGAAAGAGTTTGATGGTTTTACGTGTATGGAAAATGAGTCGTTGGGTGATTTGACAAGTCGATTTAATCACTTGTTGACTGAATTGACAAATTTTGGGGTTGTTACAACTCCTGTAGAGATTGTGAAGAGGTTTGCTGATGCATTGCCACCTCAGTGGAATACATTCTTGGAGATCATGAAGTACAATGGTACTTTAGCTACAACGAGCTTCAACGACTTTGTTCAAATTCTAGAAAACAAGAATCAGGAAGAAACTCTGAAGGCAAAAAGAATTCCCGTGCCTCAAAATCCTGAAATGTATTTTGGAACCTCTAGCACCTCTACAAAACCTTCTTCGCATGCTCCAATTCAAACAGCTTTTGTGACCAGCACAGATATGTATGGCAATACTATCCAAGTTCCTGTGCCTCCAAAGACAGACATGTATGGAAATCTGCTGGAGCCAGTCCCTCAATCAGCACCACAACAGCAACGACCTTTCAGACCAACTGATATGTTCGGAAATCCTTTACCAACAACAGATATGTATGGGAATCCGCTTCCTCCTCAACAGCAAGCTTGTTATGGAAGCACATCATCTGCTGGTCAGCAATCAAAGCCAGATACAGTACGGCTCGACACCTCAAGCTTTTCTAAAGTCAGTGTGGAAGTAGCAAAGGAACACATGGAGCTGCTAAACACTGTGGTGAGTGCATACTGTGGATTAGTGGAAGGTCAGATTGGTAATATTAATCTGACACAAGAAGACTATCAGCAGATAGATAAAGAGGAGATGGAGATGATGGATATCAAGTGGGCCTTTGCCAGTGCTGTTAGACGAGCAAAGGATTTCATGGAAAGAACTGGACGAACCAGCTTGGAAAGCAAGAAAGATACCAAGTATGGGTTCGACAAGCAAGCTGTAAAGTGCTTCAACTGTGGCGAACGTGGTCATTTCAAGCGTGAATGTACAAGGCCATCTCAGCATGGGAACCAGAATCCTTTCCGAGGTCAAGGCAACAGGGCAAATCAGAACCAAGGAAGGAACAACGAACGAACACTGGTGCCTGTCAACAACCAGAGTCAAGCAGGACCATCTAATGCCAACCAGGCACTTGTGGTTCAGGTAGATGAAGGGTGTGATTGGTCAATCCAGTTGGGAAATGATGCACCTGATGGAACAGCTTGTTTTGCTGAAGTGGTTAATGATCTTAAACACGCCAGTGGTGGAGAATCTTCCACCAATGGTGATGTATCTTCTGAGGATGAAGACTCTTCCGGTTATAGTGGAAGTTCAGATGAAGAATCCTCTACTTCAGGCAATGATCAGGAAGATGACACATCCACTGCATCAGTTAATGCAGACATTGATGAACTTTTGGAGGAAGCTGCAGCAGGAATTCAAAGAAGATCTATTTTGGTGGATCAAGCTGCTTACTCTTCGTCTTCTCTCCATTCAGCCTTTATGGCGAATGTCGACAGTTCATCAAGTCAGGTATGTGTCGACGAACCCACTTCTGTTAGCTGTAATAACTGTGATAGTTTGCATGTTAGATGTGCTGAGTTGGAAGCAAACATGTCTGAGTTGCAAGGCAAACACGATGCTTTACAAGCTAGTTTGTTTGAATTGCAAGACAAACATGTTTCTGTAAATGATAGGTGGTGTGAATTGCAAAGCAAACACGAGGCTTTGCAAGAGAAATATGATGTGACATTTATTCATAATCAGAAATTGACAGTTGACATTTCAAAGTGCACTGAAGCCAATATGTTTTATGAAAACCATGAAAAGGATTATAAATCAATGATTGAAACATTGAAGAAAGATAAAAAGGAGTTAACAAAAATGGTTTCAAGAAAACAAACGGACATTAATTTGTATATCACTCGTCTTGAGGTAATGCAAAAAGAAATGGCTTGTGTTAAAACTGAAAGTGAGGCGATCCGACTCAAGTTAGACAGTTATTTGAGTTCTAGCTATGTGTTGGATCACATTATTGACGTTCAGAAAGAGAAAAAGGATGTCACATGCATAGGTTACAAGAAATGTCCACCACCAGTGAGAAACAATTTTGATGCTTTGCCTGATGAGGAGTATAGGACTCACTTTGAGCCATCTGTTCCTCTAGATGTTAATGAATTTGCTACAGAATTTACTACAGGACTCGGATACAAGAAAGAAGTATCATCAGATTCAGATGTGTCAGCAGATACATTTGTAACTGCTGAACAGAATCAGGATCCTCCAGTTATGATTGAGGATGTTGATTCTTCTGATGATGAATCTGATGATACTGATTCAGCAAAGTCTGATGCGGTGATAAACGATGAGGACATACCTCTTGAGAATCACATTCTGTGTGATCCTCCTGCAAAACCCGCTAAGACTGTTGCAATTGAGTCCTCGTCAGAGAAAGAGTCGGAGAGTGTGGATTTGCTGTACACTCTTGTTGGTGATGATAAAATCTACTCAGACAAAGATTTTCCTATTAAAAATGTTAATCAATCTTTAATCAGTAAAGTCTTTGAAAATTCTACAAGTAAGTTTTTGGGAAAGACAGGACCACATGTTACAGTCACACAGTGTCCTCCTATCCCAAAGGCTGAAGTTAGAAAACAGTTTGGGAACAAGAAATTACCAACAGTGCCAAAACAGCAAAACCATACCAAAACAAATGGTAAGGCACCGACTCAAACTCAAAAGAAGCCGAATCAGAAGAAGAAAAAGAATGTGAACTTTGTGAAGTCGAAGGGAACGGACAAAATTGAAAAGTTTGCAAATCAATCTAATTTAGATTTTGTCCAAAAAGCAACTGTGATGAAAAAGAATGAACCAAGTTGTTCAAAACCTAGTACCTCGGGATCACAAAGTTCATCATCGGCAAGACGACCACATGATACTTCGGGGTTTGTTGAACGAAGATCATGTTTTGAATGTGGAACAATCGGGCATATTGTTCGAAATTGCCCGTATCTTCATAAACAAAAAGGCATAGTTGATGATCCCCGTGTCCCAACTGACCGCAAGCGATCTGTTTCTGTAAAACAATATCCCCGACTCATAATAGAAAGGGAAAAGAAACAGAAACGCCAACAGGTCAAGAAAATCGAAAAGGCGATTAAAACCGATGTGGTTCACAAACCATCTGTTTCAGTTAAACCAGATAATTCAAAGTTTACAAAAACTTCAAACAATCAAACTGGTAACACTCAACAGACCTGGAAACCAAAAAGGGTTATTGAATCAGGGGGACCATCACAATTTCCAAATCATCAAAAAGTCGAAGTTATTGTTGTTGATAAAAATGGAAGACCCAAGACCACAATGGCTTGGGTCCCCATCTCCAACTAATCGATTGAGTTTATGTGCAGGGTGTTCCAGGAGGAACTATCAGTAGTCATTGGATTGTTGATAGTGGAGCATCCAGGCACATGACAGGCGACATGAAGCTTCTCTACGACGTCAAATCTATTAGAGGAGGTTATGTTGCTTTTGCTGGAGATAAGGGCGGATATATAACGGGTGAAGGAATGATTTCCAACGGGGTTGTTAGCTTTGACAAGATCAACTTTGTGCAACAACTTGATCACAATCTTCTTAGTGTTTCTCAAATTTGTGACAAGCAGTTCTCAGTACACTTTGATGCTAATGGATGTTATGTGCTGAAACCCGGCTTCAAAATTCCAAAAGAATGGATTCTCTTGTCGGCTCCAAGGATAAATGATCTGTATGTCCTTGATATGAGCCAAGCTATCACAACGTCTGCACAAGCAACATGTTTCGTTTCCAAAGCCACAGAAAAAGACACAATCTCTTGGCACAGACGAATGGGTCACATTCACTTACGCAAAATGAATCATTTGGTGTCAAATGAATTGGTGAATGGTGTTCCTCTTAAAAACTTCCATCTTTAAGACGTCTGTGTTTCGTGCCAGAAAGGAAAACAAACGAAGAAGCGACACCCTACAAAGAAAGTCAACACGGTGGCTGTTCCTCTTGAACGTTTGCACATGGATTTGTTCGGTCCTGTCAAGCACAAAAGCATTAGGAATGATCAATATTGCCTCGTGATTACTGATGATTATTCAAGATTTTCTTGGGTGGCGTTCATGGCACACAAGAGTGAAACCTTCGGTATTATCAAAAACTTGATCATTCAGATTGAGAATCTTTACAACTTGAAGGTTAGGCGGATACGTAGCGACAATGGTACTGAATTCAAAAATCATGCCATGGCGGAGTTTTGCTCTTCAAAAGGTATTCTTCACGAATTTAGTGCAGCTTATACTCCTCAACAGAATGGCGTCGCTGAACGTAAAAACCGCACATTGATCGAGACTGCTAGGACTATGTTGGTAGAGTCGCAGCTACCCATTCCATTCTGGACTGAAGCTGTGTCCTCTGCATGCTATACGTTGAACCGAGTCCTTACAGTCAAAAGGCACAACAAGACCTGCTTTGAGCTTATTAACAAACGGAAACCAGACTTGTCTTATCTTGAACCGTTTGGAGCTCCATGCACAATTATCGATCCTAATGGAAAGTTCGGGGCAAGAGCAATTGAGGGATACTTTCTTGGGTATTCCACCCCTAACTTAAGAGTCTGGAATCTAGAGACTAAAAGGGTCGAGGAATGGTCTGAAGTCAGAGTACAAAGGCACACTTTACCAGTCAGAAATCCTGGTCAGCCTTGGATGTTCGAGTACGATGACTTTTTCAATTCGATCAATGTTGAAGCCGTTGAAGAAAGTGCTGCGGCAAGGATGTTTTTCGAGAGTGACAACGCAACAGATTCACCGTTGGTTCGTCCCATTATTGTCAATCAAGAACCATCTTCAGTGAACAATAATGCTCTCGACAATGAGGATTTTCAAGATGCTTCCGAATTGAACGAATCTTCAGAGGATGATGAATTTCTCGATGCAGATCAAGAAGCTCCAACAGCAGTTCATGGTATTTCAGAGGGTACTCCTCCAGTGGTTGTCCCTCGAACAGCTGAAACTTCTGCATCATCCTCTTCGTCGATTCCGGGACTTGAAATGATTGCTGATCTCAATCTCAACAATCTGGGTACAAATATTCCAGTTCAAGATAATCCAGAGACAAGGATTCACAATACCCATCCTCAACAAAACATCATCGGAAATGTACAGAGTGGCGTTCAAACAAGAAACATGTTGCGAAACAACAACAATGCAGGCTTGTATGCAACTATCCGAGAATCTGGTCAACAGAATGATTGGTCTTTCGCGTGTTATGTCTCACAGGAAGAGCCAAGAACTTGGAAAGATGCATTGAAAGATAGCTCATGGGTTGAAGCGATGCAGGAAGAACTGCAACAATTCCAGAAGCTTGGTGTCTGGAAACTCGTAGAGAAACCTGCTGGATACAAGAAGATTGGTACCCGTTGGGTGTTTAAATGCAAAAAGGATGACCGTGGGATCGTTATCCGGAACAAAGCAAGGCTAGTCGTTCAAGGTTTTCGTCAGATTGAAGGGATCGACTACAACGAAGTGTATGCACCTGTTGCACGTCTAGAAGCCATTCGGATCTTTCTGGCCTATGCCTCATTCAAAGGTTTCAAGGTATACCAGATGGACGTGAAGAGTGCTTTCTTACATGGTGTGGTGGAAGAAGAGGTGTACGTCGAACAGCCTCCTGGTTTTGAAGATCCTATCCATCCCGATCGGGTTTGGTTGCTCAACAAAGCTCTATATGGTCTACATCAAGCACCGCGAGCTTGGTACGCAACCTTATCTAATTATCTGCTGGAGAACGATTTTCGCAGAGGTCTTATCGACTGCACTCTCTTCATCAAAGAACAAGATGGAGATCTTCTACTGGTTCAGGTATACGTTGATGATATTATATTTGGGTCTACTAATGATGTTTTGTGTAGGGATTTCGAGCGTGTAATGCAGGATAAATTCGAGATGAGTGCTATGGGGGAAATGACTTTCTTTTTGGGCCTACAAGTACAACAAACAGAGTCTGGGATATTCATCCATCAGACTAAATATGTTGGTGACATCTTGAGCCGGTTCCAGATGTCTGATGCAACGCCCATTGGTACCCCATTGCCACAAAATCACGGAATTACTCCAGACTTGAAGGGTCAAGATGTTAGCCCCTCATACTACCGCGCGATGATTGGATCCCTTATGTATCTCACAGCATCAAGACCAGATATAATGTACCCAACGTGCCTGCTTGCCAGATATCAAGTGAACCCGAAGGCCTCACATCTTGCAGCTGTAAAAAGGATTTTTCGTTATTTGAAGGGTTACCCTGACACCGGTCTATGGTACCCTAGGGATAATAACTTTGACTTGATCGCATTCAGTGATTCTGATTTTGGCGGATGCAAAATCGACGGCAAATCCACAACGGCTGGATGTCAGTTTTTGGGAAATCGCCTAGTCACATGGCAGTGCAAGAAGCAGACGTGCGTCGCGACATCAACATGCGAAGCTGAATACATTGCTGCCTCAAGTTGTTGCTCCCAAGTCCTATGGATCCAACAACAAATGCGTGATTACGGTTTTGAATTCCTAACTACTCCTATTTACGTTGATAATTCTGCTGCCTTACAGATCACTAAAAATCCTGTGCAGCATTCAAAGACTAAGCACATCGACATTAAGTATCACTTCATACGTGATTGCTTTGAGAAAAGGCTAATCGATGTTGCTTACGTCCACACCGATGACCAACGTGCCGACCTTTTTACCAAAGCATTTGACAAATCAAGATTTGACTACTTATTATTGGTAAACGGCATTAAGGTCAAGCAAGAGTAAAACCAACGTCGGAAAATCATTTTTGTAAATACCTTTGTGTTTTAAATTTGTCTTAGTTTATTGATTTTAGGGGGAGTAAATCCAAAATTTGAAAAATCCAAAAACATTGAAAAATTTCAAAAACACAAAAACAATAGAAAAGCAAAAATGAGTTTCCTGGCGAGAAAAAGAGAAAATGATAGTACATCAGTGGTCTGTCTAAACCTCTTAAAACTGAAATGCAAAATGAAAAACGATAAGCAGCTCTATATAAGATGTATCGGTAGGCTCACAATCATTTTAAAGTGTGCAGGGTGATATAAATCTTAAATCGACTGAAGACCAGGTGGGAACCATTCATTGGCATATGGTCTTGGTACCGAAATTTCGTTTGAGAGATTGCCGAGGTTCTGAGATATTCGGTCTTTATGCTGCTTATCATCTGGGTATCATGGTTGTATCTTTTACCGAAAAATAACGGGGACGCAAGTCTAGATCTTCCATGATACTATACATACGTGTACATATTGCATACGACCTCAATAAGTGATCAACAATCACATGTCCAAACAAATAAGTGATAATATATCACAAATTCTTTCCGGGTGTCAAGTTCGTCTCTCTGCTGTACGAAAGTACTGACCTGTTCACGGACTTGCTCCTGTGCCCTCATGCATATGAAAATCAAGTTCCTCATCAATAAGTGATTCTATCACATAGGGCTTGTTTTCAGTCAAAATAAGTGAGAATCTCACATCATATACGGTCAAACAGATGATAATCGGTATACTCACCGGTAAGATGAACCCTCGTGCATACCTTGATACGGGAATGTGTCGTGATGTGGATGAACACCGGTCGGTAAGTATAAACCATACCTTAACGTATCCCCTCGCCATGATTACATCTGATAAGTTGAGCTTAAGTGGACAACAATACCGATAATTGTTATAGGATGCTTATCTTAATGTTAACTAATTGAACAAAGAGAGCGTTTTGGCATGACCGTACACTGATATGATTCTCTTACCCTCGAAACTCGCAAAAAGAATGTCTGTAAATATTTATTTACTGCTTTCAGTCTTTACATTTGAAATATTCAAAAATTCCAAAAAGATTTTATGTGTGTTTTAATATAAACCTTATAAAAGCCAAAAAGATTTTATTTCTATTTTATTTTCGATTGTACGATGTTGGAGCTCGAGTCTTCGTTACCTGAAACCTGAACGAAAACCGAAACGACTAAATCTTCATAAACGGTCGAAATTTGCAAGCGTTGAAAGTTAAAATTGAAATTGATAAACTTTGTTAAACTTTCAAACTGTCGGACGGTGTTTGTTTGAACAAATGGTCACATGTGTGTCGCTTACTTATGATATTCCAAGCGGTTGTTCTCATTACGCGTTTAGATTTCTTGCATGTGCAGATTCTAAAGGCTAGGAGAACATGGTCGATGACAAGCTTCGGAATGAAGACACGACGTGAAGGCACTCAAATGATGAAAATGATCGAGTTGCCGCTGACCATCGTCAACACCTCAGGGATCTCACTTCATAAAGATAAAGACTTTCACGAGCATAACTCAAGGGGGAGCTTATGTTAAGGAGGAGTTTGTCAACACACTTCCTACATGAAACGGGGAGTTTGTTGATACACTTTCTGCTTTCAAGACGTGAAGACTTTGAAGATCCTCCGACATTGAAGACTTGAATAGAAGTCAAGGACTTGAAGACACAAGAACTTACAAGAATGAAAATCGAGACAAAGCAACAACTGATTGTTGATAAGCCAGACAAAGCTACAGCCAAGGGGGAGTTTGTTGGTGCACTTATGTCTGCACTTTGTCTGTATTCGGTCACGATGTAAAACGATGTCTTGTTAGTCTTGTAAGTTTGACCAAGTCAACCATCCTCCTGGTTTGACTTGGCCAAACAGTCAACATTTTGTTTGTAAGATGGCTGGGTCGAAGGATGCACCATCGAAGGATTGCATGGATCCTTCGATGATGAGCTCGATAGATGGACCTTCGATAGATGGACCACGAAAGATCCCATCTTTCGTGGTACATGTTGATCATTCGAGCTGATTCTGGTCGATAGATGATCCTTCGATCATCTTATCTGATCCTTCGACCAGACCTGTTGTGTTTGGGTATAAATACCCGTGTGTTGTGTTCATTTCGTTAGTTGGACAGATAGAGAAAACATACACACACACTGTTAGAGAGAGTTTATAGAGCTGATCTGTAAACCTTGTGCTTGTAACTGGACCTTTCATACGTTTAATACAAGTGGTGTTAATCGTTGAACTTTGCGTGTCGTGTTATTGTGTGTTCTATCTCGGTTTGCTATTTCGGTTGGATTCCGCACAACCGGAGTGGTTCGTATACAAGGATTAGGCGACTAGATCCTCCCCTAGCCGGACCTACAACGTTATTTCGAAGTTACACTATGTCGTATGAGATATGTAGACAATTAGTAGCCCAAAAAGATGTTACTATACTTTTCGGGTAATACTAACGATTGGTTAAAAAGTATAAGTAATGTTTAAAATATTTCTCGGATAGAATACATTGAGTTTAAACTCAATGAATTATGTAAGAAAAGGTTTCGAGGACGAAACCTCTTTAAGGGGGGTAGACTTGTAACACCCTGAAAACGGGTTTGGTAATTAAACCCCGTTAATACTAAAGACGGGGAAAGTACCGTTAGTAGTAAAAGTAAACTGGAAAATATTAGGAATAAATTTAATAATCCTAATATTTATTTAAAAGTGAATAAGAGCTTTCAAGAAAATGGAATGGATAAAAGTCCCGATTTAACGGGACTTAAAGTAAAACGGGTTATGACTTCCCGAACCTACTAAACTAACTAGGAATAATTCAAACCTAGTTAGATAGTGACTTATGAGTTAAATTATGAACTAAGGGAAAATGGAGGGGCCAAACTTGTTAAACTTAAAACTTGATTTATTAAACACAAAAATTAAAAACAAACCAAACACCCACTTGGGGTTGTCTGGTCGTAGAAGAAGCAGGGGGGCGACATGGGTTTTCCTTCAAACCCTAAAATCCTCACAAAACTCCTAAATTGGAGGCCTCTAATCAAGTCCAAATCGAATTTCAAGCACAAATTCATGAACACCTAGTTGAAAGGATCACAAGGTATGTAAAATTGTGATGTTTTGATCCATCTTAAATTCTAGGTTATTTGTAAGAAACTGAAATTGAGCTTGATTATGTCATGCATGGATGAATCTTGAAGTAATATGATGTCTAGGAGTAAACCCTAGTCAATAACATGTTGGATTATTGGATAATCTCTGAAATTCATAATGATCCATTGATAAGTTAAGTGGGTTTATTGACAATATGATGAACACTCGGGTTAGAGTGTTAAATTGATGAAAATTGATTGTTATAATATAAGTTCTTGATGTAATTCATGAACACTAGACTTAGAGGTTTGATTGTTATGTAAATCTTGGTGAAAATAACTAATTATAAACTAGTTAGTAAATATGTGAAATTATGCACATTAGGTGTTTGTTAAAATGCCTAAATGAGAACCAAAGTATTGAATTTAGAGTGAAAACGCGTATTCGAATGATATGGTAATTACGCGTGATATGAAGTGATAAGAGTTCTAAATACTATGTTGATTTAGACTTAATGTAGTAAACATGTGATTGAAAATAGTTAACTTTAGATAAGTTAAGTTAACTAATCATGAAGCCGAATAGTAGCTTCGGCATAGAAAATATGTGAGGTGGAATAGTCGTGATTGTTAATGACTAATTTAACCGCCTTGTAAATGTTTGACAATAGTTTGACGCGTAACAAGCTAGGTGAAAGCTTGGAGGAGGGAGCGGGTCAAACGGAGCAAGTACGGAAAGAAAAGTGTAGCATGGATGCGAGGTAAGTGTAATTTACACACTTATGTAGAATACTCGTTTATTCGATACGTTGTAAACGTGATAACGATAATATTGGAAATATGGAAATTTGTCAAGTGTCGATTAATGTAAATCAAGGTTAAAAGGATACCCGTGGCGTAAGCCGAAATGGGTTGAATTTGTAAGAAAAGAGTGTAAAAGGGAATGGATATGGTTATAAAATCCGGGATGGGATGGATGTATGAATTGGAAATAAAAAACGATGTTTTTGATTTAATAGATATTGTTGGGCATATAGTCTAAACGGGTCGAATGGTGGTGATAACACCATTTGACAATATCGACTAATGTGGTTGTCAAGTCTTATGTTAACAGGACCGATTAGCAAATCGGATAATTGCGTCACCATTGATGGTGTGATAATGAAAACGAGGTATAAATCGGGTCTACTTGTTGATCCGGGTCAGGTACGCATAATTATGTAGTAGTTAAAAGTGCTATTTTGGTCGAATAAATTGAGAGAGAGAGTCCTTCGTCATAAAAGGACTAAAATCGACCAAAATGCCCTTGTAGGCTAAATGGAACAAACGACCTTTAAGGTTGTTTGGAAATGAGTTTTATGACTAGGTAAATACTTAGAATAAGTATAGAAGCTGAAAGAGGTATTGTATTAGCTAAATGGCACTATTTGAGTTTTTGCCGTAAAATAACGATTCGAGAGGTAAAATTGGTTTATATTGATCACAACATTAAACCTACCTTAAATACAGTTGGGGTGGGAGAATATAGAATAAGAAATGTGGTAATGAAATGCTAGAAGCAATCGAAAGCTATTTTAGGCTCGAAAGGGCTTAAATACCCTTAACGGGTCAAAATAAGCATACGGGCGAAAATGGGTTTAACCTGTGTAATAAACCTGTGATTAGAACCTAATATGGTATATAACAATTATTTGAAGAAGAGTAGGTGATGCAGGAATCAAACAAATATGTTTGATTGATAAAATGCATCAACGGGTCAACATTTGGTAAAAAGGGTAATAAGCCGAAGACTTAAAAGTCTTAAATTTTGTTAATCCGGACGTTGGATTTAGACTCCATATAATGGAGGATCAAATTACAATCATGTAGGAAGAAACGGTAGGTCAAACGGATAAGCGGATTGAAAGATACGAAAGTTTTCGTGTCAATAAACGGCAAAATGGAAAGGCTGAATGCAAGGGCCACCGTAAATTACGGTGTCCACCGTAATTTACGGTGGAGCTGAAAATGTTACGGTGGTTCTCTTCTGATTTACAGTGGAAGATTAAAGTTTCAGGGGCTACCGTAAATTACGGTACCCACCGTAATTTACGGTGGGCCCTGTACAAAAAAGTATTTTTAATCAAGTTTCGCTTCCCGGATTCGTTTAGACACATTTTAATCTTCGTATGACTAAAAAATTTCATGTTTATGTAATGTAGGTACATTTTGGATGCCGAAAGACGATCAAGCTCAACGAAGAACCGAACACGATAAAGATACATGCTTCCGCACATTGCATCGTCGTAATTTTTTTTAACGACGAATTCGATCACGTTATGTTGATTAACTTATGATTTGTAAAAGTTTTAGTAAACCCGTATTTCCGATGTATATGTAATCGTAATTGCATGATTGTTTTCGTAAAATATTCATTAAACCTTAAATTATAAGAACGGGTGTTACAGTTTTGGGAGAGAGAATTTGCGGATGAGTTAGAGGGTTTGCCTGTAGATAAAGAAGTAGGTACGTTTGATCCGGAGGGTGACCTTGCATACTTAGAAGCTTTATTTGAAGGAAACCCAATGACGGACATCAAAAAAGAAGAAGTGGTGGTGGAAGTGGAAGACCACCACAGCTGGCCCGTGGTACTGATAACGAATGCGAGTAAAAATTTAAAACCACGGGAGAAGGCAATGAGAAGAACACCTGGGATCGTGATTCAGCGGCTCCTGCCAGGTAAGTTCAAATTTTTGTGTTCTAACCCGGTTAAATATTTAAAATTCTTTAATAATTCCACCATAATATTTTTAAATGTGTTTGAAGACCGGGTGGAATTAAATGGGTTAGACCGGGTTCAGATAAAAGAGAAACCTCCTGATTAAGTTTAAGTGTGGGGAGGTTTTGTAGAGTTTGTATAGAGTCGTAGTTTTTGTATTTTGAGTCTTAGTAGTTTTTGAGTCGTTTTTTTAGAGTCGGTACTACTTTGGGTTTTGTTTTGTTGTGATTGTGCAGGTTTGGATTGTACCACCCGTACTCAATCTCCATTCGGGTGATTTCGGAACTGCCATTTTGATAAACCCAAGCAGACTAGGCAGCGATCGCGAATGAAATGCTATACGATCGTTCGTTGGATTCAAGACTCGTACGACTGGCACTGACTTTTGTCCTAACCAGCTAAGTCTTTTCCAACTCTATCTGTATTTTAATTCTTGCTTATTTATTGTTAGTTTCCGTCTCTGCATTAGGGACAATGCAATCCTTAAGTGTGGGGATGGAAAACTATCGTTTAGGTCTTAGTTAGTGAGTCTTGAGTCAATAGTATGAAAAAATACAAAAAAATTGAAAAAATTGAAAAAAAATCCAAAAAAAATTGAAAAATCAGAAAAATGTCCTTTGAAATAAGAAGTTTGCATATTTATTCGGAAAATGATAGAAAAGATGAATTTTTGCCTGAGTTCAAATAATAATAATATGAGACTAAATAAATCGAGCTTGCGTCTAGTTAGGGATGTGTGGATAGGCCCGGGTTTGGTTTTAGGTCCCTTTGAGTTAATATACCTTAATTGTCGGTCTATTAGTGGGTTTTCGCATGGGAAATATGGGAAATCAAAACTGCCAATAAGAGTATAAGGGACACCGTTATAAGTTAAAACTGTTAGAGTTTGTGATCATGCAAAAAATAGAATAAAATAATGAGTTAGAAACTAAATGAAAGTAATGCATTCCTATGTAGTTTGGGTTGGGGATAGCGACTCTACAACCGAATTACCGCTAGGGTGTGTGAAATCGAATGTGCAAAGAAAAGAAAAAAAAGTAACGAAGCTTAAGTAATCTGGGTTGGGGATAGCGACTCTACAGCCGGATTGCCTCTTGGTTAGGGAAAACATCCTCTATGCTCATTGAAAGAAAAGAAAAAAGCGAAAAAAAAATGGGAAAAAAATTGATTGTAAACTCTCTTTGTTTTGTTATAAGACGATTGAGAATTGGTCCAGTGATCGTTCCTTTAGTTCTATAAGCTTGAGGTGGGAGTAGGTGAACTATGGATTCTAGTGTGAGACCCTAGGTAGATTGACCGCACTTAAATTAAATTCACATGATAAGGGCTTGAGATTGGATTCGGGTTTAAAGGGACAATTATATTCGCAATCGCGGCTAACGCAAGTTTTGGTTTATAATAAAATATACATATGCTTTTAACCCGAGTAATTATTTGTCTCTGATTCCGTTGCATAATTCTTTTTCGGGGACGAAAAAAAGGTTAAATGTGGAGATATTTGATGTGGGGTAAAATACACATATTTGTCCCATGTAAAGTGTAGAATTATTGTATAGTTTTTATTTGTTTTATTTAGTTTTTAGTAGTATATTATATTATTTTGTGTTTTGGCAGGTCCTGGTGCAAATGTGGTGAAAATGAGTGATAATTAAATAACCAGCCAGTTGAGTAGAGTAGACCGCCAGTGACCGAAGGAAATTCGCTGCTATTTTCTGTGAGTGAGCCGATGCCACTATCTCTATTTTATAAGTTAGAAGGCTGCCACAATAAATATATATATGTATATTTGGATCGAGAGTTCTGAAAGTCAGAGGGCTGAATTGCAGTTAAAGAAAAGTTGTTAAAAACTAATTCATTAAAATTAAGGGACTAAAGTGCAAATTATATGAAAGTTGAAATTAAATCATGTTACCAAATTAAAAAAGTCAGAAGATTCTCGTGAATTGTTTCATGTGTTGACCGAAGCAAACCAAAATTGACCAGCCATAATTACGACACATGCCATGGCATCTAATTTTGTGATTGGGCCGTTTGAGAGACCACGTGAGCCGGCCCATTTGTTGTTTAACAATTTGCTTAAAGCCCAGGTCATGAAAGATGAATTGTAGTCCAATTATGACACTTTGGAATGGCCTGTCACCATTTATACATTGAGGGCACGCAAACTTGGGGGGGGGGGGATTGATTATTGGCTGCTATACATTGAAGACAACATCAGACGACAAAGATAACAGCCTGGACGAATTTTAAAGATTATATTGACAAGGGTTCAAGGCTAGAATATTTTTGGGATTGAAAGAGGGAAGCTTGGGAGTCAAAGAATTTACGGGTTCTTTTATTTTCTAGTTTCTTTTATTCTATGTCAATGAATTCTTGTCTGAGACTTTGTTTGATTGTTTTTAAGATCATGTTTTTTGGCTAAACTTTCAAGCCACCTAGACTTGATGAATGGATTAATATAGAGTTTTTACCGTTTTTGTTAATTGCATGATTATTATGGATTGATTGTGTTTAGTAAAAAGTTTGGTTTAATGATTTGATGTATATGCATGCTTTGAGTTGGTTTATTGTTATTATTTGCTTCATATGATTCTTAGTGACGGTCTATATCACAACATTGAGTCATATTAGGGTCTAGTATTTCGGTGAGTGTCTATATCACGTTAGGAAACCTTAACTCTTTAGGGTGAAATTGCGCAATAACCCCTAGAAGTAATAGGTAATAATTTGCTAAATCTTAGTGTTCTACTAGTCCTAATACCTGGAAAGTGAGGGGCTATTGGTAGGTCTTACCCGGCGAATTGCTTTAGATAGTCCTTGGAAAAGGCCGTGTCTTGGTTGATCTGTCGGTTTTATTAGTCTATCAAGACAAGTTAATTAATTCAAACTACCCTAGATCTATGATTGGAAAAGAGTAGGTCAACATTAGGGTACTTACACAATAATTAGACAACTGGAAAGACGTCTAATAACTGGTAGGATTAACGGCCTAGGTAGTTCCACAGGTTTCTCCTTGAGAAGGGTCGAGGGGCTTAGTTGGTTCTTAATAGGTTTAGTACTTTAAGATCCCGGTTCCATAATTCATGCATTTAACTTAATCGGTAATTCTTTAAAAGCAATTCAGGATTCTTGTCTAGGTGGTCTCGTTTTCCATATAAGAAAAGCCTCTCAGTCTTCGTTCGTATTAGTTTAGTTTTAGTTTAATTATTAGTTTAAATAGATTTCCTTAGATTTTCCGTAACCCCCCCAACCAATTAAACAGTTAGAGTCTGTGTCAGTCTAGGTCTAGATAGAGTCTAATTAGCGTAATTAGAGAGTCTCGTGGGTTCGATACTCGGACTTACTGTAGCTATACCGCATTGATCAGTACACTTGCCGGTTGCGTGGCTTAGTTTTAGATCGAGTCTAAGTTTATAAATTTAAAGCTTAGAGTGTCTAGATTAGGTTAATTTTAGTTGTTTTTATTTAACCACATTTAGCACATCAAGTTTTTGCTAAAATTATTATGGTGGAATTATTAAAGAATTTTAAATATTTAACCGGGTTAGAACACAAAAATTTGAACTTACCTGGCAGGAGCTGCTGAATCACGATCCCAGGTGTTCTTCTCATTGCCTTCTCCCGTGGTTTTAAATTTTTACTCGCATTCGTTATCAGTACCACGGGCCAGCTGTGGTGGTCTTCCACTTCCACCACCACTTCTTCTTTTTTGATGTCCGTCATTGGGTTTCCTGCAAGTAAAGCTTCTAAGTATGCAAGGTCACCCTCCGGATCAAACGTACCTACTTTTTTATCTACAGGCAAATCCTCTAACTCATCCGCAAATTCTCTCTCCCAAAACAGCTCATCCTCACTTTCCTCATCCTCTTCATCTGACAAATCCCATATTGGTTCGGTGGGATAAGACTCATCATCAGAGACATCCAGGTCAATATGATCACCTGCCATTAAGAGAGTAGAAAGAGCAGAACAAGGTAGAAAAAAAAACTAACTAAAAAAAATTACACAACTATACAAATAGCACAGATTTGTCAATTAGGTCTAATCAAAGCTAATAAACGTGATCGTCAAGAGTCCCCGGCAACGGCGCCAAAAACTTGATGTGCTAAATGTGGTTAAATAAAAACTACTAAAATTAACCTAATCTAGACACTCTAAGCTTTAAATTTATAAACTTAGACTCGATCTAAAACTAAACCACGCAACCGGCAAGTGTACCGATCAATGCAGTATAGCTACATTAAGTCCGAGTATCGAACCCACGAGACTCTCTAATTACGCTAATTAGACTCTATCTAGACCTAGACTGACACAAACTCTAACTGTTTAATTGGTTGGGGGGGGGGGGTTACGGAAAATCTAAGGAAATCTATTTAAACTAATTATTAAACTAAAACTAAACTAATACGAACGAAGACTGAAAGGCTTTTCTTATATGGAAAACGAGACCACCTAGACAAGAATCCTGGATTGCTTTTAAAGATTTACCGATTAAGTTAAATGCATGAATTATGGAACCGGGATCTTAAAGTACTAAACCTATTAAGAACCAACTAAG
The DNA here is from genome assembly GCA_030545235.1 of Helianthus tuberosus. NCBI lineage: Eukaryota > Viridiplantae > Streptophyta > Magnoliopsida > Asterales > Asteraceae > Helianthus > Helianthus tuberosus. The sequence continues at coordinate 155,100,470 of CM060358.1, forward strand.
CCCCTCGACCCTTCTCAAGGAGAAACCTGTGGAACTACCTAGGCCGTTAATCCTACCAGTTATTAGACGCCTTTCCAGTTGTCTAATTATTGTGTAAGTACCCTAATGTTGACCTACTCTTTTCCAATCATAGATCTAGGGTAGTTTGAATTAATTAACTTGACTTGATAGACTAATAAAACCGACAGGTCAACCAAGACACGACCTTTTCCAAGGACTATCTAAAGCAATTCGCCGGGTAAGACCTACCAATAGCCCCTCACTTTCCAGGTATTAGGACCAGTAGAACACTAAGATTTAGCAAATTATTACCAATTACTTCTAGGGGTTATTGCGCAATTTCACCCTAAAGAGTTAAGGTTTCCTAACGTGATATAGACACTCACCGAAATCCTAGACCCTAATATGACTCTATGTTGTGATATAGACCGTCACTAAGAATCATATGAAGCAAATAATAACAATAAACCAACTCAAAGCATGCATATACATCAAATCATTAAACCAAACTTTTTACTAAACACAATCAATCCATAATAATCATGCAATTAACAAAAACGGTAAAAACTCTATATTACCCTTTAATTATATTAACGATACCCTCCCCGAGACGGTATTCCAACAACTACGACGGGCAGAACCACGACAGTTGTTACGGAACCCTGGATCAATTGGGCAGCGTATCTAATACGAAACTGGGGTTATAATACTTACAACGGGGCAGAACCTTGCTAATTAGGGGGTATTATACTCGAAAATTATACCTATTACTTCAGAAAGTCGAGATATAGAAAAGAATTGAACGAGCAGACTGAAGATCCGATGGCCTCTATTTATAGGGCCTGTTTTCGACTTTTATGCAGCCCGCGTAAACATAGACCATGGGCTACGCAGCCCGCGTAGTATCCCGGGTAGGGTTTAGCTTGTCCGGTTCATTGTATAGGGTCGGCGGGTGTTGGGCCACATGGCGGCCTGGGGTCGTGCCAGCCATCACCTTCTCGCGGCCCGCGTAAGCTTAAGCGGTGGCTTACGCGGCCCACCTAAAACCCAATTTTCTTGTTTTTTATTTATTCTTAATGATATTTTATATTTTGGGCTCGGTTTTCACATACGGGGTGTATTTTAAGACATATAGGGGTAATTTAAAATATCTTAGGGTGTCAGAAAAATATTCGGGAGGGTTGTTATATATATTCTGTACTTCGTTTCTTAGAATGAAATGAGTACTTAGAATTTTCGAGGAAATCATGAGCGATCACAAGAATGGGAGAACTACAAGAGTAGTTTGTAAAGAACATAGTTCTTTGGTGTAGGTATTGTAGGGGTATGCCACACACACATGTAACTACTTTGTACATCAGAATTGTGATCAATGATTTATTTATAAACCAACCACATTGTTTCAGAGTTCAAGAAAAACAAAAGAAACAAAGGCATAAGATTTAGATTATTCAAAGCAGCATCATCTTCTAATCAGCCAAATGCTCATCCATGGGTTAGATTTGCATTGGCAAACTTTGGTCATTTGTTCCTGAGATAACCCGTCTCGCCATAGGTGTAGCAAGTTCCAGGAGGAAAACGAGCTTGTGCTGGATCTGCGTGAAGTTGAACAGGGTTCTGAATAGCTTGGTTTAGCACAGTGACTGAGCGACAGACACTTTCTGTATGACCAACAAGTCCACAGTTGAAACATTTCCGGCATTTGACACTGGCATGGTGATGGAGGTTACACTGATTGCACGAAGGAGCAGTTCCCAAGTACGGCTTCTTGGCTGGTGGTGCTGCCACCTGGCTAGGTCCTGCTCGATTTGGAGTAACGACTGCAGGATTCTTTGAGGCTTTATGCTTCTTTATCCTTTTCGAAGGCTTGGCTTCTGCTTCCTTTGATGCTTCTCGGGTGGCTTCATCATTGAGACGAGACATAGCGACAGCTAATTCGGCAGTCTTCTGGATTACTTCGCCTATTCGTTCGGTAATTCTGGTAGTCTGCTCGGACATTTGAGTGTCGCTGCGATGAAGGGACATTCTAGGGAGAAAAGAAGACATATGGGGAAACAAGTGAAATGTTACCGTATAATCAAAACAGAAAGACAACGCATAAAAATTGCGATCATTTGTTTGTTACCTAAGGCAAACAAATGAGACGGTGACTAATCAAAGTAAGCGGGTCATATTAATGTATCGCGAAGACATGCTTTAGCCTATAAGTGGAAACTCACCCCAAGAGTTCCCAGGTAAGAGTGACTGGTCCGATTATGTGGATTTGTACGAACACTCTAGCCTTAGACAGAAAACTCGGGATACAGGCATTCACTCTTCCAGATTGCACGTGTTCACATTATAAGACCCAAACCTTGACGAGATTTTGAAAACTTTGAAGGTTCAAAACCTTATAATAAATCATCCTAGAACAGATGATTGGTTTTCAGAGCGGATTTAAAATTTGTGTTCTTGTTATGGTTGTCACCTAAGGATAAGTGACGGTATTGTTTTAAGATCTAAACACAAGAATCTTGTGTTAGGGTCCTAGGAAGGTTATAGACTAGGTCAAAACTTTACTAATAACCTACTTCCCTATAACCATGAGCTCTGATACCAACTCTTCTGTCACACCCCGACCGCGTAAAACAACAAACCGCGACGGAAACGTCGGGGAGTGTCGTAACAGAATTATTGTTTCACAACACATGGTAATTGAAATTTTGATTTATTAAATTACAAGAGGTTACATTGTCTTAAAAACAAAGAAACATAACATAATTAACTAGTCTTGCATCTTTTATTGTCACTAAGGCCCTCGTCCAATCCTATGTTTGCATCATGATCATCTAATAACAGCACCTGAAACACATGTGAAAATAGGTACGTCAGCATAAAAATGCATGTGAGATACATAGGTTTTATTTAAATAGGATTCATGACTTGTAAGTTTAAAGAAAAATGTTTAACAAAAATAGTCATGAACCTTAAAATATTCTCTTTTAGAAATCATACAAAAATTGATAAGAAAACAGATGATATAAAAGAATAATGCATGATTAAATAAATAATCAAGTAAAAATGAGTTTGTATAAAATATGCTGTTTGTAAAACAATGTTTTGTAAAGATATGATAATTGTGTAAAATGTATTATGTCAAAATTGAAATGGTTTAAATAACGCTACGATATGTAATATCATAAAAGCACTTATACATAGGAAGTACCAGCGGCGTATCCACCATGCTTTTATCATATTAAACTCGCCTCGTTATTTAAATCACTTATCCAAACAAACCACCAATGTAAAAATGTTCATGTATAATCAATTTATACTTTGGTTTTGTAAATAACATATCAAACTATGCTTTGATTTTGAAAATAACATATCAACTATGTTTTGGTTTGAAAATAACATATCAACTATGTTTTGGTTTGAAAATAGCATATCAACTATGCTTTAGTTTTTAAAATAACATATCAACTATGTTTTGGTTTGAAAATAGCATATCAACTATGCTTTAGTAAATAATAGGGCCAGTAGTATATTAAAATATATGTTGGATTTGTACATAGTATATCAAATTATACTTTGGTAAATAATATCACATTTGGGAGTACATCAAACTATACTTTGGTAGTATATCAAAATATACAAAATAAATCGTGATTTAGTATTCATTCAAACCTTAGTGTATCAAACTACACCTTAGAGACTATAGAAATACCACAAAGGCAATTTCTATTTGGTTAAAATTTGGTTTCTGACATTCCATACAACAGGAATGGGGTGTCTAGTCTTATGGCGCTATATCATACTATCAATTGGCTTGGTGAATGTATAAAATAAGTACAATCCAACAATTTGTTTTATAATCTTTGAAAAATTTGTGTTTAAACAATAGACAATCATTCAATTTGTCAAAAGATAAGTATTAGCATGTATAATCAAAAAGTTGAAATCATGAAAATAACAAATAGGCACATATGAATCACTCCAAAACATTTGAAAACAGTAAAAGAGGGGACTATGTACTCACTTGAGAATGCTTAGAAGTCTTGAATAATAACCAAGCAAAGCTAGAGGGATCACGGAAATCAATCGGCACCTAATATAGGTAACTATATTAATAAACCGGACCTAAATCGGAAGATCGGATATGATGAGGTTTCGTAAACCAAATGAGTATTGGAACTCATATGATATGGTTTAACAAAGCCTAAATTGTCACACCCCAACCGATGGCGGAAACATCGGGATGAGACGAAGTGCGTAGATTGTAAGAGACTTCATAACACTATGTGACAATATTAGTTAAATTCAAATTTCATTTCAAGACTAATTGTCATACAAGATTCAAATAAAATAACAACATTGTTTCATAATAAAACATAACAACAAAATAGATGATTTAATCTAGGTGTGTATCTAGTCCACCCTAAATCTTGTTTCATCTTGCAATATCACTTCATCAATTAACCTGCAACATGTATTAAAATAGAGTTCAATGCAAAAGCAAAGGCGAGTATACAAGTTTTGTTACATAGCATAAATAGAATAAAAAGTGCTCAAATCCAACATGATTCATAATATGTGAGTACTAGTATGCAAATATGGCGTACAATATGTTCAAACCCGAGAATACAACGCATTAAAAGAGCCTAATCCCAAGAGTTTAGCGGGTGGTAACATGTTTAACTTAACAATACCCAAAAGAATAGCGGGTGGGGCGTTAATCCTATAGCGCTATAATTGTTAAGGGAGGCTAGCAAAGTTAATGAGCATATAACATCCAAGTAGTTTACATAGCATACGAGAATAACAAGTAATCACATATAGTTTCATGTAAGCATAGATAGAGTATGTTTAAATGAGTTTAAGAGTCATTTGTATAATATACATGTTGCATCCCAAAATGAAAAAGGGAAAAAGGGATCGAGTATACTCACGGTTTTGCAAGCTTTCCTACTTGAAATCCCGCGTGTGATGTTGGTGGATGGATTAGTTTTGGAGCACCTTGTCCTTCTACATGAGGAAAACATAGGTGTGTGAGTTTGGGGAAATCGGAAGATTATAGATTCGGAGTCTAAAATGTATGGAAAATAACATAAGTGAAAATAATCATCTTGTACACATAACTCTTGTTCTTGACACTATTGAAACTCAAAAGAGTTTGTATGATTTCATGGATTCAAAGGTCCATTAGAGTCGTAACAAGGGCATGGTCATAGATGATGTAACATATTCTTGACAAGTAACTATTAAGTTATCATCAAGTTTAGTTACCTAGGTATACATATGGAATAATTAGATAATATATAGATTACAAGGTCCTATGGTTCAAGCATGAGGTAGGAGATTAATGTCTCCATTTAGGTACCTCTAAGTATCATGGAAATCATGTAGGAGGTAGGAAGAACAAGCTTCCATTTAGGCACCTCTTAAGTGTTCACCACTACACTTGATGTAAAAACAACCAAGGAGGGTCATGAACTTACAAAGATAATGAAATACCACAACTAATCTATGAGAAAGCATCAAGAAGTGAGTGGATTTTTATGAAAGATAGCCCAAGCTAGTCTAACAATCACACTTACAATCGAGCTTCAAGCTTGAACACTTCTTGTGGGTAAAACCCTAACTAAAATAGAATGTTTGTGAGGTTTTAACCTCTGATTTAACATGTCTCAACCTTGTTTTTAAGCCTAACTAACCATAGATGAGGTTATAAGCATTAGGACATAGGTTTGAGATGAGAAAACTCAAGTTTGGTTAAGTTTAACAAAGATTACATGAAAACAAAAACAATCAGTGGACTTTGGAGCCTTTTTTTCCGGAGTTCCAGGGACTTATTTACTGTGAAATACCCATGGAATCGAAGCTAAGGAAAATCCAAGCACATAGGAAAAAGAATGAGGCAAAACGGATAAGAAACGAGTGAGATATGCTCACTTTTGTAGAGGTTGAACAATCTGCTCGAACTTGGAAATTTGCTGCAATTTGGGGAGGATTTGAGAGTGTTTTTGATGATTTGAAAAGTGTATAATGCTTGGAAGAGGTGTGGTATTTATAGGGAATGATTAGGGTAAGTTTTAGTTGGATAATAAATGTTAAAACATGATTTAAAACTCAAAAACTCACCAAAAACCCGCCCAAAACGAGTCTGGTCGCGCTGGTTGCGGATCAGGCCGTTTTAACGAGTTGATATATATTTTACGGGGCTGATATTGTTCAATGAGGAGTCCCAGCTCAGCTGGTTAATGCGTGGGTGTGTGGAACGAGTGACCCGGGTTCGAGTCCCGTGGTCAACGTTCATTTTATTCTTTTTTTTGTTTTAATAAACTTTCAAATATTACCCAATCAGTCCCTGTAAGTTCTATACTTTCAGAATATTACAAAACAGTCCCTGTAGTTGAAGTTTAAGTTATTTACTCAAATAACCCCTTAACTTAAACTAACCAAGTTATGTTTTATTTAAAAAAAAAAGAACTATATAGTTTAAACTAACTAGGTTAGTTTACTAACTTTAAAATCTAACGAGTCTAACTAGATTACTATAAAAATATACTTTTTAAATAACCAAAATTAATTAATTTAAATAATTTGAATAATTATTTATAACGAACAAAAATCTTTAAACGATTATTCATTTCACGAAACTTTCGAGTTTCACTGTTTTACGAGTTTCAACTAGTTTAACGAGCATTGAGCGTAATAACGAATCGGGAGTCTATGATAATATATCGTTCAAACGTGAACATTGCACATAAGTCAAACACAAACATGAATAAAATAGCTTCGTTTTCATTATGATCAATAGTCTCGAATTACAAATGAAACGAAAGTAGATTACAAAGAGAGTACAAGTGTCTAAATATAGAAGGTACAACACGACTTGCTAAAATAAGAAAGTGAGAAAAAGCGGAGCGTTACAGTCTCCCATCCTTTAGGGAATTTCGTCCCGAAATTTTGGAAGAAGCAGGGAAAAGATGTGGATACTTCGTCTTCATGTCACTCTTGAGTTCCCAAGTGAATTCGGCGCCACGTTTCCCTTCCCATCGAACCTTGACGATAGGAATTTTACTGCGTCTCAACAACTTGACCCCTTGATCCATGATTTCGATGGGTTTCTCCACAAAATGCAAAGTTTCGTTTATTTGGAGATCTTCGAGAGGAACTTGAAGTCCTTTTTCAGCGAGACACTTCTTTAGATTTGAGACGTGAAATGTTGGATGAACGTTGTTGAGTTCTTGGGGTAAATCGAGTCGATAAGCCACCTTACCAATCCTTTCGAGTATCTTGAAAGGACCAACATAGCGAGGGGCAAGTTTTCCCGTTTTACCAAAACGAACCACTCCTTTCCAAGGAGACACCTTGAGTAGAACATGGTCCCCAACGTTAAATTCCATTGGTTTGCGTCCCTTGTCAGCATAGCTCTTTTGACGATTTCGAGCCTTGAGTAGGTTATCACGGATTTGGAGAATCTTATCCGTTGCTTCTTGTATGATTTCAGGGCCAGTAAATTGTTTGTCTCCAATCTCTTGCCAGCTTAAAGGAGATCGGCATTTGCGACCATACAATGCCTCGAATGGAGCCATTTTAATACTGGAGTGGTAGCTATTGTTGTACGAGAACTCGATCAAAGGTAAATGCACATCCCAACTACCACCAAAGTCGATGACACAAGAACGGAGCATGTCCTCTAGGGTTTGGATAGTACGTTCAGTCTGTCCATCCGTTTGAGGATGAAAGGTCGTATGGAGATTCAAATGAGTACCCATAGCGGACTGAAAGGTTTGCCAGAGACGCGAAGTAAATCGACCATCGCTATCGGAAATGATGTCGAGAGGAATACCATGACGGCGTATGACTTCGTCAGTATAGATGCGAGCAAGTCGTTCAACCTTGAAATCTTCGCGAATAGGGATGAATTGAGCGGACTTGGTTAAACGATCGATAATTACCCAAATACTATCGTGACCAGAAGGTGTACGAGGGAGTTTAGTTATGAAGTCCATTGCAATGCTATCCCATTTCCAAATGGGGATTTCAGGTTGTTCGAGTAGACCAGAAGGTCGTTGGTGCTCGACTTTAACTTTCAAACAGGTAAGACACTTAGAAACGTATAAGGCAATGTCTCTCTTCATACCGGGCCACCAATAGGACGTATGTAGATTATGGTACATATTGGCAGCACCAGGATGAATTGAGTACTTGGATTTGTGTGCCTCGTTCATAATGAGATCACGAAGATTGTTGCGATCTGGTACCCAGATGCGATCACGACAGTAGAGCAGACCATCCGATTTTGAAGTGAGTAGGTCTTCAGTAGCTCCACGTATTTCTACAGACATGGAACCTTCGTTGATAGACGAGTATTGCGCTTCACGAATGAAATTGTGAAGATCGCTCGAGATATGAAAACAACGAATATAATCTATGTTGGGATTTTCACATGTTTATCAAAGTATTTTATCCATATAAAATAAAATAGCAGCGGAAAATTGTTATTTAAAACATGTTACCTTTAAAATATAAATTCCATTTATATGAAAAATCCCAAAACCCGGATCCATATATGAACGTGCATACTATCAATCATAACCATAGGATGTTTAGAAAACTACCTTCTTGGAGTACAAGGATGATGAAACGGATGATGCTTCTTGAAATGGTTGTCCTCAAGAGTAGAAGACCTCAAGCTTGTATACCCTAAGCCTCCAACAAACACTACGATTGTAGCTAGGATTTCAACACTAAAATTCAAAACCGAACACTTGAATGATACTTATGATGACCGAAAATTAGAGAGCTATTTCTCTAGTTCTTGCAAGTTCTTGCAAGTTCATGTCTTGCATTTTTGTCATACAAGTATTTATAGAGCCATGAGAGAGAATTGCCACCCACCATGACCAATCATGTGCCAACTTACACATGCAAGTGCATGAAACCCCATTAGACCAAAAGTCTTGGTTAGACCACCCAATCACATCCTCTCTAACATATGCAAAAGCATGAATTGTGATTGGATCAAGATCTCATCTTGGTAAGACAAAGAGGGGGGGGGGGGGGCACTTATTTATAAAAAAATATTTCTTTTATAAAATTCAAGTCTTGGTTTATATATTTATAACTTTTATTATAAATATAACACTACATAAATGCAAGACTTTATACAACCTTTTAAAATGTTATTTAACCCATTAAATAACAAAATAAAATATTCTCTCAAAATAAATTATCCATATAATTTATTAGTTTCTCAAGTGTAATTATTTTGAACACCAATTTCTAAATATTGTAAGTGTTAATATTTATTTGTTTGATCATATCACAAATAAATAATATAAGTGTTTGTCTAGCTTGTTATTGGGTATGACTCGACTTGGATCATAACGTACTAGCCACATCAATTTAATATGTGTCTTGGGCATATAGAGTCCAACTGTGACAACCCTCAAAATCCCATGTATTCCGTACAAATTATTAATGATAATTAAAGTGTCTGACGACTGTGTGTAATTACTTAACTGCTTTCTGATATCTGTGTTATGCTTACACGTATTTGTTAATATGCTAGGAATATGCTAAGGAATATGCTAGGAATACGCTAGGAATATGCTAGGAATATGCTTGGAATATGCTAGGAATATGCTATATGGAAGATCTTATAAATACCACCATTCCACCAAGCTCTCTCTTCTCTCCCTCTCCTTTCCCTTGTTCGGCAGCCACCTTCCACCATACTACCACCATCATCAAGCTCTTTTTCAATCATTCCTCATACATACAAAGGTGTAAGAGGTCCAACAACGAAGCTCGGTGCTCTCGGAAGTGGAAGGACCTCCTCCATTCGCTATTAACCACCACATTTCTTCACTCGAACTTCCCTAGCCTTGAGCTAGTGGTAAGAACTTAGATCCGTTCATTCTTTATGTTATTTTAGTGGTTAATAGATGTTAGAATGATAAAAAGTTAAGAAACTTTAAAGCTCATGAACAAGTCTTGAACATAATGTGTTAAGGTGTGGATAAAGAGAAGTTATGTGTGTAAATCATGTAGATCTTGTGTTATTATGATTATTGGTTGATTATTTGATGATTTGATGATTAATATTAATGTGTCATGTTGTTGTGGTCACTAAACTTGTTAACGGAATCGATCGAACACGATTTAGAAGGTTAAACACTAAAAATCAGAATCTGTCCAACTTTTACAGCCAACTTCAGTTGGCAGTAAACAGGTCTTAAACTCAACGAAAAACCGATATTTTGAATCTAAAATATGTTATTATGAAATACGGTTCTAATGGCACCGGAATCGTAATTTTTGGACTTCGTTTACTATTTTTAAAGTGTTAATTTGTAACAGCAACTTAAGCTGAATTTTGACAGCAATAAATGGGTGTCATACTTTCAGTCATAACCTGAGTTTTGTGATGAATCAGACCATGAAAATTTTACTGTAGATGAAAACTGAAGTATTTGTAATTACCCCACTGGAATTTCGCAAATCGGACTTACGATGAATTTTTAATAAATTGTTTCGTGGACTGTGGTCAGAAATACATAAATCTGAGTTCAGTCCCGAATATGAATTTTTATAAAATATTGGTAATGAACCGGACCCCGATATTTTTACACAATAAAATATGGAATGTTTATGACATTCTATAAAAATTTGGGAATTTTTGGAATAATCTAACTATTTTATTTAAATGTCCGAAAACAGTCGGTTTTGAGTATTAATGCTGAATTGACATGTTATATATGTTATGTGCATTATCGTATGTTTGATTTTGAGTGGGGAATGGACGGGAAACTTAGATGGGCATAAACCGTTACAGTGATGCATGTTGTGTGATAGATACGTGTAGGAACTTTGTGTTCTATTTGAAAGCCACTAAATGACTAACTGGTAAATCATACTAGGACGCGATTGACCGACCCTGACTGTTAGCTATATTGAGAATCTAACCGAGCAAACCGAGGTGAGTTCACACACTTTCTAAGGCATGGGATTCCCGGTGGTTTGGGAATGGGTTAAAGAATTAAAACTAAATCTACATATCCTCCTTGGGTAGGATATGTACGGCCATCCTCCATAGAGTGGATGCCATTATTAATCCTACGAATTCTCCTGGTGCAGAATACGTACGTTGTGGTCCTCCTGGTGTAGGACAACAACCTTAAAACTAGCTAGACAAAACTCTATCATGAAGTCCCTCAATTTATATCGACTTAATCGCCGAGGCCAATGGCGAGCGGGTCATTAGTTAATAGCGCTATTAGGTTTAACAAACCTCACACCGTGCCAGTCGGACGGGCGTGTACTAATGGACTATGGCAGATTGTCAGTGATGATAGACACTGATATAGGGCACAACTTATTTGCGTAGCAGTCGATATCATACCGTCTAGTAGTTCAAACGGGGAAAGCCCCCACTGATTATGGATATGGTTTGGGTAAAGAAAAGGAATTGGTTAAACATACTTTCAACTATGGGGTGACCCCCACGGCAAATAAGCCAACGAAAGTCAAACCACGTTTTCAGAAACAACTTAAAACTAAACAACCAACCGTGAACTCACTCAACTTTGTTGTTGACTAGTTGTTACATGCCTTACAGGTCGCTAAACACTCGGAGCTTGCATGAGGAAGGAGTCGTTGTGGTGTACGGACGGTTATGTCCCGTGCTTAATGTTTAAATCCTTATGAACTTACTAAAGTTGTGTTTTGAAACTTTAACTTATGAACTATGGACTTATGCTTTTGAACTCACGTTTATGCTTCCGCTGTTTAAACCAAACAAGGTTAACTAGCTTTGGTCACCAATCGTATTATGTTTGGTTTTATTTACTTAATTGAGTTGTTCAATATGATTGGTGGCTCGATCCTGGTCACGTCACGCCTCCAAGCGGTGGTACTCCGCATGGTGGATTTTGGGGTTGTGACAGATTGGTATCAGAGCCATTGGTTATAGTGAACTTGGTTTTTAAAAGGGAAAAGTTTTTGATAAAACCAGACTATAACCGGTACAGTGCTCAACGATCCACAACGACACTTCGCTCCACGTGCAAGACTCGACACCATAAGTGGTATGATTTATGTTATATTGTCGGTTAGATAGTTCTCACTGTGCATTAGATAATGTAGTAATTGCTATTTGAACCTTGTGTGCTTACTCTCTAATGTCGCCCCACACACTTACACACTTTTGCGACACTTTCCTCACTTACGTTGCTTCATTATGAAGATCATGAGCGGACACGAAGGACGTATCAACCTCACTCAAGCCCAGTTGACGGCTTTGATCAACGAACGAGTTGCGGAGGCACTCGCAGCTAACCCTGCAGGAGGTATAACCTGCCATACCAACTCACCTTAGGACGTTTAGATCCTACCTTCACAAACCAACCCTCGTGCTTAACCATGCCTATTATTCTCGCACTACAGGTCAACATGCTCAACCTCCGGTGTGCACGTTCAAGACGTTCATGGACTGCCGACCTACCACTTTCAGTGGCACCGAAGGAGTAGTGGGCCTTCTTCACTGGTTTGAAAAGCTCGAGACGGTTTTCGAGATGTGTGAATGCCCCGAAGACCGTAGGGTGAAGTATGCTACCGGAACACTTGAAGGAGCTGCGTTAACCTGGTGGAAGGCACAGGTTCAACTACTAGGACTGGCAGTTGCTAATGCCACGCCCTGGAATGGTTTCAAAGAGCTGATCAAAGAGGAGTACTGTAGTCGGGATGACATCCACAAGCTAGAGGTGGAATTTTACAATCTGAAGATGACGGGGTCTGAGATAGAGGTGTATACTAAGAGGTCAAACGAGCTGGCCATCCTGTGTCCAACTATGGTGGACCCTCCCATCAAACAAATTGAGCTGTATCTCAAGGGCCTTGTACCAGAGATCCAAAGTCACGTGACTTCAGCCAACCTGGGTACCATACAGCAAGTTATCAAGTTGGCTCATCGTCTCACCGACCAGGCGGTGGAGCAAAACAAGCTACCCAAACGTATCAGTGCCACAGCTACTTCTGATGCACCTACCGATAACAAGCGAAAATGGGATGGGAACTCTGGAAAGGGTTCTACTTCAGTTCAGTCTCAGCAGCGAAAGACTGATGACTACCAGAGTCCTGGTCAGCAATCTTCTCGTAACCAAGGGCAGGGTGGATACCGAGGGAACCACCCCAAGTGCAACCGGTGCAACAAACATCACAGCGGGCAGTGCAACAAAGGTCGCTTTCAGAGGTGTCAAAAGCTGGGTCATGAAGCTAAGGATTGCAGGAGCCCGCGTCCTGTAAATCAGAATCGCCAACAACAACAACAAGCTCCACAGAATCACCAGCAGCAGCATCAGCAGGGCAACAAAGGATGCTTTCAGTGTGGCGCTGAAGGCCACTTTAAGAGGAACTGCCCCCAGCTGAACCAAAACCAGAACAATAACCAAGGAAATGGGAACCACAATGGGAACAACAATGAAGGCAACAATGGAGGCGGCAATGGGGGAGACAACAATGGCAATGGGGCAAGAGGTCGTGCTTTCGTGATTGGTCAGGGTGACGCAAGGAACGATCCCAACGTTGTGATGGGTAAGTTTCTTCTGGACGACTTCTTTGTTATTGTTTTATTCGATTCGGGTGCCGATACTAGTTATGTGTCCTTAAAAGTTAGCCAAATGCTTAAGCGCACTCCAACACTTTTGAACACCAAACACGCGGTAGAACTAGCAAATGGTAAAAGTCTTGAAGCCACACACGTAGTTAAAGGTTGTAACCTCGTCTTAGCTAGTCAGACTTTCTCTATCGATCTTATTCCTATCACCCTTGGTAGTTTCGACGTTGTTATTGGGATGGATTGGCTATCTCATCATCAAGCGGAGATTGTTTGCAAGGAGAAAATCATCCGCATTCCTCGTTCCGATGAAGAACCTCTCATGATTCGCGGCGACAAGAGTGGTGCTGTCGAAGGCATCATCTCTTTCCTTAAGGCCCAGAAGTGTTTGCGAAAGGGCCACACTGCCATTTTAGCACTCGTTACTGACACATCAACGGAAGGGAAGAGAATTGAAGACATCCCTATTGTGCGTGATTTTCCCGAGGTATTTCCTGAGGAATTACCTGGTCTTCCGCCTCACCGCCAAGTTGAATTTCAAATCGAGCTAGCTCCTGGAGCAGCGCCAGTAGCTCGAGCACCATATCGTCTAGCCCCATCAGAACTCGAAGAACTGTCTACACAACTACAAGAACTCTTGGAAAAGGGTTTTATACGTCCTAGCTCTTCGCCCTGGGGAGCTCCAGTCTTGTTCGTGAAGAAGAAAGACGGTACCTTCAGGATGTGTATTGACTACCGCGAACTTAACAAGGTTACTGTGAAGAATCGTTATCCTCTTCCACGTATTGACGACTTGTTCGACCAGTTGCAAGGGTCGAGCTATTACTCTAAGATTGACTTGAGATCGGGATACCATCAGCTGAGAGTCCGAGATGAGGACGTCTCCAAAACGGCATTCAGAACTCGCTACGGCCATTACGAGTTTCTGGTTATGCCATTCGGGCTGACAAATGCACCAGCGGTCTTCATGGATCTCATGAACCGAGTGTGCAAGCCTTACCTGGATAAGTTCGTTATTGTGTTCATTGACGATATCCTGATCTATTCTAAGAGTCAGGAGGAACACGAGCAGCATCTACGACTTATGCTGGAACTTCTTCGAAAAGAGCAGTTGTATGCCAAGTTTTCGAAATGTGACTTCTGGCTTCGCGAAGTCCACTTTCTAGGCCATGTGGTAAACAAGGATGGAATTCATGTGGATCCATCCAAGGTTGACTCAATCAAGAACTGGCCTGCACCCCGCACACCAACAGAAATCCGCCAATTCTTGGGTTTGGCCGGATATTACAGAAGGTTTATAAAAGATTTCTCCAAGATTGCGCAACCTCTCACTTCACTGACTCAGAAGGGTGTCATCTATCGTTGGGGTGATGCACAGGAGTCCGCATTTCAGCACTTGAAGGATAGACTTTGTAGCGCGCCTATCCTCTCATTGCCTGAGGGCACAGACGACTTTGTGGTTTACTGCGATGCTTCCATCCAAGGACTTGGTTGCGTGTTGATGCAACGTGACAAGGTCATTGCCTACGCATCGCGCCAACTTAAGGTTCACGAAAGGAACTACACTACGCACGACTTGGAATTGGGAGCAGTTGTTTTCGCGCTTAAGATATGGAGACATTACCTGTACGGTACCAAGTGCACCATTTACACCGATCACAGGAGTCTCGAGCATATCTTCAAGAAAAAGGAGTTAAACATGCGACAATGCCGATGGGTCGAACTCTTGAATGACTACGAATGCGCTATCAAGTATCATCCGGGCAAAGCCAATGTTGTGGCCGACGCCCTCAGTCGAAAGGATACTATACCTAGGCGTGTACGTGCTCTACAGCTTCCCATCCAATCTAACCTTCCCTCTCAGATTCGTGATGCTCAGGTCGAAGCATTGAAGGTAGAGAACATCAGGGCTGAATCCCTACGAGGATCGAGGCAGCGGCTAGAACAAAAGGAAGACGGCGCTTACTATGTAAACGGACGCATCTGGGTTCCATTTTATGGAAACATACGTGAGCTTTTGATGGACGAAGCGCACAAGTCTCGTTATTCGGTACATCCTGGTTCGGACAAGATGTACCACGACCTCAAGACTACGTATTGGTGGCCTGGCATGAAAGCCCACATAGCAACTTACGTCAGTAAGTGCTTGACTTGTGCGAGAGTCAAGTCTGAATATCAGAAACCATCAGGCCTACTTCAACAACTGGAGATCCCGAAATGGAAATGGGAGCAAATTTCCATGGATTTCGTTACTGGTCTGCCCAGATCTCAACGCGGAAACGATACCATTTGGGTGATCGTAGATCGACTAACCAAGTCTGCACATTTTCTGGCTATCAAAGAAACGGACAAGTTCTCTACTCTTGCAGACATTTACCTAAAGGAAGTGGTATCAAGGCACAGAGTGCCAATCTCTATTATATCTGATCGTGACGCACATTTTACTTCAGAACTGTGGCAAGCAATGCACAAGTCCTTTGGCTCACGTTTAGATATGAGCACCGCTTATCACCCGCAGACGGATGGGCAATCTGAACGCACCATCCAAACCCTTGAAGACATGCTTAGGGCATGTGTAATCGATTTTGGTAATGGCTGGGAGAAGCACCTCCCGCTAGTGGAGTTCTCATATAACAACAGCTACCACACCAACATCCAAGCCGCTCTGTTTGAGGCATTGTACGGACGCAAATGCCGATCACCTCTCTGTTGGGCAGAAGTTGGCGACAGCCAAATCACTGGCCCAGAACATGTGGTAGATACCACCGAGAAAATTGCTCAGATACGACAGCGAATGGCGGCAGCTCGTGACCGTCAGAAAAGCTATGCTGATAAGGGAAGAAAACCACTCGAACTCCAGGTTGGGAATCGAGTGCTACTCAAAGTCTCACCTTGGAAAGGTGTAGTCCGCTTTGGCAAACGAGGCAAACTCAATCCGCGTTATGTCGGACCATTCAAAGTCATTGAGAAAATTGGCCAAGTCGCCTACAGGTTAGATCTACCTGAAGAACTCAGCGGAGTTCACAATGTTTTCCATGTGTCGAATCTGAAGAAGTGTCTGTCAGATGAGACCCTCATAGTTCCTCTGAAGGAACTCACTATCGACGACCAGCTCCGATTCGTCGAGGAACCTGTAGAGATTACTGATCGAGATGTTAAGATCCTCAAGCATACCAGGATACCTCTGGTCCGAGTTCGTTGGAATGCTCGTCATGGCCCAGAGTATACATGGGAACGAGAAGACCAAATGAAACTCAAGTATCCCCAACTGTTTAAGAAAAACGCAACCACTACTGAGGCTGAAGCTACTGCAGAATTTCGGGACGAAATTCCAAATCAACGGGGGGATGATGTGACACCCCAGGAAAATCTGGAAAACAACGCAACTTAACTAGCCTCCTCAGTAACCACGCACTAAATTTCGGGACGAAATTCTCTTAACAGGGGGAGAATGTGAAAACCCTCAAAATCCCATGTATTCCGTACAAATTTTTAATGATAATTAAAGTGTCTGACGACTGTGTGGAATTACTTAACTGCTTTCTGATATCTGTGTTATGCTTACACGTATTTGTTAATATGCTAGGAATATACTAAGGAATATGCTAGGAATACGCTAGGAATATGTTAGGAATATGCTTGGAATATGCTAGGAATATGCTATATGGAAGATCTTATAAATACCACCATTCCACCAAGCTCTCTCTTCTCTCCCTCTCCTTTCCCTTGTTCGGCAGCCACCTTCCACCATACTACCACCATCATCAAGCTCTTTTTCAATCATTCCTCATACATACAAAGGTGTAAGAGGTCCAACAACGAAGCTCGGTGCTCTCGGAAGTGGAAGGACCTCCTCCATTCGCTATTAACCACCACATTTCTTCACTCGAACTTCCCTAGCCTTGAGCTAGTGGTAAGAACTTAGATCCGTTCATTCTTTATGTTATTTTAGTGGTTAATAGATGTTAGAATGATAAAAAGTTAAGAAACTTTAAAGCTCATGAACAAGTCTTGAACATAATGTGTTAAGGTGTGGATAAAGAGAAGTTATGTGTGTAAATCATGTAGATCTTGTGTTATTATGATTATTGGTTGATTATTTGATGATTTGCTGATTAATATTAATGTGTCATGTTGTTGTGGTCACTAAACTTGTTAACGGAATCGATCGAACACGATTTAGAAGGTTAAACACTAAAAATCAGAATCTGTCCAACTTTTACAGCCAACTTCAGTTGGCTGTAAACAGGTCTTAAACTCAACAAAAAACCGATATTTTGAATCTAAAATATGTTATTATGAAATACGGTTCTAATGGAACCGGAATCGTAATTTTTGGACTTCGTTTACTATTTTTAAAGTGTTAATTTGTAACAGCAACTTAAGCTGAATTTTGACAGCAATAAATGGGTGTCGTACTTTCAGTCATAACCTGAGTTTTGTGATGAATCAGACCATGAAAATTTTACTGTAGATGAAAACTGAAGTATTTGTAATTACCCCACTGGAATTTCGCAAATCGGACTTACGATGAATTTTTAATAAATTGTTTCGTGGACTGTGGTCAGAAATACATAAATCTGAGTTCAGTCCCGAATATGAATTTTTATAAAATATTGGTAATGAACAGGACCCCGATATTTTTACACAATAAAATATGGAATGTTTATGACATTCTATAAAAATTTGGGAATTTTTGGAATAATCTAACTATTTTATTTAAATGTCCGAAAACAGCCGGTTTTGAGTATTAATGCTGAATTGACATGTTATATATGTTATGTGCATTATCGTATGTTTGATTTTGAGTGGGGAATGGACGGGAAACTTAGATGGGCATAAACCGTTACAGTGATGCATGTTGTGTGATAGATACGTGTAGGAACTTTGTGTTCTATTTGAAAGCCACTAAATGACTAACTGGTAAATCATACTAGGACGCGATTGACCGACCCTGACTGTTAGCTATATTGAGAATCTAACCGAGCAAACCGAGGTGAGTTCACACACTTTCTAAGGCATGGGATTCCCGGTGGTTTGGGAATGGGTTAAAGAATTAAAACTAAATCTACATATCCTCCTTGGGTAGGATATGTACGGCCATCCTCCATAGAGTGGATGCCATTATTAATCCTACGAATTCTCCTGGTGCAAAATACGTACGTTGTGGTCCTCCTGGTGCAGGACAACAACCTTAAAACTAGCTAGACAAAACTCTATCATGAAGTCCCTCAATTTATATCGACTTAATCGCCGAGGCCAATGGCGAGCGGGTCATTAGTTAATAGCGCTATTAGGTTTAACAAACCTCACACCGTGCCAGTCGGACGGGCGTGTACTAATGGACTATGGCAGATTGTCAGTGATGATAGACACTGATATAGGGCACAACTTATTTGCGTAGCAGTCGATATCATACCGTCTAGTAGTTCAAACGGGGAAAGCCCCCACTGATTATGGATATGGTTTGGGTAAAGAAAAGGAATTGGTTAAACATACTTTCAACTATGGGGTGACCCCCACGGCAAATAAGCCAACGAAAGTCAAACCACGTTTTCAGAAACAACTTAAAACTAAACAACCAACCGTGAACTCACTCAACTTTGTTGTTGACTAGTTGTTAAATGCCTTACAGGTCGCTAAACACTCGGAGCTTGCACGTGGAAGGAGTCGTTGTGGTGTACGGACGGTTATGTCCCGTGCTTAATGTTTAAATCCTTATGAACTTACTAAACTTGCGTTTTGAAACTTTAACTTATGAACTATGGACTTATGCTTTTGAACTCACGTTTATGCTTCCGCTGTTTAAACCAAACAAGGTTAACTAGCTTTGGTCACCAATCGTATTATGTTTGGTTTTATTTACTTAATTGAGTTGTTCAATATGATTGGTGGCTCGATCCTGGTCACGTCACGCCTCCAAGCGGTGGTACTCCGCATGGTGGATTTTGGGGGTGTGACACCAACAATCTCCCACTTGCACAAGATACATAGAAGATTGATGCAAGTAGTAAATGACGCCTAACTACGGTTTACTACCCCAAATACGTATGACTATATTTGCCATTCAATAACATCATCCCTTTCAAGTCCCTTACTTGAACATGATTTAGTTGAATCTATCATTTATCCTTTCGTTACAGATGTCATTTCAAATCCAGAGACACAGAGTGATCACTCTCTGTTGATTTAACTTTAGCAGGCCTTAGACATCTTACTCTCAACGAATAAGAGGAACAAATCCCATCTTGACTACATACGTCTCTCACAATCACCTTGTACCTCACCTGAGCTTAGCCTTATGTACTGTCATATTACTAACAGCGAAGAAAAAGTCAAGGTATAATATTTGGTGAATATCAAGACCCAATATGCATCTCAGGTCAGAGGATACTATGATATTCTCCTTTACTCAAATTTACTTATGATCAATCACAAATGATTCCATGCAGTAATATTTGAGAGCGAGTCAGTCCAATATTTGTCTCCCACAAATATCTATGAACTTTGGCAGCAATAGTTTGCTCTATATTCATACCTAATGAATATCCACCAATCCAAGTTCATAATAGTCTTACATTCATATTTGTTCCCACTAGTATGATCGACTACGGACATTTAGGATAAGAAACTTATTCACGGATTTAAACATGCTAAAAAGGAACATAACTCAAAATACCATAAAGAGTTATATTAACAATTGTTCCAATATCCAAATACAAAATAGATCAAATCCAATCACTAGAATATCGAAGTCCTAAGGCACAAGTATGACCCTTCATGCTTTGCCCTTTCAAGGAGCTTCGTGAGTGGATCCACAATATTTTGATCAGTGTAAACTTTACGAATACATGTCTTTCCCTTTTCAACTTCATCCCGTATGTAGTTGAAACTCCGCTTAATGTGTTTAGTCTCTTGATGTACACGAGGTTCCTTGATTTGATCAATCACACCATCGTTATCAAAAAGATCTCTTGGGGCCTTAATGGCAGGGACTACCCCTAGATCGTCAATAATTCAAGTGGCAGATCCATGTGAATTATCTCAATCAATGAAGCGGCGATGTATTCTGATTCTGTAGTGGACAATGCTACCCTGATTGTGATCGAGAATCATCTCGATCGGTTTGGAAACTCGTATCCATGTAACCCTTTACAACGAATTCCGAAACTCGCATCCCTATAACCTTTTACAACGAGTTATTTTCCACCAGATCCATATATTAGAAATGTATCCTTAGACCTTCTGAGGTATTTCAATATATTTATAACAGTCACCCAATGACCGTTACTCGCTGGTATCTTCTTGTCATGCTTAAAGCGCATAAGTTTGTCCGGTCTAGTGCATATCATTACATACATAATGAATCCTATAGCTGACGTATATGGGATTCCTTTTATTCTTTCTTGCTCATCCTTTGAGCTTGGACATTGAAACGCATTCAATATTGTCCACTCTTTGAATAGATACCAAACCTTTCATAGAGTTCTCTATCTTGAACCCTTTCAAGACTTTGTCAATATATACACTTTAGTTTAAACCTATCAAGCGCCTTGATCTATCCCTATAGACCTTTATTTCCAGAATGTAGGCGACTTCACCAAAATCCTTAATTGAAAAACAACTTTCAAGCCAGGCTTTTACACCCTCCAAGGTTGGAATGTTATTTCCAAATTGTGATCGACATATCATACTAAGAAAGTAATGATGCTCCCACTAGCCATCTTATACACACAAGCTTCATCGACATACTTGATGAATCCATATTCCCTAATCTCTTCATCAAAACGGTGATTCCAACTTCTAGATGCTTGTTTCAATCTATAGATTGATTTCTTTAACTTGCATACTTTGTCAGGATGTTTTGGATCGACAAAACTTTCAGGCTTAACTATATAGACATCTTCCTCAAGATATCTATTAAGGAAAGCCGTTTTGACATCCATTTGCCAAATCTCATAATTACATTATGCAGGTATGGCAAATAATATCCTAATTGACTTTAGCATCGCCATAGGCGAGAAGGTCTCATCATAATTAACCCTTTGAGTTTGAGTGAAACCTTTTGCTACAAGTCTTGCTTTGTAAGTATCCAAGTTACCATGCATATATGTTTTCTTCTTGAAAACTCACTTATTTCCAACCACTTTGGAGTTAAGAGGTTGCACAACCAATCCTCATACTTGGTTGTTATACATGGATTGCATCTCTACGTTCATGGCTTCAAGCCATTTGTCGCAATCAGATTTCGACATTGCATCATGGTATGTGGTAGGTTCATCCGAATCTACCACGTAGCATCCATCCATGAAAAATCCATATCTCTCAGGTGGACCACTAATTTTACCAGATTTGCGAACGTTTTGTGTGTAATGATCAACCACTTAATCGTTTTCAACAACCTCTTGTTGATTGCTAGTATTAACCAAACGTGTATCGGCTTGTGGTTCTTGATCCTCATCAAGTTCCACTGTTCTACTAATTCCTTCACAAGGAAATTAGCTTCCAAGAACTCAGCCTATCGAGCAACAAATACCTTTTGCTCTGTTGGATCGTAGAAATAATATCCTATACCATCTTTAGGATATCCTACGAAGATACACTTAGTGGATCGGACTTCCAATTTTTTTGGAGTGTATTGCTTAACATAAGCTTCACAACCCATACCTTTAAATATGATTAATGATGGAGCCCTTCCATTCCATATTTCGAAAGGTGTCATATCCACTTTCTTGGTTGGGGCCTTACGGACCGCGGAAAGCAAAGCGTAACCCCAAAATGATAGAGATAATGCGCTCCTAGCCATTATAGATCGAACCATATCCAAATAGAGTTCGATTCCTCTTCTATTGTAACGAAGAACTTTAAAAGAGTTGATTTTGTACTTCACCTTTTGAAGATTCTGAACGTTTCAAAACTTCTTCTTTGTGTCAAGTACACATAACCATAACTACTATAGTTGTCGGTAAAAGTAATGAAGTATCTTTCACCATTCCTAGTCATTGTCTTAAAAGGATCACATACATTCGAATGTATGATACCTAATAAATCTTTTGCCCTTTCCCACTGAAGGTTTTCTTAGTCATATTACTTCGTAAACAAGATTCGCATGTATCAAATGAACCATTTTCATTTGTTTCAAAAAGACAATTCTTTCGAAGTGTTTACATTCGACATCTGTTTATATGACCAAGGCGATAATGCCAAGGATAGGTCTTACTCAAATCCATTTTGAGTTTCTTGGTGATTGATTGGTACATTAAACTATCAAATGATGTATTATTATGAACCAATTCATAAATACCATTTGAAGGCATAGGTTTAAAGTAAAACATGTCATTCATCGATATAAATGTCAATGTTTGCAAACTTTAAGTCATATTGTCTTATAAGGGAAACTTAAATAATGTTCCTATTCAAACTAGGAGCAGTCAAAACATTTTAAAACAATTTCCAAACCATTTGGAAGTTTCAAAACATAGTCTCCTTTCTTTTAATGCTTATTTCTTTTGAACCCTTTTGCAACAAATTGCAAACATGAGTTCCACATCCGGTATCTGATACCCATGTGTTAGAAGAAATAACATTAAGGTCAATATGTATCATTAAGATTGTACCTGAGGTTTGCCTAGCATCCCTCTTGTTTTTCAACTCTTTGAGATAGGTTGGACAATTCCTATTTAAATGCCATATCTCACCACACTCAAAGCATGGATCATTCATGGCAACCTTTGCCTTCTTCTCTTTTGGTTTCGGTGGTTTCGCTTTAGTCTTTCTAATTATTTCCCTTTGAATTACCCGTTTCCATTTTCAACATTTGCTTTGGTGTCGGGGTGATGCCCTTTCTAGTTGCCACCCTCATTGATCGTTAGAATGGATAAAACCCTTTTATCCATATTGAGCCTTTCGAGGTGATCAATGTGGCTTTTCATCTTAAAGACATAAGATGAGTCTGATTGGGTTTCCTCCATTCGACATGCATGAAGCGCTCGAACCATTTCGAAGCGTTCTACCCTTAGGAACATTTCCTACAATTGGGTAATCATGTCGTATGCTCATGATGTTCAAAATATTTTGAATCTCGGGAATCATAATTCCTAACATGAGGCATGAGGCTTGCGTAGTATTCTTGATATACTTAATCCAATCGTTATAGGCATCCTTATCTTCCATAAGATGTTCATCGGGATTAGGATCGTTCAACACATAGGATATCTTTTACTTGAGAACAATTCTTAAGTTTCGATATTAATCCATGAAGTGTTATGATTGAGACGATCATTGTCAAGGATTGTTTTTAGTGATAGGTTACGGACGGTTTGGGTAATATTGTTAGCGGCCATCTACAAAATTTAACAAGGTTCAATTTTAGTATTTTAGATATTATTATATTTTAATCATTAATACCCTTTTGTGTCTCATAGACAATTAATAATTAAAATCTAGAATCCAACGTTACATTTAAATATTGGTTAGGTGACCTTTATCCCTCTATTTAAATTAACAAGGTAGTCAACGTTTGACAATTGCAACTCTTTGCAACTTCTAGCCGTATGGGATCGGTTAAACATCTTTATGTTTAGTTGGCATGTTTAATCCCATCAACACCTTTGTTCCCCATGCTTCGGTGACCCTAAGTTCATGGTTTCCAAATCAAGTCGTCCAAGTTACACATACGTGTGAGTTTATACACATAAGTGGTTAGGTGACCTTTATCCCACAAACATGGTAAACCCACCTCGAATAGACAAGTTCCCTCAAATGTGGTTAGGTGATCTTTATCCCACAAAAGAGTTCCCAAGTGATTCGAGTGTTGTATAAAAGTATGGTGTTTGACTTGTTTTATAAAAAGGGATTTTTGAGTTTTCAAAATTCTAGTTTAGAAAACTTTATGTACCATACATTTGCATGCATTCAAATCCTTGGTACTTTAGTGAAAATAAATTTTCAAGGTTCTTTTTAATAAAACCCATTTTATTATAAAATCATTAATTTTTAATAACCTTTTATTAACCAATTTTAATGATCTTTTAAAGAACCAATTTTAAGCTTGTTGTTGATTATTAGTTTGTTAAGCATGCATATCCAAATATTATCAAACAACAAAATAAACAACCACACAAGCACACCACATATATCATTAGGTGCATAACCATAGCCAACTATTTTGACCACACTCGTTAGCCGAAACAAGTGTGCCAAAAGGTCCTTCCTAAAGGGTGAATATTGACACAAATAATGTGTCGTTGAACTCCCACTTGATCCCGCATCCGAATGCTTCAAGTCTCCATCTTGTGTTGTGATTTCTTCACATTCTTTGGGCTTCGAAATGTCTTTTATATTCAGGTCCAAACTCCTTTGGACTTAAAAAATGTGTTTTGGTTATCGGGCTAAAATCCCGTTAAGAACTATGAAGTCCTTTTGGCCCGAAATTAGCCAAAACCAAAATCGCATTTTGTGTGCATCTTCTTTTACAAAAAATATCCTAATACATTTTTCTAGTAAAAATAAAATGCACCTAATCTATTTACTTACATACCAAATGAAAATAAATAAATTACATATTTCACAAATGGAAGAACACAGATAATTAATTATTACAACCCATTGAAATAATCAAATATAAATCACAAACACAAATATTCAACATATTCACACAAGGTCATGGCTAGGTTATGAACACCAAAATATATATATATATCCATATATATAAAATTCAAGAAGCAAAAAATGGTTTCCTTTTTACAAGCTACTTTTCGGTCAAGAATGAAAAAACCGAAAAAGTGGGTTTTTGTCCAAACAAACAAATCATCCAAATGACATAATTTTTCAAGATACTTTTATGCATGTATTAAAATAATCTTGAAAAACAAAAGGATAACCATATATAAAATTTCGGCCATAGGGTTTTAACCAAACCCGAAACCCGAAAATTTCATATCCTATGAAGCATGCACTTATATAAGCGGCTCTGATACCACTGTTGGGATTTTCACATGTTTATCAAAGTATTTTATCCATATAAAATAAAATTGCAGCGGAAAATTGTTATTTAAAACATGTTACTTTTAAAATATAAATTCCATTTATATGAAAAATCCCAAAACCCGGATCCATATATGAACGTGCATACTATCAAACATAACCATAGGATGTTTAGAAAACTACCTTCTTGGAGTACAAGGATGATGAAACGGATGATGCTTCTTGAAATGGTTGTCCTCAAGAGTAGAAGACCTCAAGCTTGTATACCCTAAGCCTCCAACAAACACTACGATTGTAGCTAGGATTTCAACACTAAAATTCAAAACCGAACACTTGAATGATACTTATGATGACCGAAAATTAGAGAGCTATTTCTCTAGTTCTTGCAAGTTCATGTCTTGCATTTTTGTCATACAAGTATTTATAGAGCCATGAGATAGAATTGCCACCCACCATGACCAATCATGTGCCAACTTACACATGCAAGTGCATGAAACCCCATTGGACCAAAAGTCTTGGTTAGACCACCCAATCACATCCTCTCTAACACATGCAAAAACATGAATTGTGATTGGATCAAGATCTCATCTTGGTAAGACAAAGGGGGGGGGCACTTATTTATAAAAAAATATTTCTTTTATAAAATTCAAGTCTTGGTTTATATATTTATAACTTTTATTATAAATATAACACTACATAAATGCAAGACTTTATACAACCTTTTAAAATGTTATTTAACCCATTAAATAACAAAATAAAATATTCTCTCAAAATAAATTATCCATATAATTTATTAGTTTCTCAAGTGTAATTATTTAGAACACCAATTTCTAAATATTGTAAGTGTTAATATTTATTTGTTTGATCATATCACAAATAAATAATATAAGTGTTTGTCTAGCTTGTTATTGGGTATGACTCGACTTGGATCATAACGTACTAGCCACATCAATTTAATATGTGTCTTGGGCATATAGAGTCCAACAATCTACATGAGTCTTATGACTAAGTGCATCGGCCACGACATTCGCTTTACCAGGGTGGTAGCGAATCTCGCAGTCATAGTCGTTAAGTAATTCCACCCAACGTCGCTGACGCATATTAAGCTCTTTTTGGTTAAAGATGTGTTGCAGGCTCTTATGGTCAGTGAAAACCACCCACTTTATACCGTATAGGTAGTGTCGCCAGATCTTTAACGCAAAAACAACTGCGCCAAGCTCGAGGTCGTGGGTAGTATAATTCTTCTCATGTATCTTGAGTTGGCGAGAGGCATAAGCGATGACCTTGCGTCGTTGCATGAGAACGCAACCAAGACCACGGTTTGAGGCATCACAATACACCACGAAATCATCATTCCCATCAGGAAGAGCGAGAATAGGAGCGTTGCAAAGCAAATCTTTGAGGGTCTAAAAAGATTCCTCTTGCTCAGGAGCCCAAGCAAAAGGTTTCTCTTTTCGAGTCAACGAAGTGAGAGGAACGGCAATTTTTGAAAAATTCGAGATGAATCGGCGGTAATAACCCGCCAATCCTAAGAAGGAACGGATTTCGGAAGGTGATTTAGGCGCGGTCCAATTCTTTGCGGCTTCGATTTTTAAAGGGTCGACGTGGATTCCTTTTTCACTAACAACGTGCCCAAGGAATTGGACTTCTTTGATCCAGAACTCGCATTTGGAAAACTTAGCGTATAAGCGTTCAATACGTAAGAGCTCGAGTATAAGACGAAGATGACGTTCATGATCGGCTTGAGATTTAGAATAAATGAGAATATCATCAATGAAGACGATCACAAAGCGATCCAAGTAGGGCTTACAAACACGATTCATAAGATCCATGAACATGGCGGGTGCGTTGGTCAAACCAAAAGGCATAACCACGAACTCGTAGTGTCCATAGCGAGTGCGGAAAGCGGTTTTGGGAATGTCTTCATCGAGAACACGAAGTTGGTGATAACCAGAGCGAAGATCGATCTTGGAGAAACAGGTAGCGCCTTGAAGTTGATCAAAGAGATCGTCGATACGCGGAAGAGGGTAACGATTTTTGACGGTGAGTTTGTTAAGCTCACGATAGTCGATGCACATGCGGAAAGAGCCATCCTTCTTTTTGACGAAGAGCACAGGAGCACCCCAAGGTGAGGTACTTGGACGAATGAAACCCTTATCGAGGAGTTCTTGAAGTTGTGTAGATAATTCTTGCATCTCAGAAGATGTAAGACGATAAGGAGCTTTGGCAACAGGGGTCGCACCAGGTACGAGGTCAATACGAAAGTCAACAGATCGAGGCGGAGGAGGGCCAGGTAAATCCTCAGGAAAGACGTCAGGGAAATCGCGCACCACTGGAACATCACTTATACTTTTTCCATTGCCCTTTTCTTCCACAACGTGGGCTAAAAAGGCAAAGTACTGTTTGCGTAAGTATTTGTTCGCTTGTGTGCAGGACATCAACTTCAATCCCCTTGAAGGTCGGTCTCCATAGACGTGCAAAACATCACCAGATGGAAGGGGTAAACGAACGTATTTCTCGTGACAAGCGATTTCAGCATGGTTCTTTTGGAGCCAATCCATGCCTATGATGACGTTGAAACTACCCAATTGCATGGGTATGAGGTCGATGGTAAAAACGTGCTCGTTAAGAGTAAGACGACAATCGAGGAGAACGAAATCGACTAAGATGGATTTGCCATTGGCGACTTCAACGGAAAACGACTTAGGTAGCTTAGAGCGTGCACAATTTAACAATGATTCGAATTCTAAGGACACAAAGCTTTTGTCCGCACCAGTATCAAACAGTATCGAAGCATAAAGATGGTTAACAAGAAACGTACCATTAACGACATCATTGTGGTTGCGCGCTTGATTTGCGTTCAGGTTGAAAGCGCGTCCACGAGGAGGTTGTTGTTGCTCTTGATTCCATTGTGGGCATTGAGGACGAAGATGATTAGTATCCCCACATTTGAAACAAGCTCTAGCTGGTCTTGCGTTTTGAGGAGCAGGTGGAGCTTGTCGTGCTTCCTGAGCTAGTGGTGCTTGTTGTTGTTGATAGCTGCGGCAAAATGCGGTATCGTGCCCATAACGGTTGCAATTGGTACAGTGACGACACTTGGCATTGGGAGGGTGGTGATAGTTACAAGTGGCACACTTGGGGTGAATCCCAGTGTACGACTTTTGGGTGTTATCAGGAGCAACAGGATTTGGGTTAACGGGTAGCACAATCGCGTTGCAAACGGGGTTCGATTGCTTTCGCTTCTTCCCCCTATTGCTACTCGACTGTTGGGTAATTTGGTTGGCTGGCTTGAATGAAACGGGGTTTGCGGCTTGCTTATCGTGAATGCGATTGTTGTTTAGGGAAGTGGCCAAACGGTAGAAAGCTTCGATGTTGTCGAGTTTGGCTGCCTCGATCGTATCGCGCATGCTAGATGGTAACCCATTGATATACTTCCTTATCTTGGGGTCGGTGGTCATGACGAGGTGAGGAACAATGAAGCTAAGTTGTTTGAAACGGGTAGTGTAGGCTAGGTTCTCATCACCCACTTGCTTTAGAGCCCAAAATTCTTCTTCTAACCTTTGTTGCTCATGCGGAGGGCAAAATTCTTCCATCATGAGGGTCTTGACTTATCCCCAGGGCAAGGCATAAGCCTCTTCGTTCGAACGGATGTTCCTTTCGTTGTCCACCACTCGAGAGCTCGGGCTTGGAATACCCCAGTCGCACTACGCGTTTTGAGCTCTTCGAGGCATTCACTGTTGATGAACATGACCTCCATGCTATCAAACCACTCGAGCATGGCAGTCACCCCATCGTTTCCCGTGAATGGCTTGGGGTTGCATGATGAAAAGTGTTTAAAGTTAAACGAAACGGGCTTGCGTGCTTCAACCTTAGAGTCGACGGAGGAGTGTGGAGTATCTGAAGCTCGAATTTCGATAACGACCTTTGGGACGATGCGCGCAATTTGGTTGGCCATGAAAACCATCATCCTCTTCTTGGAATGGGACTTTGACTTCTTAGACGAGTTGGAGTGACGAGAAGACATCTAAGATTCAAAAGAACGAATAGGTGAGACTTGATCATAATGTTTGTTTAAGAAAATTGTTTTCATGAAATGATTCATATAGCATAAAGCGTCACATAGCATAAAAAGGATCTCAATTGTTTCACATAGCATAAAATGTTCAAGTTGTATCACATAGCATCATCATAGATTCCACACAGCATAACATGAATTTTACATAGCATAATCATGAATAATGAAAGCATCATAAATTTAGTTTGTTCACGAGGGATTATTATTGTTTTTGATTGCGATGACGTGCGAAATGAGTTTAAAAGTTTGAAATGAATGAACGTTCAAGTATAAAATCACATATAAATTGAGATACATAAAAGAGAGGCTCAATAAAACATTGGATTGTTTCGGGTAGAGAAACGTCGACTATTCCAAAGTGGGTCGAAAGTTCTTTCGAATTAGAGAAAATGTGCTTTGGCCTATAGGTAAGATACTCTCGTCGAGAAGCGATTAACGGTATCTTACCCTTCTAGTTACTACACGTCTCTAATCGATTGAAACAATCGGGACTTTGGCGAGATTGAAAATCGAGGAATGGGACTTAATCGGCGAGATGCGGGTTTCACCCCTAACTTGACGATTTCGTACCCCAAATGTGGTTAGTACTCGTCGGGTCAAAATATAATTTCAACACTTTGACGAGGGTCCACTAGAGTTGAAATGGAAATTACCATTAAGTTGTGGATTTCACTCCTAGCTTAATGGTGAAATTTCATGCAAAAATAGTTTAAGGTAGAATGAGA
Organism: Helianthus tuberosus; assembly: GCA_030545235.1. Classification (NCBI taxonomy): domain Eukaryota; kingdom Viridiplantae; phylum Streptophyta; class Magnoliopsida; order Asterales; family Asteraceae; genus Helianthus; species Helianthus tuberosus. The sequence continues at coordinate 155,130,858 of CM060358.1, forward strand.
GTCGTTTACCAAATTGTGGGTTTCACGCCTATTTTGGTAAAGTCGTCTCGTTTATGTTACAAGAGTATTCAAATAAACAAAAGGGTATTCATGTTAGCCTTAGGAAAGGGATATAAATTTAATCAAACAAGAAGTATTGCTAGGAAGCATGTAAGGTAGAGCAGAAAAGTTTTAAACAACAAATAAGAGACAAAGTTCCTAAAACTATAGACTAGGGCAAAACATTTCTACTTTTTCCTAATTCCCTATAGTTATGGCTCTGATACCAATCTGTCACACCCCAACCGATGGCGGAAACATCGGGATGAGACGAAGTGCGTAGATTGTAAGAGACTTCATAACACTATGTGACAATATTAGTTAAATTCAAATTTCATTTCAAGACTAATTGTCATACAAGATTCAAATAAAATAACAACATTGTTTCATAATAAAACATAACAACAAAATAGATGATTTAATCTAGGTGTGTATCTAGTCCACCCTAAATCTTGTTTCATCTTGCAATATCACTTCATCAATTAACCAGCAACATGTATTAAAATAGAGTTCAATGCAAAAGCAAAGGCGAGTATACAAGTTTTGTTACATAGCATAAATAGAATAAAAAGTGCTCATATCCAACATGATTCATAATATGTGAGTACTAGTATGCAAATATAGCGTACAATATGTTCAAACCCGAGAATACAACGCATTAAAAGAGCCTAATCCCAAGAGTTTAGCGGGCGGTAACATGTTTAACTTAACAATACCCAAAAGAATAGCGGGCGGGGCGTTAATCCTATAGCGCTATAATTGTTAAGGGAGGCTAGCAAAGTTAATGAGCATATAACGTCCAAGTAGTTTACATAGCATACGAGAATAACAAGTAATCACATATAGTTTCATGTAAGCATAAATAGAGTATGTTTAAATGAGTTTAAGAGTCATTTGTATAATATACTTGTTGCATCCCAAAATGAAAAAGGGAAAACAGGATCGAGTATACTCACGGTTTTTCAAGCTTTCCTACTTGAAATCCCGCGTGTAATGTTGGTGGATGGATTAGTTTGGAGCACCTTGTCCTTCTACACGAGGAAAACATAGGTGTGTGAGTTTGGGGAAATCGGAAGATTATAGATTCGGAGTCTAAAATGTATGGAAAATAACATAAGTGAAAATAATCATCTTGTACACATAACTCTTGTTCTTGACACTATTGAAACTCAAAAGAGTTTGTATGATTTCATGGATTCAAAGGTCCATTAGAGTCGTAACAAGGGCATGGTCATAGATGATGTAACATATTCTTGACATGTAACTATTAAGTTATCATCAAGTTTAGTTACTTAGGTATACATATGGAATAATTAGATAATATATAGATTACAAGGTCCTATGGTTCAAGCATGAGGTAGGAGATTAATGTCTCCATTTAGGTACCTCTAAGTATCATGGAAATCATGTAGGAGGTAGGAAGAACAAGCTTCCATTTAGGCACCTCTTAAGTGTTCACCACTACACTTGATGTAAAAAAAACCAAGGAGGGTCATGAACTTACAAAGATAATGAAATACCACAACTAATCTATGAGAAAGCATCAAAAAGTGAGTGGATTTTTATGAAAGATAGCCCAAGCTAGTCTAACAATCACACTTACAATCAAGCTTCAAGCTTGAACACTTCTTGTGGGTAAAACCCTAACTAAAACAGAATGTTTGTGAGGTTTTAACCTCTGATTTAACATGTCTCAACCTTGTTTTTAAGCCTAACTAACCATAGATGAGGTTATAAGCATTAGGACATAGGTTTGAGATGAGAAAACTCAAGTTTGGTTAAGTTTAACAAAGATTACATGAAAACAAAAACAATCAGTGGACTTTGGAGCCTTTTTGCCGGAGTTCCAGGGATTTATTTACTGTGAAATACCCATGGAATCGAAGCTAAGGAAAATCCAAGCACATAGGAAAAAGAATGAGGCAAAACGGATAAGAAACGAGTGAGATATGCTCACTTTTGTAGAGGTTGAACAATCTGCTCGAACTTGGAAATTTGCTGCAATTTGGGGAGGATTTGAGAGTGTTTTTGATGATTTGAAAAGTGTATAATGCTTGTAAGAGGTGTGGTATTTATAGGGAATGATTAGGGTAAGTTTTAGTTGGATAATAAATGTTAAAACATGATTTAAAACTCAAAAACTCACCAAAAACCCGCCCAAAACGAGTCTGGTCGCGCTGGTTGCGGATTAGGACGTTTTAACGAGTTGATATATATTTTACGGGGCTGATATTGTTCAATGAGGAGTCCCAGCTCAGCTGGTTAATGCGTGGGTGTGTGGAACGAGTGACCCGGGTTCGAGTCCCGTGGTCAGCGTTCATTTTATTCTTTTATTTTTTTTTGTTTTATTAAACTTTCAAATATTACCCAACTAGTCCCTGCAAGTTCTATACTTTCAGAATATTACAAAACAGTCCCTTTAGTTGAAGTTTAAGTTATTTACTCAAATAACCCCTTAACTTAAACTAACCAAGTTATGTTTTATTTAAAAAAAAGAACTATATAGTTTAAACTAACTAGGTTAGTTTACTAACTTTAAAATCTAACGAGTCTAACTAGATTACTATAAAAATAAACTTTTTAAATAACCAAAATTAATTAATTTAATTAATTTAAATAATTTGAATAATTATTTATAACGAACAAAAATCTTTAAACGATTATTCATTTCACGAAACTTTCGAGTTTCACTATTTTACGAGTTTCAACTAGTTTAACGAGCATTGAGCGTAATAACGAATCGGGAGTCTATGATAATATATCGTTCAAACATGAACATTGCACATAAGTCTAACACAAACATGAATAAAATAGCTTCGTTTTCATTATGATCAATAGTCTCGAATTACAAATGAAACGAAAGTAGATTACAAAGAGAGTACAAGTGTCTAAATATAGAAGGTACAACACGACTTGCTAAAATAAGAAAGTGAGAAAAAGCGGAGCGTTACATAAATACTAAATCGAAACCTAACCTAAGTGCTTACGACCCATTACGACTCGTTTAGGTAGCTTACGCTACTTTAACGGGTCGTTCGCGTAAAACGCGTTCGGACCGCCTAACTAGTCCTATGACAAGTATTATATACCTTAACATGTCTAATAATGTTACCTAATCAGTTTAGAAGTAAAAATTTAGGTTACATATGCTTAAAATGAATTTATGCGTGAAAATGGCATTTTGGTCATTTTCCTAAGGCATATAAATTACATATCATACAACTAACTAAACGAAGTGACCATAAGGTATAACCTTGGAAGGTTATTCCCTATACAACTATAGTCACAAAATATGTTTGGTCGGATCCTAATGATCGACCAAACGGGTCGGGTTCGAAAGTCTAAGCGGTTGTTTAAACCGCTTTTCTTACGACCCTATATAAACACTAAACTAAAAGTGACGAGTTAAATATGTTAAAACATGTTTAACGAAGTTAGAAAACAAGTTTGATATCAAAACAAAGGGTTTTGATACCTAAGAATAGTTTGGTTACAAAATATGCATGAATACGCATTTTCAACGAAACTATTACTCGTCACTATACCTAATCAACGTGGTAATCAGTAGGTATAGTCACAAAGGACTATGACCATCGTGGTTACGCTCACGTTGCGAAGTTCAAACGAACTTCGTGTTGACCAAAGACTGGTCAAAGCAGAAAGTCAAACACTGTTTGACTTTCATGCTTGAAATACATGAACAAGCATGAAGGAAACTTACAAAAGGTTCAAGCTATGAAGATTTGAACTCAAAATACTTAGGTATGAAGCTTGAGAGCTTCAACTTAGAGCAAAATGAGAACAAATGTGTGAATGAAGGTGATGAAAATGGTGGGTATTTATAGAAAGTGAAGAACCGTTAGGATCGTTCCTCGATAATTGAGCTTCGATCTGGACCTTACACATAAGGCACATGGTTTTGGAATACTAGGGGTGCCCAAAACCATCACACGGTATTGAGAAAAGTTACACAAAAGACCCTCAAGTTCAACCTGGTTGTCAAAATGAAGTTTATGCCCAGATGAGGCCATGGCATCGCGCCACGGAAAAACCATATAGTGGTGGCGCAGCACCACCACCTACCAGTGACTAGAAACTTTGCTAAATTTTCAGGTTTGGTCCCTGCAACACTTTTGAGCCATTTTCGATGCATTTAAACCCCGTTAACCCCATTCCAAGGCTCTAAAATGAAGTTAAAGTATAGGGAACATGAAATATGCTCAAAAAAATCTCGGATGTCGGTTCGTTTGGTTGTACGGTTGCGTTGTTCGGTTAATTACGACGAAACACGAACGGATGTGAAAAACGATCTAAATTACGCGACGAATGGAATTTTATCATGCCATTCACTAAAATAAAACATTTTAATGATTACATAAATTTTTGGATGCCTGGATATATTCAGAACGTAAGATATGCGCGTAAATGCAAACTTGTGCATTTTTTGACGCTTTTAGTCCCTGTTTGAACAAAAAGTTTATTTTAGCACACCGAACCCCTCAAAGCCTATTTCTAAGCTCTATAAAGGATATTTAGGGTATGTTTAACTTATGATCATGTTCCAGAATGTTCGTTACAGTACAAATCGGCATACTTTCGCGGTTTGTCGAAATTAGTCCCTGTAGCGAATAAACTTGATTTCGACACACCAAACCCTCCAAAACTTATTTCTAAGTTATGTAAAGGTTATTTAAGGTATATTAAGCCTATGTCACTATTCCAAAGTGTTTGTTGCGTTAAACTGATTACGTTTACGCATCAGTTCACGTATAACTTCCCAGAAAGCGATTTAGAGCTCGAAATCGAACAAGAATTGATATGTGCAAATGATACACATATTTATACAAATTACAAGTATGAAACACAATATTTCATTGATTTGGAATTTTTTTGATGGCCGTGGAGGCACAGTTCTCACACTATTAAAGATACCCCATAGGTGGTATAGTCGAGTCACACAGGTTTGAATGTATTCATTAAAGAACGACCAAAAGTTGTATTTCACAATTAAAAAACGGATGATTGAATGATGGTTTATAACATGGACGATTTGAACAATTTGGACGATTGGTTTTTATAACACAAACGATTTGTAACAAGGACGATTTGGGCGATTGGTTTATGGTAAGTGATTAGGTAACGAGGCGTGTGTAATGTGATAAAATCATGGTGGATACACCGCTGGTACTTCCTATATATTAGTGCTTTTATCACATTACATGTCGTAGCGTTATCTAGATCACTTAGACGAATGTTTTCAAACGATGTCACGCAACGATGTTTACTCTCGTAGTTGGACGAGGTATTGCAATATGAATTCAAAGCCATGAATTTAACAAACAAAACCTATGTACTCACTGTCATTTTTATGCTAGCTGTTTTTCACATAGGTTTCAGGTTCTATGATGTTACGATTGTTGATTGTTTGCTTCACATAAGATGGACACGGGCTTTAGTGACTTAAAACTTGAAAGACAGTTATTGTACTTATTTGGTTTATATAAATAACAACGAGTCTATTAACGAAATAAAACAAAACTTCAATTACCATGTGTTGTGAAACAATGATTCTGTGACATGACTCCCCGATGTTTCCGTCGCGGTTTGTTGTATTACGCGGTCGGGGTGTTACAATGTATCTTTTGTAAAATGGTGAGTTAGTATCAAAATGCACACTTTATTATATGAAATATTCATTATAATGAAAGGGTCTTACAAGTTGGTAATCAGAGCCTAAGGTTTAAGACGAATGTGTTCGGTTTAAAGCTTGATCAAGACATTCGGTAAGAATTAATTATAAATAAGTTTAGATTGAAAGATTTAAATGAAGTAAAAGATATAAAAGTTTATGGGAAGAGTGTAATAATACGCTCGAACACGGGAAATACACTAATTATAAAAGGTAAGGCAAGTTTACACTTGACCAAATCGAAAAAGAATAACACATCACTTATGACTAAGTGTGTGGGATATAAATTTCCATATAACGGAATGGAAATGAATTGAATAATTATTAATGTTGGGATTGAACCCTACCAGAGGAACAGATAATTAAAGCCAAAACCGGATCACAACAGTGGATTCACAATAAGCAGCAGTTTACATTAGACTTTCCCCTTGAAAGTGATTACAACATCTGATGGTCCTTTATCCACTGTCCGTATACAATAGCTGTTGTTCTTCTAACTACTGATGAAGCCTTGAAGACTGCTAAGAAGTCAACACTGCTGATTCTATCTACTGATGACAAAGCACTGCTCACTCAAGGACTGATCAACTTTGAGGAAAGCACTGATGGAAGAAGATAGCAGTAGTTTAGTGTGTCATCTGTTTTATACATAGACAGTGGTTAAGATTAGCAGTGTTTGTATAGGAACAGTTGTTACAGGTTGTTAGGCTGTTAGACGTCGCTTTCATGGTGACGTCAGCTGAGATGCCTCAGTGGTTTGGCTTGTCTATAAATGGAGCAGTACTCTGTACTGTTACATTTGATCGTTTTGAGTGAGTTCTTCTCCTCAATTCAATCCTTTCATCTTGTGCAACCAACCACTGGAGTATCAGGCTGAGGGGGAGTCTATTTGTAAGCATGTTTTGTAATCATTTGACTGATGCAATTCATGTGTTTATCAAATCCATTTTCTCTTTATGATTGTGTTTACAAAGTTTGTTGTTCATTTCCGCTGCACCTTACATGTTTTTCATATTCATTGATTGTTCAATTTACACAAACAAACACTCTCATAAGAGCCTCCGATCCTAATAATTGGTATCAGAGCTTGGACAGTCAAATTCGATCTAACAATCAATTTGACATAACAGTTCAGCTCAATATTCATTGATACTAAGGTTGATTGTATTTAGTTGAAAAAAAGAGTAACGAGAAATCATGTTCAAAGTGACTACTCAAAGGCTCTGTAAAACAACCAAGATGTCATAAGATACACAAATTTCACACAACGAGTGATGTCATGCACAAGTCACTCATAGTTTTCAGATCTGAAAATATGTCTGGTAACTATGGTATGATCATTTCTTTTCAAAATTGATTTCAGTTGTTGTTATGAAATTTGTGATGGTTTTATTGTGTTTTCAGCTAAAATGTGTACCTCAGGTCGATAAAACCTATGTTCATAAAAACATTAGCGTTTTGTTTACATAAAAGGAGGTAAAATCAAAATTTTAGCTATAAGATCTTATGTGTTGAAAAATAGGTTGGGAATCCTGTTGAAAAGGACCAAATCAACTTTCTTAAAAACACATTGAGAAAATCAGGTGTTGAAATAGTCTGTATCATATGTAATGTGAGATTGGTTGAAAACTTGTGCAAATATGACCAATTCTCTCAAAGCATTACTGCAAAATGATTCTGGATTAAGTATCTCTTCAATAAGGACCTCCCAGTAAGTATTTCTTTACTTATGAATGGGAAGGGTAAAAAGGGAAGAAGAAAATTCACAAAAACTCGAGAGTGTGTTTATCTCAAAACTTTTGAATTCGAAAGAAAAGAGTATAAATTTAAAACACTTAAGAGTAAAAAATTTGGGTAAAAATGGTCATCAAAGCAATTGTGTGCATTCATTGGTTCAGGAAAAAGGTTCAGGTAACAATAGTATTTCCAGTGAATAAACTCACAAGAGGACTAGACAAATTTTTCAGAATCATCACATGGTAACAAAGTCTATAACAGGGTTTTCAAAAACTCATGTGAACATGTGTCCTCATTTTTCTGTTGTCAATCAATCAATACGAGAATGGTACCAAACAGTGGTCAATATGTATTTAAAATTCATACCACTGATTGTCAAACCACTGACCATTTTCATAAAACTTGAGAAAGATATGATCAGGAGATTTAGTGAAAAGCTATAATAGATCCTTTTTGATGTTGTTTTCAGAAAATCCTTTAATTTTTCCTGAAAAGGGATTTTCTCAAATAAAGCAGGATATATCATTCTTCATTTTTTCTGTAAGAATAATATATTTTGAACTTTTTACTGGTTTTTGATAGTAAAAGTTTAAATCTCCTGTCAGGATATATATAACCTTTATTTTTGTTGGTAATATTATCCTCAAAATGGATCAAAAGGATATGGTACTCATGTCAAGGTCATGTCATACTCAAAGTTTGTTTTTACACTGAGCAAAAGATTGATTGTTAACAGATCATAAAATACTTGGGTACTCATGTTTTAATTCAAATATTATAACAAGAATGAGTAGCCTTAATAAAAAGTGTACATCATCTGGGGTACTAAACCACTGTCAGGGAGTTGTAAAAGCTTCAAAATGTGCAAATGACATGTGGTAAAACCTTAAATGAAAATTACTGTAAAAGTTGCTGATATAATGAGCTTTCAAAATCATTACGATTATCTTACCCCTAACCACTGTTTTGTTCAAACACCCGTTTCCTAAATATTGTCCACTGCTGAAAGTCAACCACTGATCGTTCATTTTCTTGGCAAGCACTGATACTCAAAATCAGTGTCTTATCCACTGATATGCTATCCACTGATAGTAAAAATTATTCACTATTATCACTTTATTACCGTTGTAACCACTGATGCTTGCTTCATCAGTGGCTCTCAAAAAAACTGTCCTCCGTTATTCATCCATTAGATCAGAGGTTGACACGTGGTCAGTTTTTAGCCTTCGGATCTTTATAACCGCTGCCACATCAGCGTCCATTTTTCTTTTCCTTAAATAAAACCCTGATCAAAACCCCAAACAGGGTTTTACACTGTCGAATTGAATTCCAAAATTCTCTTCTCAAAGCAGTTTCCAATCTTTCTTCTCAACTCACTCTCCGATCCTTCTTCATCAAAATGACGAAATCAAAGTCAAAATCAAAATCAAAATCATCATCATCTTCCAAAGAGGTCGCTCAAACGGCCGCTGAACCCATTGAAATCCCTTACAAATCCCTGCACAACTACGTGGGTCTACTCACAAAACCCACAAACAACCACACCTTCGATTCCATTATCGACACCTTATCTGCATCAAAGTACAAAACTTTGTTAATAACAGATGCTCCCATCTATCAACAAACCCAGAGAGAGTTTTGAAAAAAGGCTACGATTGAAAAACAAGACGATAAAGTCATAGCCATCAACTCCTCCATACAGAGTAAAGCAATTCAAATTACTCCTCAATCCATTTCAGAAGTCTTTAAGCTCGATGATCAGAAAGGTAAAACTTCCTTTCCCAAAAACGAGATGAAAACAGATTTTCTGAAAAGAGGGTATGCAGAACAATCAAAGGTAGATACCTTACAAAAAGGTTACTTCCCTTCTGCACCAAGGTTTTTATTTCACACACTTTTAATGTGTGTTTCAAATAAAACAACAGCGTTTAACGAAATACCATTGAAGATTCAATATCTGGGTTATGCTATTTTAAATAATGAAAATTACAATTATTCCCAGGAGATCTTTAATGACTTGGTAAAAAATGTTGACAGCAAATCATTTTTACTTTTTCCAAGGTTTCCAAGCTATTATTTTAAACAAAAATTTGAAAAGGAAAATGAAAATTTGCTCAAACAAGGTGTTTATTTTCAAATAAATAGTTTAACACCTGAAACATTCACTAGAATGTTAACACCTATAAAAACAAAAGCAGAGGTGCCTGAGCAGAATTTAGCAGCTACCACTGCTCCTCAGACATCTGCTGCTGAGCCCACTGCTCTAGGTGATCATAGCAGCACAACCACTGCTTTGAAACCCACACCTGCCATTACCAAAAAGACCAAAAAGAAAACATCCAGAAAACCCACCAAACCCAAAACAAAGGCAACTCTGGAAGATGAGATCCCAGAGCAATTGCCAGTGACAAAACAAATGTTACCACAAACCACTGCTGCTACTTCCTCACAGCAGTTGGTAGAAAGATCTCCACCATTGCCTCAAACTCCTCCTGCATCCTCACAAAAGGATTAGGTTGTAAGCACAGGGACCCCACAATACGAAGCTCTGGATTCAATCGGATCTATCTTCCTCAGTCCTGATCCCAAGGACATGTCTCTTTCAACACCCATACCCTCACCAATCATAATGCCACAATCCATAATACCCTTGTTGCATGCAGTTGCTATAGCTCAGACATAAACCGGTTCCTCTCTATCACCTATCACTGAGAGTATACTCCCATAAGTGACTGGGTCTGATGCTACTACCCCTGCTATCCCAACAACAACTGAGGAGGTTACACCCCTTGAGTTACAAGTAACTCTTGGTGGCAGTTCAAGTGGAGCAGCAACTACAAGTGATGGATCAACAGATCTGCATTTGGACAGTTGTTTCATTAATAAGACTCCCTTGAAGGAAATTTCTTCTATAGCACCTTCGGTAACCACCAGTGAGTTTGTTTTAACCACTGGTACCATCAAAGGGTTATCAAGTGTTGAAGAGAGAAGACCCCAAAACCAAGAACAAGGGGCATCAATGGGTGATTTTTGGGACTCAGTTCCTAAGTCACACATTGGTACAACCACTGCTGGCGGGGAATCAGATGATCCCATTAAAGTGGGTGATGATTTAAAATATCAGGAATTGACGGGCAGAGTTGAAAAACTTGAAACATCAGTTGTTGAAATAAAGGATATGGTGCAACAGCTGTTAAACGCTCAAAAAGCACAATCCACTGCTGTTCCAGCTCAAGCACCTGCACAACCTGCACCTGCTGCAAATGAGTTGTGGAACTTATTCCAACCCTTGCTTGAAAGACAAAAACAAATGGCTGATCAGCAGCATACAATACATGTACAAATGCTGACAAACATGGTGGAATCAAGATTCAAAGATACTCAAGCAGACATTAAGGCTATATATAGGCCAGCATCCAAAGCACCACTCGAAAATCTCCCTCCACTATCCTCTTCATGGATGACCCCCTTCCAGATAATGCCAAAAAGGGGGAGAAAATCAAACAGTTGAAGAAAAAGGGAATTGAGGATGGTGTTTACATTGAACCGGAAAAAGAAAAACATATATCTAAACCTCAAACCACAAAATCTCAAACTTCTATCCAAACAGCTGATATGTCAGTGGTTTCAAAAACTGCTGGTGAAACAGTTACCATCTCTTCAACACACACCACTGTTGATACATGATGTCTAAAGCCTTCGTCATAAGTCTAGGGTCTAAATATGTCAAGTATGTAAAGTATAGGGGTCTGAATGTAAAGTTTAAGTTAGTATGTTAAGGTTTCGCTTCAGGGTCATGATGTAAGCCTCAAGCGAAATCAACTGATAAGATTTCGCTTGAGGAATGTTGAAGCGAAATCTTGTGCCTATATATAGGCTAGTGTAGTTCTCATTTGGGTACGCTTCAGGAAAAGTTGTAACGAAGTGCTGCCAGTTTTTCAAGTCAATATATAACCGAGAACAAGTGTTTAAAGTGAATCTTTTCTGATTTCTACTCCTTTCTATCTGATTCTAATCTGTTTAGATGTTTCCGCCATCTGAATAGTGTAAACACACTCAGACTGACTCATTCGGTCGACAAATACGATCCTACAATTGGTATCAGAGCCAAGTTTGAGTGTGTTCACTTGAATCAGTAGGTTTTTACTCACAAAACTGATTTCTGGACGAAAACACGGACAAAATGGACTAAATTTTTCACAGTGTGTGTAAAAGTGTGTTTTAACAAAGCCTTGAGAATCTCAGATTAAAACTCGGACAAAAATTGACAAAAATGACATAAAAACCAGATTTCGCTTGAACGAGCAGATTGGTTGTTGGTATATTGAAGCGAAAACGTAGATTTCGCTTGAAATATTCTGTTTGCTTGAAGCGAAATCGTACATTTCGCTTGAAGAGTCTGTATTCGGTTGAAAAGTTGTTTGAAGCGAGACTATAGGTTTCGCTTGAAGATCTTGTTGTTTGAAGCGAAATCATATTGCATTTGAGTTGTGGGTTTCGCTTGAAATCTTTTGTGATTTCGCTTGAAGTTTAAGTGATTTCGCTTGAAGTTTAAGTGATTTCGCTTGAAGATTACTGATAGTCCATAGTGTTCGTGAACTTGTTCGATAGTCTGATTTTGTGAAAAGTGTGTGTGTGTGAAAATTTTAAAAAAATACTCGGTAAATTTCTAAAAATGGAAAACCAAGAGTTTTATAACTTCTTTTCGGGAAGTGGTATGGTAGCAGGACAAACTTCGGGTAGTGTTTTACAAAACGTCAACATGGAGAACGAATTGGGAACAATGCAAAAGCCTCCTAAACTCATGAACATTGACGAATATTCGAGTTGGGCAGGAAGATTTAAAACGTGGGTTCAAGCTAATCATTTTGAGAGTTGGTTAAAGATTGTGGATAAATATGAATATCCTGTTAATGCTATGGGTCATCCAAAAGGGATTGCAGTTTTGAATCAAACGGAACAAGCTGACTTTAAGGCTGAAAAGAAAATGATGAGCATACTTCAACAAGCAATTAAAGAAGACATCTTTGTACTATTACATCACGAAGACAATTCAAAATCCATTTGGGATAAATTGTTGTTAAAGTTTGAAGGAAGTGGAGAAATGATGAAAAGCAAAAAGGCATTGATAAACAAGCAGTTTGACATTTTCACAGGAATGAAAGGAGAGACCACAAAGCAATTGATTGAACGATACTGTCATTTGGTTTTGGAGATGGGTAGATTGAAAATAACCAAGACAAATGAAGAGTGGATCGACAAATTAGCAGACGCGTTACCTTATGATGAATGGGGAACGTACCTGATGGTGTTGAAGAGCAATACAAATCTTGCTAGCATAAGTTTGAGTGATTTCATTGAGAAAATTGAGGCACATGAATTGGAACTATCAAAAATCAAACAAATGAATTCAGCAAATGTGCAGCAAGACATATCTTTGTATTACAAAGGAAGTATTCCTGTTGCAACAAATCAAAGTCCAAAGATACAGACGGGTTTTAGTGCTGATGTAAATTTGGGTGGTTCAACAAACACTCCACAATCAAACAAGTCTTCACCATTTGTGAACTATGATCCAAATTTCAAAGTTCAAGAGCAGTCTTCACCTCAAAGCTCTACAAGTTCAAATAATCAGGCTTATGTTTCTGGGGTGCAATGCAACATCGCGGTGAATATTAAGAATGGAAATGAAATTACTGAAACTGCAGCAAGACAACACATTGCGGTACTTGCTTCCGTTCTAGAGGCTTATGAAGGCTTAGTGGCGGGTAGGATTGGTAATCCTGATATGACCAAAGAGGATTATGACCAGATTGACCCGGAGGAACTTGAACTGATTGATATAAAATGGGGCATGGCAAGTTTGGTTAGAAGAGCACAACGGTTTATGGAGATTACAGGCCGAAACAGTTTATCAGGCCCTGATCAGAAGTTAGGGTTCGACAAATCGAAAGTTACGTGCTTCAAGTGTAAAGAACGTGGTCATTTTAAAAGAGAATGTCCGAATCGTGAAGTAAACAATCATCAAAACCCGTTCACCAACGACTACTACAAGCAAGCAATCTATCATCGATCAAATCAACAGTCTATTGTTCAAAGACCACAAATTGAGAATAAACCAGAAAAGGCAATGATTGTAAATCAAGATGATGAGAAGGTAGCTGCAGGTTTTAGCTGGGATAAATATATTCCTAGTAATGATGAACAAGCAATGATGGCTGAAGTTGTTGAAATTTCTGAAACAGTATCTGAACCGAAAACAGTTACTGAAGATGTTTCTGTAGTTGTTGAAGAAATTCCTGATGAAAAAGCAGACAATTTTGAAGAAATGGCTGCTGAAATTCATCAATCTCAATCTGAGCAGGAGGTATTAACTAGTTCTTTGAAATCTATCATGCCTCCTAAAATTTTTGAATCTTTTGTAGGTTTCTTTGAAGAACCGACGACTGGATTGTGTCCAAGATATGAGGAGAAGAAAGAATTTGTTGAAGAAATGATAGATGTGACAAAGGAAATGACTGTAGACACTTTGAAAGAAATTGCTAACAAAGCTCTCATGGCAAAACTGAGAGAGGTAGACTCAGAATCTGAGGAGTCTAAGTCTGTCAGTAATGAGTCTGTCAAACGAGAGGAATCTGGAGTTCAGGGAAACGAATAAGTCAAACTATCTGAGTCAGAGTCTGAAAATGTCGGTAAACAAGATGTGAAAAATGTTTGTCATGAACAGGTTGTTGAAGAAGTTGTTTCAATTCCTGAAACACCATGCCAGAAGTGTTTACAACCTTGCATGGAGTGTCTTGAGAAAGACACTAAGTATCAGGAAATGAAACATCATGTAGACATGCTAAAATTTGATCTGAGCGAAGTAAAAGAAGCATATGACAAATTGGCTAACTCTATCAAAATGATTCAAGATGAAAGTCTTGAAAATGACAAAGCCACGAAATTGCTAAAATCAACAGTTTTAGAAAAACAAATGGAAATCAATTTTCATTTGGACAACATTGCTTCATTAAAAAGAGAATTGGAGTTAACAAAAATTGAAAATGATAGAATTGATAAGAAGTTGATGAGTTATATAGCATCTTCATATGTGATTGAACAGATTGTTCCAAAACAACCTGATGAAACACCAATCTTTAACAGTGTTCCACCCCCAATGTGGAATCATTATACTCAAAAGTATCCAGATGGGGTGGAAGCTGCATTGAACCTCAAACTGAGGACAATTGAGGATGAGTTGCCAGAAAGCATAGATGTTACATTCTCTGCATCTGACACCGACAGCGAGTCACAGGTCCTCAAGACTGTTATCGATCAGGTGTTAGATGAAGAGAGTAATAACTCTGATGTTGAAGTTATGAAATCTCATTCTGAAAAGGCTGTTACAGATTCTGAAGATGAAAGTAATTTCTTGGAACGGTTTATACCGAAATCGGACAAGAGTGCGAATGATGATTCGATTATGGTAGTGTATACTATGATTGGAACAGACAAACTTTATTCCGATTTCGAGTATCCTCTTCAGAATGTGAAAATTGAGAATGTTGAGAAAGTTTTTAGGTTGGTTGAAATGAACATTGATGAGGTTAATAACAAAGAATTCTTTTCAAAAACTAAAAAATCATTTGTTACAACACGTGTCAACAACTTTGGGAAAAAGGAATGGGAAGGTAATGGTTACAAGAAAAATGGTAACAACTTTAAAAACAAAGGAATTGGTTTTGAGAAAAAATTGGCTAAGAAGGTTGTCAAGCCAAAAGATAAAATGAATGATGTTTTTGTTGTTGGTCCAAGTGTTGATGAAGAAAAGGAATATATTTTTAGTCAAAAAGCAATTGACGATTTCAATACAGCGAAGAAACTGAAAGAAGAGTCGTTCAAATCAACTTTTGTCGAATATGACAAAAGAGTTTGCTATCGCTGCAATGAAATCGGACACATGGCAAAACAATGCAAGAAAGTTTTTGAAAAATATGTCATTAAACCATTTGTTAAAAAATTTCAACCTAAGTCACCAGTTAACACAAAGGGCAAAAAGCCGATGGTTTCTCCAATTCGTATTTTGAAAAGAGAAGAATCTTTGAAGTTGGAAGATAAGCCGAAATCGACATTTGAGATTGGTGAATCTTCAAAGTCCCAAATGACTTCAAAGATTTATCCAAAAACGAAAACTTTTAAAAATCAATTCTGGGTTGTAAAATCAAAACCATCGGTTGAGGAGAAAAAAATGGAAAACATTTTGAAAAATGAAACAAAAGTTGTTGAAACCAAATCACAATCAGTTGAGGTAAAGAAAATGGAGAACAAGTTAAAGTTTGATTCAAAAGTTTTTAATCCTATTATTCAAAATATTTTTGGAAAAATGGTTGACAGAAAAGTCAAAGGGGTAAAAGAATTTTATGAATCAAAAAGGTATGTTCAAAACACCCAAGGACTGTCAGGCTTGGGTGAATCTCTTTAACTGAAAAACCTGACTTGCCGGAGATCCCAAGTTGGTAATCGTGGATCATGAATCGGCATCATTCTTTATCATGTTTGTATAAAATGCTTTGAGAAATTTTTGCAGGACTTGCCGGAACTCCCAGGTTTGTAAGCGAGGAGTAGGAATCGGCACCTTGAGAATTAAATCAACAGATGATGATTGGTTGAAAATGTTTGATTGGATTGATCTTAAAAGTGGTAAATCAGGGACATTAAGTTGTATCTGATTTTCTACAAGTGGTTGAAAAACAACGTGATGATTTGATCCCCAATTTTACAAGTGATAAAATCAACAAAACTTATTTTCCGGAAAAACCATTTGATTAAAACAAACTTAAGTGTTTTGAAATCATAATGGGAAAATAGTTTGTTGTCAGGGGGAGTTCTGATTGTTTATGCCAAATGGATGGCGATATGAAGCGATTTGATATCGGTTGTCAATTTACTTGTACAGTTTGTTTTTCAAATTTCCTAAAATGTGTTTGCATTTTAGGGGGAGTAAGAAATTTTAGAAAATCCAAAAACATTTGAAAATTTGAAAATGCCAAAAACATTGAAAAATTCAAAATGAGTTTTGTTGAGACAAGAGGAAATGATAGTAAATCAGTGGACTATCACAGCATGCTAAAGAAATGAAATGTCAAATGTGATAAACGGTCTCACTAACGATGTGACGATAGGCTCAGCTAGACTAGTAGATTTGCGATAACGATACAAACCTAAATGAAAAAGCCTAGTTCTAGTGGGAAACATGGTCAAAAGCATAGTACTTAGTTTTGTCCTTCTTGACTGTGTGCCTACTCAGTAATCGCTGAATGCCAAAAGCATAAAAACTGGTTAAGTTTGTGAACTTTCACTACTTTGCTGAAAAGTCGCTGTGATTGTGCATTTCATTTTGCAAAGATTTAAACTTGTTTTATTTCTTTATTTTGTTTAAGCATCGGACATCCTCTGCGTATACGTGAGTATCGACCTGGATGTTGTTGCCTAAACGTTCTGCTTTATTTTCTTTGGTGTTTCGTTTAAGCTTTGGATCACCTCTGCGTATACGGGAGTATCGACCTGGTGGTTAAAGCCTAAACAACTTCAACTTGTTTTATTTTCTTATTTTGTTTAAACATTGGACTTTCTCTGCGTATACGGAAGTATCGACCTGATTGTTAATGTTTAAACATTCTGCTTTGTTTTCGCACAATTCACAGTTGATGAAAAGTTTAAAGGCATTACTTGAGTTAGTGTATTGCATGATGAGGGGATATGCTGAGATCGTGGGGTCCATAAGAATTTAGTGCAAAATTAATATACCTTAACGTATCGGTAAGCATTTCGAAAGTTTTTAGATTGAGCTTAAGAGGACAACTATATCGTCAATCAAAGTGAATCGTTTAGAACTTAAAATGTTTAAAAGCTTAATGGTGCTTGTGATGTGTCTCAAAAACTGATATGATCTTCTTTCGCAAACTCACAAAAATATGTTTGTACATATTTCATTTCTGCATTACATTTCTTTTATCAAAATCCAAAAAGATTTTAGTGTGTTTTAGCCTAATTTTTGAAAAATCCAAAAAGATTTTTGACAACTGATGTTGAAAAGCTGATATTCAAAATCTCAAAGGCTAAACAAGATGAAAAATTGGTTTGGTTAAGATGATGAGAAATTGGAAGATAATCCTCAAATGTTTAGTTGATTCATTAATTTGAATCACAATATTGTGTGTTATATGTTTGAGAATTTTGAGTGAATTCTTTAAGAATCAAAATTATTTTGTCTTACGAGAGGTTGAGACGTGTAGGTGTTTTGATTCTTTGGCTACGGAAAGCCAGGCGTCGATCCCAAAAGCTCGGAAGCTTGACGAAAGGGGGAGCCTGAAGAGACTACCGAAAGGGAGAGCTGAATCTGAAAACAGATCCACCGGGATTCTGTTCGAGCAAGAGGGAATCTATTGATGCTGATTGAAAAATGAAGCACAAAGACTGATTAAGACTGAAGATGCAAAAACTCGACACTGAAGACTCGTCAACATCTGAGGGGGAGTTTGTTGGTGCATTCATCTGTCGTCTTCGTCTTAAGTCGAGTCTCTGGTAGCGTTGCGGATCTGATCAAGTGACATCACTAATGACATCATCATGTGACATCATTAGTGATATCACACTCATGACATCATTCTAGAAAGTCAAAATATGAAACAGATTTGATATTGTGAAAGGTTTCGCTTGAAGACAAATCTTAAAGTCAACATGAAGATTTCGCTTCAAAGAAACTTGTGGATTTCGCTTCAAGTGCCTCAAGCGAAACCATGGGTATTATATATAGGTCAATTGTCTTCTCATTTGTAACAGTTCCTTCAGAAGTGTAACGTTACTCTGCCGGTTTGTCAAGTCAATATATGAATGAGAAGATCGTATTAAAGTGAAATAACTCTATTTCTACTCATTTCTTTCTGATTCAAAACAGTTTGTTTGTTTCCGCCACTCAAACTGTTGTATATTAGCTCAGATTGACTCATTCGGTCGTCAAATACGATCCTACATTTCAGGAGCTTTTCCGTAGGATGAAGATCGTGACACTAGGGCGGACCTGTGCCTTAGAGACTTAAAATGATGAAAGACTTAGTTTAATTATGTTATAAACTCTTTAATTTCTGTTTAAGACGATGAAACTCTTATGTTAATAAATAAAATACAACTTTGAACACCATGGTTATGAAACAATTAATTCTGTTACAACACTCCCCGACGTTTTCCGCCACGTCTTGTATGTTATACGTGGTCGGGGTGTGACAGAAGAGTTGGTATCAGAGCCAATGGTTATAGGGAATTAGGTTATTAGTAATGCTTTGACCTAGACTATAACCTTTCTAGGACCCTAACACAAGTTATCTTGTGTTTAGATCTTAAAAACATGTACATCACCTATCCTTAGGTGATTATCAAAACAAGAAACCAATTTTTTCGAAACGATTTTTGAAAAACAATCTTCTGTTTTTGAATGATTTATTACAAGGTTTTGAACCCTCTTTTGTAAGGTTTTGAACCCTTCCAGTTTGACTAAATTTTTGGCCTTGTGCCTTCAAATTTTCAAAATCTCGTCAAAGTTTTGGGTTTTAAATAATGTAAACACGTGCAAACTGGAAGAGTGAATGCCTGTATTCTGGGTTTTCTGTCTAGGCAAGCACTTCGTATACATCTCATCAGACGTGAGACCAGTTGTGCTTACCTGGGAATTCTTGGGATGAGTGTTCGCTTATAGGCGAGCATGTCTTCATGATACATTATTTTTAATCCATTTACTTTGATTAGTCACTGTGTCGTTTGTTTACTTTGTGATACGGACAAATGACCATCATCTTTGCTTTTGTTGATTCTGTTTCATCTCATTCTTTTCACCCAATCATCTCACTCGTTTCCTTTCATGTTTCCTCTTTTAGAATGCCTCCTCGACGCGACAATCTGATAACGACTGCCGAACTGGCAGAAATTATTGCACAGCAGATGGCTGCTCAATTCCCAAATCTCTTTGCTCAATGGCACCAAGCCAACAACAATAACAATGCTCCATGCAAATACAAGGATTTTAACTCGGCTAAACCACTCAAGTTTAGTGGTTCTGAGGGAGCGACTGGGCTTCTTCAATGGTTCGAGAGCATTGAGAATACTTTTCGCCACGTGCAGTGTCCTGACAATCGCAAGGTCGAGTTTTCTTCGAGCGTGTTTCAGAAGAGGGCTCTCACATGGTGGAATGGGGTTATGAGAGACCGAGGTGCAGAAGTTGCTCTAGCACAAACATGGGCTGAACTCAGGGCCCTTATGATGAGGGAATTATGTCCTCTTCATGAACAGCGAGCGTTGGAGAAAGAGTTTGAGGACTTGAAACAAGACAGCGGCGAGCACAGGGCTTATACTGATAGGTTTGAAGAGTTGAGTCTGCTTTGCCCAACTATGGTTACCCCACTCGACAAGGCTATCGAAAGATACATCGACGGCCTACCTGACTCAGTACAAGACATTATTACTGGTAGCAACCCTACCACACTCTGTCAGGCTATCGAGTTATCAGCGACATTGACTGAGTCACAGGTTCGAAAGGGGAAGCTGCATAAAAATGGTGACAAGGGCAAGAAACAGACATCTGACAAAGAAGATAGCAAGAAAGGTCAAAACAAGAAGGGAAAGAATTCTGGAAGGTCTAGGAAGCGGAAGGCTTCCCAAAACTATGCCGTTACTGCACAGGCTCAAGCTGCACCAAATCAGCATGCGCAACCACTAGCCAAGAAGCCTTATCTTGGCAATGCACCGTTGTGCAACAGGTGTAACGGCCATCATCAACCACACCTCCAGTGTCGACAGTGCACCAACGGCGGAAGGCCTGGTCACCTTGCTGCCACCTGCCGCATTCCTATTAACCAGAACCAGGCAGTTCAGAACCAAGCCCAACAAGTTGCTCAGCCTCTTGCTCAGCAACAAGGTCAAGCTGCACGACCTCATTTTCCTCCTGGTTTGTGCTACAATTGTGGGGATCTGACCCACTACAGGAACCGGTGCCCAAGGCTAGTCAACCAAAATCAGAATCAGAACCAAAATCAGGCTCAGGCTCGAGGGCGAGCTTTTAACTTGAATGCCCAAGAGGCGCAGGCGGACGATAATGTGGTGAATGGTACGTTCTTTATTAATAATCAGCCTGCATCTGTTCTTTTTGATTCGGGTGCCGACAAGAGTTTTGTGTCATTGTCTTTTGAGCCATTACTTCGCGTGTCTAGAACAAAACTAGGTAAACCTTTGACAGTAGAAGTTGCTAATGGTGAACCCATTGTTCTTGACTCTGTTCTTCACAACTGCCAGTTGAACCTTAACGATCATCTTTTTCCAATCGACCTCACGCCTATGCAACTTGGAAGCTTCGACGTTATAGTGGGTATGGATTGGTTATCTAAGCATCACGCAGAGATAGTTTGTTCTGAGAAGATTGTTCGTGTGCCGCTTTCGACAGGCGAGATCCTACAGGTTCAAGGTGAGAAACCTGCCGGTGGTCTCAAACTCATGTCTTGTTTTAAAGCTCGGAAGTATCTACGGAAGAACTATGTGGCTTTCTTAGCACATGTTACAGCAGATAAAGGCAAGGGTAAGTCTATTTCAAATATTCCTATCGTTCGGGATTATTCTGAAGTTTTCCCTGAAGAGTTACCTGGTCTACCCCCAGCACGCCAAGTCGAGTTCCGCATTGATCTCGTACCTGGTGCAAATCCCATTGCCAGAGCCCCATATCGTCTTGCACCGTCTGAGATGCAAGAGTTGTCTAAGCAGCTTCAGGAACTCTCTGACAAAGGTTTTATCCGTCCTAGCTTTTCACCCTGGAGTGCTCCCGTTCTTTTTGTCAAGAAGAAGGATGGATCTTTTAGAATGTGTGTCGATTATCGTGAGCTTAACAAGCTTACCATCAAGAATCGATATCCCCTACCTTGCATTGATGATCTCTTTGATCAGTTACAAGGCGCTTCTTATTTTTCGAAGATTGATCTACGTTCCGGATATCATCAACTTCGGGTGCATGAAGAAGATATTCCCAAGACAGCGTTCCGCACTCGTTATGGGCACTATGAATTCACAGTCATGCCATTCGGTTTGACTAATGCTCCTGCTGTTTTCATGGACTTAATGAATAGGGTCTGCAAACCTTATTTGGATCAGTTCGTCATTGTTTTTATTGACGACATCTTGATTTACTCCAAGACGCGAGCTGATCACGAGCAACATCTTCGTCTTACTTTGGAACTCCTAAAGAAAGAGCAACTGTTTGCCAAATTCTCCAAGTGTGAATTCTAGCTTAAAGAAGTTCAATTTTTGGGGCATATCATCGACGAACAAGGTATCCATGTAGATCCCTCCAAGATCAGTGCGATTAAGGATTGGGATACGCCTACTACTCCTACTGAAGTTCGTTCTTTTCTTGGTCTAGCGGGTTATTACCGCCGCTTCATTGAGAACTTCTCAAAGATTGCAGTTCCTCTAACTGCTTTAACTCAGAAGAACAAACCCTTTGATTGGGGATTCAAGCAAGAGGAAGCTTTTCAACACTTGAAGCAGAAACTTTATGACGCGCCTGTTCTAACTTTGCCTGAGGGCAATGATGATTTCGTCGTTTATTGCGATGCATCTAAATTGGGTCTTGGCTGTGTCCTGATGCAAAGGAACAAAGTCATAGCATATGCATCAAGACAGTTGAAGATACATGAGAAAAACTACACCACTCATGATCTTGAGTTGGGCGCAGTTGTCTTTGCTCTTAAGATCTGGAGACACTATTTGTACGGTACAAAATGTGTGGTTTTCACGGACCACAAAAGTCTTTAGCATATCTTCAACCAGAAAGAACTCAACATGAGGCAACGACGTTGGGTTGAGCTTTTAACGACTATGACTGCGAAATTCGCTACCATCCTGGTAAGGCGAATGTCGTAGCTGATGCATTGATTCGTAAGGAACGTACTAAGCTTCATTCTGTACGTGTTCAATCTGTTATTCAAACTCAATCCGATATCCAAGCACGCATTTCTCAGGCTCAACAATCTTGTGTTTCACAAGGTTTAATGGATAAGGAATTTCCCTGTCACATAACGCCTGCTTTGGAACTGAAGGACAATGGATCGTATTACTTCATGGACCGTTTGTGGGTCCCAAGCCAGGATGACCTTCGTACCTTGCTTATGGATGAAGCCCATAAGTCGCGTTATTCTATTCATCCGGGCTCAGATAAGATGTATAAGGATCTTCGTATTCACTATTGGTAGCCTGGTATGAAGAAAGACATTGCCTTATACGTATCAAAATGCCTTACTTGTCTTAAGGTTAAGGCTGAACATCAGCGTCCTTCTGGTTTATTGGAGCAACCAGAGATCCCGGTTTGGAAATGGGAAAACATTACTATGGATCTCATCACCAAACTTCCACGCACAAAGAAAGGTCATGATGCCATCTGGGTAGTTGTTGATCGTCTTACTAAATCAGCGCATTTCTTGCCAATCCGTGAGGATTTTCCTGCTAACAGACTTGCTCAAATCTATGTGGATGAAATTGTAGCTCGACATGGTGTTCCTTTGAACATCATTTCTGACAGAGATGCTCGTTTCACTTCTCATTTTTGGAGAACCATGCAATCTGCTATGGGGACCCAACTTAATCTAAGCACAGCTTATCATCCGCAAACGAATGGTCAATCTGAAAGAACAATCCAGACTCTGGAGGATATGCTTAG
The DNA here is from genome assembly GCA_030545235.1 of Helianthus tuberosus. NCBI lineage: Eukaryota > Viridiplantae > Streptophyta > Magnoliopsida > Asterales > Asteraceae > Helianthus > Helianthus tuberosus. Next base: position 155,154,056 of record CM060358.1, read on the forward strand.
AGCTTGTGTGATCGATTTTGGTGGTAGTTGGGATTCACATCTTAAGTTGATTGAATTCTCCTACAACAACAGTTATCACACCAGCATCAAAATGGCTCCTTTTGAGGCTCTCTATGGTCGAAAATGTCGTTCACCAGTCTGCTGGAATGAGATCGGCGAGGCTCAACTTACTGGACCTGCTCTCATTTTAGAGACAACTGACAAGATAAAGAAAGTTCGTGATAACCTTCAGACAGCTAGAAGCCGTCAAAAGAGTTACGCGGATCCAAAACGCAAGGCCTTGGAATTTCAAGTCGGTGATCGAGTATTACTTAAGGTCTCACCTTGGAAAGGTGTGATCAGATTTGGAAAGAAAGGAAAACTTGCACCTAGATACGTTGGACCATTCAAGATCGTCAAAAGAATCGGAAAGGTAGCCTACAGACTTGAGTTACCTCCTGAACTTGGAAATGTTCATCCAACTTTTCACGTGTCCAATCTCAAGAGGTGTTTAGCTGATGAGAACCTCCACATACCGCTTGACGAAATTCATGTTGGCAAAACACTGAAATTTGTTGAGAAACCTGTGGAAATCATGGAACGTGAAGTCAAGTGGCTTAAACGCAAGCACATTCCTTTGGTCAAAGTTCGCTGGGAAGCTAAACGTGGACCCGAGTTTACTTGGGAATGCGAAGACCAAATGAAGGCGAAATATCCACATCTTTTCCCACGAGGTTCCTCTAAATAGATTTCGGGATGAAATTTCAACAAGTAGGGGAGACTGTAACAAATGTGCTTGTAATCATTGTGAACAGTTCTATTATCAATAAAAACAATGTTATTTGATCCCAATGTTTGTTTGGTTGTGTTTTACATTTTTCATGTTTTGACTTTTATGTAATTTCAAACTCTATATCGCTTTCTGGAGAGTTATACGCAAACTGGTGCGTAAACGTAATCAGTTTAAGGCGAGAAATACTCCGGAATATCAACATATACTTAACATACCTCAAATAACCTTTACATAACTTAGAAATAAGTTTTGAAGGCTTTGGTATGGCAAAAACAAAGTTAATTCTCTTACAGGGACTAAACTTGACAAACTACGAAAGTATGTCAATTTGCACTGTAACGAACATTCCGGAACATGACCATAAGTTAAACACACCTTAAATATCCTTTACATAGCTTAGAAATAGGCTTTAAGGGGTTCGGTGCGCTAAAATAAACTTTTGGGTCATTCAGGGACTAAAAGTGCCAAAAAGTGCACAAGTTTGCACTTTTGCGCATAACTCACCTTCTGAATACATCCGGACATCCAAAAATTTATGTAAGCATTACTATATTATGCTTTAGTGTTTGGCTTGCCAAAAATCCATTCTTCGCGTCATTTGGATCGTTTTTCGCGCTTGTGCGCATTCCGTCGTAATTAAGCGAACATCGCGTTCGTACGACCAAACGAACCGACATCCGGCATATGTTTGAACATGTTTCATGTCCATAATGTTTAGGCATCATTTTAGGGCCTTAAAGTTGGCTTTACGGGCCTTAGAAGTGTCGGAAATGGCCTTAAACACGTGCAGGGACTGAAACTGTAATTTATGAAACTTGTGGCTAATCAGACAAGGCCAGGCGGCCTGCCTGAGACTTGTGTGATCCTGAAGCGGGCCGCGTCCGACTATCAGACCAGATTAAGTGTATCTAACAGCAGGTTCCAGCTGTTTTAACCACACCCACACATTCTCAATTGCCTAGTCAGATGATAAGGATCATTTTTAGCTACCATAAGGTTCCGACACTTGTACGGATGCGATTAAGGCACGATATTCGACAAACGATCTTAACGGTTACCCGAAAACTATAAATACCCCAACCCCCATTACTTCAAACCCACTAGAATCTGATCTTAAAGACTCTAAGTTGGAACCTTTGTTTCATACCTGAGTTATTTCGATCTAGATTAGCATTCGGGGACCCTTCGTAAGTATTCTTTCGTTCTTTTATTGCTTTTCGAGTCTGAAAGTCAAACTTTGTTTGACTTTCTGCATTGACCAGTTTATGGTCAATGCAAAGTTCGTTTGAACTTCGCAACGTGATTGTAATCACGATGGTTATAGTCCCTTGTGACTATGCCTAATGATTACCACGTTGTCTAGGGTCGTAAGGGTAAGCGATCTAATAAATCGCTTATATCTTCGAACCCGACCCATTTGGTCGATCATTAGGATCCGACCAAACACATTAGGTGACCATAGTAGGTAGGGAATAACCTTCCGAGGTTATACCCTATGGTCACATCGTTTGAGTAGTTGTATGATAGGTAGTTTATATGCCTTAGGTAAATTACCAGAACACCCTTTTCATGTATAATTGGTAATTAAGCAACCTAAACTTTTGTCACATAACTGATTTTGTAACATGTTTAGGCATATAACACTTGTCATAGGGCTAGTTAGGCGGTCCGAACGCGTTTCACGCGAACGACGCGTTAAAGTAGCATAAGCTATCTAAACGGGTCGTAATGGGTCGTAAACACTTGGTTAAGTTTCGTTTTAGTATGTAGGGTTTGTTAAACCATATTACACGAGTTTCCATACTTGTTTGGTTTACGAAACCTCATTCTATCCGATCTTCCGATTTAGGTCCGGTTTATTAATGTAGTTACCTATATTAGGTGCCGTTTGATATTCCGTGATCTCTAGCATTGCATGGTGGTTATTTTAGGACTTCTGAGCAATCTCAAGTGAGTACATAGACCCCTCTTTTACTGTTTTCCAAACTGTTTTGGGGTGAAACACATGTGCCTACTTGTTACTTTCATGCTTTCCTGTTTTCACATCATATACCTGCTATGTTTGTTAGTACATTATAGTACATGATTTCATTACACTTCATGCTATGTATGCCCATTGTGTGCGTACTTAGTACATTGTTTTACTTTACATTTCTGCTATGTATGTTGACTGATAGCATGCTAGCACATTGATTTACATGACTTTTCTGCTTTGTATGTTAACTTAGCATACTTAGTACATTGTTTTCATATAACATGTTCACTTTTGCTATGACATTTGGTTTGCACAAACGAGACTATTATATGTTCATTAACATTAGCTACGCTGCTCGGTAGTAAGTACTGGTACCATAGGACTTGACAAATCCCATTCCTGACATCCCGGGTTTTGTTTGGATGTGAGGAATGACTGAATCCGAAAACATTTCTTTTGATAACCTTGACTGAAAGGGTTATCCGACTGTCTCAAGGCTTGAATGTATGCGTTAACTTACCACATAAATGTTTGTATCAATGTAACATGCATTACTTTACAAAACATAACTTTTTGATATATTCAAATTACTTTGTTTTGTACATTTCTACATTTGGACTATTTGACAATACTGTACTTACAAGACATAACATTTGTTACACATTACTTGACTACTTTTGGACTATCAACATTTGACATGGTTTATACAAGGACTTTTGACAATTGGTTTAATCATAGACATTATACATTGTTGGTTGGTTAAGTGACTTAAGTAACGAAATATGAGTAATATGATACAAGCATGGTGGATACGCCGCTGGTACTTCCTATATATAAGTGTTTGTATTATATTACATATCATAGCGTTAATTAAATCATTCATTTTGGACTTATACATTTTACACAAGTAACATGTTTTCACAAGACTTTGTTTTACAATACGGTTTATTTTATACAACTCATTTTACATGGTTATTCATTTAACCATACATTATTCTTTTGCTTATACATATCATCTGAATTTATTGTTTTTCAAGCGATTTACAAAACAAATCAAATTACAAAGTTCATGACTAAACATTTTCTTAAACTTAAGTCATGAATCTTATTTTCACAAACCTATGTATCTCACAGGCATTTTTATGCTGACGTACCTATTTTCACATGTGTTTTCAGGAGCTTTTCCGTAGGATGAAGATCGTGACACTAGGGCGGACCTGTGCCTTAGAGACTTAAAATGATGAAAGACTTAGTTTAATTATGTTATAAACTCTTTAATTTCTGTTTAAGACGATGAAACTCTTATGTTAATAAATAAAATACAACTTTGAACACCATGGTTATGAAACAATTAATTCTGTTACAACACTCCCCGACGTTTTCCGCCACGTCTTGTATGTTATACGTGGTCGGGGTGTGCCAACGGTCATTAACCCCCCCCAAAGGTATTGCATCAAACAAAACAGATTAAAACGGGTTATCTCAATGATTTAATCACTAATCGATTAAAGATTCAATACCCGACCAAGCGGAAATAATTTACCATATCCCAAGCCCGTATAAGGGAAAATAATGTTGGTGCATGCGTCTGTCGACTTCGTCTTGTATCGAGTCTTGTATTAGAATTGATATTTCAGGGCACGTAGTACCAGAAAAATGTCAAATCTAGGCTGAGAGGCAGTTTCAAACGAAATTACCTTGTTAATTCCGTTTGAAATCGTAATTCCGCATGAAAGTAATTCCGCTTGAGTCATGTTCAAGCAAAATTACACTGCCTATAAATAGTAGTGGCCTGATTTCGTTTGAGAGAAGGGTGAATGTGTAATTTCGGAGCTGAAGTGTTGCCGAAGTGTCGTCTCACTGTAAAACTTTGTCAAATTAATCAGAAAGACAGTTAAAGTGAATATCTAGCTGAATCGAACTCGATATGTCTGTTTTCGCCTTTCATATTGAGTAGAACGCCTCTGAACGACTCGTTTCGGGTTAGAACACGATCCTACAAGTGGTATCAGAGCTCAGGAGGAGGAGTTCTACCGATTTCAGCTTGATTTCATCGGATTTTCTAACTTCTACACCTTCTTTTCAAAATTGAACAACTTTTTACGGTTAAAATCAGCTAATTTTCTCACATAATGTGCGAAATAGTATTTTAACAAACCCTTGAAAGTTTCAGACCTAAAATCGAGCTAAATCTTGATCAATTTGACAAAAGTTTGTCCGAAATGATGACATCAGCCTAATATCGTTTGAAATTGCTCTTAATTCCGCTTGAAAGTTGTTATTCCGTTTGAAAGTTTGAAACGAAATCAGTGATTCCGCTTCAAATTGTAATTCCGCTTGAGTATTCCGCTTCAGTGTGTTATTTCGCTTGAAATTTCAAACGAAATCAGTGATTCCATTTGAAATAGGTAATTTCGTTTGAACAGGGATTCCGTGTGAAGGTTATTTCGTTTCAACAGGTGATTCCGTTTGAAGAGTTAATTCCGTTTGAAAGTGTCAGATTTTTGAAAAATTTTGTCGAATCATGGAAGAGGAATTCTATAACGCCTTTTGCTACTACCCCGACTACTCCAGTTGCCATTGCTCAAAGCATGAACATGGAAAATGAGACCGGAACTTTACAAAAACCCCCGAAGCTTATGGGCATTGAAGAGTATTATGGATGGAAAGATCGTTTTGCGAATTGGGTTCAGGAAACTCATTTGAGATCTTGGGAATGTATCGAAAAAAAGTATGTTAGACCACGTACTGAGTTGGGAGTTATCAAAGCAATTTCTGAACTAAATGACAAAGAACGAGACATGTATAAAGCAAAAAAGATGATGATCAGTCTGCTACAACAAGCTATTAAAGAAGACATTTTTATATTGCTTCAACATGACAATACTTCACGGTCGATCTGGGATGCGCTCAAAACTAAGTTTGAGGGTAGTGAAAAGATGATTAGGAGCAAGAAAGCATTGCTAAAGAAAGAATTTGATTTATTTTCTAGTCTACCGGGAGAAGATACAAAGAAATTGATTGAAAGATATTGTCACCTAGTTCGTTCAATGTCGTTGTTGAGTATAAATAAAGAGCGAGAGGAATGGGTTGATAAATTAGCTGATGCTTTACCTCAGAAAGAGTGGGGTACGTATTTGATGATTTTAAAGAACACTGGAGAATATGATGGGTTGACGATTTCTCAGTTCATCGAAAAGATTGAAGGTCAAGATCTGGAACAGCAAAAGATTGCAAGAATGAACAATTCAAATGCACAACAAGATGTTAAGATGTATTACAAAGGGAGTGTTCAGAATTTCGAAGCAAGTCCGAAAATCCAAACTGCTTTCAGTGTGGATAATTCATCTGAATCAATCAATCAAAACTCAAACAGCAGCAGCAGTGGATTCTCTTCATATCCGAATGTTAATCCAAAAGTTTCAAGTTCAAGTCATCAAGTTCAAAACTCAAACAGCAACAATAGTCATGTCTTAAATTGTAACATTGCGTTGCATCTTCAGAATGGTCAAATATTTTCAGAAGAAGTTGTCAAAAGTCATATGTCATTGCTAACTAATGTGTTGGAATCATATGAAGGATTGGTTGCTGGAAGGATTGGAAATCCTATGTTGACAAAAGAGGATTACAATCAGATCGATGCTGAAGAAATGGAGCTGATGGATATAAAATGGTGTTTAGCGAGTGTTTTGAGAAGAGCTGAAAAATTCAAAATGATTACAGGAAGAAATGATTTTATGGATGCTAATGTTTCTACTTTGGGTTTTGATAAATCTAAAGTTACTTGTTTTCGATGCAGAGAAAAGGGTCATTTCAAAAGAGAATGTAAAAATGGAGAAGCTAGTGGAGCACAGAATCCATTTGGTGGAAATGATTACTATCGGAAAGAAAGCAATTTATCAACAAATTGCTCATCAACCGTATCAACAAAAGGAACCACAAACTGCTCATGCTAAAATGATCGTAGATGCAAATAAGAAAGCTTATTATGGTATAATCGATCAAGATGATGAGAAAGTGGCTGAAGGCTTTAGCTGGAATAAATACAATCCACCTGATTCAAAAGTAGCCGCTCTCATTGCACAAATAGTTCAAGAGCCAGATCTGATGAAAGAATGGACGAAAACATTTGCAGAAAATGAGATGAATCAAGAAGATGAATCTAGTTCTTCAGATGATAATTCAGAAAGTACTCAAGTGTTTGATCAATCATCAACTGATGATAGTGATGATGAGGAAGAAATGCATATTAATGTTGCAAAAGCTCATTTATCTCCTGAAAGTTTTGAATTTTATTTTGCAGATAGAGTGAAGAAGCTGAAGGAGAGGCGAGCAGCAAAAGAACAGATAAAGGTGAAATGTGAGAGTGTTGTTCAAGAAGAAAAGTCTGAACAAAATGAAGAAGTTAAAGTTACTAAGCAGGTGGTTGACATTGAAAAGGTAGTTGTTGATGAGAAAGTGATTGAAGCTGAAAAGGTGTTTGAAGTTGAGAAAGTGGTCGAAGTTGAAAAGATAGTCGAGGTTGAAAAGATTATGGAAGTTGAAAAGATTGTTGAAGTCGTCAAACCGTGTCTTAAATGCTTGGAATCTTCCAAGCAGTGTGAAGAGAAAGATGAAAAGTTGGAAGAATTTGACAAGATGAAAGAACAATTACTGTTCAATATCGATTATGTGAAAGAGTCATATGATGTGCTAAATAGAACAGTGAATGGTCTTCAAAAGACGAATTCTGAGAGAGAAGATGCATTAACTATGATGAATATGGTACTGATGTCAAAGCAGAAAGCTATTAATCATTACATTGAGGAGTGTGCACAGCTAAAGCAAGAGTTGGAGACTGAGAAGATTGAAAATGAAAGAATTAGAAGATTGTTGCAAAGTTATTCTAGTTCTGATTATTTGATTGATAGAATTTATCCAACTGTTGCAGGTTTTGAAGCATTTCAAGATGATGAGAAGCCAAAGAAGAAGGATACTGGTAAGAAACAGAGTGTTAGTTACAACAAGTGTCCGCCTCCGATCTGGGAAGGATATTCTCCCAGAAAACCAAATGAGGAGCAAGTAAAAAAGGCAGTCAATATAGAGTTAAAGTCCGAAACAACCAACGATTTACCAGAAAACATTGATGTCACGTTTACATCGTCTGATACTGATCATGAGTCTGAGTTAATAAAAAAGGTGGTCGATCAGGTGTTGGATAAAGATGAGGAGTCAAAGTCAAAGTCTGAGTCAGGGAGTTTGAGTTCGTTGGTCAACAGTACAACGTCGTCGGTTAAAAGGGTTTATAATAAAGAATTCCTGTTATCAAAATCTAATTTGAATGATGAATTATTCAAAGTTTCATATACATTGAATGATTCAGACAAATTATATTCTGATGAGGAATTTCCAATAAGAAGTGTTCAAACTCATAAGGTCAAAAAGGTTTTCAAATTAACAGAAATCAAGATTTCTGAAATAAAAGATGTAAATCTTAATGAAAAACCTAAAAAGTACACTTCAAGAGTTCAAGAACGTTTAAACAAGAAAAAGGGTTACAATTCTGGTTCTGGTTTTCAAAAGAAACCAAACCATAATGGTAATTTCAAAAAGAAAGGATTAGGTTTTATTTCACTGAAAAATCTTAAAAATGAGAAAATTTATAAATCAAAAACTGTATTTGTTTCAGGGACAAGTTCGGAAGAGGAATCAAAAAGTTTATTCTGGAAGCAATCAAACAGAGAATTCCTTGCCAATAAGCAAGAGAGAATGAAGAATGGAGCTTATCAAAGAAAGGAGACAAGAACCTGTTACAAATGTAATGAAGTTGGTCACATTGCATGGAACTGTTCTCAAGCAACAATAACAAAACAGGAAGTCTCTGAAAAACTCAAAGAAAAATTTGTTAAGAAAAATGAACCACCAACTGACAAATTTAAAATTTTTGAAAATTCAACATATGAAGTTCGTGAGTGTTCAAAGACAAATTTTTATCAAAAGAGAGCTAAACATGACAACCAAATGTGGGTTGTTAAGAAGTTTTATGAGAAACTTGGCGATGAATCTGATTCCACAAAGTCAGAGAAGCCACAAGTTGTTAAAAATGGTGAAAACTCAGTTCCGCCTTTGGATGATGTTCATTTTCCACCATTAAGGGCTGAAAACTTTAAACAAAAGATTGGAAAGGTTGAGATCTCGAATCAATTCTATTCTGAGAAGAAAGAATTTGATGTTGAGAAAGCGTTTAATGGAAATGTGAAAAAGATCTTTGGGAAAATGGTCGAGGGAAAGGCCAAAGGGGTAAAAGATTTTTATGCAACAAAGAAAGCAACTTATTACCCAGGCGAAGTTGAGGAGGAAACATCCAAGTTTGGTGAAGCTTGGATGTCAGTTTTTCATATGTAAAAAGTATGACTTGCCGGAGCTCCCAGGTTGGTAAGAGTGGAGCAGGAATCGGCATCTTTCTTGAGAAATTCACATTTGTGATATTTCGACTTACAAGTGGTAAATCAGGGACATTAAGTTGTACTTGATTTTCAACAAGTGATATTGTTGGAAAAATCTAAAACTGTTAAATTTTTCAAATGATTGGAAAACAAAGTGATGATCACATCCCCATGTCTACAAGTGTTAAAATCAACAAAACTTATTTTCCGGAAAAATCATTTTGATTAAAACAAACTTAAGTGTTTTGAGATCATAATGAGAAAATAGTTTGTTGAAAGGGGGAGTTCTGATTATTTATGCCAAGTGGATGGCGAATTGAAGTGATTCGATATCAGTTGTCACTTTACTTGTACAGTTTGTTTTCAAATTTTTCTTAAATGCTTTTGCATTTTAGGGGGAGTAAGAATTTCAGAAAATCCAAAAACATTTGAAAATTTGAAAAAGTCAAAAACATGATAAAATCAAAAACGAGTTTTGTTGTAAAAAAGAGGAAATGATAGTACATCAGTGGACAATCACAACATGCTAAAGAATTGGAAAGTAAAATGTGATAAACGATCTCACTGATGATGTGCCAGTAGGTTTTTACACATTTAGTAGATTGTGACGAGATATAAACATAAATTTCAAACTTTCTTATATCGTGGGTAACATCTCTCGGATATATGGGTAACCCCCGAAATCTTGTTTGAAAGGTCCCTCTTTCTGAGATACTAGGTCTTTATACTCAGTGATATCTGGGGTATTATCCTGGGACTTCTGATTTTGCGGAAGCAATCCCCTAGTCCCTGTATAATACTTTCTGCTTGCTTGAAATATAGCACCACCCTTAGCATAAAATTGATGAAACATTGAAAAATGCTAATCATGTGCTGTTGAAGAAAAGATTCTCTAAAGGGAACACACCAAAAGTCGAAGCCGTCATCTCTCTGCTGAACGGAAGTTCTGACCTGAGCTCTCACGGCCCTCGCAATTTAACCCCTTACAGATATCATTTGTGGTATACTCACCTGTAAGACTGAATATTGGGATCTGGATACGGGAGTATATTCTGAGGTGGGACACGCGAATAAGTTTAACTGATTGAAACATTAATCTCGTATCTCGAAACAGTTGAACTTTGTGTGAAAATTTAAGTGGATCAGTATACTGACAATCTAAGTGAATTGTTTAGAACTTAAAATGATTAAAGCTTAACGGTGTTGGTGATTCGTCTCATAATCTGATATGATCCTCGTACACAAACTCACAAAAATATTGTATGTAAATATTTCTTTACTGTATTTCATTTCAAAAATCCAAAAATATTTTCAGAGTGTTTTAGCATAAATTTTGAAAAATTCAAAAAGATTTTCGACAACTGATGTTGGAGAGCTGATTTTCAAAATTCCAAGTGCTAAACATGATGAGTATTTCGTGAGGGGGAGTCAGTGTTTTAAATTAGAAAATATTTTGAATATTTGCCTACAAATGGTCATCAGAAGCTTTTAAAATGTCAAATCATTCTAGAAAGATACCTGCAAGTAGTATATAAATTTGTCGTATTTAAATTTGTGAAATTTATTCTTGGGTAGAGATATTTGCAGGAGACTGTAGAACCAGGAATTGTTCATGAACATGTGGAAAGAGTGTGAGCCAGTTCACGATTTTGGAACAACAGCTGAGGGGAGATTATCTGTTGGTGCTGAAGAAAAGAGTAGAGAAAGAAATTGTGGATGCTTTACAGTGTTAGATATTTCGGAAAAGTTCGAGATGACTGATAAAGATTGAAGATGCGAAGACTCGACACTGAAGACTCGTCAACATTCGAGGGGGAGTCTGTTGGTGCATGCGTCTGTCGACTTCGTCTTGTATTGAGTCTTGTATTAGAATTGATATTTCAGGGCACGTAGTACGAGAAAAATGTCAAATCTAGGCTGAGAGGCAGTTTCAAACGAAATTACCTTGTTAATTCCGTTTGAAATCGTAATTCCGCATGAAAGTAATTCCGCTTGAGTCATGTTCAAGCGAAATTACACTGCCTATAAATAGTAGTGGCCTGATTTCGTTTGAGAGAATGGTGTATGTGTAATTCCGGAGCTGAAGTGCTGCCGAAGTGTCGTCTCACTGTAAAACTTTGTCAAATTAATCAGAAAGACAGTTAAAGTGAATATCTAGCTGAATCGAACTCTATATGTCTGTTTCCGCCTTTCATATTGAGTAGAACGCCTCTGAACGACTCATTTCGGGTCAGAACACGATCCTACAAATAAGTTAAAAGTATTTACCTGAGCTAAAATATAATTTTATTCTCAGCCGTATATCAATCAGCAAGTACAAGTAGCTTTTACTGGGCTCCTAATCTGGAACGAAGGTTTTAATAACCTATTAGATTCCTAACGGGTCTTATTTAAGTTATAACTTAGACCGGTTAGTTTTAAAGAAAGGTTTACGGTTCAAAACGCAAGATTAAGCAAAGACCGGATTAGAATGTGATTTAGACCCAACAAGTATGAAGACTTGTATAAAATGGGTAAGCAAAACACATTCTGGATTTTGAAGTAAAAATGATTAGGTTTGACCCGTTTCGGTTAATTTATGCAAACTAGTTACATAAACCGTACCGAACGCGAATATGCATGACGGGTGACCAAATGAGTCATGTACAGGTTCCATAAGTTATTATGCTTAAATTATGTTGTGATATCAGTAGGATATCTTCCATTATGCCCAAAACGAATTTAAAACCGATTTAAGCCCCCGTAAGGGTATTTTCGTCATTTTAAAGTTTATAAAAGTGGTTAAATAGCAATCTGAGTTTATGGTCTAAAACAATCAGTAAAAATATTTATTTTAACAAGTTATATCAGTAAGATATCATACATATGTGAATTTTATCATTTATGGCCAAACTATGCACCGTAGGGGCATTTTGGTCATTTCACATATGTTTTAAGGGTCAAATTTGGAAATCTGAGTTCAAGAGTTATACTTACTGTTAAAGTATAAAAATTTATTTATAACATCAGTAGGTAATGAGTCTTAGGTGCTAAATATGGTTTTAAACAATACTATGCACCTAAATCGCATAAAAGTCGGTATTTGACGATATTCGGGTTGTTTAAGGAAATTTGAGATTTTTATCAATCTCAACTATTTAAAATAATTTACTTAATGTATAGAATCAGTAGAAAAAGGTTTGACATGCAAATGATGCATAAATCTCATTTTATTAATGAAAATGACTTTATCGTCAATTACCGAGTCCATTCAAGAACTCTATGTTATGGTCAGTATAAAATTTGAAAAAAAATTCCAAAAATCCCAAAATATTATTTTATAACAGTGGGTAGAAAGTTTGGTGCCAAAAATTGGGTTTAAATATGATTTATGCCAAAAATGCTATTTATTTAATAAAAAGCTCTCGTTTTACGATATCGTGCATAACTCTTATTTCAGACTAGAAACGGATGTCAAATTTTTAGGACATACTAATATATCAGTAATAAAGGTTTTTGTCCTCTCACATTTTCAAAAATCTCGTTTTAATGATAAAAGGTCATAATGGTCCATTTTTAAGCATTTAACGGAAACATGCAAATGATTTAGATTTCTATAGAACCGTATAGTATAACCTCAGAGGGTTATACTAACATATAATGTGGTCCCAAAGGAACCCTAAGGCATAACTAAACTAAGCTAAATCGGGTCAGAACTGAAAGTCAAAGAAAAAGTCAAATTTTGCGACTTTCGGTTGCGAACCGAGCCTAAACTCATAATTGTCGGGTTGGGCATGCCTAAAAATGTTCAATTAATATTTACCAACTTATTTAAGTGACAAAACTGATTTTATAGCTTCTACATTATCGGTTATGAATTTTATTTAAAAACTGACCCGTTTGACTTTTATTTTAATTACTTTGACCCGACAATTAACTAAGTAAACGTGATAATTAGGAGGTGTCCTTTTGAGGGTTCAACACCTACCTAATTACGATCACATAGCCATGTTCGTTGCGAACAATGGCTTGACCGTTTACGGTCTAGCTAAAAGTCAAAGCGTTTATCGTAAACACTTGACTTTTCGGCTTTTTAAGCCAAATAACATAAATTTGTCACGAAAGGACACTTACATATGGTCCTTAGGACTGAAAGGAGGTTACCAAAAGCTCAGGATCCTCTTAGATTTAGAGATATAGCAGATTTGAATGAAGTGTGAGTTTTGGAGCAAAAACCCACCTCTATTTATAGAGTTTGGAAGATGGTTAGATGATCAACAAGTGTTGGAAGGGTCCATGAAATCTTAACAGGTGTATTCTGGTTTTATAAATCTGTTAGCAGCCCCTAGAATGATTATATAACGGTTTTGTGAAGAAACCATAATGGAAAAACCATCAAAACAAAAGAAAACAACAACTGTGCTGCTGTTTGGGTAGGTCGCGGCCCGCGTAGGCTTTGGGCCTGGCGGTCGTGGCCCGCCAGCGATGTCCGGCCCACAATAATAAGTTTGCCAGCAGTGCAGAACTGGTCCCTGTGTTTTACTTCGCACACGAAGCTACTAAAACAGCTGAAAATGCTGTTTTAAATGGCCCGAGAAATACAGCCCAACAGTTCTCGGCTCATGACTCATGCCGGGTCCGGAATAAAGTTTGAGGTATGGCAGGAAAGGTCCTCATAAGCTTATGAGCAATAACTTTCCAAAGTTGATGTTTTTCGCACAATATGATAAAATTATTATGAAACGCTATAATATGGTAGAAAAAAATTTAATGGTCAATCTTACGCGCATTTGGTAGTACGACCAAGCATAGCGGAGTTTCCGGTTTATTCAAAAGGTCTCTTGAAGGCGTAGATTCGCAAGTCGTCGCTTTTTGTCCCTTAATCACACAAAGTAGCGCGTAACATCGTTTAACGATATCTAAGCCTTTCGTGGCTTATATTGAGTATTCCCTAGCATGTGCTTGAATATTATAACACTCCCGATCACCTAACTGGTCATCAAAAGGTTTAGTTTTAAAAGTTGACGCTTTTGGTCCCTCAAATGCGCAAACTTGCGCATATCATCGTTTAATAGCATCAAAGCCCTATCTAATCCATATTAGGCATTCTTGAGAGTATTATTTGCAATACATAATATCTCGGGTTTGTTAAAAGGTCATTAAGAGGTATAATTAAACATATTGACCCTTTTAACCCCTCTAACTTGCAAAGTTGCGCGTAACGTCACTTATAGGCATAAAAGCCTTAGATGGCCAATATTTGGCATTCCCGAGAGTATAATCAAACATCATGAAGCTCCTGGTTTGTTAAAAGGCCACTCAGAGGTAAGAATTAACATGTTGACGGTTTTAACCCTTCGTCGCGTAAACTTTCAATTAATTACACAAACGGCTACTCTCGATCAACAAGTGGCTCATTTGTGAATATGATTACCGTGTAACGTTATTCAGAGGCTTATATTAAGCATGTTGACACTTTTAGTCCTTTCGCATTCAAATTTTTTGATTTTTCGCAAAATTAGTCCCTCCAATTGAATGTTTGACTTTATTAGGGTTTAGTACACGTGTCAACATATCATTGGACGTGATTTTACGAGGTGTTACATTTTAAATTTTTGCTTTAGCTTTTCGACAAACCAAAGTAGAAAGCTAATCTTTAGACTCTCAGTCATGAAGCAGAGCAGGAAGTTTTTGAACTGGACAACAGGGTTGGGAGCTAATCTTGAAAGGTTTAAAAATTCAAAGTCAAAACAAGTTCATTAAGTTGAAACTTGTAAAATTTTCAGATAATGTGTTTAAAATTTTTAACAAATTGTCAGTTGTTTCATTTCGGGTGAACCAAGGTCATTAACTTGGACTTGGTAGCAAATTAAGTGCCTAGGGTCATTAACTTGGACCTAGATACTTAAGTGGATTCCTAAAACTGACCAAATCTGATAAAACGTCAAAAGGTCAAACTGTCAAAATGTCAAAATGAGAGTTTGGTTCGGATGACAATCCGATCGGATGGCCATCCGAGAGGTGGCATGCCTATATATTAAAGTCAATGGTGTTTTGGTCAAAGTCATTCGAATGAAACACCATTCGTACCACTGTCAAACTCTCTCAACTTTCTAGTTTGATTTTCACATTCTTGCTTTCCACACTACATTGGATTGTTGGCACGCACAACCTTCACAATGGGAAAGGTAAGTTTTCTGATTTTAACCGCAAAATTTGATGGTTTTGTTGATTATACAAGGTGTCGGCTCGGATAGGTATAAAAACCTAGATCTAGGCTTGTTTAGACTGCTTTTGCTCAATCCAAACATAGGGTTTTGTAGATCGGCCTTAGATCTATAGGTTTACCGGTTCAATTTGATCAAAAACTTGCGAGAATTGAAGAATTAGATGTTAGAAGGTGTCGGCTTACGGACCACTTAAAGTCAAATTAAACCCAAACCAGGACATATTAGAGAAATCTGAACATAGGGTTTTGTTAATCGGTGAAAACTCTACGTGAAAGTGTGTTCAAATTTTGTCAAAAAGTTAGAAAAGTTTTGATGTTCAGTTGATCGAATGGCAGTTCGATCGGATGGCCATCCGATCAAACGCACATTATTTGTTTGAATTTATTCTAAGTGTTGTCTTGACACTCGTGCCTTATTTGTTAACAAGTGTTTGGATAGAATGGCAACTCGATCGAATGACAATCCGATCGGATGGACATTCGATCCATTTCAGACACTCAACTATTTCATTATGCTTAAATGTCATTCTTCGATTGGCAATCCGATCGGTTGACAATCCGATTGGTTGACAATCCGATCGGATGGCCATCCGATCCATATCACTCACTCACATGGTTGACTTGTCAAAGATGCTGATTTGTTTGTCACATGGATCGAGTGATAATCCGATCAGATGACAATCCGATCGGATGGCCATCTGATCCAAATGTACTAGACTTGTTTAAATCTGATCTATTTGTGATGACTCATCTGATCGGATGGCAATCCGATCGGATAGCCATCCGATCCTCAGTACTGTATAGAGTGAACATTTCCAGTGTTAGAAAATTTTTGAGATTTCAGAATTTTTGTCACTTGTTACTTTGTGTCTCGAAATTCATGCAAACTCTAACATCGATTATTCTTGCAGACAAGGGCATCAGATTGGGACAAGTCTCACAACATTTACTCTATTTTGGAGGAGAACTATGCGAATGTGGAGCCATTCCAATATATGGCAAAGTTTTTAAGAGAAAGTAAGATAAATAAGGCGTTGACTGATAGAACAAAGGTTTATGAGTCCCATGTTAGGATGTTCTGGAAGTCAGCAAGGTATGTTGAGAATGAAAAGATGATATATTCAGCTGTTCAAAAGAAAGACGAGAATGATAAGGATGTCGATATAGAAGTTAAGTTTGATGTGGGAGATTTGAGATGAGTTTTGGACTTAGGAGATAAGGATAATGACCCTACCATTGTTCCTGAACGATTATGAAAAGGTCTATGGTTCAGAATGGTTTTTACAGGGCATGTAAATGGGAAGTATCTCAAGTCCATGTTTAGAAAACCATATAAGTTCTTAGTTCACTGCGTGATACATGCTCTATCACACCGAAAGGTAGCTTACGGCGAGCCATCAGATTATATTATGAACATCGTTACTTGTTTGGTGCTTAATAGACCTTATAATGTCTCACAAGTAATATTTGATCATAGGGTAGACAATATCAGGGGTGAGAAGTACATTATGTAACCCAGGTTCATACAAATGATGATAGATGATCAAGTACAAGATCTTGTGAAGGATCCTAAAGATGTGTTAAATCTACGTCATATGACAGCAGAGACTTTAAGTAGGTTAACTCAATATAAGCTGAAGAAAGATGAAATAGAGCCGAGGGCAAAGAGAATGATCTGTAAGATTAACAACAGAAATTATATAGCACCTGAAAACGATGCTTGGAGACATGAAAATAACAATCCAGAGAATGAGAATGAAAGATTAAGTGGAATGCATGAAAAGAAGTTAAGATACTGGTTCGTGAAGGATGGAAAGAGGAAAAGAACACCTAAAGTCTCCCCAGCTGTGACTACACCGAAAGTGACACCAAAGATAGTTGTTAAGGGTAAAGTTGAAAGGGGGAGTCACTAAGAGAAGATAGATTATTCTTTGTTATATCTTTCTAATGATTGTTCAATGTTTGTTTTTGCAGGGCATTCAAAAGAAAAGTCTCCACCATGACTTGTTGATGAAACTGTGCTTAATCCAGCTGATGTAATTCAAGAAGGTGTTGATTTGGAAAAAGTGACGTTTGAATAATATGTAAAGCATACTGAAGATGTTGCACAGATTCAAGCTGCTAAAGCTACAAAGATTCAAAGTACAAATGTTGAAAAAGTTGTTGAATCAGATAAAGATGCTGAAGGCATTGTTCATGAAGATTCAAGTGATGCTGATGATGAATCAACTGATACCGAACCTGATATTGATACGTCAAAGATTGGTTTTGGGAAGGTTACGTTGAAAAGGAAACCTCAAAAGAAAAAGAAAGGTTCTGATGAAGAGGATGAGACTTACATTCCTACACCACAAGCTAAGAAGAAGAAAATTATAAAGAAACGCAAAGCTGTTCAAACAGGAGTACTTCCAAGAAGCGTCATAGCTAGAAAGGGATCTACTTCTATGCCGGAGGTTCAAGGCGGCAAAAGTGAAAAGCATGTGGTAACTTCAAAGGTTCATGAAGCTATTAAAGATCAAAACGTGGAAGTTCCTGAAGTTTAACAAGTTGAAAATGTTGAAAAGAAAGTTGGTAATGATGATGAGGTTGTGATTACTGATGAAAGGGTTTCTACACCACCACCACCAGTTGATGCTGAGACGTCAAAGCCAAAGAAAACTGTTCTTCCTGGTCCATTTGAAGGTTTTCCTAACATTCATGGTGAACTCAAGGATGACATTCTTCTTGGTGAAGACTATGATATGTTTCATGATGCAACGGTCGAAGATCTAAAAAATAAACAGAGGCTGATCATGATGAGTTGAAGAAGCAACTTGAGAAGTTGACTAAAGTTAATGTAGAGATGAAGACTGTTATAAAGAATCATGTAAAGAAGATAAAGACTTTGGTCGAAGATGTGGATGATAACGCTAAGCTCTTTGAGCAACTCTCTATGGAGATTTCTGAATTGAATTTGAAGTACAAGAACATGAATGATACTAATCAGACACTGCATCAGATGTTAGATGAACTTCATGAAGCGTCTGCAAATGAAATGAAGGTGTTGAAGCTGGAGATTGAAGCTTTAAGGGCCGATAAGACTGTGAAAGACGAACAGCTTAACATGTTGTACACTGTCATGGAACATCATCTAGGTATCAACGTTCAAGCTGTATACAATAACTTGGAAATTCAAGGAGTTGAAGAATGAAGAGTAGCTAAGGAGAAAGAATTGGCTCAGGAAGCTACTCAGAAAAGGAAAGGATTGGTTAATGATACAAAAGAAACACTTGGTACTTCAAGCCAACAAGTTCAACATGAAACTGAAGGTGACGTTGAAATGGCAGATGCTATGAATGTTGAAGAGGAGCATATGGATGTTGATTCACGACAAATCTTCATATTTGTTGGTGAAGCTTCTTCTCTTTCTTATAACTATAATGATATAATTCGCCTTGTGCAAGTTGAACAACGTAAAAGAAAGGCGAGAGAACCTGAAGTGAAGCTTCTTTGTTGGAGAGAAGAGTTGAAAGAAGCTCTTGATGCAGTTGATAACTATGATCCTTCATGGGATGACTTTAAAGATGATGAAGAAGATCAAGGCTCAATAGGGATTCTGATTGTGACACCTTCAATCCAACAATCGTTGGATGATTTTCTGAATGATGAAATCAACGAGCAAGAGGAGGATCAGCACCAGGAGTCTTCTTCTTCTAGAAAGCAGCATGCTGACCAGGTATTCCTCACACAACCAACTGTTATATATTTGATTGCTCCATTTTAGGGGGAGATGGAGGTACCGAGGTCTAGGGCTGAGATGTTAGAGGTATTGGGATTAGAAGATGGAAATTTTAAGTTTGATATTGAAGATGAAATCCCATCATCACCAGAGAAAGAGTATGAGTTCAAGTATGCCAATGAAGCTGATAATTTTGATCATGTTGAAATTGAAGAGGGTTCGGATATCTCTGAAGAAGATACGCCTTTTCATTATTCTGGAGATGATGAAACTTTTCCAACCTTTGCTGAGATGTTCAAGGAACAAAATGAAGACGAATTACAAAGAAAAGTGGTAGAAAAGATAACAACTGAAGGTATTCCACAAATGGTTCCACAAGAAACTTTGTTGGAAGGCAAGAAAAACTGGTTTAAGGTAAAGCCCAAGGAGAGGAAGTTCAGGAGACCTCTTCAGTATTTCATGCATAATGCTGATATATCTCTGGGAGATATCTTATCATAGGGCTATCTTGAAGATCTGCAAGTTTATGCTATCAGACGGGAACATGGGGTTCAGTACTTTGAGTTTTTGTCAGATATTCAAACACTCCCGTGGTGGGATGTTGAGGAGTTAGTACAGACCAAGAATATCAAGCAATTTTATCAGGGTCTTGATCTAAAGCAGCATGATCAGAGATTGTGGAAGTACATTAAGTTGCAAGCAAAGAAGCGTTTTCCAGATTGGAAGCCACAATATTCGAAACATGATATAAAGATAGATCCAGTCACCGGGGAGAAAGACATCACGTTGATAATCAATCCTCCCAGATGTTTAAAGAACATGCCGCTACGTGCAATGGAACAGGATTTCCATAAAGATTTTCAGGGTTGGATGTACAACTAGAGCACAATGGAAGCAGTGATTTCACTATTCGACAAATCCAAGGGTGAATCAAGGAGGATCAGTGTGTTGGATCCGATGTGGTTGGTAAACTGCTTGAAGAAGGATATTGAATGCCTATTCTATAACAAGATCGTGTATGAAAAGCCAGACAAAGTTCAAGCTCAACAGTATCAGAAGTTAGTGAACTTGTGCTACGCGAAAGACATCAATTCTGGCAGATACTGGAAGTCAAAGTTCAGAGACTTGGAGATTGATGAGTTCTTAAAGAGATAAAAGCACAGTCAAAGATTCAAAGATATTTCTGATAGAGCTGCTGTGGTTGGTAGATGAAAGCTTATGAGACATCCTCCAACAGACCAGACACCTATTGAAAAAGAAGAGAACAAGATCCCTAGGTGGGATAGAAAGCGCGATGGTGATCCTGAATATAGAAATTATTGGAATGAAGTTGGTAGGCCTCTGAGGCGAAAAATGATTGCTGAGA
The DNA here is from genome assembly GCA_030545235.1 of Helianthus tuberosus. Taxonomy (NCBI): domain Eukaryota; kingdom Viridiplantae; phylum Streptophyta; class Magnoliopsida; order Asterales; family Asteraceae; genus Helianthus; species Helianthus tuberosus. Next base: position 155,174,520 of record CM060358.1, read on the forward strand.
GAGATGAACAAAGAAGACACAAAGCTAAGGCGAGAAGACGTAGCAGGAAGACAACTTGAAGACTATGCAGGAAGGAACTTCAGCTACATCGAAGGGGGAGTCTGTTAGTACATATGTCTGTAGCTTCCATCTGCATCGAGTCTAATGTATTTTGTCCTGTATATGTGTTTTTGTATATGTATGTACATGTATGTATTTTTGTGTCTAGACAAAAAGGGATCGGAACGTTAACTGTCAGATGTCATCCGTACGGATTACCATCCGATCGGATGGCAATCCGATCGGATGGCAATCCGATCGGATGGCAATCCGATCGGATGGAAATCCGGTCGAATGACATCCTCTCATCCCTGTTTGCCTATAAATAGTGGACTTGTGTCATTTGTCCACAACCTTTTGCTGATTGCTGATGCGAAGCCCTATATGTCTGACTTTCATCTGGATCTTCTGTATTTTCACCATCAATCAATGAAATCAGACATGTTAAGCATTGAAACTGTTGTTAGTGATTCTCAGACGGTGCCGAGGGATTCCGCACCTCGACACTGATCGATTCTGCTACGTTCTACGACTAGAACAGATCCCGCGCATGGCCTAACAATATATAATAAATGGTATTGAATATGATGACTTGAAAATTTTATAAGCCATGGCATTAATAAACCATATAGGCTATAAGGTTTGCATTTATATATCCTTCACCTTTTGGGCCAGTGTGTATATAGTCACAACTGCCTAATTATGATTTAACATTACATTGAATGTTAAATGAAACAAATCGAATATATTTAGCCGCGGTTTCAAAGGACCATTAAAGGCTATGAGGCTTGGACATAGTCCACTACCTTTTTGGGTTAGTGTGCCATAAAGGTCACAACTGCCATTGTCGCATTTGATCATTTAAATTTTTAATAATATATGATCCGCGATCTCATTTGATCAAGGGGCTATAAGGCTTGAACATAGTCCACCACCTTTGGACAGGGAGCCATAGGGCCACAGCTGCCATTGTCTCAATTGACAATATAATACAGCCCATAGACAAATCATTTTAACATTACATCGAATGTTAAAAGTAAAATGATCATCGCATTGATGATATTAATATTATTAGCCATGATTGCAGTTGATCATATAGGCTATAAGGCTTGGATATAGTCCACCACCTTTGGACAAGGAGCCATATGGTCACAACTGTCATTGTCTCAATTGACAATAAAATATAGCATGTAGGTAAATCATTTAACATCACATTGGATGTTTAAAATAAATAATCATCACATTGATGATATTAGCCATGATCTTATTCAATCATATAGGCTATAAGGCTTGGACATAGTCCACCACCTTTTGGTTAGTGTGATTCCTCATTGTCACACTGCCAGAAGTATTAACATTTCTTCGAATGTTAATACAAGAAGAATGTCTTAATGGTTTGACAATAAATATATATATATATATATATATATATATATATATATATATATATATATATCTTTAGCCATGATCTCATTTGACCATAGAGGTTATAAGGCTTGGACATAGTCCACCACCTATTAGGTCAGTGTGATTCCTCATTGCCACACTGCCATTTATAATTGCCAATAATATAGGCTTTGCCATATGGCTGGTCAAAAACCATTAAGAAGATCTATGTGAAATTTTGAGCGGATCGATAAAGTTCGAATTAAAATCAAGACGATCGCTTAAAAAGGATGAAATGAATATGTATATGATAATTCAAGATTATCTTTAATTACTAAAATTACAATACTGGCCCACATGGGGAGTTCTAAATTTGAAATACAAACTTAGTCCACAAAAGGGACTTTGAAATTGAAATACAATGAAATGTCCAACATGGACTTTTGAAATTTTAAAACGAAATACAAATAAAAGAAAGTGTCTTTAGTTGTCTCTTCATTATTCTTGCTAGTCCTCTTCTTGTTTCACCTCACTTGGCATTAACAGTGAAGGGTGTAGTGATTGGTTAGAGTTCTTCAAACAAGAACTCATCATAAGAGTGGAATCCACGGTTTCTATTGATAATGAATAATATGTATCGCGAATTGGAAACTGACTTGTGTAAATAATGTTTGGAATTTTCAAGTTAGGAGGTAGAAAATACGGATCATCAATATTCACAGGTATAGTTTCTTACAACCATCAAAACTAATTAGTTAACCATTTTTAATAAAGAACTTACCAAGCCATGTTTTTATTTAACTTTGAATTTTTTGGAAAAGAAATTTACAACAACAAAAACCTAACTCACTTTTGTAGGAATCACAGTTGCATTTAGTGTATGCAACAAGCCCTTTAAACCTCCCGATAGCTCAGGAGGACGAGTAGGTCTCGTGAGGGTTATATAGGGAACCCACCCACAAATTTCATTTAACTAGAAAGATAAAAACAAAGTACGAAAGGGAAATGTACAAAGAGACAAACTAAACTAAAAGATAAAATAAAAAGAACCACAAAAAGGGAACCCACCAACAACTAACTTACCACCTCATGGTGGTCGAACGGCGCGCTTGCCGCCCATGAACTCTTCCACATCACTGACCGGTGACTTATACCATTTATTTCAAAACGGCCAAATCTCCTCAGTTCCTCCTCTGCCTTCTTCTCTAGAGGTGACTTCTTCACCTTCTTCTTCTTGACCAGTTTCTTCTTCGATTCTCCAAACCTACCAACCATATCAATTTTTCCATAACATCAATCATTCATTCAAGAATTTCATGTATAAGAGTTCATGACAAATCAAAAAATCACCAAAGAGCAAAATTGGGCATACCTTGTGATCTCCTAAGTATAGTGATCACTAATTCAGCTTGTAACTGATCTTTAACACAATTCCTTCTTTGATTTTTCAAGGTTTTTGATGAATTTAGGGTTTTAGAGAGGAACTTGCTTGGGTCAGGGGTTTTGGTCGAACAGAGAACACATACAAGTGTGTGTGTTATGTTTAAAATTTCTATTTATTAATTCTGTTTCAAGTTTGCCCCTTTTTGTTCCTCTACTTTTAAGATTTGTAAAATAGGTTAGAATCTCTTGATTCTTTACCGTTTTATAACATATTATTAACCAGGTTAAATATTCCTAGTTTTATTTTTCGCAAATTTATTGTCAATATAATTAATTATACATGTATACACATATATATAATTTAATATTTTTTGGGTGTTACAAGTCTACCCCTCTTAAAGAGGATTTCGTCCTCGAAATCATAATACGTACCAAATAAAGAAGGGTATAGGCGTCTCATTTCTTCCTTGGACTCCCAAGTGGTGTCCGATCCCTTCCGATGTTCCCATTTGACTTTCACTTGTTTGATTTCTTTATTCCTTAAGCCTTTGACCTTTTGGTCAAGAATGGCGATAGGCTTTACGAGATGGTTCAGTTTATCGTGTCCTTAAATGTCGTCATAGCTTATATAAGCCGTTTCATCAGCTAGGCACTTTCGAAGATGTGAAACATGGAAAGTGCTATGTTTACCGCTCAATTCCTCCAGTAGTTTGAGTCGGTAGGCTACTTTACCCACACGTTCAACGATTTTAAATGGCCCAATAAATCTCAGGCTCAACTTCCCTCTTATTTGGAATCGAATGACCCCCTTCCACGGAGATACTTTGAGCATAACCATATCACCAATTTGAAACTCGATTGGTCTTCGTCTTTTATCAGCATAAGACTTTTGTCAGTCTTGGGCATCCTTCAAGTGAGCTTGGACCACTTCAATATTCTTATTAGTGGTCTGGACTACATCTTTGTGGGCAAGTTCACGAGGACCCACTTAACCCCAACATACCGGGGTTCGACATTTTCTGCCACAAAGCATTTCCTACGGAGCCATTCCAATACTTGAATGGTAACTGTTGTTATATGAAAATTCAACTAATGGTAGATAGACATCCCAGCTACCTCCAAAATCAATGATACATGCTCACAACATCTCTTCAAACGTTTGAATGGTTCTTTCGCTTTGCCCGTCTGTCTGAGGATGATATGCGCTACTAATAAACAACTTAGTACCCATCTGCTCTTGAAAATCACGCCAAAAGTTTGAAGTAAACCGAGTATCTCTATCAGACACGATGGATACCGACACTCCATGGTGGGCTACGATTTCATTCGTATAAACTTCTAACATCTTCTCAGATGTGTAAGTCTCGCGAATCGGAATAAAGTGAGCACTTTTCGTAAATCTATCTACAACTACCCAAATGGCGTCAAATCCACATGTGGTTCTTGGTAATATGGTTAATAGATCCATGGTGATATGCTCCCATTTCCACACCAGAATATCTAATGGCTGCAGTTTACCGTAAGACCTTTGGTGTTCTGCTTTTACTTGTAAACAAGTTAAGCATTTTTTGACATACTTAGTTGTGTCTCTTTTAATTCCAGGCCACCAATAGTTTTGTTTCAAGTCTTGGTACATTTTGGTAGCTCCCGGATGAATAGAATAATGTGACTTGTGAGCTTCATCAAGAAGGAGCTTTTTAACACTACATGTGTTTGGAACCCATATTCTACTGAAACGGATTTTCAATCCATTATTACCATCCACCAAGTCTTTTAGCTGGCCCACTATTCTTTCCCTTTTCTAATTCTCTTCTTTTGCAGCTTCGATTTGTGCCTCTTGGATTCGTTCGAGTAAACCTGAGGTCACTATTAGTTGCATTGACCGCACCCGAATGGGTGAATATTCTTCTTTTCGACTTAATGCATCTGCCACTACGTTGTCTTTCCCCGGATGATAGTGAATTTCACAATCGTAATCCTTCACTGTATGTAGCCAAAATCTTTGTCTCATATTTAACTCCTTTTGATCAAAGAAGTACTTGAGACTTTTATGGTCAGTGAAAATAGTACATTTCACACCATATAGGTAATGCCTCCAAATATTTAAGGCAAAAACCACTGCCGCCAATTCAAGGTCGTAAGTCGGATACTTCTTTTCGTGAACTTTCAATTGCCTTGAAGCATATGCAATCACTTTTCACTTTTGCATGAGTACACACCCGAGACCAAGCTGGGATGCGTCAGAATATATGACCATGTCGTCAGTGCCATCTGGCAAAGTTAATACAGGTGCATTAGACAACTTTTCTTTAAGTACTCGGAAGACATCCTCTTGTGCGCTTCCTCATACGAATTTCTCATCTTTGCGGGTCAACTTAGTTAACGGCATCGGGATTTTGGAGAAATCTTGTATAAATCTCCGATAGTAACCCGCAAGTCCTAGGAAACTCCTAATATCTGAGGGATTTTTCGAAGGTTTCCATTTTGACATTGCTTCTATCTTGGACGGATCCACCAAAACCCCGTCGGCACTTATAACATGCCTTAGAAACTGCACCTCGCATAGCCAAAAGACACATTTCGAAAATTTCGCATAAAGTCTTTCCTGCCTAAGCATTTCTAGTACTTCACGTAAATGGTGCGCGTGATCCGCTTCGCTCTTCGAATACACGATAATTTCGTCGATAAATACTATAACCGACTTGTCTAACATTGGTTTGCAAACGCGGTTCATGAGGTCCATGAAAGCCGTGGGTGCATTCGTCAATCCAAAAGACATTACTAGGAATTCATAATGTCCATAACGCGTTCAGAATGTCATTTTCGGTTTGTCTTCATCTTTCACCTTCAACTGCTGACAACCCAATCTTAAGTCGATCTTTGAAAACCAACTTGCACCTTGCAACTGATCGAACAAATTGTCGATCCTCGGAAGCGGGTATCGATTCTTTACCGTGACTTTATTTAACTCCCAGTAATCAATACACATCTGCATGCTTCCGTCTTTCTTCTTTACAAATAATACCGGCGCTCCCTACGGAGAGACACTAGGCCGAATAAGTCCCTTGTTGAGTAGATCTTTCAATTGCGACAATAATTCTTGTAGTTCCGATGGCGCTAATCGATACAATGCTTTAGCTACTGGTTTTACGCCCGGAACTAACTCAATTCCAAACTCCACCTCATGCTCGGGTGGTATCCCCGGTAGATCTTTCGCGAAAACATCTTCAAACTCCCGTATGACTGGTACGTTTTTAATCTCTGGTGACTCTTTAGTCGAATCATGTATGTAAGCCAGATAAGCTTTACATCCATGTTGAACAAGCTTATGAGCTTCCATCAACGAGCATATTATAGGATCACAACTTTTCTCCCCATAGATAGTAACATGTTTCCCGCTCGGAGATGTTAGTTGTATTTGCTTACGGTAACATATTACTTTTGCATGATGTCAGGATAACCAATCCATCCCGATTACTACTTGGAATTCTCCCATCGACATGGGAATTAAATCGAGGAAATATTCTTCATCATCAATGCTCAGTTTGCAATTCCAGCACATATCACAAACAATAAAACTTTTATTATTACCTATTTCTACTTCTAGAGACAAAGGTAATTATGTTAATGTAAATGTAAGGTGTTGAATAAATCGATGTGAAACAAAGGATCCATTCGAACCTGTATCAAATAAAATTCGTGCTGGAATTGAATTTACAAGAAATGTACCTGAAACCACATCAAATTCAACTTTGGCCTTTGCGTTCGTTATGTGGAAAGACCTTGCCTTTGACTTCTGGGTTTCGGACTTCGTGTCGGTTGTTTCTTTGTTTTTAACTAACTCCGGGCTAGGGCTGTCCAAACTGCTCGACGATCGCTCGAAAAATGCTCGAAAAATACTCGTTTGATTCCCGCTCAGTTTGTAAATGAGCCGCTCGGATCGGTTCGATTCAAATTCAATCCAAGCATGGGCAAAGGTCTGCTCGCTCGTCGATCGCTTGGTTTCACTCGAATTATTTTTATTAATTATTAATATATATAGGACAAAGATCCGTTAGGAACCACCTCTTATTGCGAGAACCGCGAGAACCAATGTGAACGCAACCAAAAATGCCTAAAAATAGCTAAAAATCACACAAAATTTTTTTTTTTTTTATATTTTTTATAACAAAATCCTACTTTTCGTAGCAAAAAAAAAAAAAAAAAAAAAATTTTTTAAAATTGTTTTTTTTTTTAAAAAATTTTTTATTTTTTTTTTTGGCTTCTAAAAGTAGCGATTTTAACATAAAAAATATTAAAAAAATCAAAAAAAAAATTTTAGATTTTTTTTTTGATTTTTTTTTTTGATTTTTTTAGATTTTTTGGGGGTTTAGTTTTTAGCCTTTTAGCTGGGGGTGGGGGGTGGGGGGGGGGTTTAGGTTTTTGCGGGGTGGGGGAGGGGGGTTTAGGTTTTTGGGGTGGGGGGGGGGTTAGGTTTTTTTTAGGTTTTTTGGGGGGTTTAGTTTTTAGCATTTAGCTTGGGTGGGGGGGTTTAGGTTTTTTGGGGGGGGGGGGGTGGGGGTTAGGTTTTTTTAGGTTTTTTTTAGGTTTTTTTAGCTATTTTAGGTTGTGTTCACATTGGTTCTCGCGGTTCTCGCAATAAAGGTGGTTCTCGCATGAACCTTACCCTATATATATATATATATATATATATATATATATATATATATATATATTATAGATTTTAAAGATTAAAAACCCAAAAAATATACTAGCCGAAAAAAATTAAAAGCCCAAAATATATACTAGCCCAACTTAATAGTTAATATCAAAATCTAACCCTAAATCCCTATTTCCTTAAACAATACTCATAAACTATAAACTGATTGTTCGAACTTCGAAGATCTGCATATCGCCGCTGCTAGTTGCCTTGCCACACACCAAAATCTAACCCTAAGTTCGAAGATCAAGCCCTCGTCGCTGCCTGTCTGCACACAATCAAGCCCTCTTCGATGAAGACGGGTCTGATAATAAATGAAAGGTATTTTTATAATTAACAAACCATAAAAGTTGTTATGTAATGTGTAGAACTTAATGGTTTTGTTTAATGCTTGTGTTTATAGGTTATATGTTGATTTGAAGTTAAATTTTGTGGATGGAGATGATCAAGCTTAAAGAGAATTTTATGGCTTATGAACTAAATGACAATTTGTATTTTGCACTTTATTTTGTGATTCTTGATATTGTTAAGAACAATTTTAGAATCATGATTTTAGTTATGTATTGCTTTTGTTAGTATAGTGTTGGACATGCTATAATTAAGTTAGGATTTGTTTTTGTTGAACGCAGCCTTGTAATTCAATCGAGCAAAAACAATCCGCTCGATTTTAGTTAGGATTTGATAAAAACCGAGCGAAAACGATCCGATCGATTCAAATTCAATCCGAGCATGAGCATCACTTTTGTGCTCGGTTTTGCAAATTCGATCCGATCAGATCGGATCGGTTGTAATTCTATCTAAGCATGAACAGACCCTCGATCGGATCGGATCGGCTCATGAACACCCTTACTCCGGGCACTCAGACTTCTTATTCCCCGGTTTATAGCATTTATAACACACCGACACTTTTCCCGAGCAATTAGCAACCACGTGTCCAACTTTCCCACAAGTAGGACATGGTTTGTTCTTAAAATAGCATTCGCCCTTATGAGCTTTCCCACATGTCTTGCACTGAGGTAACCCTCCTTTGATAATTCCCTTCTTTAGAATTTCATTAGGCTTTTGCTTCTTCGTGGAGTTTGGATTCACATCCAACACCCTCCTTTTGCCTCTTTCAATTTGTTTCTTCAGTTCGATCTCTCTTTCGCGTGCGGCATTTACGATCTCCGTAAGATGTACGTATTTCGAGGGAGCCATGAATTCCCAATACTCCACACTTAACATGTTGTAATAATAGTAGATCTTATGTTCTTCTGTTTGAACTAGCTCATCACAAAATCTGAGCTTGTCTAGAAACACTCCAGTAATCTTGTCTATCGACTCGCCCCTTTGCCTTAACTAGATAAATTCTTCTTTGATCTTGTTGATCACGAATTTTGGGCTATGGTGTCTAAGGAATAGTGCTTTGAATTCCTCCCACGACATAGTTCTCGTGCCCTCGATTCCTTGTTCCTTTTTAAGATTATCCCACCAGTCTTTCGCATGACCTCTAATTGACCGGTCTGGTACGCCACGAAGTCGGTCTCATCCCAATGGGTTCTCTTGAAAACCCCTTCTATGTCGCTAATCCATCGTTGACAAACGATCGGATCAACTTCGCCATTATAGATTTGGGGTTTACATGCCATAAATTTATTATATGGACATGCTTTCATTTTACCCTTGTCTCTTTCTTGCGTGAAACTCTCTTTTAGTTCACTCTATCATCCACCACCGATAAGATCGTGGTTTGTAGTCTATCGACCAACTGCGGTAGATTAGCTTCTAAAGCCTTTCCGACCTTCTCGGAAATCTTATCTTTCATTTCTTCAGTTGAGTGAGATGCCGAATCACCTCCGGTTGCACCAGACATTTCTTTAACTGAAATGTCCATAATAGTTAATTAATTGTTAGGATCAGAGGCTCTTATGAGAGTGTTTGTTTGTGTAAATTGAACAATCAATGAATATGAAAAACATGTAAGGTGCAGTGGAAATGAACAACAAACTTTGTAAACACAATCATAAAGAGAAAATGGATTTGATAAACACATGAATTGCATCAGTCGAAAGATTACAAAGTAAATCAAATGATTACAAAACATGCTTACAAATAAACTCCCCCTCAGCCTGATACTCTAGTGGTTGGTTGCACAAGATGAAAGGATTGAATCGAGGAGAAGAACTCACTCAAAACGATCAAATGTAACAGTACAAAGTACTGCTCCATTTATAGACAAGCCAAACCACTGAGGCATCTCAGCTGACGTCACCATGAAAGCGACGTCTAACAGCCTAACAACCTGTAAAAACTGTTCCTATACAAACAGTGCTAATCTTAACCACTGACTATGTATAAAACAGATGACATATTAAACTACTGCTATCTTCTTCCATCAGTGCTTTCCTCAAAGTTGATCAGTCCTTGAGTGAGCAGTGCTTTGTCATCAGTAGATAGAATCATCAGTGTTGACTTCTTAGCAGTCTTCAAGGCTTCATCAGTAGTTAGAAGAACAGCAGCTGTTGTATACGGACAGTGGATAAAGGACCATCAGATGTTGTAATCACTTTCAAGGGGAAAGTCTAATGTAAACTGCTGCTTATTGTGAATCCACTGTTGTGATCCGGTTTTGGCTTTAATTATTTGTTCCTCTGGTAGGGTTCAATCCCAACAATCTCCCCCTGGACCAGATAATGCCAAAACCCTTCATTATTCTGGATCTTTATTCCTCATCAGAAGTTCACTAGCTTTTCTTTTAATTTCTTCTTCAAAATCTTTGCAACTTATGTCATCCTCATCCCTGCACAATGAAAGTTCAAGGAGATCCTGCAAATCTTCAACACTAAGACCTAGTGCTTCTTTCCTTGATATATACTTCACTTCGCCATTGGATCTGACCAAGGTCAATACGTGGGTCTTTTGATCAGACATCCACTTTAGTACTTTTGAACCCAATGGGTTTCTTGGGAGAGATTTATTTGATGATGAGTTTGGAGATGTTGGCCTTGTGAAAATTTGTAAACTTTCAGACATTTGTTTGAAGGCCATTTCGATGACATCATTTGCTGCAGCTATATCTTCTGCAGTTTCTCTTTCAATCAGCTCTTGCCTCTCAATGTCTGTCATGTCTGTTGATGTGTTTGGTGATGCAGGTTTGGTTAATACCTTTTTAAAAAGGTTTTGAAGTTTCACTGAGCTATCTTCTTTTAGATCCATTTTCTTGATGGCATCTATGAAGTACTCAGCTTCCTTTTCTTTTTCTTCTTCACTGGTCAACAATTTTCCTTTCTCTTGGTTTATCACAAGGCTCGGGTTAACTGTTGATGTGATCAGTGTTTTAAGAGCGTCAAGCTGCTGTTCTAGCTTTTTGTAGTCAGGCCTTTTTGAAGTGTCTGGGATTGTTATCCTTCTTTTCTTCAGCCTTTCAAAAGCTTCGCCGGTATACAGCTTTGTCCATTTTGCTATGGCTTCAGCAGTATCCACCCTAGCATCTATCAGCTCCTCCTTCTTTCTTTTATATTCAGATGTTAGATCAGCAATGAGCTTTTTGTATTTGTTCCAATTTGGAGCTGTCTTCTTCCTTTTTGGATCATTTTTAATCCTTTCAATTCTGTTTGTTTCATGCTTTAACGCAACCATTGGCCATTCTTCAAATTGGTGTTCTTCAGCTTGATAGAATTTTTCTTTCATGATGTATGCAAGATAACTTTTTCTCATTTCTTTTCGTTGGTCTGCTTTTTCTTTGCTAAGATCTTGTGCATAGTTTTCCATCAGCTTGACTTTTTTGAGCAAAAATTCCAATTTTTCAGAAATGGCTTCATCACCTTGATCTTTGCATTCGAGTTTAGCTCTAATCTTTGCTTGCCTTGCTTTCATCTCGAGATATTCATCCATGTCTTCTGGGACTATGAAGCCTATGAGAGAAGGAAATCTTCTTTTTGAAGGATCATCCTCGGTGTAAAATTGTCTCATCTCATTTTTTGCAGCTTCTAGTTCCAGTGGATATTTTGCAGCAACAGGATCATATTTTTCATTAGTTGCCTGAGTTGTTTCTCTTTTCTTTTGTGAAGCTTTATGGGTGGAGGTAATTTTGGTTGTGATGTAGGAATGATGAAGTGGTGGATGGTTGACAAACCACTGTTGTCATTACAGCAGATGTTGTAACATCTGATGTCTTCTGCTTTTTAACAGGAGGTGATGGTGGTGATGTGGTATTGATGAGGGCAGTGTTTTGTGACTGGAAAACAACTGTTGAAACAACTGGTGTTTCAACCTCTGTTGACCTTACAACTACTGATGTGTCAGTAGATGTCTTCTGCTTTTGAGCAGGTGGTAATTTGATGAGTTGTGATGTAGTTTTAGGTTGTGATGGTAGAGCAGTGGTAGTGTGTGTTGTAGTGGTTGTAGGATCGTATTTGACGACCGAATGAGTCAATCTGAGCTAATATACGACAGTTTGAGTGGCGGAAACAAACAAACTGTTTTGAATCAGAAAGAAATGAGTAGAAATAGAGTTATTTCACTTTAATACGATCTTCTCATTCATATATTGACTTGACAAACCGGCAGAGTAACGTTACACTTCTGAAGGAACTGTTACAAATGAGAAGACAATTGACCTATATATAATACCCATGGTTTCGCTTGAGGCACTTGAAGCGAAATCCACAAGTTTCTTTGAAGCGAAATCTCATGTTGACTTTAAGATTTGTCTTCAAGCGAAACCTTTCACAATATCAAATCTATTTCATATTTTGACTTTCTAGAATGATGTCATGAGTGTGATATCACTAATGATGTCACATGATGATGTCATTAGTGATGTCACTTGATCAGATCCGCAACGCTACCAGAGACTCGACTTAAGACGAAGACGACAGATGAATGCACCAACAAACTCCCCCTCAGATGTTGACGAGTCTTCAGTGTCGAGTTTTTGCATCTTCAGTCTTAATCAGTCTTTGTGCTTCATTTTTCAATCAGCATCAATAGATTCCCTCTTGCTCGAACAGAATCCCGGTGGATCTGTTTTCAGATTCAGCTCTCCCTTTCGGTAGTCTCTTCAGGCTCCCCCTTTCGTCAAGCTTCCGAGCTTTTGGGATCGACGCCTGGCTTTCCGTAGCCAAAGAATCAAAACACCTACACGTCTCAACCTCTCGTAAGACAAAATAATTTTGATTCTTAAAGAATTCACTCAAAATTCTCAAACATATAACACACAATATTGTGATTCAAATTAATGAATCAACTAACCATTTGAGGATTATCTTCCAATTTCTCATCATCTTAACCAAACCAATTTTTCATCTTGTTTAGCCTTTGAGATTTTGAATATCAGCTTTTCAACATCAGTTGTCAAAAATCTTTTTGGATTTTTCAAAAATTAGGCTAAAACACACTAAAATCTTTTTGGATTTTGATAAAAGAAATGTAATGCAGAAATGAAATATGTACAAACATATTTTTGTGAGTTTGCGAAAGAGGATCATATCAGTTTTTAAGACACATCACTAGCACCGTTAAGCTTTAAACATTTTAAGTTCTAAACGATTCACGTTGATTGACGATATAATTGTCCTCTTAAGCTCAATCTAAAAACTTTCAAAATGCTTACCGATACGTTAAGGTATATTAATTTTGCACTAAATTCTTATGGACCCCACGATCTCAGCATATCCCCTCATCATGCAATACACTAACTCAAGTAATGCCTTTAAACTTTTCATCAACTGTGAATTGTGCGAAAACAAAGCAGAATGTTTAAACATTAACAATCAGGTCGATACTTCCGTATACGCAGAGAAAGTCCAATGTTTAAACAAAATAAGAAAATAAAACAAGTTGAAGTTGTTTAGGCTTTAACCACTAGGTCGATACTCCCGTATACGCAGAGGTGATCCAAAGCTTAAACGAAACACCAAAGAAAATAAAGCAGAACGTTTAGGCAACAACATCCAGGTCGATACTCACGTATACGCAGAGGATGTCCGATGCTTAAACAAAATAAAGAAATAAAACAAGTTTAAATCTTTGCAAAATGAAATGCACAATCACAGCGACTTTTCAGCAAAGTAGTGAAAGTTCACAAACTTAACCAGTTTTTATGCTTTTGGCATTCAGCGATTACTGAGTAGGCACACAGTCAAGAAGGACAAAACTAAGTACTATGCTTTTGACCATGTTTCCCACTAGAACTAGGCTTTTTCATTTAGGTTTGTATCGTTATCGCAAATCTACTAGTCTAGCTGAGCCTATCGTCACATCGTTAGTGAGACCGTTTATTTCATTTGACATTTCATTTCTTTAGCATGCTGTGATAGTCCACTGATTTACTATCATTTCCTCTTGTCTCAACAAAACTCATTTTGAATTTTTCAATGTTTTTGGCATTTTCAAATTTTCAAATGTTTTTGGATTTTCTAAAATTTCTTATTATATTGTAGGATCGTATTTGTCGACCGAATGAGTCAGTCTGAGTGTGTTTACACTATTCAGATGGCGGAAACATCTAAACAGATTAGAATCAGATAGAAAGGAGTAGAAATCAGAAAAGATTCACTTTAAACACTTGTTCTCGGTTATATATTGACTTGAAAAACTGGCAGCACTTCGTTACAACTTTTCCTGAAGCGTACCCAAATGAGAACTACACTAGCCTATATATAGGCACAAGATTTCGCTTCAACATTCCTCAAGCGAAATCTTATCAGTTGATTTCGCTTGAGGCTTACATCATGACCCTGAAGCGAAACCTTAACATACTAACTTAAACTTTACATTCAGACCCCTATACTTTACATACTTGACATATTTAGACCCTAGACTTATGACGAAGGCTTTAGACATCATGTATCAACATGAAAACACATGTGAAAATAGGTACGTCAGCATAAAAATGCCTGTGAGATACATAGGTTTGTGAAAATAAGATTCATGACTTAAGTTTAAGAAAATGTTTAGTCATGAACTTTGCAATTTGATTTGTTTTGTAAATCGCTTGAAAAACAATAAATTCAGATGATATGTATAAGCAAAAGAATAATGTATGGTTAAATGAATAACCATGTAAAATGAGTTGTATAAAATAAACCGTATTGTAAAACAAAGTCTTGTGAAAACATGTTACTTGTGTAAAATGTATAAGTCCAAAATGAATGATTTAATTAACGCTATGATATGTAATATAATACAAACACTTATATATAGGAAGTCCCAGCGGCGTATCCACCATGTTTGTATCATATTACTCACATTTCGTTACTTAAGTCACTTAACCAACCAACAATGTATAATGTCTATGATTAAACCAATTGTCAAAAGTCCTTGTATAAACCATGTCAAATGTTGATAGTCCAAAAGTAGTCAAGTAATGTGTAACAAATGTTATGTCTTGTAAGTACAGTATTGTCAAATAGTCCAAATGTAGAAATGTACAAAACAAAGTAATTTGAATATATCAAAAAGTTATGTTTTGTAAAGTAATGCATGTTACATTGATACAAACATTTATGTGGTAAGTTAACGCATACATTCAAGCCTTGAGACAGTCGGATAACCCTTTCAGTCAAGGTTATCAAAAGAAATGTTTTCCGATTCAGTCATTCCTCACATCCAAACAAAACCCGGGATGTCAGGAATGGGATTTGTCAAGTCCTATGGTACCAGTACTTACTACCGAGCGGCGTAGCTAATGTTAATGAACATATAATAGTCTCGTTTGTGCAAACCAAATGTCATAGCAAAAGTGAACATGTTATATGAAAACAATGTACTAAGTATGCTAAGGTAACATACAAAGCAGAAAAGTCATGTAAATCAATGTGCTAGCATGCTATCAGTCAACATACATAGCAGAAATGTAAAGTAAAACAATGTACTAAGTACGCACACAATGGGCATACATAGCATGAAGTGTAATGAAATCATGTACTATAATGTACTAACAAACATAGCAGGTATATGATGTGAAAACAGGAAAGCATGAAAGTAACAAGTAGGCACATGTGTTTCACCCCAAAACAGTTTGGAAAACAGTAAAAGAGGGGTCTATGTACTCACTTGAGGTTGCTCAGAAGTCCTAAAATAACCACCAAGCAATGCTAGAGATCACGGAATATCAAACGGCACCTAATATAGGTAACTACATTAATAAACCGGACCTAAATCGGAAGATCGGATAGAATGAGGTTTCGTAAACCAAACGAGTATGGAAACTCGTGTAATATGGTTTAACAAACCCTACATACTAAAACGAAACTTAAACTAAGTGTTTACGACCCATTACGACCCGTTTAGATAGCTTATGCTACTTTAACGCGTCGTTCGCGTGAAACGCGTTCGGACCGCCTAACTAGCCCTATGACAAGTGTTATATGCCTAAACATGTTACAAAATCAGTTATGTGACAAAAGTTTAGGTTACATATGCTTAATTACCAATTATACATGAAAAGGGTATTCTGGTAATTTACCTAAGGCATATAAACTACCTATCATACAACTACTCAAACGATGTGACCATAGGGTATAACCTCGGAAGGTTATTCCCTACCTACTATGGTCACCTAATGTGTTTGGTCGGATCCTAATGATCGACCAAATGGGTCGGGTTCGAAGATATAAGCGATTTATTAGATCGCTTACCCTTACGACCCTAGACAACGTGGTAATCATTAGGCATAGTCACAAGGGACTATAACCATCGTGATTACAATCACGTTGCGAAGTTCAAACGAACTTTGCATTGACCATAAACTGGTCAATGCAGAAAGTCAAACAAAGTTTGACTTTCAGACTCGAAAAGCAATAAAAGAACGAAAGAATACTTACGAAGGGTCCCCGAATGCTAATCTAGATCGAAATAACTCAGGTATGAAACAAAGGTTCCAACTTAGAGTCTTTAAGATCAGATTCTAGTGGGTTTGAAGTAATGGGGGTTGGGGTATTTATAGTTTTCGGGTAACCGTTAAGATCGTTTGTCGAATATCGTGCCTTAATCGCATCCGTACAAGTGTCGGAACCTTATGGTAGCTAAAAATGATCCTTATCATCTGACTAGGCAATTGAGAATGTGTGGGTGTGGTTAAAACAGCTGGAACCTGCTGTTAGATACACTTAATCTGGTCTGATAGTCGGACGCGGCCCGCTTCAGGATCACACAAGTCTCAGGCGGGCCGCCTGGCCTTGTCTGATCAGCCACAAGTTTCAGAAATTACAGTTTCAGTCCCTGCACGTGTTTAAGGCCATTTCCGACACTTCTAAGGCCCGTAAAGCCAACTTTAAGGCCCTAAAATGATGCCTAAACATTATGGACATGAAACAAGTTCAAACATATGCCGGATGTCGGTTCGTTTGGTCGTACGAACGCGATGTTCGCTTAATTACGACGGAATGCGCACAAGCGCGAAAAACGATCCAAATGACGCGACGAATGGATTTTTGGCAAGCCAAACACTAAAGCATAATATAGTCATGCTTACATAAATTTTTGGATGTCCGGATGTATGCAGAACGTGAGTTATGCTCAAAAGTGCAAACTTGTGCACTTTTTGACACTTTTAGTCCCTGAATGACCCAAAAGTTTATTTTAGCGCACCGAACCCCTTAAAGCCTATTTCTAAGCTATGTAAAGGATATTTAAGGTGTGATTAACTTATGGTCATGTTCCGGAATGTTCGTTACAGTGCAAATTGACATACTTTCGTAGTTTGTCAAGTTTAGTCCCTGTAAGAGAATTAACTTTGTTTTTGCCATACCAAAGCCTTCAAAACTTATTTCTAAGTTATGTAAAGGTTATTTGAGGTATGTTAAGTATATGTTGATGTTCCGGAGTATTTCTCGCCTTAAACTGATTACGTTTACGCACCAGTTTGCGTATAACTCTCCAGAAAGCGATATAGAGTTTGAAATTACATAAAAGTCAAAACATGAAAAATGTAAAACACAACCAAACAAACATTGGGATCAAATAACATTGTTTTTATTGATAATAGAACTGTTCACAATGATTACAAGCACAGTTGTTACAACCGTGTCCTGGATATCCTCGGCTCATTCATAAGAAATGGCCACGACTTAAGCACGAGGTGTAGGCATACACCTGACAGTTGTGTATGTAAAAGATATAACCACTCGTTGAGGATAACTCGCCGTGGGATTATATTAGTGGTGTGTCTATTAAACTTGTCTCGGCTCTTCTAACCGAGCCCTGAATGGACAGTAAACATATAAATCTGTATACAAGATTATTTTAAATAATTGTCACAAGTTAAAAAAGATTTTATGCCTCGTGCATCCAAATTAATTTTATAAAAGCTTTCTAAAGAGTTAGTTAATTGTATTTACCAGTGTAAACTGACGTATTTTCAAAAAGGCTAAGTGGCAGGTACTAGGCGAAATTGGCTGGAAGCTCCTGAGCTCTAATTAAGGAATTTTGCAACTTCTTAGTGCTTAAAGTCTGTTGAACAATAATGTGTATTCTACTCTGGATCCGCCTGTGGATCCACTCAACCGTTTGTATAATATTTTATTTATACTTTGCATTTCGGTTTGTATTAATATTTTTTTCCTAGACTTCCGCTGTGCATTTAAACTGTGATTATTGACTATGAAGATATCAACTACGTCACGATACTCCCCACTGGGCCCATCGGTAATACGTGTAAATATCAGGGTGTGACAGGTTGGTATCAGAGCCAACGTTTGAGTGAATTAAACACTAGCCTTTAGTGTTTAATCTCAAATGACACAGTAGCATATTCCTTAGACCTTCTGAGTCTAGACTTAACATAGGAATGCTCTCATCCCTATTAAGTAAACATTGTTTTCGATTTTATGTATTTGAATTTGTCATCAGGCAAAGAAGCCGTGATGGAAATGCTTCACATCCGAAGGCTAGAAATGCCAAGCTTCGTACCGCAGCTAGGATAAGCATGCAACCGATGAAGGAAAGACCTTTATGGACATATTCCCAAAACCATACTTGTTTAAACCCTTAACCAGACTACGGGGTCTATACCAGAAGGTCCCTGAGGCTCCCACATGGAAGATGATACATGTGGATGTTATTAATCCTTATTTCATACCTCCGAGTTTTGGAATTTCAGACTTAGACTATACCAGTCAAAACCTAATCTGTGATCCATATCATTTCTTTAATCATTGAATCCTTGGATTCTATTTCTGCAATGGATCCTGATTTGAAATAATTACTTTATTCACTAAAATCTTCAGAGTCGCTACTGCGCACGATAAATAAAGAAGAAGAATCAATCAGAATAAAGCAAGGAAGACATTAGAAACCCTTCTTCCATCACGTTTAAATTTTTACCTTTAAGTACCTGTATGGGCATTTGATTACTAAAGTCCTTTGTGGACATATTATCTCATCATAGTCCTGGTGGACCTACGTCTCCTGATAAGACTTCGTATATACGTATGTTTATCATAGTCCCTTCGAGGACATTATATTTCAAAAAAGCCCCTTTGTGGACATTATATTACAATAAAAATTCCTTAGTGGACGTCATATTTCTATATAGTCCCTTCATGCACTTGGTATTTCAAAATAGTCCTTTTTATGGACATTATATTTCCATATAGTCCCTTTGTGGATATTGTAATTCAATAAAGTCCCTCGGTGGGTGTGCTATTTCAAAATAGTCCTTTCATGGACAAGTGATTTTATTAAAAATCCATTTTTTGGATACACAATTTAAATAGTCCCTGTGTGGACATACCTTTTGACTTAAGACCCTGTATGGGCATTTGTTATATAGTCCTTATATGGACATATTATTTTATTAAAATCTTTTGTAGACGTATTATTTCATCAAAGTCCCCTGGCGAATATAATAATTTATCCTAGTCCTTTCAAGGACATATCGTTTTACTGTAATCCGATGTTGTCGTGTCTTATATTCCCTAAAATGGACTTACATTTTTCCCTTTCGTCCCCGCTTGGACAGGCATTGCTTCAAAGTCCTTATTAGGACCTATCTTTTCTATATAATCCCTGTGTGGACGTTGGTTTATTATAATTCCTTAATGAACATAATTTTAATTTAAAACCCTGTGAGGGCATCTGTTCAGCAAAGTCCTTTGTGCACAAGCTGTACCAATACAGTCCTTTTTATGGACACATTATTTCATTAAAATCCCTTTAGGGATATGTTATTTCTAAATAGTCCTTCCGTGGGCACGAGATTTCATTATAGTCCCTTAGTGGACATGATATTTCATTATAGCCTTTGTAGACCTGATATTTCATTATAGTCCTTTCATGAGCAAACTGTTTTAATATAGTCCCTATACGGACTTATAATTTCTTTTTTAGTCCACTGTGGACAAATATGATGCTAAAGGTCCTGTTTAAGGCACTATGGTAAATTCCCTAATGATTTATTGAAAGTTTTGAAAATTTTATATAGGTACTCATTTCGTCCTTTATCAACCATTAGTATCAATTTGATTCGAACTTTATCGATCTGCTAAATAATTTCAAAAGATCTTCTTAATGGTATAACCAATCCAATATGTCAACACAGGCGTGCTATGATGGTAAAACCCTCTTAAGACAATTAATCCTTGTTAACATCTAAAAACATGTTAACACTCCTAGCCGTGTGACTTGAGAGACCACATCAGCCGTCAAGTATTTGGACTCTGTCCAAGCCTTAAAGTCAATATGATCGAATTAGATCATGACAAGTATCATCAATATGATGATCATGATATAAACATCCATTAGTGATGAAGTGCCTACGGGCTATACTTGTTGTCCCTTAAGACAACGACAGTTGTGGTCGACGACCCCCTGTCTAAAGATATTGGATTATGTCCAAGCATAATAGTCTATATGACCAATGTGATCATGACTAATATCATCTAATACGATGATCATATTATTTAACATCCTTTAGTGATGTTTCGCCTACGGGCTATATATTCTATTGTCCATTAGACATTGACAAATGTGACCATTATGGTTCATTGTCCAAGATGATGGGCAATGCCCAAGCCTTATAGTCTACAAGATCGATAAGATCTTGACTAATATCCTAAATTACGATAATTATATATATATATGTATGTATGAACATCCATTAGTGACTTCCAATGATTTGCCTATGCGGCAAAATAAATTGTCTTTCGAAGCAATGTCAGATGTAGTCTATGACTCTCTGCCCGAAGGTAAAGAACTAGGTTTAAACCTTACAACCCCTGATCATAAGATTGTGGTTTATATATTAATGTCCTCTGTGGCAGGCCTTTTGTGCCATGTACTATGTGTCCTCTGCGACAAGGCCTTCGTGCCTTATGGCTATGAATGTCCTTCGTGACAAGCCTATGTACTACATCTGTATGTCCTTCATGACGAAATTATGTTTCATAATTTAAAATTCCTTGTGGCGAGCTCTCGAGCTATTCAAAATCGTCAATATGACAAAGAAAATTGTGACACTGTGATTCCCTGTCTAAAAGGTGATGAACTCGTTCCAAACCCTAAATGCCATTGATGGTCCTTTCGTGACCTAGGCAAAATGTAAATGATATACGTTCAAATAACATTCATTAGGAATGTTCATACCCTATTAGCCTATATGGTTTAATGATACCATGGTTAGTGTATGTTAGGTCATCAGGATGATGACTAGCTGTTGTAGTGCAACTAAGTAATTGTTTCATTTGGTGTTAGGGACCCAGTCTCGAGTATGGCAAACTCGGATAAGACAACCAACATTCGCGTCATTGATAATGCGACACATACTAATGAGACTACAATTTTGAACCTCAAAATTAACAGAGATGATCTCCAAGCTATGATTGACGCGGCTGTTGGAAAGGCTATGAGAAAGGTCATTAAAAAGTTCAAAAAGCCCAATGCTACTTGCTTCGAATCCCATTTAAAACCACACTTCTTTACTCACGAGAAGGATCTTGTTCATACCTCGAATGCAAAGAATGAAACAAAAGTCCAATAAGAAACCTGTATGCAAAACCTGCCATAAAAGGCACTGGGGACGGTGTCGAATGAAGCAAAGGCCAAGGCAGTGTGGCATCTGTAAAAGAACATGTCATCAATCCCTCGAATGTAGGGACATAAAGAACGCAGTCTGTTTCAGCTATGGCGAGAAAGGCCACATCAAGACTAACTGCCCTAAAACTGTCAAGAAGGGTATAGCTAAGCATGGAAAGGCTAAGGAAGGAAACGCCTGAATTACCGAATAAATGCCAGAGGCAATACATATCAATAATATCATCAGGTACATTCCTTGTCGTTATCAATGAAAATTTATGCTAAGTGTCTTGATTTAATTCAGGAATAATAAGTCTTTCATAGATCATAAGCTTAGCGAACTTTCAAAAATTCCCCATAAGAACTCCAGATATTAAGTGTAAGGTAAAACCTACCGACAAAAATCTTAGGAACCATTTCTTTTATTCTTATCAGGAATCTTCATTCATAAGATCTAGAGTACTCTATCTTCAGATGGAGTACGACAATATATGTTATTTATTTAGATATCTCATTGATTTTTATCAACTGCGAATGCCAGATCATGCCTGATAAAAGCGCCATATGAGGATTGGCGTACCCTAGTGTGTCCCGTAGATTGCTTCCATGCCTGATCAGTATGGAGGTTTAATGCACGGAACCACTGAGATATTCCAATGGTCATATTGTACTAAAGTCAGCTAATGGTATTCACAGAAGATATCCAGTGTAGAAATGTCCAAATAGGTGTCACTAATTAAGGCATCCGTGCATTCATAAAGAAAAATGTGTAATTTATATGGCACGAGTATCGCTAGTTGAACTGAAGTCTGAAATTTAGATTGCCTCTGTAATGTCTGTGTGTCTTAATTTTTCTTCTCCAAAGAACTACCCTATATATTTCCTAAGACAAGCAGAGTTAAGACTAATACCACGCTTAGGGCTGCATTTATTGTAAGTTCTCCATATCGGTTAGTACCAATGGAAATGGAATAACTAACAGTCAATCAGAAAAGCTTTTAGAGAAGATTTCATAAAGCCTAAATCAAAATTCTGAAAGCTCCGGTATTATTAATTAAGAAAGATGGTTCATTTTGCATAGGCATTGATTACCGTAACCCTAGTTAGGCAACAATTAAGAATCGCCATCAGCTGCCCAGGATCGTCGATTTGTTCGACTAACTGTAAGGTTAGCTATTCCTTAAGATTGTTTTAAGCAGTAGTGGGAATAACCATCTCACCTTAAATAAGCTTTTCTATAACTAATGGTTGTTATATAAGTACCAAGGCTGCTCCTATGGGGACCTTGTATAAATGGAATATCAAACGTCCGTTTGACGAACAGGACTTTGGTAAGTCAAATCATCAGAGTCTGAAAGTTGCCCTGGAAACAACGGATAGGATCATATAAATTTATGATCGTCTGGAAGCTGCCAGTGATCGGCGGAAAATCAATGATTGATGAAAGTCGCAAACCTCTTAAGTTCTTAATAAGGAATAAGATTCAACTGAAAGTATCACCCTAGAAGGGTGTGCTGAATTTTAATACAACGGGCTAGTTATGCTCTGGACATATAGGATCATTCTAGAAAATTGAATATATCAAGATCGGTAACCTATAAGCTAAAACTTACGTGAGAAGCTTGATGGAAACCAATGTGTTCAACACTAGTGATTTAAGGATATGTTTCACCGATAATTCAATAGCATCGTCACATAATGATATGCAGATTAATGAAAATTTATGTTTTGATGAGAAACCAGTATCGAATAAGGATCTGCAGGATTTGAAGCTATGAAAGAAAACATGTACATATTATAAAGGTCAATTGGGGTGCCCTTAGAGGCCCAAATATGTTGTGGAGATTAAGTCCATTATACGACAGAAAGTACATCCATTATTTTAGCAAATCTCGAGGTCGAGATTTCTTCTAAGGGGGTGAAGATGTAAAACCTCGTAAAATCACGTCCAATGATATGTTGACACGTGTACTAAACCCTAACAAACTCAAACGTTCAATTGGAGGGACTAATTTTGCGAAAAATCGAAAACTTTGAATGTGAAAGAACTAAAAGTGTCAACATGCTTAATATAAGCCTCTGAATAACGTTACACGGTAATCATATTCACAAATGAGCCACTTGTTGATCGAGAGTAGCCGATTGCGTAATTAATTGAAAGTTCACGCGACGAAGGGTTAAAAGCGTCAACATGTTAATTCTTACCGCTGAGTGACCTTTTAACAAACCGGGAGCTTCATGATGTTTGATTATACTGTCGGGAATGCCAAATATTGGCCATATAAGGCTTTTATGCCTATAAGTGACGTTACGCGCAACTTTTCAAGTTAGAGGGGTTAAAAGCGTCAATATGTTTAATTATACCTCTGAATGACCTTTTAACGAACTCGAGATATTATGTAGTGCAAATAATACTCTCGAGAATGCCTAATATGGATTAGATAGGACTTTGATGCTATTAAACGATGATATGCACATGTTTGCGCATTTGAGGTACCAAAAGCGTCAACTTTTAAAACTACACCTTTTGATGACCAGTTAGGCGATCGGGAGCGTTATAATATTTAAGCACATGCTAGGGAATACTTAATATGGGCCACGAAAGGCTTTGATATCGTTAAACGATGTTACGCGCTACTTTGTGCGATTAAGGGACTAAAAGCGACGACTTGCGAATCTACGCCTTCGAGAGACCTTTTGATTAAACCGGAAACTCCGCTATGCTTGGTTGTACTACCAAAATGCGCGTAAGATTGACCATTAAAAATTTTTCTACCATATTATAGCGTTTCATAAGAATTTTATCATATTGTGCCAAAAACGTCAACTTTGGAAAGTTGTTGTGCACAAGCTTATGAGGACCTTTCCTGCCATACCTCAAACTTTATTCCAGACCCGGCATGAGTCATGAGCCGAGAACTGTTGGGCTGCACTTCTCGGGCCATTTAAAACAACATTTTCAGCTGTTATAGTCGTTTCGTGTGCGAAGTAAAACACAGGGACCAGTTCTGCACTGCTGCCAAACTTATTATTGTGGGTCGGACATCGCTGGCGGGCCGCGACCGCCAGGCCCAAAGCCTACGCTGGCCGTGACCTACCGAAACAGCAGCACAGTTGTTGTTTTCTTTTGTTTTGATGGTTTTTCCATTA
Organism: Helianthus tuberosus; assembly: GCA_030545235.1. Classification (NCBI taxonomy): domain Eukaryota; kingdom Viridiplantae; phylum Streptophyta; class Magnoliopsida; order Asterales; family Asteraceae; genus Helianthus; species Helianthus tuberosus. Next base: position 155,199,172 of record CM060358.1, read on the forward strand.
TGGTTTCTTCACAAAACCATTATTTAATCATTCTAGGGGCTGTTAACAGATTTCTAAAACCAGAATACACCTGTTAAGATCTCATGGACCCTTCCAACACTTGTTGATCATCTAACCATCTTCCAAACTCCATAAATAGAGGTGGGTTTTTGCTCAAACACTCCCACTTCATTCAAATCTGCTATATCTCTAAATCTAAGAGGATCCTGAGCTTTTGGGAACCTCCTTTCAGTCCTAAGGACCATATGTAAGTGTCCTTTCGTGACAAATTTACGTTATTTGGCTTAAAAAGCCGAAAAGTCAAGCGTTTACGATAAACTCTTTGACTTTTAGCTAGACCGTAAACGGTCAAGCCATTGTTTGCAACAAACATGGCTATGTGATCGTAATTAGGTAGGTGTTGAACTCTCAAAAGGGCACCTCCTAATTAACACGTTTACTTAGTTAATTGTCGGGTCAAAGTAATTAAAATAAAAGTCAAACGGGTCAGTTTTTAAATAAAATTCATAACCGATACTGTAGAAGCTATAAAATTAGTTTTGTCACTTAAATAAGTTGGTAAATATTAATTGAACATGTTTAGGCATGTCCAACCCGACAATTCTAAGTTTAGGCTCGGTTCGCAACCCAAAGTCGCAAAAGTTGACTTTTGCTTTGACTTTCAGTTCTAACCCGATTTAGCTTAGTTTAGTTATGCCTTAGGGTTCCTTTGGGACCATATTATATGTTAGTATAACCCTCTGAGGTTATATTATATGGTTCCATAGAAATCTAAATCATTTGCATGTTTCCGTTAAATGCTTAAAAATGGACCATTATGCCCTTTTATCATTAAAACAAGATTTTTGAAAATGTGAGAGGACAAAAACCTTTATTACTGATATATTAGTATGCCCTAAAAATTTGACATCCGTTTCTGGTCTAAAATAAGAGTTATGCACGATATCGTAAAACGAGAGCTTTTTATTAATTAAATAGCATTTTTGGCATAAATCATATTTAAACCCAATTTTTGGTACCAAACTTTCTACCCACTGTTATAAAATAATATTTTGGGATTTTTGGAAATTTTTGTCAAATTTTATACTGACCATAACATAGAGTTCTTGCATGGACTCGGTAATTGACGATAAAGCCCTTTTCATTAATAAAATGAGATTTATGCATCATTTGCATGTCAAACCTTTTTCTACTGATTCTATACATTAAACAAATTATTTTAAACAGTTGAGATTGACCAAAATCCCAAATTTCCTTAAACAACCCGAATATCGTCAAATACCGACTTTTATGCGATTTAGGCGCATAGTATGGTTTAAAACCATATTTAGTGTCACACCCGCTCATAGCGGAAGCGCGAGGTGTGATCTGATCGGTTCTCGTTGCATAACAATATAAGTGAACATACTAAATGAATTAAAACAAGCTCCAATGCCATTTTCGTAATTGTTTCAAAAGAACGCAACATAAGTTAAATGTATTGGTTACAAACCATCAAATGAAAATAAGTTGTCATTGTTTTATACATCAAAATCCAAGTCTTAAAATTTCAAGGCTTTGAACACTATATCACCGCAAAGAGGCGGTATATAACGGGCAAGCCCTTCAAATGGTGGCATGGAGTCTTGATACTTGCTTTCCTTGACTGAAATGTCCGCATGGTCCACTAATTTCCTGAAATACATGTTAAGTTTGAAAACATCAACAAAATTTGGCGAGTTCATGCAGTTTAGTTGTATGAGATGTATCTGTAAAATGTGAGTTGTATAAAATGTATCCGTAAAATGTGAGTTGTATAAAATGTATCCATAAAATGTGAGTTGTATAAAATGTATCTGTATGTAATGATGTAGTATGTAAAGCGTCAATGAAATCGTTGATCATTAATGTTTCGCGAGGACATTAATATGTGTGACGAAATAGGAAGCAATCCAAACCTAGACGATATCGTGTCGACTACCATCGACTGGGATACAAACGCACTCTTCTGTATGGGTCCACGACCAAGAGTGGGGCTCGCCAAAACCCATTAGATCTAACCCTCTGTACCTAGGTCCAAACTAGATTAATGGTGCTTAGATGTATGACCCTAATCGCACATGATCTAAGGTGTTTCATTCCATGACTTAACATACAATTGAACATGTATTTTCCCTGATAGTTGTAAAGTTGTAAAGCATTTAAAATGAATAGGGGACATGAACTCACAGAATCGCATCCGTGAATAGAAGTTACTATGCTCTCACGTGCGGTCGCTGAATAGTGTTGCGACCTACAAATGTTCTTATATTTGTTAGACACTTCGGTCTTTATAGATGACTTGAGTACAAGTCTTGTGTCTTAAATTTGTGTAAGACTTATATGTCTTTATTGTTCGTTGAACTGTGTATTAGATGAATGAATTGTTAAACTGTTATATATATATTTCACCAAATATATATATATATATATGTGTGTGTGTGTGTGTAATCTTTTATCTTGTGAGTTGTATCATCGGGTCTTGTCTTCTTGATTTCGTGCCTTGTATAAGTAAATTGTATAATTGTATTTCTATCAATTATATGTCATTGGGCTTAGCCCAAGAATTCATGTTATTGGGCTTAAATAGTATTGGGCCTAAATAGTATTGGGCCTAAATAGTATTAGGCCCAAATGTTATTGGGCTTAATGTTATTGGGCCTTGGCCCATATGTTTGGTTTTGGGCTTAGCCTATGAGTCTTGATATTGGGCTTAACCCATGCATTTATGTTAAGCCCAATTAGGATGATAAGCCCATTTATAAAAAATAAGCCCATTTGTATAAAATAAGCCCATTTGTATAAAACAAGCCCATTTGTAAAGATATAAGCCCATTTAGTAAAAATAAGTCCATTTGTAAGTATAAGCCCATTTATAAAAATAAGCTCATTTGTAAATTATAAGCCCATTTATAAAACATCTTTCATTTTATAAAAATCACCATACATGGAGTTTTTAGTTAAATAAAAGACATATAAGTTTTTATAACTTTCTAAAACTCCGACTTTTGTTAACGGTAATATATATATGTATCCGCGTCGAAAGATCGCCTAAGCGTCGTAGTAACTCCTCGGAATGGCGATATGTTTATAGATTCGCCCGTCGTCCGTTTTGACCATAAGCTGTGTCCGAAGGCTCGGAATGTCCGTAAGTTGTTTTTAAGGCGTATTTACACGTAGTCTTGTAAGACTTTAGTCGAAATGCACATTGTGTTTATTTGTATCATTGTATTCAAGTTCCTATTTATCATACATATAACTAATACAAACAAATAACACATAGCACATAAGTTGTTAAGTTAACTAAATATATATTTTCTCAAAAATATATATTTATATCAAACTTTGCTTTTTTAAAAACTATTCTTTAAAATCTTTTTAATCTAATAAAGATTTTGTCAAAAATAATAGTTTTTATAACTTATGATTTTTAAGAGAAATGGCCATATTTCCTTTGAAATATATACCTTGCCATGTTTATATAAAACATTTCTTTTTCTTATAAAATCACCAATAATCTTCTCATATTTTTTTTAATAAAAACATATGAGATTTATATCAAAATCTTAACAATATGAAATCAATAACATGTAGGGTTTTGGTATGATCATTACATAAGTTAACTAGTTCAAAATCCATGCTTTACTTCTAGTTTTAGCAAACTTTTTTATAAAAACCCATCTTGTATGTTTCTTTTTATAACGTTGTAAAAGTATTATTTTTAGTGAAAAACCTTATATACTTTAACAAAATCAAAGATTATGATCATCCATCCAAACATTTATGTTTAACAAAACCCTTAAACATTTTCATGTACACTTGTTAGATTATGTTTTTAAACATCATCTAACAAGTTATTTGTATGCTAATCATCAAAACTAGATCAAATATGCAAGTATTCATCCTTAAATCACAACATAAACACACTTTTATATCATGATTATTATTTTGCTTCTTTGTATTTCCATATTATTTTGTATGATTATTTAGTTTATTACATGTTCTTTAAACAAATAATACATAAATAAGTATGAAAAAGGGATTTTAGAAGCTTACTTCTAGCACTAATGGCTAGGGATGATCTTAATGATGATTTAAAGAAAAGAAAAGTTGTTGATCTTGGGGTTTTGAAATCTTTTGAATGGATGGAAAGGCTTCTCCAACTTGCTGTTGCTTTAGATCACCATAAGTATCTTCAAGGTCCATTTTGATCATCAAAGAAGTCTTGAAAGGTGAAATGTTTTTTATGGTGTTCTTGGATAATATATGAATATTGAGAGAGTTTTCTTATGTGTATGAAAATGAAGGTGAAATGCTATGAAATGTGCTTAATGATTTGTGATCTAAGTTGTTATTACTTTTCACCAATGTTCACCACTAGACCCACTTGTTTAACCAACTTGCAAGCTAGGTAAATATCAAAGATATTTGTGGAAACTAGTTGAAAAAAACTGGGTCGCACAAGGGAGTTTATAACCATGAATGGGGGGGGGGGGTACCCTTGCTTTGTGAACTTGTTTTCCTTAGGTAGAAGTGTTAGTTTTATTAGGAATTTGTTTAGGAAACTTATATGTATAAGTGTTTACGGGTTTAAAAGGTGTTAAGTGACCATTACTAGTCCACAATGATCCAATTAACATTAGATGGTCACTAAAAAAAGATATGATATTGTTCGGATATTCATTTCGCTTTGTTTCCGTTAGTCGTTATTTGAACGCTAAGTTGTGTAACTTGTGTGAATTGATGTAGATATTGGTTCGGATGGTACCCGAAGGTATACTCATATGAATTCTATGTTAAACTGCACTTTTACATGTTGTAAAAATATTAAATGGCTGATTTCTGTAGAATTTCTGCGAAAAAATGTTGAAATCGTCGCTTTTAGTGCTTTTCGGGCAGTTTTTAGTGTTATCGGACTTCGGGAAGGTTTTAAAACAAACCCTTGCATTCCTAGTTAGGGTTTAATATATATTAGATGTTGGACTTTCGTCTGGGTCCTAAAGATGTCGTTTAGTTGGTTTCTGCGGATCATGCGTTTTCGTCAGAATACTAGTTTACTAGGTGCTTTTCTAGTAGGTTCGATGCATTGTTTAAACTGTTTCAAATGTACTTAATAAAAATGGATCATATGCATCCTAAGTAAGTATTCCATGAGTATTCTAAGTGTATGTCACGAAATACGCAGTTCGAGTGTTCTAAATGCATAAAAATGTAGCTAAAACGAGTGCTTTAAGTGCAAGAAAGTTACCGAAAAGTGGCAGTTGTCACATTCTCCCCCTGTTATTGAGAATTTCGTCCCGAAATTCAAGCTGAGTCATCCTTTGCAGGAGTATTCTCGAACAGGTGGGGGTATTTTGGTTTTGATTTGATTTTCACGTTCCCAAGTATATTCGGGTCCGTGTCGAGAGTTCCAATGAATTTTTGCTAATATGTTACGACTCCTTCATGTTTCCTGGACCTTCCGGTCCATGACCTCAACATGTGCTTTGGTTAATTGGAGTTCGTTATCAATATGAACCTCATCCTCCAGGATGAAAACTGTTTCTTGCGTTGGACTCTTCTTGAGATTCGACAAATGAAATATGTCGTGCACACTACTAAGTTCTTCTGGTAACTTCAGCTTGTAGGCATCGGTGCCAATCTTTTCCAAGATTTCAAATGGACCTACGTATCGAGGGTTAAGCTTTCCACGCTTACCGAACCTTGCTACGCCCTTCCAAGGCGAGACTTTCAACAAGACTTTGTCTCTGACCTCGAAAGATAATGGCTTCCGTGTCTTGTCTGCGTAGCTCTTTTGTCGATCGCGAGCCGTCTTGATATGGTCTCTGATCTGAAAGATTTTTATCCGTAGTCTCTTGGACTAATTCCTGACCAATTAGTTGTTTATCGCCCGCTTCCGCCCAACATAGCGGTGAGCGACACTTTCGACCATAAAGAGCTTCGAACGGTGCAGCTTGTATACTTGTATGGCAGGTGTTGTTGTAGGAAAACTCAACTAAAAGTAAATGAGTATCCCAGTTGCCTCCCAAATCCATAACACATGCACGAAGCATATCTTCGAGTGTTTGGATTTTCCGTTCACTCTGGCCGTCAGTTTGTGGATGGAAGATCGTGCTTAGATTTAAATGAGATCCAAAGGCCTCTTGAAATGACTTCTAAATTCGTGAAATGAAGCGACCATCTTGGTCTGAGATGATTGAAATAGGCACTCCATGATGAACCCCTATTTCTTTGAGATAGAGTTCTGCTAGTTTCTCTGTACTATCCTTCTCCCGAATTGGTAAGAAGTGTGCGGACTTTGTTAGTCTATCGATGATTATCCATATCATGTCGTGACCTCTTGAGGTCCTGGGTAACTTCGTAATGAAGTACATCGATATTTGTTCCCATTTTCAAACGGGAATCTCGGGTTGTTGTACCAATCCCGAGGGATTTTGCTACTCGGCTTTGACTTTCGCATAAGTCAAGCATTCTCCGACATAAGTAGCGATAACACTTTTGAGGTTAGGCCACCAATAGTATTCTTTCAATACTTAGGCCTATGTGCTTCCTCAAAATATCATCTCGAAGGCCGCCAAAGAATGGAACCCATTTTTGACCCATAAGGTATAAAGTTCCTTCTTCTTTCGGCGCTAATTGTTCCTTCATGCCTCGAAGTGTTTCTTCTTGAATATGCTCTTCTTTGAGCACTTGTGAATCATCTTCTCTAATGCTTGAACTCTCAGTGTTCTAACTCGCTCCTTGCGGCTCAAGGCGTCTGCTACAACGTTCGCCTTGCTCGGATGGTACTTTATTTTATAATCATAGTCGTTCAACAATTCAACCGTACATCGTTGACGTATGTTTAATTCTTTTTGGTTGAATACGTGTTGAAGGCTTTTATGATCCGTGAAAATAGTGCATTGAGTACCATATAAATAATGTCGCCATATTTTCAAAGCGAATACCACCGTACCTAACTCGAGGTCGTGAGTGGAATAGTTCTTTTCATGAACTTTCAGTTGACGTGATGCGTACGTGATAACTTTCTCCCGTTGCATAAGTACGCAATCCAATCCTTGATGCGAAGCATCACAGTAAACTACGAAGTCATCGGTACCATCGGGTAGTGATAAGATTGGTACATCGCACAACTTATCCTTGAGAAGTTGAAATGATTCTTCCTGTTTCCCGATTGGGTGAGAGAGGTTAGCGGTTGATAAAATTTTAGAAAAAATCTCTATAAATCTCTGATAATACCCTGCTAATCCCAATAATTGTCAGACTTTAGTTGGAGTCTTGGGCGCTTCCCAGTTCTTAATTGCTTCGATCTTTGAGGTGTCTACTTGAATGCCTTTCTCGTTCACTATCTGCCCGAGAAATTGTACTTCACGAATCCAAAACTCGTATTTGGAAAATTTTTCGTATAGTGTCTCCTTTTTGAGTAGTTATAAAATGGTTCTCAAATGTTGTTCGTGCTCGTCTGCCGATCGTGAGTATATCAAAATGTCGTCAATGAACACTATGATGAATTTGTCGAAGTATGGATTGCACACGTGGTTCATTAAGTCCATGAAGACCGCAGGCGTGTTCGTTAAACTAAAAGGTATAACGAGAAACTCATAATGACCATAACGAGTTTGAAAAGCCATCCTTGGTATGCTTTCCTCCTAAATTCGTAATTGGTGATACCCCGATCGTAAGTCTATCTTGGAGTAGAAGCTTGAACCTTGCGATTGATCGAATAAATCACCAATCCTCGATAGTGGATACCGATTCTTGATGGTGAGTTTATTCAACTCTCTGTAGTCGATGCACATTCTGAGTGTTTCATCCTTCTTCTTTACAAACAAAGCTGGAGCTCCCCAAGGCGAGAAGCTTGGTCTAATGATTCCTTTATCCAATAACTCTTGAAGTTGTGTGAATAACTCTTGCATTTCAAAAGGTGCTAATCGATATGGAGATTTGGTTATGGGTGCGGTTCACGATACCAAGTCGATATGAAACTCGACTTGTCGATATGGTTATAGTCCCGGCAAGTATTCAGGAAAGACTTCAGGAAACACTTTTACCACTGGAATATCTGCGAGCTTCGGCCCAACGGCCTTCTTGTCGACAACATGTGCCAGAAAGGCAACACAACCTTTCCGTAAGCACTTCTGTGCCTTCATGCAATTGATGATCCGCAATGGTGTGTCGTGCTTCTCTCCATGAATAACAAGTGTCTCTTTGTTCAGTAGTGGTAGGCGAATGACCTTTTCATGACAAAAGACTTCAGCTTGGTTATCTAATAACCAATCCATACCAACCACTACGTCGAAACTACCCAACTCAACGGGTAAGAGATCGATACTGAATCTTCGCTCGCCAAGTTCCAAGGAACATCCTCTAACAACTTTCCCTGACTCGACTAGTTTACCGTATGTCAGTTCTATAGAATGAGGGGACGTCTAGCTTACTTGGCTCTAGGCCAAGTACATTTGGAATTCTATGTGGCTAGTACTTCACTATATAGTTTTAGGAACCGTATGTTTAAATGTAGGATAACCCAATCCATATGTTTACATGTAGGATAACCCAATCCATATGTTTAGATGTAGGATAGCTCAATCCCTATGTTTTAGATGTAGGATAGCCCACTCCCTATGTTTAGTTGTAGGATAATCCAGTCCCTAATTGTAGCTTGGATAATCCCGTCACTAGCCATGAAACTCATTTCAGATACATGAGTTTGATTGGTAAGAAACGTGTCGGGTAACTACTATTTAAGTGATTGAGGTAGGGTGGGATGATGCGGTCATGCCTCGGATCCCAGAGGCTAAACCCTAAAGGTAGCATTCAATGTGTTTGAATTCGGGTGTTACCTAGTATGGAACAACCCTTGAGATATCATGAAAGCCTCGAGTGTAACCAACAACATTGGCTCTAATCATGATCGAGTTCTAGAATTTTGTTTCCAAACTTTGAATTTAAATCAGCGAGCAATAGTCTTCTCGTATAAGATCCTTGAGTTCTTCCCCCGACAACCTCTTCACTGTATCCCTTCCTAGCGTTTGTACCAGGAGATTCCACCAAGTTAAGGTTGCGTTCAGTAGGAGACTCTCCGTGTATCTAATTGTCTACTCAGGAATGCGTTTCCTAGTATGACTAACCGACTTCATTGTCTTTATGTGGCAAACAGAACCTACCGCACCTCTTGTATTAACGAGGTCTTGCCGCTTACAGTCCGAAAACTCTTAAAATTAAGGCCTTGTGTGGTCGCATCTTCTGGTGTGGCATTGCTACTCATTCCCGATCCATCGGGATTTGAATCACTTGAACTACCAGTACCACCTGTACTGTCACTAGTGTCGTCCCGATTAACCTCATGTTGTGCAATTTCTGCACCCTCGTGTTGTTCCATAAGAACTTTAGTTTGACTGTGAGATGTTGATTAGTTAACCCCTTTTTGGGTGTAGACCATCCTTCTGGCGCCATGAGCTTTTTAATATACAACATTAAAAGAATCTAGACATATATTTTGGATAAATATAGTCCATCATGTGCCCATGAATGAAGAAGGAAATTGGTCATAAAATCCTCAAGATCGTATTGTTCATACATGTTTGAATAAATGATAATGTGGATAACCGCAATCAAAATGCGTAGCGCCTCTTGCGTGTACTGGACATATGTCTAAGTGGAAAACGAAATAATTTGTTGAGGAGGGGAAACCAACCAGTGGCCTCCGTCCCTATAGTATGCATTCCATACTACATAGTCTTTCATCATCCGAAGTAGAGAAATTCCTTTGTCGTACTTGCCCATGTGATGAATATGGTAATAGTGCTTGAGCTTCACGAGCTCCAACAAGATCATTAAGATCTTCATAGATGTCGAATAGAATGCAGTGAGGGAGTTGTAGCATGGCTCATGCCATACTATCCCTTTGGATAGGACAAATGTCAAATGACGGAATTTATGGTATTCATTTCCAATAAGTAAGATAAGGTGCCATAGACACCAAGGAACCAACTCATGTATAATAATTCTAGAATGTTGAGGAAAGGTCCTCCATGAGTGGTTAACAAGTTTTGTTTATTTAGATGACTAGTCTCGAACAACTCGTGTTGTAGATCGAATGTTAGGTGCGAACAATACGTATCGTCTTCCTGTATTGTATCCTAGGGTGTTATAGTAATCATCTCGGTTAGTGTTCTAGTGGATAGAAAAGACTGAATTTTAAGTAACAACTTAAAATTCTTGAATGAATAGTGATCATTAGCTTAACCCGCAGAGTCCACCAGGATTTCCATGTACTAAAACTTATTACGTGGGCCCCCGTAATAATAAATTGTCTTGCATGGTCACCCTTGAATTCTCTCGTTCAAAGAAGAAAATCAGTCAAAGAGAGGACACTATTGTCTATGTTTAACACATGAGGGAACTTCATGATAGTTCATGTGTCAACGTCCGTTGTCATTAATCGGAATGACACGACGTTAGATGAAATAAAAATAGAGAGATTTTGTAAAAATAACAACTGGAGGGGCACTTTTAAGATGAGAAATTCATCTTCCTTGTCTGGACAAGAGTGTCGTCAATTACGATTTGTATGAGCCACAGGGACCTCGTCCCACTAATGGAGTTGTTGTCCAAGGCTGCCACCTCCGCCTCATTGTCACTACTGAAGTCAGGCATCTCAGCATCCGCGAGAAAGCAACCATCTTCCACGGGATCAATACTTTATGGTCTCACTTAGGAACCACGTTCGTCATAAGCTCCGCAATAGACATGAGGTCGATATTCTCATGGAAGATGTATTGTATAAAATATGTCATGTTTGAAAAAAGAGTATCATATCTTGTGTAAAAGATGTCGTGTCTTAACCATGTTATGTGTGTCAAGGATGACAATGGAATTCGAAGTCGAAGGCATTTTGTTCTTGCCACAATATTCCTTAGAACGCATATATAAATCAATTATATATAATCACATAAAATCCTATCTAACAAGGATTTCTATCTTGCATAAGCTGAACTTGTAAACCGTTTATAATGCGTAAACTGATAATGTAATGTATTGTAGGCACATAGTTTGTTAATGTAATGTGTCTATTTCTCATAGACTTCACCCATGGAAATGTCCTCGCTTGATTTAGGTGAAGTGAATTTTTGTTGTAGTGGACCTTGAAAAATGTTTATGCAATGAAAACCATTTGACCTATCCAATTTTATTTATAATCTGTTCAACATGAACAAGAGGTTTTTGTGAGAGGTCCCTAGTGATTGTAGAATTAGACTCGAGAAAAAAACCTGGCTCTGATACCAATCTGCCACACCCGCTCATAGCGGAAGCGCGAGGTGTGATCTGATCGGTTCTCATTGCATAACAATATAAGTGAACATACTAAATGAATAAAAACAAGCTCCAATGCCATTGTCGTAATCATTTCAAAAGAATGCAACATAAGTTAAATGTATTGGTTACAAACCATCAAATGAAAATAAGTTGTCATTGTTTTATACATCAAAATGTAAGTCTTAAAATGTCAAGGCTTTGACCACTATATCACCGCAAAGATGCGGTATATAACGGGCAAGCCCTTCAAATGGTGGCATGGAGTCTTGATACTTGCTTTCCTTGACTGAAATGTCCGCATGGTCCACTAATTTCCTGAAATACATGTTATGTTTGAAAACATCAACAAAAGTTGGCGAGTTCATGCAGTTTAGTTGTATGAGATGTATCTGTAAAATGTGAGTTGTATAAAATGTATCCGTAAAATGTGAGTTGTATAAAATGTATCCTTAAATGTGATTTGTATAAAATGTATCTGTATGTAATGATGTAGTGTGTAAAGCGTCAATGAAATCGTTGATCATTAATGTTTCGCGAGAACATTAATATGTGTGACGAAATAGGAAGCAATCCAAACCTAGACGATTTCGTGTCGACTACCATCGACTGGGACACAAACGCACTCTTCTATATGGGTCCACGACCAAGAGTGGGGCTCGCCAAAACCCATTAGATCTAACCCTCTGTACCTAGGTCCAAACTGGATTAATGGTGCTTAGATGTATGACCCTAATCGCACATGATCTAAGGTGTTTCATTCCATGACTTAACATACAATTGAACATGTATTTTCCCCGATAGTTGTAAAGTTGTAAAGCTTTTAAAATGAATAGGGGACATGAACTCACAGAATCACGTCCGTGAATAGAAGTAACTATGATCTCACGTGCGGTCGTCCTGAATAGTGTTGCGACCTACAAATGTTCTTATATTTGTTAGACACTTCGGTCTTTATAGATGACTTGAGTACAAGTCTTGTGTCTTAAATATGTGTAAGACTTGTATGTCTTTAATGTTCGTTGAACTGTGTATTAGATGAATGAATAGTTAAACTGTTATATATATATTTCACCAAATATATATATATATATATATATATATGTAATCTTGTATCTTGTGAGTTGTATCATCGGGTCTTGTCTTCTTGATTTTGTGCCTTGTATAAGTAAATTGTATAATTGTATTTTTATCAATTATATGTCATTGGGCTTAGCCCAAGAATTCATGGTATTGGGCTTAAATAGTATTGGGCCTAAATAGTATTGGGCCTAAATAGTATTGGGCCTAAATAGTTTTGGGCCTAAATAGTATTGGGCCCAATGTTATTGGGCTTAATGTTATTAGGCCTTGGCCCATATGTTTGGTTTTGGGCTTAGCCCATGAGTCTTGATATTGGGCTTAGCCCATGTATTTATGTTAAGCCCATTTGTATAAAATAAGCCCATTTGTATAAAACAAGCCCATTTGTAAAGATGTAAGCCCATTTAGTAAAAATAAGTCCATTTGTAAGTATAAGCCCATTTATAAAAATAAGCCCATTTGTAAATTATAAGCCCATTTATAAAACATCTTTCATTTTATAAAAATCACCATACATGGAGTTTTTAGTTAAATAAAAGACATATAAGTTTTTATAAGTTTCTAAAACTTCGACTTTTGTTAACGGTAATATATATATGTATCCGCGTCGAAAGATCACCTAAGCGTCATAGTAACTCCTCGGAATGGCGATATGTTTATAGATTCGCCCGTCGTCCGTTATGACCATAACTTGTGTCTGAAGGCTCGGAATGTCCGTAAGTTGTTTTGAAGGCGTATTTACATGTAGTCTTGTAAGACTTTAGTCGAAATGCACATTGTGTTTATTTGTATCATTGTATTCAAGTTCCTAGTTATCATACATATAACTAATACAAACAAATAACACATAGCACATAAGTTGTTAAGTTAACTAAATATATATTTTCTCAAAAATATATATTTATATCAAACTTTGCTTTTATAAAAACTATTCTTTAAAATCTTTTTAATCTAATAAAGATTTTGTCAAAAATAATAGTTTTTATAACTTATGATTTTTAAGAGAAATGGCCATATTTCCTTTGAAATATATACCTTGCCATGTTTATATAAAACATATCTTTTTCTTATAAAATCACCAATAATCTTCTCATATTTTTCTTAATAAAAACATATGAGATATATAGCAAAATCTTAACAACATGAAATCAATAACATGTGGGGTTTTGGTATGATCATTACATAAGTTAACTAGTTCAAAATCCATGCTTTACTTCTAGTTTTAACAAACTTTTTTTATAAAAACCCATCTTGTATGTTTCTTTTTATAACTTTGTAAAAGTATTATTTTTAGTGAAAAACCTTATATACTTTAACAAAATCAAAGATTTTGATCATCCATCCAAACATTTATGTTTAACAAAACCCTTAAACATTTTCATGTACACTTGTTAGATTATGTTTTTTAAACATCATCTAACAAGTTATTTGTATGCTAATCATCAAAACTAGATCAAATATGCAAGTATTCATCCTTAAATCACAACAAAAACACACTTTTATATCATGATTATTATTTTGCTTCTTTGTATTTCCATATTATATGATTATTTAGTTTATTACATGTTCTTTAACCAAATAATACATAAATAAGTATGAAAAGGGGATTTTAGAAGCTTACTTCTAGCACTAATGGCTAGGGATGATCTTAATGATGATTTAAAGAAAAGAAAAGTTGTTGATCTTGGGGATTTGAAAGCTTTTGAATGGATGGAAAGGCTTCTCCAACTTGTTGTTGCTTTAGATCACCATAAGTATCTTCAAGCTCCATTTTGATCATCAAAGAAGTCTTGAAAGGTGAAATGTTTTTGATGGTGTTCTTGGATAATATATGAATATTGAGAGAGTTTTCTTATGTGTATAAAAATGATGGTGAAATGCTATGAAATGTGCTTAATGATTTGTGATCTAAGTTGTTATTACTTTTCACCAAGGTTCACCACTAGACCCACTTGTTTAACCAACTTGCAAGCTAGGTAAATATCAAAGATATTTGTGGAAACTAGTTGAAAAAAAGTGGGTCCCACAAGGGAGTTTATAACCGTGAATGGGGGGGGGGGTACCCTTGCTTTGTGAACTTGTTTTCCTTAGGTAGAAGTGTTAGTTTTATTAGGAATTTGTTTAGGAAACTTATATGTATAAGGGTTTAAGTGTTTAAAAGGTGTTAAGTGACCATTACTAGTCCATAATGATCCAATTAACATTAGATGGTCACTAAAAAAAGATCTGATATTGTTCGGATATTCATTCCGCTTTGTTTCCGTTAGTCGTTATTTGAACGCTAAGTTGTGTGAATTGATGTAGATATTGGTTCGGATGGTACCAGAAGGTATCCTCATATGAATTCTATTTTAAACTGCAATTTTACATGTGGTAAAAATATTAAATGGCTGATTTCTGCAGAATTTCTGCGAAAAAGTGTTGAAATCGTCTCTTTTAGTGCTTTTCGGGCAGTTTTTAGTGTTATCGGACTTCGGGAAGGTTTTAAATCAAACCCTTGCATTCCTAGTTAGGGTTTAATATATATTAGATGTTGGACTTTCGTCTGGGTCCTAAAGATGTCGTTTAGATGGTTTCTGCGGATCCTGCGTTTTCATCAGAATACTAGTTTACTAGGTGCTTTTCTAGTAGGTTCGATGCATTGTTTAAACTGTTTCAAATGTACTTAATAAAAATGGATCATATGCATCCTAAGTAAGTATTCCATGAGTATTCTAAGTGTATGTCACGAAATACGCAGTTCGAGTGTTCTAAATGCATAAAAATGTAGCTAAAATGAGTGCTTTAAGTGCAAGAAAGTTACCGAAAAGTGGCAGTTGTCACATTTAGCACCTTAGACTCACTACCTACTGATGTTATAAATAAATTTTTATACTTTAACAGTAAGTATAAGTCTTGAACTCAGATTTCCAAATTTGACCCATAAAACATATGTGAAATGACCAAAATGCCCCTACAGTGCATAGTTTGGCCAAAAATGATAAAATTCACATATGTATGATATCTTACTGATATAACTTGTTAAAATAAATATTTTTACTGATTGTTTCAGACCACCTCAGATTGCTATTTAACCACTTTTATAAACTTTAAAATGACAAAAAATACCCTTACGGGGCTTAAATTGGTTTTAAATTCATTTTGGGCATAATGGAAGATATCCTACTGATATCACAACATAATTTAAGCATAATAACTTATGGAACCTGTACATGACTCATTTGGTCACCCGTTATGCATATTCGCGTTCGGTACGGTTTATGTAACTAGTTTGCATAAATTAACCGAAACGGGTCAAACCTTATCATTTTTACTTCAAAATCCAGAATGTGTTTTGTTTACCCATTTTATACAAGTCTTCATACTTGTTGGGTCTAAATCACATTCTAATCTAGTCTTCGCTTAATCTTGCGTTTTGAACCGTAGACCTTTCTTTAAAACTAACTGGTTTAAGTTATAACTTAAATAAGACCTGTTAGGAATCTAATAGGTTATTAAAACCATCGTTCCAGATTAGGAGCCCAGTAAAAGCTACTTGTACTTGCTGATTGATATACGGCTGAGAATAAAATTATATTTTAGCTCAGGTAAATACTTATAACTTATTTTCCCTTATACGGGCTTGGGATACGGTAAATTATTACCGCTTGGTCTGGTATTGAATCTTTAATCGATTAGTGGTTAAATCATTGAGATAACCCATTTTAATCTGTTTTGTTTGATGCAATGCCTTTGGGGGGGTTAATGACCGTGTCCTGGATATCCTCGGCTCATTCATAAGAAATGGCCACGACTTAAACCCGGGGTGTAGGCATACACCTGACAGTTGCGTATGTAAAAGATATAACCACTCGTTGAGGATAACTCGCCGTGGGATTATATTAGTGGTGTTTCTATTAATCTTGTCTCGGCTCTTCTAACCGAGCCCTGAATGGACGACAAACATATAAATCTGTATACAAGATTGTTTTAAATAATTGTCCCAAGTTATAAAAGACTTTATGCCTCGTGCATCCAAATAAATTTTATAAAAGCTTTCAAAAGTTTCAGTTAATTGTATTTACCAGTGTAAACTGACGTATTTTCAAAAAGGCTAAGTGGCAGGTATTGCGCGAAATTGGCTGGAAGCTCCTGAGCTCTAATTAAGGAATCTTGCAAGTTCTTAGTGCTTAAAGTCTGTTGAACAATAATGTGTATTCTACTCTAGATCCGCCTGTGGATCCACTCACAACCGTTTGTATAATATTTTATTTATACTTTGCATTTCGGTTTGTATTAATATTTTTTTCCTAGTCTTCCGCTGTGCATTTAAACTGTGATTATTGACTATGACGATATCAACTACGTCACGATACTCCCCACCGGGCCCACCGGTAATACGTGAAAATATCGGGGTGTGACATAAAATCTTTTTGGGATTTTAAGAAAGTTTAAACTGAAACACTATGAAATCTTTTTGGGTTTTGATGCTAAACAGAAATGAAATGAAATGCAGTAAAAGAAACTATTTACAAACATGTTTTTGGTGAGCGTGTTAGAGGATCATATCAACTACCGACAAGTTACAAGTACCATTGAGCTTGATTACACACTAAGTATTAAAAAATTCACGTAGATTGCCGATGTACTGATCCTTTTAAATTTTCACACAAATTTCAAGTTATTCAGGATACGAATTAGTGTTTTAAGAACTTAACTTATACGCGTGTCCCACCTCAGAATATACTCTCGTATCCAGACTTCTATATTCAGTCTTACAGGTGAACGTACAATAATGATATCTGTAGAGGGTAGTGCGAGATCATGAGAGCTAAGGTTAGAGCTTCCGTTCAGACAGAGAGATGATGGCTTGACTTTCGGTGTGTCCCTCTTGGAGATCTTTTCTTCAACAGCACATGATTAGCATTTTGCTATGTTTACCATTTTTTATGCTGAGGGGAGGCTTTAAATATTAAAGTTGTGCAGAGTATTATACGAGGACTAGGTTATTGCTTCTGCAAAATCAGAAGTCCTGGTATAATACCCCAGATATCAACATGTACATAGACCTAGTATGTCAGAAATAGAAAATCTTTCAAACAAGATTTCAGAGGTTACGTATATATCAAAGAGATGATCCCCACGAAATAAGCAAGCAATGATTTTTAGGTTTATATCCCGAAAAGTTTACTAAGTGTGTAAAAACCTATCGGCATATCATCAGCGAGACTATTTAACGCTTTTAAACATTACATATCTTTAGCATACCGTAACTGTCTAGCTGATGTACTATCATTTCCTATTTTTACACAAACTCTTTTTGGTTTTCTATTGTTTTTGGATTTTTGCATTTTTTATTGTTTTTGTATTTTCTGAAAATATATCTATCTCCCCCTAAATACCAAAACAGCTAAAAAATCGACAAACCATCGCAGTCTGCTTCTCAACATCATCTGTAGTGGTTTTCTCATCAACGCCAAGTATCTCCTCTGCATCCGACAACAGTTTCATACCATTTAATTTTAAAAGATATTGAAAACATGCTTTATCATAAGCTTTGGTATTCAAGTCTGCCTTTTGTTCGTCGGTGTGGATTTTGTCTATTCGTATCAACTTCTTTTAATAACAATCGCGTATGAAGTGATGACGAATTTCTATATGTTTAGTTTTAGCATGATGTACCAGATTTTTTGTTATGTTGATTGCAGCCTCATTATCAATAAATCTATGTGTAGTAAGAAATTGCAAACTGTAATCGCGCATATGTTGCTGAATCCTCAGGATCTACGAGCAGCAGCTGCTGGCAGACACGTACTCTGCTTCACATGTTGATAAAGTAACAGAGGTTTGCTTCTTACACTACCACGTGACCAGTCAGGGTCCAAGAATTGGCATCCTGCAGTTGTTGATTTTGCGTTAAGTTTGCAGCAACCGAAGTCAGAATCTGAGTATCCTTCTAGCTTGAAGTCGCCATCTTTAGGATACCACAACCCCAGGCTTGGGGTTCCTTTTAGGTAGCGTAGGATCATCTTGACGATAGACATGTGTGACGCTCTTGGACTTGACTGATATCGAGCAGTGAGGCATGTCGGGTTCATGATATCGGGTCTTGATGCGGTCAAATACATAAGCGAACCAATCATTGAGCGGTATAGCGTTTCGTCTACCTTCTCTCCGGTGAAATTAGGGTTTATACCATGATTCGTTGTTAAAGGGGTGGACATTGGTGCCGTTTTAGACATCCCAAATTTCTCCAGAACTTCGTAAACTTATTTCGTTTGATGTATGAAAGTTCCCTCAGGCATTTGATCAACTTGTAGCCCTAGGAAGAACTTCATCTCACCCATTGACGACATCTCAAACTTCTGCTTCATCACTTGTTCAAAATCTTTGCAGAGTTCTTCGTTTGATGACCCGACAACAATGTCATCAACATATATCTGGACGATCAGCAGATGACCAGCAACTTCCTTAGTGAAGAGAGTGGAGTCCACCTTGCCTCGGATAAAGCCATTGGTAAGCAAGTGTTGAGAGAGCGTCTCATACCAGGCTCTCGGGGCCTGATGCAAACCATACAGCGCTTTGTCCAGCAGGTAAACCTTGTCTTTGTGGATTGGGTTGGTAAAGCCCGGTGGCTGACCAACATATACCTCCTCTTTCACCTTTCCGTAAAGGAATGCTGACTTGACATCTAGCTGGTATACTTTAAAACCCTTCCATGAAGCAAAAACAAGGAATATACTGATAGCTTCGAGTCGAGCAACTGGAGCATAAACCTCTTTGAAGTCTATTCCCTCCTGCTGACTAAAACCCTGAACTACGAGTCGAGCTTTGTTTCTGACAATCACTCCTCGGTCGTCTTTCTTGCACTTAAACACCCATTTTGTGTTTATCTTTCGGTGTCCATCAGGTAGATCCACAAGCTTCCATACACCAAGTTTCTCGAATTGACTCAGCTCCTCCTGCATTGCATTGACCCATGATTCTTCTGTCAGTGCTTCCTTGTATGTTCATGGTTCAATCTGCGAAATAAAGCAACTGAGTGAGAATTCAGTTTGTAATGGAGCAATTTTAGTATAAAAGCAAGTAAGGCCATGGTCAATCTGGCTTCTTGTGTGAACTCCTGATTGTAGCTCTCCTATTATCAACTCCTCAGGGTGGTATGAAAGAGTCCTCGGCATAACTTCACCAGGAACATCCACCTCGCCTTCCAAATTTGTAACATTCTGATCCGCAACATTTTCATTGTCTAGGACTGTCTGATCTGAAGATTGGATTTGCTCCCCCTCATATTCTGAATCACCACGATCAAAAGTAGGTCTATCATCAGATTCTGATTCATCATTGACTGTTGTCTGATTTTCAGGAGCAGGCTCGCGTTCCGAAGTAGTGGGAGTTTGCTGAACTTCATCATTCTCTCCAGCGTTACTTGGACCAGCTTCATCATCATTGGAAGTGTGTTGTTGACGTTTAGAAGACCTTGCTGGAAATCATTCTTGAGATGCTTCATATTCCCGTAAAATATCCAAATCATCAAAGAACTCTAGCTTTTCTTCTAGATCAAATGAATCCCATAAGGCATCGTAGTTGAATCGCCATGAGTCTGCGGGCTTCTGTGGAGGCATTGAGGAGCCTTGACATTCAACGTGCTATGCTTCGATGATCCCCCCTAGACTTGGAACAAAGACTCATCTGAGTGGACTTGAATAACCCACGAAGATACCTTCTATGCTCTTTGAACCAAATTTTCCATAGGGATCTAGAACTGTACAGGGAGACCCGAACGGCTCTAGATATTCAAGATTTGGGTTGCGATTGTTGATCAACTCGAAACATGTTTTGTTGTGCTTCTTCACAATAAGTACCCTGTTGAGTGTATAGCAAGCGGCTGCTACTGCTTCTGCCCAGAAATTTATTGGTAACTTTGAATCAGCTAGCATCGTTCTTGCCATTTCGATCAGCGCTCTGTTCTTTCTTTCTGCAACTCCATTCTATTGCGGAGTATACGGTGCGCTGGACTCTTGCAATATACCTCGTCGATCACAGAATTCCTCCATTCTGTTGTTTTTGAATTCCGTACCATTATCACTTCTTAGTCTTCGAATGCAGGTTTGATACAGGTTCTCTATCTTTCTAAATGCTTCAGCAAACTCTCAAATGTCTCGTCCTTTGACTTCAGGAACGTCACCCATGAGAATCTCGAATAGTCATCAGTGACCACTAAGCAATAAAGGTCACCAGTAATACTCTTGACATTCACAGGACCAAAGAGATCCATGTGAAGTCTCTCTAGTGGCTTCGAGACAGAGTTCATCTTTTTACCCGGATGTGATTTCTTCCGTTGTTTTCCCTTTATACAACTGATACACTCCCCCTCAAGATGAAAACTCTTCAAATGAACACCTTTTACTAGATCATTATGCACCAGGTAGTTCATCTTGCGTAGGTGAATGTGGCCCAACTTTCGGTGCCACAGCTCTGACTCATTTTTAGTGGCTCTTGATACGAAGCACTTTTGTTAACCGTGGTAGTCATAGCAACGCTTATATCCAACACGTACAGATCATTAACCCTTGGTGCTCGCATGATAATCCAATCCTTGGGGATGACAAACCCCGACTTCAGGATCAGACATTTTTTGTCAGTGAAATGCGTTGAATACATTCTATCACAAATTTGAGAAATGTTGAGTAAGTTATTCTCCAGCTCGGCTATGTAGTTGACACTCTCAAATGTGATCACATCGTTTGACAATGTTCCTTCCCCAACAATACGTCCTCCCTGATTTCCTGCAAAACCGACGTACCCACCCTTGAAACCTCTAACATCATATAGCAGGGTCTTTCTCCCTGTCATGTGCCGGGATGCTCCGCTGTCCATAATCCACTCCGAGATAGACCTCGAGAGCTCCTACACATTTCACAAACATTTAGTTAGATTTTGAAGCAACCCAAGCCTCCTTCGACTCGGGTAGCTTGATGTGGTTTATTGCAGTGTACAATGTTAGGAAATTTTTGTCTTTCATTTTAAGACTCTCTTCAGATCCAACCTCAACCTCTTTATATAAAAAGAATTCGTTTTTTGGAGGTTGACCAGATAGTTGGTCTTTCTTTGGAACATACTTCTTCCTTGGTGGGGTCGAAGTTTGTTTTTCCAACTTCTCATAAAAATCCAAAGGTACATTCATCTTGACTGGTCTAGTTGAAGATGATTGTTTTTCATTAACAGAAACCTTTGGTTTTGGAACACTTGATGTCTTAGCCTCAGATTTTGGCTTCCAGGTTTGTTGTGGATAAGCTACCCTATTGTAAAATTGATCAGTTTTCTTTACCGACTGTTTTACGGGTTCAGTTTTTACTTTGATGCTTTCATTTTTCAAAATCTTCTTCTTAAAAACATTGGCCCTTTGCCTTTGACATCATTTTTCTTTCTTGGATTCTCAACAACCACAGACTTAGGTTTTGAGTTGGTGCACTTTCGTGTAATGTGTCCAACTTTGTTGCATTTGAAGTAAGTGCGGGTATCAACTACCCGACTTTTACCTTCAGTATGAGGCTGTAAGGCCTTCTTCGCAAAGAATTCTTCATTTGCTTTCGAAAAGATTTCCGATTCTTGCTCGGAAAGTGAACTTGAGCTCATAACAAACTCTTTCTTTTCGACAAACCATTTGTTTTGAAAGTTCCTCTTTTGATTGTTCTTACCACCCTGATAACCACCCGACCTTCTGTTTTGGTTGTTATTGTTAAAAAGGTGGTGGCACAAAAGGTTTCTTATAGTAAGATTTATCTCTTTCAAAGTTCAAAAGCCTTTTGGAACCTTTTAACCCTTCAATCTCAGAAACATCAATTTCCACAAGTTTGAAAACTTTCTTCAACTTGTCAATATTCACATTCTCAATTGGAAATTCAATATCCGAGTACAACTTATCAGAACCAGACATCTTGTACATGACAAGAGTAGGATCATCATTTGAGTTGTTCTGGGATTTTGATTTTGGAATGTAGTTGTTTAGAAAACACTCTTCATCTTCAGTCGAATCACTGTCTGATTTTAAAAGATTTTCAACCACATTTTTTACGACTTCAGACTGAACACTATCTTCATCTGATGATGAAGTGAATATGACATCAAATGTTTCTGGAAGTTTTTCAACGTCAGTTTTCTCACTTGTTTCACAAATGTTATCCAACCCGGACTCTTTCTTTGAAAAATTGTTTAGCACAGGCGGTGGAACTTGATGATAACCCACCCCCGTTCCATCCGAGTAAACATCCTCTCCAGCTTTGTTCTTCCCGATTGGTTTGGGAACGATATGTTGAAGAACAAAGCTAGCTGAGTTGTAACTGTTCAGTTTCAGATTGATTCTTTCATTCTCAATCTTAGCTTCCTGGAACTGAAGCTTAAGACTTGCAATCTCGTCCAATTGCTGGTTGATTTGTCTTTCTTTTGCCTGAAGAACTCCAGACAAATGAACATTTTCTTTGTAAGTTTTACCATTTCGCTCGTCAGAATCTTTTACTGTTCTTTTCAATTTTTCATAATTTTCAGAGATCTGTCTATTTTCAAGAATTAACTTCTCATTTTCTTTCTTAAAACGTTCAACATCAGTTTTATCTTTTTCAATCTTTTCATTTAATTATTTAATTCTCTCATTTGACGCTCTAAGCAGTTTATCTCGATTTAAAACTTGTTTTTCAACCATATCGACTTTTTCAACCAGATCTTGGGTCTTTTTAAGTGAGAGATACGCATGTGTGCTGCAAACTTTGCATTCTTTCATGCAATTTTTGCAATCACTCTTTGTTTTAGCGCAATCAGTCTTACCTGATTCATTGGTTAAACCACTACTACTGACCTTGTTTGTTGACTCAGACGCATATTTGGAATCTACCTCGAGTTCCTTTGCCATAAGCACTTTGTCGGCCATTTTCGTCTGGTTTTCTGCCGTCATTTCCTTTGTAGTGTCAATGATCCCATCTTCTACCTTCATTGACTTTAGCTTTTCTTCTTCGGCTTTCTTTGCAGCATCGATCTCCCTCTGTTCTTCTTCTTGCTTTAAAGATTCTATGAGAGTTTCAACTTTTCCTGATGATGGTTCTACAATTATGTTGCCTTTCGGATCTAAATAGCATTCGCGATCCGGATCCTATCTATTCGTCCTTTTAGCTTCTTTCCAAGCTGCGTAGATTTTATCCTTCATATGTAATGCTATCATCTTTCGATAGTTGTACATTTGCTCTTTAGTTGGTGGTGTTAGTTAATGAATTTGTACCATAAATGCGAATCCAACTGCATCATCTTCCGGCAGGAATTCACTCCAATCGAAACCTTCATCATCCTGAATCACAGCTAAAGCTCTTGACTTCTCCTTTGGAGTCTCCTCAATCTGCTTCATTCTGGGTGGCTCTTCACGATTTCGGTGATAGACAGCTTTCTTATAGTATTCGTCATGAAAAGGATTAGTTGTTTCATCCGCTGCTGAGTTTCTGCATTCCCGCTTGAATTGCCTCTTTTGTTTACACTTGAAGCACGTCACTTTGGATTTATCAAAACCCAGTTTTGTCAAAGGCCCTCCAATGGAATTTCTTCCCGTGATCTCCATGAATCTTTGTGCTCTTCGGATTACGCTCGCCATGCACCAACGTATATTGATCAACTCCATATCTTCAGGATCAATCTGGTCATAATCTTCTTTTGTCAAATTTGTATTTCCGATTTTTCCGGCGACCAGACTTTCATATGATTCTAAGATCAAAGCAAGAAACACCATTTGTTGTTTCGCTGTCTCCTTATTGAAGTTTTGAGCGTTGTTTAGGTTCACAACGATGTTGCATTGAAAAACATTTTTGGAAACATTTTGTTGTTGCTGATTCCCTGGAACAGATGAAGATGAACCACTAAAATAACCACTGCTGGGTATAGAACTGCTGCTTTTGTTTTCTTGAGTCGCCGTGTTTGAGCTTTCAGCAGAAAATGCGGTTCTCAATGAAGTGGTTTTTGGAATCATACTTCCCCTGTAGTAGAGATCAACATTCTGTTGATATGGGGTATTGTTCACTTTGTTCATTTTCTTGATTTCCAATTCATGGCTTTCAAATCTCTCAATTACCCAATCAACTGTCATTTCTGACATTGCTTTGGTGTTTTTCAGAACCAGACCATAGTATTGCCAGTCTTTCTCATCTGGCAAGGATTCCAATAACTTTTCAACCATCTCTTCTTCGGTAATTGTGATCCCATGTCTGACGAGTTCTATCTTCAGATGGCAAAACTGCTCAATCATCTTTAATACATTTTCATTTTTCACAACCGTTTCTTGTTTTTCAACCATCTCTTCTTCAGTATTGCCTCCTTTTTTAACAACCGTTTCTTGTTTTTCATAATCTCTTCTCCCCCAATACACTTCTTTGCTAGTTTAGCCCACAAATCCTTAGAATTGTTGTAGTTAATCAAGGAAATAATATCGTCTCTGACGGATTGATGTAGCAGGGCTATACACTTTTGTTCAGCAATAAACATTTCTTGTTCATTGTCAGCCAAGTTTTCATAATCTTGTCTTCCAATATCGTAACCATTCTTCATACACCTCCAACTCATGTAAGCAAAATCCTTCCACCAAACATCAAACCTGTTTGCCCAACGATTGTAGTCTTCAATCGCCATTAGCTTCGGTGGCTTGTTATATGTACCGTAGGCATTATCGACGCTAAGAGAATCTGTGATCGCCTTTTTTCGGGTTTGTGTTGGCATTGGTGTTCGTGTTTGTCGATGTCTCTCCAGTGTTGTACGCGAACATGTCACTAAACGGGTTCATAAAGTCGTCTCCCATCTTGAAAACACCTGAAAAAGTCAAACACTTAGAAAAATTTCACAACTTTCAAAAAAATCTTAAACTATTGCACTTGGATCGAATGGTGATCTGATGGAATGCCGATTCGATCGGATGACACAAGTAAACAATGAACCAAGTAACAAGTGTCAGATAGCACAAGTGTCGAATGGGTATCCGATCGGATGGTCGTTCGATCGAGATAACTTGTGTTTCTAAAAACTCTAAACCACAAATCCTATCCTATCGGATGATGATTCGATCGAATGAGATGTGACATTAGCAGATAAATCAAGAACAATCTAGTCTAATCTGATCAGATTGCTTGAATGACGTCATCTTGTGCGAAGAACTCGACATAGTTTTTGATCGATTTGATTAAGTTTTAGTCCGAATTTTTCAATGAAACTTTGTAGGATTGTTCTATGTTGAATTCCGATCCGATTGATATCAAATTTACTAAATTTCGTCCTTGAAATCTTGCTTAATTTTGAGTTTTTCTGGTTCTAAGGTGTGAAAATGTGAAAACTGCAAGAAATGTAGGAGGAGAAGAAGAAATGGTCAAAATCTCTGGTGAGATTTGACTGAAATCTGCAGAAAAAGGATGAAATCTTGGTGAAATGTTATTACAATCTCCGATTTGTCTTCTCGAGGCTCTGATACTACTTGTTAGGCCACGCGCGGGATCTGTTCTAGTCGTAGAACGTAGCGGAATCGATCAGCGTCGAGGTGCGGAATCCCTCAGCACCGTCTGAGAATCACTAACAACAGTTTCAACGCTTAACATGTCTGATTTCATTGATTGATGGTGAAAATACAGAAGATCCAAATGAAAGTCAGACAGACAGGGCTTCGCATCAGCAATCAGCAAAAGGTTGTGGACAAATGACACAAGTCCACTATTTATAGGCAAACAGGGATGAGAGGATGTCATTTGATCGGATTGCCATCCGATCAGATTGCCATCCGATCGGATGGTCATCCGTACGGATGACATCTGACAGTTAACGTTCTGATCCCTGTTTGTCTAGACACAAAAATACATACATGTACATACATATACAAAAACACATATACATGACAAAATACATAAGACTCGATGTAGACGGAAGCTACAGACATATGTACTAACATATATATAACGCACTGAGCAATCATCTGTTATTGGCTTGTAGCCCAAAGTTTCTATAGATATGGTGAATCAGAATTCTGATGGTGCCAATGGCAGGCGTAATGATAATGTGAATGCTACCCGCGAAAGCGAAGGAAGTAACCTTCAAGCCTTGATTGCCGCCGAGGTCGGCAAAGCCATGGAATATTTTATGGCAAATTTTAGAGGATCGGGTTCAACCCATCCAAAGTCCCAATCTATCCCACATTCTTCCACACATAAAAATGAAAGCTCACATTATTCCTCAAATGAGAGGATTGAGCCCAGACAAATTGTCAAGTAAAAATCTCGTTCTATTAAAGATGGGTGCACATACAAGTATTTCGTATCTTGCAAACCCCGAGATTTCACTGGGGAAAAGGGAGCAATCGATGCCATGAAATGGCTCAATGAAATGGAGACAGTCGTAGACATCAGCGGGATGATGACTACTTCAAGAAATCAAAGAAGCGGGATGAAGTGAGGTTAAAGTCAGCCAAAACTGAGACTGATGGGAAAACTAAGCGGGATGATGACCATTTCAAGAAATCAAAGAAAGGCAAGTCTTGGTTCAGTAAGAACCAACAGAGGTCTAATGATAGGCCTACTTGCAAAACTTGTGGTAGAAGACATTGGGGACAGTGTCGCACTGACCGGCAGTCAAAGCCTTGTGGCATATGCAAGAAGACTGGTCACAAGTCATTGGATTGTAAGGACTTGAAGAATGCCGTATGCTATGGGTGTGAGATAAGGGCCACATAAAGATAAATTGCCCTAAACATGCTAATGAGGGCAATGAAAAGCCTAGGGAGGCGAAGAAATCCAATGCTCGGGCTTTCCAGCTAACTGCGAGGGAAGAAGTTAAGGATACAAATGTCATTACGGGTGCGTTTCGTGTAAATGACATTTTTGCAAGATTTCTATTTGCTCTAGAGTCGATAAGAGCTTTGTTGATCATAAGTTTAGTAAACTATTAAACCTACCCCTAAGAGCTTTAGACATTGTCTACGAGCTAGAGATGGCAGACGGTAGCATAGAAACCGCTTCTACTATTCTTGATGGATGTGTTATATCCATTAAGAATCATTCTATCATTCTATCCCTATTAATCTTTTGCCAATGATTTTTTTTGGGGGGGGGGGGGTTTCGATATAGTTTTAGGAATGGATTGGTTAGCTCATAACCAAGCCCGTATTGCTTGCGATAAGAAACTTATCAAGATTAATTCCCCATCCGGTGAAGTACTCACCATTCATGGAGATCTACACTATGGTTTGCCTGAGAAAGTGCCTCTGCTTAAGGCATCCAAGTGTTTAAAGAAGGGATGTGTCATCTACATGGCACAAGTAACGATTGACGAACCAAAGCCAAAGATTGAAGACATTCCAGACATCTCAGAATACCCAAATGTGTTCCCTGAAGATCTACCTAGTCTACCCCTAGAAAGGCATGTCGAGTTCAGGATCGAAATCTTGCCTGGAGCCACTCCTGTAGCTAGAGCTCCATACCGATTAGCACCGACAGAGATGTCGTAACTAAAGACTCAACTTGATGAGCTATTAGAGAAAGGCTTCATTTAGCCTGTTTGTAAAGAAGAAAGACGGTTCAATGCAAATGTGCATTGACTACCATGAGATGAACAAGATAACGATCAAGAATCGTTATCCGCTCCCAAGGATCGATGATTTATTCGACCAGTTGCAGGGAGCTAGTTATTTCTCCAAGATTGATTTGAGATCGGGGTATCATCAACTGAAAGTTAGCAGCGAGGATGTTCCAAAGACGGCTTTCAGGACCAGATACGACCACTATGAGTTTCTAGTGATGCCTTTTGGGCTCACAAATGCGCCTGCAACCTTCATGGATCTCATGAATAGAGTCTGTAAACCGCATTTAGATAAGTTTGTCATCGTGTTTATAGACAACATACTTGTCACAGCCCCCGACCCCATCCCGGGAGCGGGAGCCACGAGCCAGTCAGATGGTAACGGTGTTTATCAATTTAGCAGCAGAAATTTTCATCAGGACCGTAGTTAGGAAATATTTTTATCAGAATTAAACACCAAAAGGTTTAAAATAAACAAATGGGATAAAACCCAAGTTTTCTTGTATTACATTTATAATAACAAGTGGGACAAAACCCGATTTTCCTTTAGAGTACATTTTAGGTAATAAACCCTAATTATTGAAAATAATTTTCCTTTTTATATTAGATAACTTTTATGGCCACTTTTCTAAGCCTTCAGTGCTTTCCAGCTGGCTTTTATGGGCTTCGTACTAAGTTACCTGAAACACGTGTTTAAAACATTTTATCAGCAAGAAATACTAGTGAGTGAATCCCAGTTTAATCAAAACAGGTTTTATCATTCGCAGTATTGAGGGCGATCGCGCAATTACAATTGTTTCCAATTCATACTTGAATTATCACCCACGGTACTGTCGTCTCGACTTATGGTCATGTTACTACTCACAATATAGTAACAAATTTTGTATACATAACCCCAAATATACCGACGATAATTGTATCATTACAAATACTTAATCACTAGCAATATAATGTAAAATAATTGAGGTTTTGTAAAAATAGTTTACAAAAAAGGAAATTACTCACTTTGCTACTTTAGGTATTTCCCTGGTGACTTCCTGGTTATAATCTATTAATTTCAACAATGCACATGCGTTAGTATAATAACCCAATTTACATTAGTTATACCCTCCCCGAGACAGAAACTCCAACGACTACGTTGGGCAGAGCCTCGACAGCCGTTACGGAGCACTAGATTAATCGGGCAGCGTATCTAATACGTAACCAGGGTTATAATACTTACAACGAGGCAGAGCTTCGCTATTTAGGGGGGGGGTATTATGCCCGAAATTTATTTATACTATCAGAAATTGAGAGGATTCCGAATTGTGAGCAATGAAATTGAACTGCCGAGGCCTCCTATTTATAGTGCTGATCTTCGAGTTCCTCGCGCCCCACGAAAGAGACCGCAAGGGTCTTCACGCGCCACGAAAGCCCTTAAGGCAGCAACGAGTTTGCTGAGTCATCCCGGTTGTTGATGCGTGTCCTGCCACGTGGCGGCTCCGGGTTGTGCCGCTTGTCCCCTCGCTCGCGGCCCGTGAAGAATCACAAGCAGCCTGTCGCGCCCCGCGACAGACTTAAATTATTGTTTTTATTTCTTACTTAATGAGGTAAAGGGATTTCGGGGCCGGTTTTCATATACGGGGTGTATTTTAGAACAATTGGGGGTGTCTAAAGTATTTTAAGGACTGTTGTTATATTTAATAAACTAAATAATTTATTTGTATTAAGTACAGTAACCCAATTTAACTATATCCCTACGTCACGAGACAGAACCCCAACGAACTTAGTCGGGCAAAGCCTCGGTGGGTCCTAAATCAATCGGACAAGGTATTGACTCAGTGGTCAGGGGTTACAATACTTAAAACGGGACATGGCTTTATTATTATTATTATTATTATTATTATTATTATTATTATTATTATTATTATTATTATTATGGGATGAAAATATATATATATATATATAGAGAGAGAGTAGAAAGCGAGATAGAAAGGGAGTAGAAATGGATTTAGCAATCTGAAAAGTTTTCCACCATATTCTATTTATAGGTGAATTCTTACTTGGAGCTTAAGTTGAAAGATTCCTTTTGACCATAATTTCACAACACGTATACAATAGCATTTAATGCATAAGTTAGTGACTCTTCTCAACATATATATTTGGACTATAATAATATAAACATAGATATTAGTATTTGTATTAAGTGTGTAGGTCCCTCTCGAGGATGAGATAAAACCTTTTCCTTGTTATATCAAACACACTAGCGAGTGCGGAATCCAAGCTAGCATGCAACCGAGGTTTTGTATGAGAACAAACACAAACACAACACACAACATTCAACGATTAACACCACTTGTATTAATGCGTATGAAAGGTTCCGGTTACAAGCGCAAGGTTTACAATTCTGTATTGCAAACTCTCTAAGGTGTGTGTGTGTTCCTGGACAGAATGCTCTCTATGTGTCTCCAATGTCTAAAATGAAATGAACACAACACTTGGGTATTTATACCCGACACAGCAGCTATGGTCGAAGGATAAGGTGATCTGGTCGAAGGATCATCTATCGACCAGAAATCTACCGAAAGATCCATACATACCTCGAAGGATAATAT
The DNA here is from genome assembly GCA_030545235.1 of Helianthus tuberosus. Lineage (NCBI taxonomy): Eukaryota > Viridiplantae > Streptophyta > Magnoliopsida > Asterales > Asteraceae > Helianthus > Helianthus tuberosus. The sequence continues at coordinate 155,229,747 of CM060358.1, forward strand.
CCTTCGAGGTCCATCTGTATCTATCGAAAGACATTATCTTTCGAGGTCATCGAAGGATACAAACCATCCTTCGATGACATCCTTCGACACCAGCATGTTTCAACCAATGTGCTAACTGTTTGACCAAGTCAAACTGGAGGATGGTTGACTGGTCAAACTTACATCGAACGCACATATAAACAAATCTAGACACAAGACATCGTTTTGTATCATGACACATTACAGACAAAGTACAGACACAAGCAGCTTTGTCTTGATCTTCGTGTCTTCAAGTCGTAACCAAGTCGAACTGAGCTGAGTTGAACCGAGCCGAGTCGTGTCCACAAAATATGCATCAACAAACTCCCCCTTGGACGCTACTCGTGAGGTTCAACGCTATTCGAGAGATTCAACTTCGATGTCTTCCACGTCGGAGGATCTTCAAAGTCTTCACGCGTCGTAAGTAGAAAGTGTATCAACAAACTCCCCTTTTTCATTTAGGAAGTGTGTCAATAAACTCCCCCTTAGATTGAACTCTCCATTGAGTCATGCTCGTGAATCTTTTGACTTATTAATTCTTCAGATCCTTGTGGTGTTGATGAAGTGTCAGCGGCAACTCGATCACTTTATCCTTTGAGTGCCTCCACTTCGTGTCTTCATTCCAAAGCTTTGTCATCGACCATGTTCTCCTCGCCTTTAGCATCTGCACATGCAAGAAAGCTAAACGCATAATGAGAACAACCGTTTGGAATATAGTTAACATATAAACGAACGACACATATGAGATCAAATCTCAATCAACCACCAACCGACAGCAGTTTGAAAGTTTAGAAAAATATACATTTTAATCCTTTAACTTTCAAAACTCGTTAACTTCGACTATTTATGAAGATGCAATTGTTTTCCAGCTTACGATCAGGATTTTGGGTAGGATAGACTCGAGTTCCAACATCGGTCAATCAAAAATAAACTAAAAGAAAAATCTTTTTGGATTTTATAAAGTTTAAATTAAAACACACCTAAAATCTTTTTGAAATTTTCATTTTTCAAATGTAAAGATGGAAAGCAATAAATAAATATATACAAAGATGCATAAACAGGAAACATTAAATAAATATATACAGACATTCTTTTTGCGAGTTTCGAGGGTAAGAGAATCATATCAGTGTACGGTCATGTCAAAACGCTCTTGTTGTTCTTTTAGATAACATTAAGATAAGCATCCTATAACGATTATCGGTATTGTTGTCCACTTAAGCTCAACTTATCATTTGTAATCATGGCGAGGGGATACGTTAAGGCGAGGGGATACGTTAAGGTATAATTTATACTTACCGACCGGTGTTCATCCACATCACGACACATTCCCGTATCAAGGTATGCACGAGGGTTCATCTTACCGGTGAGTATACCGATTATCATCTGTTTGACCGTATAAGATGTGAGATTCTCACTTATTTAATTTGAAAACAAGCCCTATGTGATAGAATCACTTATTGAGGAGGAACTTGAGTTTCGATGCATGAGGGCACAGGAGCAAGTCCGTGAACAGGTCAGTACTTTCGTACAGCAGAGAGACGAACTTGACACCCGGAAAGAATTTGTGATATATTATCACTTATTTGTTTGGACATGTGATTGTTGATCACTTATTGAGGTCGTATGCAGTATGTACACGTATGTATAGTATCATGAAAGATCTAGACTTGCGTCCCCGTTATTTTTCGGTAAAAGAAACAACCATGATACCCAGATGATAAGCAGCATAAAGACCGAATATTTCAGAACCTCGGCAATCTCTCAAACGAAATTTCGGTACCAAGACCATATGCCAATGAATGGTTCCCACCCAGTCTTCAGTCGGATTAAGTTTATATCACCCTGCACACTTTAAAATGATTGTGAGCCTACCGATACATCTTATATAGAGCTGCTTATCGTTTTTCATTTAAGGTTTAAAGAGGTTTGGACAGACCACTGATGTACTATCATTTTCTCCTTTTCTCGCCAGGAAACTCATTTTTGTTTTTCTATTGTTTTTGAGTTTTTGAAATTTTTCGATGTTTTTGGATTTTTCAAAGTTGGATTTACTCCCCCTAAAATCAACAAACGAAGATAAAATTGAAAAACACAAAGTTATTTACAAAAAAAAAGACTTTCCGATGTTGGTAAACTCATGTTTTACCTCAATGCCATTTTTTTAATCTGAACAGATTTCTCGAATTTTGGAAAAATCAGTTGGCATGTCGGTTTGCGGTGTGGACCATGACAACATTGTCTGGCCAAAGAGTGCTGTACGAGATAATACAATTCATAAAGCAGCTTAAATATCGACAAGTAAAGGAGAGATTAGAAATTTAAAACCGTATCCTGCAACTGCTTCGTGCATTCCCAGGAACCTGAGTGCTCTCCCAGACTGAATATCCACCCGGTGTGGATTTCAAAGTCGATTCTTTGTAGTTACTAAGAAGTCTCTTGACAGCAACAAGATCATAAACCTTTGGGTCCGGCTGGTCTTCCACATTTTACCAGCGAAGGTTTTTATCTTTCTCTTGAGAAGTAGTGTGCGGTTGTTCAATCCATGCCAAGGCATCCGCACACCCGGTTGGTTTGTTCAACAAACACATTTTCTTCAATCACACCGTGAAGAAATGTACACTGCACGTTTATCTTGTTAATCTGAACTTCAAACGTGCTGCAGGTGCGTACATTTGATTTGAATCTATCCCTGGGAACCCGATCAAAGCTTGATTGCATTTTTGTCGAAGCTTTTCAATCTCTTTCAACAGACATTCTTTCACCATCATTCCTTCATCGGAATGTTTAACTTCTTATCTTTTTCCTTTCTCTCCATAAAAGGCAGCAGTTTCTTCTGTTGCCTATTTTGTGCAAGGATGCTCCACTATCAACAATCTTACGACTATCGAAAGTTCCTCCTGGAATATCCTACACGCTTACTCAAACATTAGTTGGAGAGAGGGACCCAAGCCTTTGTGGACTTGGGTCGTCCTTGATCATCAAGGTAAGTGATTTCAATCACTCGATGATTAGGAAAAGGAACCTGTGGTGCTCCCCCTGATTGAATTACCTGCTTTTGCTTCCAAGCTGTTTGTTCTTTACCAGTATTTGCAGTAATTGTTTTAGCATTTACTGGTTTTACAGTTTTAGGTTTTGCTTGAACAGGTTTTTCTTCTTTGACCTCTGATTTTAAGGCCTTCTCAATTACCTTTTGATTCTTTTGTTTTAACTTCTTTTCCCTTTCTTTCAAGACACGTGGGTCTTGTTTCGGGGAAAATGATCGTTTTTGGTAATTGGTTTCTTGGGGAGCACTCGTTTTTGGCTTCAACTTTTGCAGGTATGGGCAGTATCTTACAATATGCCCAATTGTGCCACACTCAAAGCACATTCTCCGCTCTACAAACCTCGGAGAAACATGTTGATGACCAGACTGAGAACCAGACAATGAACTTTGTGATCTAGATGTACTTGTTCCTAAGTCACATCCGTTGGTGTGTTGGGTGTAATTATTCTGATCATTTCGTTTTAAAATTCTAACTTGTTTTACAAAATCAATGTTAGATTTATTCTGAAATGTTTCCAGTTTATCTGTACCCTTTGATCCAACAAAGTTCACCTTCTGTTCTCTTTTCTTAACGGGGGCTCTTTTGTTTTGCACCTTTTGCTGCTGAACTTTAGGTGCTTGAACATTCTTGTTCTGAGCTTTCTTCCCCTGTACCTTCCCTTTTTCCGAATTAACTTGTTGTTTTCGCTCAGTTGATTGTTTTTGGTTTCCGTATTGTTTTCTAACTTGTTCACACGGAATTGGATCACATTGAGTGACGGTGACTTTGCCACTTTTGTTTCCCAAAAACTTATCAATACATCCTTCAAAAATTTGCTCAATTAAATCTTGATTTACATTTTTAATTGGAAAATCTTTGTTAGAGTAGATCTTATCATCTCCTTTGAGCGTGTACAACAAGTTACTCCCGTCACAACTAGAGACAAGGGACTCCATTCCTTTTGACATTTCAGTCTTACTCGGTTCCACTGATGGATCACACAAGATGTGATTCTCAATTGGAATATCTGTTGTAACCGAGTTAGACTGTTGATTCACAATTTCTACAGATTCATCGTCCGAAGAATCAGAGTCATCATCCGAAGAATCAGTATCCACAACAATGGGAGGACTCTGTTCCTTGACACACGATGAATCTGTCACATTCTCAGATTCAGATTGTCCTGAGGATGATGTACCAGTTGTGAACCCGAGGCCTGCTGCAAAATCATCTAGATTGAGTGGCACAGTAGGTTCAAAACGGGGCATATCCTCAACATCAGGCGATTTGGAGTAATTGTGATTCATTGGGGGAGGACATGATTTAAATCCATTACACTTCCTATCCCCCTTTTTCTTCTGAACATCAATAATGTGATCCAAAACATAGCGGGAATTGGAATAGCTTTCCAATTTCTGCTTGATTGTCTCACATTCACATCTAGCTGTTGCTAACTCAACCATTTGCTTTTCAATTGTGTCAATTAAATCATTGTTAACATGTTGTTTTCTCAAAACAGCCCTTTGTAATTCAGAAACATCATGTTTTAGTGACACAATTGTTGCCTTAAACTCCTTTTCATTTCTGGTTAAAAACACATTAGCTTCAGTCGCTTTAGCAGAATCTACAATCAATTCTTGATTGTGTTTGGATGTGATTTCAACTTTCTCTTGCAAAGCCTCGTGTTTGCTTTGTAACTCAGACATGTTTGCTTCTAAATCAGCATTTTTAACACGCAAGCTATCACAGTTATCACAACTAGCTACAGTGGGTTCATCGACACATACCTGACCTGATGAACTGTCGACATTAGCCATAAAGGCTGAATGGAGAGAAGACGAAGAGTAAGCAGCTTGATCCACATGATCATTCCCTGAAGTGGAGGATTCTTCATCTGAGCTTCCATTATAACCAGAAGAATCTTCATCCTCAGAAGAGTCACCACCATTGGCGGAAGATTCTCCACCACTGGCGTGCTTTAAATCCTTTACGACTTCAGCAAAACATGCTGTTCCACCATTTCCTCCTTCTCCAAGCTGAAGCGACCAATCACAACCCTCATCTATTTGAACCACCAGCCCCAGGTTGGCATTTGATGGTCCTGCTTGGCTTTGGTTATTGACAGGTATCATCGTACGAACATTGTTCCTGTTCTGGTTCTGCTGGTTGCCTTGGTTTCTGAACGGATTTTGATTTCCATGCTGAGCTGGTCTTGTGCATTCCCTTTTGAAATGACCCCGTTCACCACAGTTAAAGCACGTTACAGCTTGCTTGTTGAACCCATACTTGGTGTCTTTCTTGCTATCCAAGTTGGTTCTCCCCGTCCTTTCCATAAACTCCTTTGCTCTTCGAATTGCACTAGCAAGAGCCCATTTAATATCCATCATTTCAAACTCTTCTTTATCCACTTGCTGATAATCTTCATTGGTTAGATTTACATTTCCAATCTGACCTGCGATCAATCCACTGTAAGCACTAACCAATGTATTCAACATCTCCATATGCTCCTTGGCTACTTCGACACTGACTTTGGAAAAGTTGGAAGTGTCTAATCTGACTGTGTTAGGATTGGAAGTGGCTTGAAAGCTGGAAGAGTTTCCATAAAACCCTTGCTGTTGCGGTTGTTGCTGCTGAGCTGTCGGTTGAGCTGTCGGTTTCACATCTGGTCTTGGATACATCAAGTATGCTGAAGGATCAAACTGTTCTGTTGTTGATGGACCAGTGTTTGATACGAAGGCTGTTTGAAGCCTCGCGTGTTGAGAAGCTGGTTTTTCTCCACTGATGCCTCCTGCAATCCCAAAGTACATTTCTGGACTTTGAGGAGTTAGAGTTCTTTTTGCCTTAAGCTTTTCTTCCACATCCTTGTTCTCCAATTTTTGAATTAAATCATAAATGGTGATTGTGTCTAAAACACCAGTTTCTTTGAGAATTTCAAGATAACTGCTCCACTTTGCTGGTAAGCTATCAGCAAATCTCTTTACTATTTCTTGTGGAGTGGCATTGACTTTAAAAGCAAACATCTCGCTCATCAAGTGATGGAACCTAGTAGATAACTCTGCCAAAGTCTCATTCTCCATACACGTGAATCCTTCAAACTCTTTCTTCAGTAAATCTTGCTTGATCTTTCTTGATTGAGCATTTCCTTCACATCGTAACGTGAGCATATCCCACAAGCTTTTAGTAGTCGTGCAGTAAACAAACTGGTGGTAAATGTCTTTGTGAAGAGCTTGTGTGAGAATCATGAATGCTTTCTTTTCTAACTCAATTTTCTTCTTATCTTCATCAGACAAAGTGCTGTAAGTTTGTGGATTAGATCCTGCAACTTCCAACTCATTTTCAAATGCGGTGAAGAAACACATCCATAGATCTTGACCTTGCCCCTGAACATAAGTTTTCAGCCTTTCTTTCCACCATCCCCAATCATTGATGTGATTTAACTTTGGCGGTTTTGTGCTTGTGCCAGTTTCACTGTCGTTCTGCATCATAGATTGAATGCTGTTGCTTTGATTTGTGACCAATGCCCATTGATTTGCAGTTATCATTGCAGCTTGAGGTGGGGCACAAGCTCGCATCCATGCAGTTTTGTCGAACTCTGGCTCAGGTTGTTTAGCTGATGATTGTGTAGTCGAAGTTAATTGAGTCCACCACTCACCGTTTGTTCCCATTTTATAAAAGTTAATATATTAAGTGAAAATTGATTTTAAAAAAAAAATTAATTTTCACAAACTATATTAAAAATTTCGAATGATAATCAAACAGCCGAAGGATCCTTGATCGAAAGTCCTGAAAAACACAAACTGTTAAGCTTAAACAGATTAGGATCGAAAGATGCACACAGGTTCGAAAGACAGACACTTGTTCGAAGGATCAACAGTGTTCGTAAGATCACTGTTGAGTCTCGAACAAAGGTTTCGAAAGATTAACTAACTCGAAAGATTCACAGTTTGACAGATCCTTATCTTTCGAATATATATCCTTATCTTTCGAATAACTATCTTTCGAATAGATTCCCTTGATCGAAAGATATGTCTCTGACTTCGAATGATGGGTCGAAAGGTGATTATCTATCGAGCCTTCCTTGATCGTAAGATGATCTTTCGATGTCGAAAGATATCCTTCGATTGCAACTGACACAACTGACACAAAGTTGACAAAAGTGACAGGTTGGTGAAAAGGTGATGGGTTGGTAAATCTTTCGGCAGAAAGTATGGTTCAGACCATCATTTTCTGCAAAAACAGATTTTGTATGATTATTTTAATCAGCTCACCCTATCCAGTACACCAACAACTTTCGAAAATAACCTAAACAAGATCAAAAGATGTAACCTTTGAAGAACACTTGAAGATATTATGAACACAAAGGGTTTTCCGGTAAAACTACAAACTTCTGAACAAGATTTAAACCCGATAAAACAAAGTTTTTCAGAAAAATACAACTTTTCAAAACCCGAAAAAACAACCCGAACACACTCGGTTTTAACAAGGAAAAGAGCCAAGGCTCTGATACCACTTGTAGGTCCCTCTCGAGGATGAGATAAAACCTTTTCCTTGTTATATCAAACACACTAGCGAGTGCGGAATCCAAGCTAGCATGCAACCGAGGTTTTGTATGAGAACAAACACAAACACAACACACAACATTCAACGATTAACACCACTTGTATTAATGCGTATGAAAGGTTCCGGTTACAAGCGCAAGGTTTACAATTCTGTATTGCAAACTCTCTAAGGTGTGTGTGTGTTCCTGGACAGAATGCTCTCTATGTGTCTCCAATGTCTAAAATGAAATGAACACAACACTTGGGTATTTATACCCGACACAGCAGCTATGGTCGAAGGATAAGGTGATATGGTCGAAGGATCATCTATCGACCAGAAATCTACCGAAAGATCCATACATACCTCGAAGGATAATATCCTTCGAGGTCCATCTGTATCTATCGAAAGACATTATCTTTCGAGGTCATCGAAGGATACAAACCATCCTTCGATGACATCCTTCGACACCAGCATGTTTCAACCAATGTGCTAACTGTTTGACCAAGTCAAACTGGAGGATGGTTGACTGGTCAAACTTACATCGAACGCACATATAAACAAATCTAGACACAAGACATCGTTTTGTATCATGACACATTACAGACAAAGTACAGACACAAGCAGTTTTGTCTTGATCTTCGTGTCTTCAAGTCGTAACCAAGTCGAACTGAGCTGAGTTGAACCGAGCCGAGTCGTGTCCACAAAATATGCATCAACAAAGTGAAATAAAAAAAAGTATATTAGATGTATAAACATTCTAGTCTAATATAGCATTAAATAGGGTTGTACAATTGTGTGTTACAGTCACCACTGTTTAAATATTTTAGATATATATATATATATATATATATATATATATATATATATGTATTACTTTAAATCATTTTCTCATCCAACATAATTCGTTTTATGTTAACATATATAGTTAAATTTTATATAAAAATTAAAATCCTATATATATTGTATGAGCCTGTAAATTGTAAAGTATAACTATAAACAAGATATCAATACGTACACGGCAATTGCTTGTAAGTTTTAGTTTTTAATTATTTTATTATTATAATTAATTCAGCTGCTTCACTTATTTGGCGCTTATAACTTCTAAAATATGACGTTTTAGAAAACGATGAATATATCTTTCGAACGAGAATATTTGTGTCTACATTTTGAACCAAGTTTCATTAAAGACGGAGTAAGTTCAAATATAATGTATTTTATAATTTAATTATTAAACGGTTCCTAAGCCCGTCTTGGTACTTCATATTTCTAATGGTCAGCTTACCCGTAATCTATTCGTGTGATAACTTTATTTTAAATTTAAAAATTTTGGGAATGTTACATCCTCCCCACCTTGTTTTAAATCTCCTCCACGAGATTTGGACTACTATATCTTCTTAGGGTTGCGTCACGTCTTTTAGTTGGTTATCAAGGTGTCTGTGATAGAATCAAAAGATGAATATAAGGATATCATAGGATAATTGGAATTCAATGGTCTCAAGACTTAGTTTCAGGAATTGATGTTAACTGAATGAGATGAAATGTTACAATCATCAAGGTGACTAAGTTTTATAAGTCAAAAGAGAGATTTGATAGACATAAAATTCGAAATGCAATGACTTTCAGAAACAATAGAATTTGATGTCAGAAGAGAACTTACTTTGATCGTTAATTGAGGTAGACTAACAATATCAAATGAGAATAGAAGTATGAAAAATGATTTGTCAACTATCATATCTGAAATTAGTGACATTTATTTAAATGGAAATGATACACTGGACAATACAATAGAATTTAGTGTATCATGGTCTTAATACATATTTGTATCAAGCCTACTTGAATGATGAGTCAAACGAATGACGTATGAATTGATATGATTAGGTTTTATTAGTACAGGCTACAAATTTATACAGACACCGCAAGGTGTTGTAATGACCGAAAGAATTCAGTGATTACGTTGACCGAACGAACTCTCCATTCTCGCAATTGACTGAAAGTTTCAAATAGAGTGAATCTGGATATTCAAAAGATAAGATGTTCTAATGAATAACTGGATATCATAGGATTGATCAAAGAGATGTTGGAGGTACGTTGGAATAAGAATTTAGGTACCTTTATCTTAACACAAAATTGTATTTAGACTGGTTTAGGATAATGAATCAATAAATAGATAAATTCGTACCTCATGTATGAAAATTTAATGAGTCCAAGTTTCAAAGAAATCGCCACCGCAAGGTGTCGTGTTTTAACAAATAATACATCGGAATTCAGAAAATGAGATTACCTTGAATATGATGATCTCAATTCATCATATGGGATTTTGAATTAAATGTATATTGTGAACAAGTTCAAACAATTGAGCTTGGTTTGGACATATTTCAACAATGGATATATGTATTGACAATAAATGGTTACAATATAAATCCGGTAAGTATCTTTTGAAAAGAAAAGGAGTTTCCAAAGAAATCTGTTGACTTGATATCAAAAGTCAGCATTTTCATAATCAGGGGATTATCAAAATGAGCAAACCAAAATATTTATTTGATCTTGTGAATAGATGATATTTTGAAATGAATCCACATGCATGACAAGCAATGCATGTATGACATGGGAATTTGTCAAGAGATGCGACAAATGGGAGTTAGCTATATAAAATAAAGACCTCTTATTGATGAAGTTTTGGATTGGAATCAAAAGTCAATTAATACTTAAGTATAAACATAAGGATGCTTTATTTTTAAAAGTTGCGGTTATCTCTGATGTTGTAAATACTTATGCGTTCTCCTTAGCTTTATCTGGGTTTCTATTCTCGTTGTCGGATGCCTTAGATAGTTTCGGGCAGTAGAGACGGATGTAACCTGGATCTCCACATTTGTAACATACATTGGTTTCCCTTTTCTTTCTACATTCTTCCTCTTTATGCCTAGCCTTCCTGCAGAAGTTACAGCGAAGTGTCTTCTTAAAATGGGGTTTTATCTTGCGTGCTTCTTGTTATTGTTGCAAATAGGTCGCGTGATTGCTGTTTCCATTTCTTTGTCCTTACATGATTTGTCGGAGCGGAATTCCTTATAAGAGTAGCTATAGGTTGTGGTTTTCTTTCGTTTGGAAGATGAAGTTTTGATATGGGTATCATGTCCTCCATTGGTACTAGGGTTAGGTTTGAAATGATGGGTATGCTTACAGTGTATAGTAGGAATCTCGTTTAAAGGCATAGAAATTTTAATGGCTTCAATGATCGAAGGTATGGCATTTGATATCCCTTGAACTATTATGTTTTCTATAGTATTTCTATCCAAAGAGTTTTCATTACTAGCCAGAATTTCTTGATCACATGCTATTTCCTTTGACATATGAATTACAAACATGTTCAGATATACAGAACTAAGCAATATATGCACATTTTGTTTAGCACAATTATAGTCATAGCTATCAGGATTATGCGTTGATAAATATATGTATTAAGGTATACATATATACATGTTATATCTTAACATTTACTCTTGCTATATATATCTTATCAAAATATAAGGAAAATGGATATTTTATGTGTGTTGTTTATTCCTTTGGTGTTAATAGCTCTTCTCTATATTGTCTTAATTTAATTATATTTCCAGAACTCATGACTGGACAGGAATTCAAAAATAAAGGTAAAAGCTTTATATAAAATTCTGAGATTCTCCGTTATTGACTCATTATTATTATTTAAGAGGTGGTGCTAGTACCTATATTCTTAAGTTATCTTTTAAATTAAAGTTGGGTATCAAAATAGATTTTGAGTAAACATGTAGATTTGTTTCTTCTGTTATATAAAAGCTTGTTCTTCTATAGAAGATATTTGATTATTATACATACTATCAAGAAAATGGTGTCTTGCATATATATACGTATAAATATAAAGTTTTAAAATTTTCTGTAATATGTATATATATATAATACCAATTCATAAGAATACAATTACATAACTAATTGTTTTAATCATCCTGTTTATTCCTTTATATTAACCGAATAAATTTCTATTAAATTTATAATATTTTGGAATAAAAGGGTAATTAATCAAAAGGAATAAATTTAATAAAGATATGAACCTTCTGAATTCTATTAGAATAATTTAATCTTGACAGGTTGACTTAATTTACCATATTTATACAATGTCTAGTGTTTTTAAATTTGATACTCAAATAATGAGGTATCATTCTCATGTCAAAACATATGTACACATGACTTAAATATAGTTTAATAAATTAATTAAACTTATCAAACGATAAAAATTGTTTCTTTCTTGAGTTATATGTACATATATTTTAAACCTTATCGTATTAAATGTTTTTGTACATATTTTTACTTTATGGATGAAATATCATTTGTAATATTGATACAAGTTATATATAAAAATATATATGCATCTGACTTACATATAATTTAAGAAATAAGTTTAAGTTATTTCCCGTTGATATATAGGTATTATGTATTAAAACCATTTAATTACATAAGACTAGGTTGTTGTACATATTCCTGTTTCATAGATACAATTGTGTAAAATATTTTATATCTTCCATTGTATACGTATATATGTTTAAATTTTAGAATTGTCGAACTATAATAATTCTTGTTCATTAATTGTATAAATTAAAAATTTTGTCTTATAAAATTCTTTTAACATAACTTTATTCGAGACCCAAACATTTTATTCTTCTAAAAATATTATTATTATCAGTTTTAATTTAAAATAGAACTTAATAATATTTATTTTATAATATTTACAAAGTATCATATCTGAATTGCATTAATCTTTTATTAATATTAAAAGATTAATATTAACATTGTATGATTGTTATAAAATTTATATTGCATTATGTTCCAGCATATACATATGGATATGATAGATATATAAGGTATCACAAGATTTACTAAGACATGATATTATCAATATATCATTTATATATATATAATACAGCATAACTGTAAGATACAGATATGGGTAACACATATTGGGAATTCAAAATTCATTAAATGGCATAAAAATCATAATAAACACATTAAGATTTTATGTTCACAGGATAACACATAAGATATTAATTTCCTAACACAAATATTTAAGGTTTAGGTATTGGAAGAACACCTAGATGGCTTAAACCAGTTGCATAGCTCTGATACCACCTTCTGTCACAGCCCCCGACCCCATCCCGGGAGCGGGAGCCACGAGCCAGTCAGATGGTATCGGTGTTTATTAATTTAGCAGCGGAAATTTTCATCAGGAACGTAGTTAGGAAATATTTTTATCAGAATTAAACACCAAAAGGTTTAAAATAAACAAATGGGATAAAACCCAAGTTTTCTGTATATTACATTTATAATAACAAGTGGGACAAAACCCGATTTTCCTTCATAGTACATTTATAGGGAATAAACCCTAATTATTGAAAACAATTTTCCTTTTAATATTAGGTAACTTTTATGACCACTTTTCTAAGCCTTCAGTGCTTTGCAGCTGGCTTTTATGGGCTTCATACTAAGTTACCTGAAACACGTGTTTAAAACATTTTATCAGCAAGAAATACTGGTGAGTGAATCCCAGTTTAATCAAAACAGGTTTTATCATTCGCAGTATTGAGGGCGATCGCGCAATTACATTTGTTTCCAATTCATACTTTAATTATCACCCACGGTACTGTCGTCTCGAGTTATGGCCATGTTACTACTCACAATGTAGTAACAAATTTTGTATACAAAACCCCAAATATACCGACGATAATTGTATAATTACAAATATACCTACTTTAGGTATTTCCCTAGTGACTTCCTGGTTATAATGTATTAATTTAAACAATGTACATGCGTTAGTATAATAACCCAATTTACATTAGTTATACCCTCCCCGAGACAGAAACTCCAACGGGCAGCGTATCTAATACGTAACCAGGGTTATAATACTTACAACGAGGCAGAGCTTCGCTATTTAGGGGGATATTATGCCCGAAAATTATTTATACTATCAGAAATTGAGAGAGTATTTCGAATTGTGAGTGATGGAATTGAACTGCCGATCTTCGAGTTCCTCGCTCCCCGTGAAAGAGACCGCAAGGGTCTTCGAGCCCCGCGAAGGCTCCTAAGGCGGCAACGAGTTTGTTGAGTCATCCCGGTTGTTGACGCGTGTCCTGCCACGTGGCGGCTCCGGGTTGCGCCGCTTGTCCCATGGCTCGCGGCCCGCGAAGAATCACAAGTAGTCTGTCGCGCCCGCGACAGACTTAAATTATTGTTTTATTTGTTATTTAATGAGGTAAAGGGATTTCAGGGCCGGTTTTCATATACGGGGTGTATTTTAGGACAATTGGGGGTGTCTAAAATATTTTAAGGAGTGTTGTTATATTTAATAAAATAAATAATATATTTGTATTAAGTACAGTAACCCAATTTAACTATATCCCTACGTCACGAGACAGAACCCCAACGAACTTAGTCGAGCAAAGCCTTGACATGCGTTGGTGGGTCCTAAATCAATCGGACATGGTATTGACTCAGTGGTCAGGGGTTACAATACTTAAAACGGGACATGGCTTTGTTATTATTATTATTATTATTATTATTATTATTATTATTATTATTATTATGGGATGAAAATATATATATAGAGAGAGAGAGAGAGTAGAAAGCGAGATAGAAAGGGAGTAGAAATGGATTTAGCAATCTGAAATGCTTTCCACCATATTCTATTTATAGGTGAATTCTTACTTGGAGCTTAAGTTGAAAGATTCCTTTTGACCATAATTTCACAACACCTATACAATAGCATTTAATGCATAAGTTAGTGACTCTTCTCAACATATATATTTGGACTATAATAATATAAACATACATATTAGTATTTGTATTAAGTGAAATAAAATAAAGTATATTAGTCGTATAAACATTCTAGTCTTGTTAGGATCAGAGTTTCTTATGATTGTGTTTTTGTTTTACAATTATGAAGATGAATGAGAATTACAGCGGAATTAAGATGGAAACAAAACTTTCACACACAATCAAACAGAAGAATTGCTTTCAACATACATGTTTAACTTTGAACCGAATGATTAAATGTATTTCAATCTTCAATTACAAGTGCATGCATGTATTACAATCTCCCCCTCAGCCTCAGCTCACAATAGTTTGTTCGTACAGAATGACAAGTGGTGAAAGAGCTAATAGATCAGTACAGGGTACTGTTCTGTTTATAGGCACGAGCAAACCACTGAAGCATCTTTGCTGACGTCACCATGAAAGTGACATCTAACTTCCTTACAACCTACAACCACTGATCTATACAAACACTGTTATCTAACCACTGATTACAATACATTATAAAGAAGTAAACTAAACTACTGCTTCTTCATTCCACTACTTCAGCCCCAGCAGTGCTTTGTCTTCAACAGTACTTGAACTAAGGCAGTAGATTGACTCATCAGTGCTTTAGTCTTCAACAGTCTTTAGACTTGATCAGTTGTTAAAGGGCAGCGGTTGTTGTAGTCGAACAGTGGATGAAGGTCATCAGATGTTAGGGCCACTTCCAAGGGGAAAGATTGAATACAAACATCTGCTTATTCTGAATCCACTGATCTGATCCAGTTTTGGCTTTATCAACTGTTCCTTTGGTAGGGTTCAATCCCAACAATCTCCCCCTGGAACAGATGATGCCAAAACCCTTCATTATTCTTAGATATTTATTACCTCATCAAAAGTTCCCTGACTTGACCTTTGAATTGTAATTCAAAGTCCAAGGAATCTGTATCATTTTCATCCCTGCACAGTGGAAGCTCAAGGAGATCATGAAGATCTTCAACACCCAGCCCAAGTGCTTGTTCCCTTGATATATGCTCCACTTTCCCATTGGATTTGAGCAATGTCAATACGTGGGTCTTTTGCTCAGACTTCCAATTTAGTATTTTTGAACCCAATGGGTTTCTTTGGAGAGGTTTATTTGCTGATGAGTTTGGAGATGGAGGCCTGGTGATGACTGGTTGAGCTGTGTTTGTAGTTTTTGCCAATTCAGGATTTTCTGCTATCATCTGCTGAAGGACCATTTTTATAATGTAATCCCCTGCTGCTACATCCTCTGATGTTTCTTTATCCATCTGCTTTTGTTTCCTTCTTTGATAAAGGAGGGCATTGGGTGGAGCAGTGGATCTCCTAATTTGTAGCTTTTGTGGTTTTGTTGGAACGACTGCTTTAGGGTAAACAGGCTTTTGAGGAATGTTTGGATTTTTCTTTCTTAATTCTTCCAACTTTTTGTAAGAAGCTGTGACCTTATCCTCTGACCATCTTGTCACCTGATTCCTTGACCCAAAATCTGCTGTAATAAGCTCTTCTTTCATTCTCTTCAGCCTTAAGGTCCTTTCAGGTACATTCTTCTTGTATTTTGACCAAACAGGAGGAGTGTGTTTTACTTTGTCTTTGTTCATTTGTTGCACTCTTTCTAACTCTTCTTTGAGCTAAGTTATGGTTCATTCTTTGTATTGGGTTTTATCTACCTTGTATTTCTTGAATGCCATGATGTGATCAAGGTAATCTTTTCTCAGGCTTTCATCATCTCTTTCTGATAATTTCTGACAAAGATCTTTTGCAAACTGCTCCAAAGTTCTGACTTGGGTGAGCAGATATTGAAAGTTTCTTTGAATCTCTTTGTCAGATTTTCCTTCAGTGTTTCTTTTTGAGATATCTTTTGCCTGTTGAGCCTTTAACTTCAAGTATTCTTCAATATTATTAGGCCTAGGATATCCTTGAAGAGATGACAGGTTCCTTTTTGCAGGATCATCTTCAGAGTAGAAGGATTTTATCTCCTCTCTAACTGCTGGAAGATCTAATGGATATTGAACAGCTGCAGGAACAATGGCAATGTTTAGATTTAAGACTTGTACTGAAGAGAGAGGAACAGGGTTAGGAATGGTAGCAAGGGTCAGTGGTTGTGAAGAAGTTGGAGGTGGTGAAGAATCATCATATTCCAGGATTATCCTTCTCTTTTTGGGTTTAGGAGAGGTTGGTGGTGTTTTGGTGGATTGAGTGGTGGTGATTTGAGTGGTAGGTGATTGACTAACAGTTGTTGAAACAACTGGTGTTTCAACCACTATTGTCATTACAACTGATGATGTGTCATCAGCTGTCTTCTGCTTTTTGGCAGGAAGCTTTTGTGGAGGTGATGATGTTTTTGGTGGTGATGTGATTTTTGGTAAGGCAGCGGATTGTATAGTGGGGGCAGTGGTTGAAGTGTGTGTTGAAGTGGTGGTTGTAGGGTTAACATCTGCTGAAACACTGAAGTACCAACAGTTGTTGATACAATAGTTGTTTTAACAGGTGTTGGTTTGGAGGTTTGATGTGAGGAGTTTTTGGGAGTTTGGGGAACATGTTTTGTGAGTCTGGAAGGTGTGGTTTTGGGTTGCGTCACTTTTCTAGTGGGCTGCCTTCTTTTGGGCTTAGGAAGTTCTTCTTGATCATCCTTTGGCTCAGAAGTACCCTGCACTTCCATCTCCATAAAAACTTTCTTTTTCTGCTCAAACCTTGATTTACCCTTAGCCTCCATATCCTTTTTCAGCCTTGCCTTTTCATCAGCCAAAGCATTTAAGGTTACATCAACCTTTTTGGAACCATCTGGTTTAGGGATGTCTGCAAGCATACTAGATTTATCTGGTGCAATGTATAGACCATCTTCATAACCCTTTTTCTTTAGCTGCTTCATTTTCTCCCCCTTTTTGGCATCATTAGGAGGTGGGTTGTCCACAAAAATGATAGGAGGAGGAGGAGCAGAACCAGTGGTTTTCAACAAGTGGGCCTTGATTGCCTTGATGTCTGCTTGTGTATCCATGAACCTAGCTTCCATTAAATTTCTGATCTTTTGAACTTGAATTTCATGTTGTTGATCAGCATATTGTCTTTGTTGAATAAGCATAGGTTGAAATATACTCCAGAGCTCAGCAGCAGTGGGAGCAGATGATGGAATAGATGTTTGAGTTGGAGGAGCAGTGGGTGGTGCCTTTTGTGCTTGTAACAACTGTTGCATCATTGTTTTGATCTCAGCAACAGTTGTGTCAATCTTGTCAACCCTCTCCGTCAATTCTCGGTACATTAAACCATCACCCATGTTAATGGGATCATCTGATTTCCCACCAGGTGTGGTTGTATCAGTGTTTGACTTAGGGAAAGTATCCCAAAAATCATCCACTGATGCCCCTTTTTTCTTGGTACCGGGGACTTCTTTCCTTAGGAGGGGTAACCAGTTTTAGTGAACCAGTAAATACTGGAAACACCCTGGTCCCCAAAGAGGAAATTGCCTTCAAGGGAGTCTCACTTATGAAACTACTATCCAAGTGTAAACCAGTGGGTTCAACACTTGTAGTAGCTGCTCCACTTGAACTACCACCAAGAGATACTTGTATCTCAAGGGGTGTAACCTCCTCAATTGTTGGTGGGTTAGCAGAGATAGGTAGCTCAGACTCAGTTACTTGTTGAGGTATTTTCTCATTGATAGGTGGTTGAGAAGAACTGATTTCTGTCTGAGCTATATCAAGTGCATCCAACAAGGGTAATATTTGTAGTGGAATTTGGGGAGTGAGGATGGGTGTAGAAAGAGAATTTGCCCCGGGAGCTGGGCTGTAGATGATAGAATCAAGTGATTTTAGAGCATCATAATGTGGTGTCCCTGTGCTTCCAACCTGATCTTTTGGTGAAGATGCAGGAGGAGTTTTAGGCTCGGGTTGAGATCTTTCTTCCAACCGCTGTGAGGAAGTAGCAGCAGTGGTTATTGGTGACTTTTGTGTTGTCACTGGCAATTGATCTGGGATCTCATCTTCCAGAGTTGCCTTTTTTGTGGGTTTGGGGGGCTTTTTGGATTTTTTCTGTTTGGGCTTTTTGGTGGATTTAGGTGTGGGTTTCACAGTAGTGGTTTTTCTGCTGTGATCACCTTGAGCAGTGGGCTTAACAGGAGGTGCCTGAGGAGCAGTGGTTGCTGCTAAAGTCTTCTCAGGAACCTCTGCTTGTGTTTTGGAAGGTTTTGACAGCCATGTGAATGTTTCAGAAGTTAGGCTGTTTATTTGACAAGGTTCTCCTTGGATAAGGACATGAGCATTATCTTTTGAGAATTTCTTTTTAAAATAGTAGCTCAACAACCTTGGAAATAGTAAAAAGGATTTTTTATTAACATTTTTAACCAGATCATTGAAAATCTCCTGGGAGTAGTTAAAATTGTCCTTATTCAATATAGCATAACCCAGGTATTGAATCTTCAATGGTATTTCATTGAAAGCAGTGGATTTATTGGACACACACATAAGGAGGGTATGAAATAAAAACCTTGTGGCAGGAGGAAAACTGCCCTTTTGTAAAGTATCCTTTCTCATTTCCTCTTCATACCCTCTTTCAAGAAAATCAGTTTGATACTCAGACTTTGGGAATGAGCTTTTACCTTGAAGATCATCAAGTTCAAATACCTCCGAAATGGTTTGAGGTGTAATGGTAACTAGAACTCCCTTTATCGAAGAATTAATGGCTAAGGTCTTTTTATCCCCAGTTTCAAGTTTAGCATTTTTCCAAAATTCTCGTTGGGTTTCCAGGTAAACTATAGCATCATATGTCAACAAAGTTTTGTACTTTGAAGACGAAAGAGCGTCAATGACGGAATCGAAAGTTGTGGTATGACTTGGTTTTTGAAGTAAACCCAAGTAATTGTGAGGAGCTTTGAATGGAAGAGCCATGGCGAAGTTAGTGTGATTGCGAGAGGAAGAAGTCGGAGAATGATTTGAGAGAAATAGAGAGAAATGGATGGTAACTGCTTTGAGAAAGGAATTTTGAATTCGATTCGACAGTGAAAACCCTGTTTGGGGTTTTGATCAGTGTTTTATAAAGGGAAAAAGTGAATGCTGACGTGGCAGCAGTTACAAAAGATCTGGCGGCTAAACACTGTCCACGTGACAACCTCTGATGGAAATGGATGACAGTTATTTAGGAAACCACTGATGGATCAAGTATCAGTGGTTTACAAAGGTAAAAATGGGAACAGTGGCTGACTTTCACTATCAGTGGATAGCTTTGTCAGTGGATTGAAACACTGGTTTTTGACAACAGTATTTATCAAGGACAAGGACAGAGAAGAGGTTGACTTTCAGCAGTGGATAGCATAGAATAGAACAGATGTTTGAACCAAAACAGTGGTTATGGCAGACTTTTAAGGATTAAAGAAAATTTCATTTTAACTATTTTTAAGGATGGATTTTTGATTTTCTGAGAACATTTTAATGCTTTTTATGCATAGAAAAACAAGATTTTGCCTGCTAATCCATGTTAAGCATACCTATCCTAAAGATTAACTTTTTAGGGGTAGATATGACTAATGTTTTAAGTTAGCACATCTTCCAGTTGACCTTTAGTTGGAACATGAGACAGATAAATCAAACCTTTTTCATAGCAATCCCTCACAAAGTGATGTCTGATGTTGAGTGATGATGGATCTAGGAGATACTGAATTTTTGATGATATACTTTTCAGCTACATGACTGTCCTGCATAAAGAAGTCTTTTGGGCAATTATATCAAAATCCAATAACATATTTTGAAGTGACAAACAGTTAAACTCTTCAGATTGTAACAGCATCATAGTATTCTTCAATCAGTGGTTGTGATAACATCTGTTGTTTGTGATTAGTCTGAATAACATGAACCTTGACAACTATACTTCATCATATCCAATGTTTTTGAGGGTCCACTTTTTACCAATAAGATTCTCATCCTTTGGTGGTGGTACAAGTTTTCAAGCTTGTTTTCCCTCAACTGTTGAAGCTCCTCTTTCATGACAACTACCCAACTTTCTGTCTTTCACTACCTCAGGGTACATGACTTGTTGATGAAATGGTAGAAAAATCAAGAAGAAGACAAATGTTTTAAGATTGACCCTTTGTGAGAATCCCTTTCACTGATGTTGTCAAGGATAGGTAAAATGGATGAATTTCAAAAATGATTTATGTTTAAGAGGTAATGCTGCAGATGTGAATCATCTGAGCTAACATCTGTTGGTGACTTTAATGATCCGACATCTGTTTGAAATGATAGTGAAAGGGTTTTAAAGATGGGTTTGGCACACTGATGATCTTTTATCCATTTTTGATGGACTTTTATCAACAGTAGTTAGGAGTGAGGTAATGAATTTTTATATCGTGTTGGAAGTTTAGAAGGCTACTTTGGTCAAATACTGTTTGTACATCAGTGGATGAGCTTTAGCAGCTGTTTTGTACATCTACTGCTCTAATGAAGGAAATGATTTTGACTTGTGAAATCACAATATCATATCCAGCATCTGTTGATCATGATTGTGAGTTACATGCAGAACGAAATACCTGACAAACACATTTTAAATGCAAGTTTATCAGAATTAATCATAACAGCAGGGTTTACAAGGATTTTAAATGCAGAGAATTCACAAGTTTCTGCATTCAAGGTTTTATCACACATCTACTTCATCTTTTAAACATTCTATAGATTTTGACAATGGTTCAATATCCCAGATGATTATCATATTTTACTTTGGCCACACATTTTATGTTTTAATCCATTGAGAATTTAGAATAAAACATGTGCAGCCAAATATTTGAAGTTTGTTAACAATCATCCTTTATTACTGATTTAGACTTAAGTTTATGAATGAAATGATCCAGACCCTTAACACCAACTCTTCTTGACCCATTATCAAGGAATATATTACCCTAGGCAAAAACAAAGAGGGTTTTACATCCTGACAGGTATTTGGATTTTTTTTTATTTAAGACCAGTAAAAATGCAAAATATGTCATTCTTTAAAAAAATAAAGAATAATATATCCTGTTTTATTAAGACAAATCTTTACAAGAAAAATGAGTAAAGATTTCCTAAAAACAATATCAATAGATCTGGTGCATTTTCAAAAGTCAATGTAACTTTTAATTAGGTCAAAATCACTTCATTCTCAACTTTAGAAGGATTGTCAGTGGCCTGAAATAAATTTCATAACCACTGTTTGATACCATTTCCTTGTTAAATGATTGTGACAGTGAGGTAGCCTGTTCACAATGGTTTTGAAAGTCCACTTGTGAACCTTTTGTAGCATGTGAAGAATTTTCTGAACATTTGGCCAATTCCTCTTTAGTAATAATCAACCTGGTGATACTTTTGTTACCTGAACTCCCTGGTACAGTGATTGTGCATGGTTGAAGGATGACAAATGTTTGACCAAGTATGTAGATCTCCTGTGGACTCTTAAGTGTTTTGGATTTATACTCTTTTCTTTTAAGTTCAAAAGTTTTGAGATAAACACACTTTTGAGTCTTTGTAGTTTTTCTTCTTTCCCTTTTTACCCTTTCAATAAAAAAGTATTGAAACTTTTACTGGAAGTTTTCAAGGAAAGAATACTCAATCCAAAATCATTTTCAGCAATGTTTTGAGAGATTTGGACATTTTTGCTAATGCTTATGCCAATTTTCACATTACTCATGATCTGGTTTTCTAAACATCAAGCATATAACCATTTTAGGATTTTACCCCTTTTCTCACAAGAGATTTGGGTTAATTTCAAACTCTTTACACCACTGATATTTCACTATCATAGTTTTGAGTTGATCCATGGTTATATTTGATGCATATTTTGAGACTACTGATTTTCATCTTAATTTTTTTTAAACAATTTTGTTTTAACTTTTGAAGGTTTTTCAAAATTGTTGTTCACATATAAGATTTTGTTCCTAAGGTTTTGTTCATCTCTCATATGTTACCAATGACATAAATGCCATTTTTTTGAACATATGTCTTTAATGACATGAGATAAACCCTTAGCAGCAGTCAATCATGGAATCATCATAGTTTACGTCATAAACACTGAATTACCTGTGAGTGCCAATATCTAATTCGAAATTATTAAATATTATTAAATTTAACAATCATCGGTGGTTTTCTTATAATTATCAGTGTTACATGAATCCTATGTGATAGATAACATCTTGGTTGTTTTACAAAAGTTTTTCGAATAACCAACTTTAAACGTGATTATCCTTTACTTTTGTTTTTCAACAAATACGACCAACCTTAGTATCAATAAATTTTAAGCTGAACTGTTATGTCAAATTGATTGTTAGATCGAATTTGACTGTCCTTGCTCTGATACTAATTGTTAGGATCTGAGTTTCTTATGATTGTGTTTTTGTTTTACAATTATGAAGATGAATGAGAATTGCAGCGGAATTAAAATGGAAACAAAACTTTCACACACAATTAAACAGAAGAATTGCTTTCAACATACATGTTTAACTTTGAACCGAATGATTAAATTTATTTCAATCTTCAATTACAAGTGCATGCATGTATTACAATCTCCCCCTCGGCCTGAGCTCACAATAGTTTGTTCGTACAGAATGACAAGTGGTGAAAGAGCTAATAGAACAGTACAGGGTACTGTTCAATTTATAGGCACGCGCAAACGACTGAAGCATCTTTGCTGACGTCACCATGAAAGTGACATCTAACTTCCTAACAACTTACAACCACTGATCTATACAAATACTGTTATCTAACCACTGATTACAATACATTACAAAGAAGTAAACTAAACTACTGCTTCTTCATTCACTGCTTCAGCCCCAGCAGTGCTTTGTCTTCAGCAGTACTTGAACTAAGGCAGTAGATTGACTCATTAGTGCTTTAGTCTTCAATAGTCTTTAGACTTGATCAGTTGTTAAAGGGCAGCAGTTGTTGTAGTCGAACAGTGGATGAAGGTCATCAGATGTTAGGGTCACTTCCAAGGGGAAAGATTGAATACAAATATCTGCTTATTCTGGATCGACTGATCTAATCCAGTTTTGGCTTTATCAACTGTTCCTTTGGTAGGACTCAATCCCAACAAGTCTAATATAGCATTAAATAGGGTTGTACAATTGTGTGTTATGGTCGCCATTGTTTAAATATTTTAGATATATATATATATATATATATATGTATTACTTTAAATCATTTTCTCATCCAACATAATTCATTTTATGTTGACATATATAGTTAAATTTTATATAAAAAATAAAATCCTATATATATTGTATTAGCCTGTAAATTGTAAAGTATAACTATAAACTAGATATCAATACGTACACTGCAATTGCTTGTAAGTTTTAGTTTTTTATTATTTTATTATTATAATTAATTCAGCTGCTTCACTTATTTGGCGCTTATAACTTCTAAAATATGACGTTTTAGAAAACGATGAATATATCTTTTGAACGAGAATATTTGTTTCAACATTTTGAACCAAGATTCATTAAAAATGGAGTAAGTTCAAATATAATGTATTTTTATAATTTAATTATTAAACGGTTCCTAAGCCCGTCTAGGTACTTCATATTTCTAATGGTCAGCTTACCCGTAATCTATTCGTGTAATAACTTTATTTTAAATTTAAAAATTTTGGGAATGTTACAATACTTATCTATTCTCGTAATCAGAATGATCACAAGAAACATCTCAGATGCATTCTTGAATTGCTAAAGCAAGAGAAGCTTTATGCAAAGTTCTCTAAGTGCGAGTTTTGGCTTAGAGAGGTCCGGTTTCTTGGACATGTGATTAGTGAGTTTGGTATCCAAGTGGATCCCGCCAAGATCGAAGCTATTATGAATTCGGAAGCACCCAATACTCCATCTGAGATTCGCAGTTTCTTAGGACTGGCCGGATATTATAGAAGGTTCATTGAGAACTTCTCTCGTATTGCCACTCCTTTAACTACATTAACTCGTAAGAATCTCAAGTTTGACTGGGGTCCAAAACAGAAGGAATCCTTTGAGATTCTCAAGCATAAATTGAGCAATGCTCCTATCTTAACCCTACCTCAGGAGATTGAGGATATTGTGGTATATTGTGATGCTTCGCACACAGGTATAGATTGTGTACTCATGCAAAGAGGCAAAGTGATTGCATATGCATAACGACAATTTAAGGTGCATGAAAAGAATTACACCACCCATGATTTGGAATTGGGTGCCGTTGTATTCACACTAAAGTTGTGGAGACACTATTTATAGGGCACAATGTGTATTATATACACTAACCATAAAAGTCTCCATGTAACACCCCGAAAATATAAATTTAATATTTTAAACTAAATGTCGGTTATGGTCAAGATAGAATAACTAGGAATAAATAACCTAGTTAGTTAGTGTCTTGACATAATAGAACAAACATGGTTAAGATACCCTTCAAATAACTTGTGTAAAGTGGAGGGACTAAACATGGATAATTGTAACAAGTTTTAATTAAATCAATTTAAAACACGAAAAACACACACATATGTGTGTGTGTCTGCGATTTAACGAGAGCCAAGACAGGGGTTTCATATTCAAACCCTAAACATTCAAAATCCATCAAATTGAGAAGCCAAATCAAGCCCAAATAGAAATCCAAACACAAAATAGTGATCACCTCAGCAAAGGGATCATAAGGTATGTAAAATTTCATGGTTTGATTCCATCTTGAATTCTAGATAAACACATGAGATTCGAAATTGAGCTTGCCTGATTGTTGTTTAGATGAAATTGTAATGAAATCATGTCTAGGAGTAAACCCTAGACATTAGTTTGTTGAATTAGTGCTTAAACTATGAAATTCATGATCATCCATTATGTGTGTTTAATGGGTTTTATAGAAACACAATGAACATTAGAATCATGAGTTGCAAACTAGTGCTATTAGAATTCTATGAAGTTAGTTTTGATATTGAAGTGTTAATTTAACACTAAATTGGAAAAAAAGGATGTTAAATTTGGTAAAATAACTAGTCATGGAACTTGATTTTCTAATTCCATAAAAATCATGCTTATTAGGTGTTTGATAAAATGCCTAAGAGAAATCAAAATGTTGAAATTTTGGACAAAACCACATGTTTGATTTATATGGCAAATTATGCGTTGTGTATTATAAAAAGAGTTCTAAACGGTTGTGGTTGAACTCTATAGGCAAAGAAAACGAGTCTTCAAGTGGACAAGCCGGGGGCGATACGCGCTTGAAACGAAAGCTTTGAAGGTATGCAACTTGTTGTCTCGTTAAATTTATGTAGACAAGCCTAGTTGTAGATATGTTTAATGTTGTTATAGCAAAAATAGTTGTGTTTGGTGAGTCTAGGAAGTGATGGAATTCACTCGACAAAACAAACGGGCCAAAAAGAAATAGTTGGAGCATGTGTAATGGTCGAAAAGGTAGTGTTCGAAGTGACTTGAACGTCACTTGTTATATTTGAGTTGTAAAAGCGTAAACCATGGAATGGAAGTGATACGCTAAGATGAACAAGCCCGGGAATGGGTAATTATGGATAGAAAATCAATGTTGATGAATTATGAAAATATGTAACCATGGTTTCGTTACATCATATTTAAATATTAATTATAGCTTGTTGAATTAGAATTAGCGTTAAATGTGAACTCGTTATGTCGTTGAAGTGACGAAGCTCACTAGACAAACGAAACAGGTCAAAATATTGGTTAGAATAAAGCTTGGTATGTCATTGATGTCACACCCCGACCGCGTAAAACAACAAATCAAGGCGGAAACATCGGGGCGTGTTGCAACAGAATTAATGTTTCATAACCATGGATACCAAAAAGTGTTTCGTTTTATTAAACATTGAATAATTACATCGTCTGGAAATCTAAATACACAAATTAAACATAGTCTATCATTGTTATTGAGTCACTAAGGCCTTGTCCAGTCCTATGTGAGCATGCATCTTATCAATCGATATCATTCAACAATACCTGAAACATATGTGAAAACGAGGTCAGCAAAGAAATGCTGGCGAGTACATAGGTTTTGTGAAAATAAGATTCATGACTTCTGTTTAAGAAAATGTTTAGTCATGAACCTTGTAATTTGCTTTGCCTTTGTAAATCATTTGAAAAATAATAAGTTCAGGTGATATGTATAATAAGAGAATAATGCATGATTAAATGAATAACCATGTAAAATGAGTTTGTATAAGATAAGTTGTTTGTAAATAAATGTCTTGTGAAAAGTATGTTACTTGTATAAAATGTTCTATGTCTCAAACTGAAATGATTCAA
Source organism: Helianthus tuberosus (assembly GCA_030545235.1). Taxonomy (NCBI): domain Eukaryota; kingdom Viridiplantae; phylum Streptophyta; class Magnoliopsida; order Asterales; family Asteraceae; genus Helianthus; species Helianthus tuberosus. The sequence goes on from CM060358.1 coordinate 155,256,399, forward strand.
ATAACGCTACAATATGTAATACCATACAAACACTTATATATAGGAAGTACCAGCGGCGTATCCACCATGCTTGTATCATATTCCACACGCATTGTTACTTAATCACTTAATCAAACCAACCCACCAAAGTAATGTTCATGCCCAATGTAAATCATGTAATATGTAACCAAAACCCAATCGTATATCGCTTTGAAGCCAATCGTTTACCCAATCGTTAAAACATCGTGTGAAAACCAATCGTTTACCCAATCGTTAAATTCGTTTTAGGTCGTAAAACTACTTAAATGGTCGTCTCGCTAATAACATTCAAACCTTCTTGACTCGCATTAATAAACCCTTACCAAAGGATAGATTAATAATTCGCATTAATAAACCCTTACCAAAGGATAGATTAACATCTCGCATTAATAAACCCTTACCAAAGAGTAAATTAAAAATTTCAGATTCAGTCGCTACCCACAACACCCACACATAACTACGGGTGTAGTAACTAACGGGATTTGTCAGATCCTATGGTACCATAACCTAATACTGGTCGGCTTGATCATTGCTAATGAATGTCATTTGTTATGTAACTACAACCAACAAGTTTGTTCACTTTATTGAAATCGTTATTAGTTTTGTATAAATCGTCTTAATTGTTTTTGAAACCATCGTTATAACATCGAAAACATTTAGCACATATGAGTCACCCCAAAACAATTGAAAGCAGTAAAATAGGGGAATAATGTACTCGCCTGAGAATGCTTGTAGGTCTTGAACAACAACCAAACAAAGCTAGAGGGAGCACGGAATCAGTCGGCAATCTAAAACTATATAAATAAACCGGACTTAAATCGGGAGATCGGATAGGATGAGGCTTGGTAAACCAAATGAGTATTGGAACTCATATGATATGGTTTAACAAGGCCTACATACTACAATGAAACCAAACCTAAGTGCTTTCGACCCATCGCGACCCATTAAGGTAGCTTATGCTACTTTAACGCGTCGTGCGCGTGAAACGCGTTCGGACCGCCTAACTAGTCCTATGACAAGTAGAATATGCCTAAACATGTTACATAATCAGTTATGTGAAAAAAGTTTAGGTTACATATGCTTAATTACCAATTATACATGAAAAGGGTATTCTGGTAATTTACCTAAGGCATATAAACTACCTATCATACAACTACTTAAACGATGTGACCATAGGGTATAACCTCGGAAGGTTATTCCCTACCTACTATGGTCACCTAATGTATTTGGTCGGATCCTAATGATCGACCAAACTGGGTCGGGTTCGAGGGTATAGGCGATTTATTAGATCGCCTACCCTACGATGCTAGACAACGTGGTAATCAGTGGGCATAGTCACAAGGGACTATGACCAACGTGATTACACTCACGTTGCGAAGTTCAAACGAACTTCGCATTGACCATTACTGGTCAACGCTGAAAGTCAAACAAAGTTTGACTTTCTGACTCGAAAAGCAATAAAATAAGGAAAAGAACGAAAGAATACTTACGAAGGGTCCCCGAATGCTAACCTCGATTCAAAAATCTCAGGTATGAAACAATAGTTTCAACTTAGAGTTTCTCAAATCAAAGTTCTTGTAAGTTTTGCATTGGGGTGATGGGGTATTTATAGTTTTCGGGTAACCGTTAGGATCGTTTCATGGAAAACGTGCCTTAATCCCACCCGTACAAGTGTCGGGACCTTATGGTGACTAAAATTTGATCCTTATCAGCTGACTAGACAATTGGGATTGTGTGGTGGTGGATCAAACAGCTGCAATCTGCTGTTAGAAACATTTAACCTGGTCAGAAGGTCTGACGCGGGCCGCCTGGGGATTAACAGAATCTGAGGCGGGCCGCCTAGGAGTCACAGATCAGCAATAAGTTTCAGAAGTTACAGTTTTGGTCCCTGCATGTGTTTAAGCTCATTTCCGGCACTTCCAAGGCCCGTAAAGCCAACTTTAAGGCCCTAAAATGTTGCCTAAACATTGTGGACATGAAACATGCACAAAAATATGCCGGATGTTGGTTCGTTTGGTCGTACGAACGCGATGTTCGCTTAATTACGACGGAATGCGCATAAGCGCGAAAAACGATCCAAATGACGCAACGAATGGATTTTTGACAAGCCAAACACTAAAGCATAATATAGTCATGCTTACATAAATTTTTGGATGTCCGGATGTATTCAGAACGTAAGTTATGCGTAAAAGTGCAAACTTGTGCACTTTTTGACACTTTTAGTCCCTGAATGACACAAAAGTTTATTTTAGCACACCGAACCCCTCAAAGCCTATTTCTAAGCTATGTAAAGGATATTTAAGGTGTGTTTAACTTATGGTCATGTTCCGGAATGTCCGTTACAGTTCAAATTGGCATACTTTCGCAGTTTGTCAACTTTAGTCCCTGTAAGCGATTTAACTTGATTTTGCCATACCAAAGCCTTCAAAACTTATTTCTAAGTTATGTAAAGGTTATTTAAGGTATGTTAAGCCTATTTCACTATTCCGGAGTGTTCGTTGCATTAAACTGGTTATATTTACGCATTGGTGCGCGTATAACCTTCCAGAAAGCGATTTAGAGTTTGGAATCGAACAAGAATTGATATGTGTAAACGATACACATATTTTTACAAATCCCAAGTATGAAATACAATATTTCATTTGTTTGGAATTTGTTTGATGGCCGTGGAGGCACAGGTGTTACAGTCTCCCCTACTTTAGGAAATTTCGTCCCGAAATTTATTTAGAGGAAACTTGTGAGAGCTTGAAAATATGAAGTTGAAAAGATCAAACAACATTGGTTAGGGTTCTGAACTTCTAGTAACTTTAATAACATCATGTTTGCAATGTAAGAGGGATACTTATATACAAGTATATGAAGCGTCATTGGTGCGTCCACCATACCTCCATTACATCGTCCTCATTTTGTTATTGTTGTCACTATCGGTTCTTACACATAATAAACCTTACTGGGTTTCTGTGCACTAAATTTCATAATTATGTACGCGTCCATAATCAGACAATTCCTTGCACAGTTTACACAGTCTATTTTATAATATGTAGGGGAAAACCAAATGAATGAACCCGTGATGAGTGTGACTAGACCGCCATAGAGTCCTTTAAATTAAATCAATAAATGATCTAAATAGACTATCAAGGAGTCTGTTCAGCTACATCACTAGATGTCGTTCTCTAACCAAATTGTGAATCAATCTTTTTTACTAGACTACTAAGAGGGTCTCTTATGAATCATGGAGTGGTACTATATAACCCAAGGGTCTTAACTACCAGGTAGAAGCCCATAAGGATTTAAGGTAGTACCTTTTGAATATCCTACTATGAATCTCTCATATGAAAACATGAAAGATTCTATGAGGATTTGAAAATCGGATCACACAAAATCATAGAGGAGAACACATAAACACATATCACATAACCACAAAATTGTTCGTTAATTTGTCTTGTAAATTGCGTACATGCATTTAAAGCACACTTGGAATCCATTCCGTGGATTTCATTTGGTACTTTAAACGTTATCAAGAATCCAACTATAAAGATAGAAAGATTCAAAAAGAAAATTCGATTTCGATTACTAGGAACCGAAGTGTTCGAATTAAGGTACATAAGGAATCCAATTAAGGACTCTGATTTGAACGATAATCATCCACAAGGATCTAATTGTAAAGATAAAAAGATCCCATATGAATTTTAGAAGTTGAAGATGTTTTGAAACCTTGCACTGGATGTGCTTAGGTCAAAACATGATGTAAAATGCTTATGAAGTTGAGATGCTTGATATGTCAAGGCGACATATGAAGCAGAATTTTGAAGGTTAAGTCAATGTATGAGGAAAATATTTTTTGAAAACTATGCATGGGGTTCTTTTAAGAAAAATGTGTTTAACGTTTTTGAAACCTTATATATAATACTTTTGAAATCATAAAGTAGGTGTATTAGGTAGATATATTTACAAAAATGTTTTAAAATCATGCGAGATGAAAGTTTGAAATTATGTATAAGGTTTTTGAAAGACATGAATGATGCTTTTCGAAATCATGCACTCGATAAGAAAATGTATTGTGTTAATATTGTCTTCAGACTATATGAAATATTTTGAAATTAGGAAGGTTGGTTTTGATAACATGGCCAATGTTTTTGAAATAACATAGACAATGCATCTAGAAAAATTGTTTTCAAACTATATGAAATGTTTTGAGATCATGAAGATTGTTTTGAAATACTTGTACTGTATATGTTGAAAAATCAAAACGGAATGGGTATGAGATTTGAAAATACCCTTAGTTATCTAACTAAGGATTTAAAGGCACAGATGTGCGAAAAGCACGATTACTCATAATGTCACTTAATTTTCTGTACTTTGTTTCTTAGAGTGAAACGAGTACTTAAAATTTTCGAGGGAATCATGAGCAATCATTTGAAAGAGAGAAATCACAAGAGTAGTTTGTAAGGTACATAGTTCCTTGATGTAGGTATCATAGGAAAAGCCATACACACCTAGCAGGGGGTTGAGCTGGTTGGTTGGGGAACTGCTTTACCATTGTGAGCGACCATGGCGAAGTTCTGAGAAGCCTTTCACTTCTTTGACTTCTTAGGGGATCTTTCATCCATGGTTTTGATTCCTCGATTGGTTTCTTGGCTGATGGTGTTGTCGCCTGACTAGGTCCTGCCTGTCTTGGTGACTCTTGAGTGGCTTCATCCTGGAGATGATACATGGCAGTAGCTAATTCAACAGTCTTCAGGACTACTTCGCCTATTCGCTGAGCGAATTTGGCTGCTTGCTCAGATATCTGGGCGTCATTGTGATGAAGAGACATTCTTGAAGAAAAAGAAAGGCATAGGGAGAAACAGGTGAAAGATTATTGGACAATCAAAACAGAAAGATAACGCATGAAAATTGCGATCATTTGTTTGTTACCTAAGGCAAACAAATGAGACGGTGACTAATCAAAGTAAATGGGTCAAAAATAATGTATCGCGAAGACATGCTCGCCTATAAGTGAACACTCATCCCAAGAATTCCCAGGTAAGCACAACTGGTCTCGCGTCTGATGAGATGTATACGAAGTGCTTGCCTAGATAGAAAACCCAGAATACAGGCATTCACCCTTCCAGTTTGCACGTGTTCACATTATTTAAAACCCAAAACCTTGACGAAGTTTTGAAAACTCAAAGGGGTTTAAAACCATATAACAGAGAGTTCAAAACCTTACAATAGAGGGTTCAAAACCTAGTAATCAATCATCCTAGAACAGATGATTAGTTTTCAAAGCGGTTTTGAAATTTATGTTCTTGTTGTGGTCGTCGCCTAAGGATAGGTGACGGTATTGTTTTATGACTAAACGCAAGTAAACTCGCGTTAGGGTCCTAAGAAGGTTATAGACTAGGTCAAAGCATTACTAATAACCTAATTCCATATAACCATTGGCTCTGAAACCATCTTTTCTGTCACACCCCGACCGCGTAAAACAACAAATCGTGGCGGAAACATCGGGGCGTGTTGCAACAGAATTAATGTTTCATAACCATGGATACCAAAAAGTGTTTCGTTTTATTAAACATTGAATAATTACATCGTCTGGAAATCTAAATACACAAATTAAACATAGTCTATCATTGTTATTGAGTCACTAAGGCCTTGTCCAGTCCTATGTGAGCATGCATCTTATCAATCGATATCATTCAACAATACCTGAAACATATGTGAAAACGAGGTCAGCAAAGAAATGCTGGCGAGTACATAGGTTTTGTGAAAATAAGATTCATGACTTCTGTTTAAGAAAATGTTTAGTCATGAACCTTGTAATTTGCTTTGCCTTTGTAAATCATTTGAAAAATAATAAGTTCAGGTGATATGTATAATAAGAGAATAATGCATGATTAAATGAATAACCATGTAAAATGAGTTTGTATAAGATAAGTTGTTTGTAAATAAATGTCTTGTGAAAAGTATGTTACTTGTATAAAATGTTCTATGTCTCAAACTGAAATGATTCAAATAACGCTACAATATGTAATACCATACAAACACTTATATATAGGAAGTACCAGCGGCGTATCCACCATGCTTGTATCATATTCCACACGCATTGTTACTTAATCACTTAATCAAACCAACCCACCAAAGTAATGTTCATGCCCAATGAAAATCATGTAATATGTAACCAAAACCCAATCGTATATCGCTTTGAAGCCAATCGTTTACCCAATCGTTAAAACATCGTGTGAAAACCAATCGTTTACCCAATCGTTAAATTCGTTTTAGGTCGTGAAACTACTTAAATGGTCGTCTCGCTAATAACATTCAAACCTTCTTGACTCGCATTAATAAACCCTTACCAAAGGATAGATTAATAATTCGCATTAATAAACCCTTACCAAAGGATAGATTAACATCTCGCATTAATAAACCCTTACCAAAGAGTAAATTAAAAATTTCAGATTCAGTCGCTACCCACAACACCCACACATAACTACGGGTGTAGTAACTAACGGGATTTGTCAGATCCTATGGTACCATAACCTAATACTGGTCGGCTTGATCATTGCTAATGAATGTCATTTGTTATGTAACTACAACCAACAAGTTTGTTCACTTTATTGAAATCGTTATTAGTTTTGTATAAATCGTCTTAATTGTTTTTGAAACCATCGTTATAACATCGAAAACATTTAGCACATATGAGTCACCCCAAAACAATTGAAAG